>JAIRCJ010000087.1:1615000-2815000 GCA_020883675.1 Bruguiera gymnorhiza
GATGGGTTGTTGCCAGTGTAGGGAGAGGCAAGTGCACTTGGTGTGAGCGGCTGTTGCCCCATGACAATCTCGAACGGGCTTTTGGTTGTGGCCTCGCTCCTCTGGAGGTTGTATGAGAATTGGGCAGCGTCAAGTAGCTTTGCCCAATCTCGTTGGTGAGCACTAACGTAGTGCCTCAGGTATTGCTCCAGCAAGGCATTGACTCGCTCGGTCTGTCCGTCACTTTGGGGATGGAAGCTTGTTGAAAAGTTTAGGTCGGTTCCCAGCAACTTGAATAGCTCGCGCCAGAATTTGCCTGTAAAGCGGGGGTCTCTGTCGCTGATTATGCTCTTCGGCACACCCCACAACTTTACCACGTTCTTGAAGAACAAGCGAGCAGCTTCGTCCACCTTGCAATCAGCAGGGGCTGGAATGAAGGTGCCATATTTGCTGAATCGATCTACGACCACCATGATGCTTCCGCATCCCTCTGATTTTGGTAGAGCCACAATGAAGTCCATTGAGACACTTTCCCATGGCTTCTCGGGGATGGGTAGTGGCTCAAGTAGACCTGCGGGTTGCTGTTGTTCTACCTTGTCTTGTTGGCAAACCAAGCAAGTCCGCACATAGGCCTCGACATCTGTATGCATATGCGGCCAGAAATAATGTTGTTGGACAAGAGCAAGGGTTCGTGCCATACCTGGGTGACCGGCCCATAGGGAATCGTGACATTCCTTGAGGATCTCCTTCCGCAAGTTTCCCCACTTAGGCACGAAGACTCGGTTCCCGATTGTCATGAGAACTCCCTCGTCTACCCAAAATCGACGAGTCTTCCCTTCGCTGGCCAATCTCAGCAGGTTGTTGGCCAGGTTGTCTTGTCCCGTACCTTCCTTGATTCGTTCAAGGAGGTTGCTCTTAGGCATACTAGTCGAGAGGGCAGCTAGCTCCGCCTTTCTGCTCAGCGCATCAGCAACAACGTTGGCTTGCCCCGGCTTATACCGCAAAGTGTAGTCGAATTCTGCCAAGAAGTCTTGCCAACGAGCTTGTTTGGGGCTGAGTTTCTTTTGTGTTTGGAAGTAGCTCGTTGCAACATTGTCGGTCATGATCACGAACTTACTTCCGAGGAGGTAATGTCTCCATGTGCGCAAGCAATGGATGACGGCAGTCATCTCCTTGTCTTGGATGGTATACCGCCTCTCCGTGTCATTGAGCTTGCGACTTTCATAGGCAATGGGATGCCTATCTTGCATTAGGACACCACCGATGGCAAAATCGGATGCATCGGTGTGGACTTCGAAAGGTTTTCCGTAGTCCGGCAGCACCATAACAGGTTCTTCGGAGATTGCTTGCTTCAATCTCTCGAAGGAAGCTTGGCATTCACTCGTCCAATGCCAAGTGCGGTTCTTCTTCAGTAGGTCGGTTAGGGGTGCGGCTATGGCAGAGTATCCCTTGATAAACCGACGATAGTAGTTGACAAGCCCCAGGAAAGATCGCATTTCCGGGACCTTGGTTGGGGGTTCCCATTGCTGGATCGCTTGCACCTTCGCTGGATCCATCATTAGTTTGCCATCCTTGATCCGGTGACCAAGGAAGTCCACCTCTTGCTTGGCAAACGAGCACTTCTCCTTCTTGACGAACAACTCGTTCTCCCGTAGGACTTGGAAGACTTGCTTGAGGTGCTCCACGTGCTCCTCAAGTGTGTTGCTGTATACAACGATATCGTCCAAGTAGACTACTACGAATTGGTCAAGGAATGGATGTAGTACCTTGTTCATGAGTGTGCAGAAAGTGGCTGGCGCGTTGGTGAGGCCAAAGGGCATTACTAGGAACTCGAATGCTCCATAGCGTGTTACGCACGTCGTCTTTGGCTCATCACCTTGTGCAATACGGACTTGGTAGTAACCCGATCGCAAATCCAGCTTGGTGAAGTACCTCGCCTTTCCGAGTTGGTCGAAGAGATCAGCTATCAAGGGTATCGGATACTTGTTCTTGATAGTGACCTTGTTCAAGGCTCGGTAGTCAATGCACATGCGTAGCGATCCGTCCTTCTTCTTCTGAAAGAGGACAGGGGCACCGAAAGGGGCTTTCGACGGTCGAATATAGCCCGAGTCGATCAGATCATGGAGCTGCTTCCTCAATTCAGCAAGCTCCGGAGGTGCCATGCGATACGGGGCCATGGCAGGAGGTTTGGCACCAGGTTCCAGCTCAATGTGGTGATCCACATCTCGCTTTGGTGGAAGCTTCTTCGGCAGCTCGGAAGGCATGACGTCCTTGAATTTGCTAAGGACCGCCTGGATGGGATGCGGCAGTGCGGGAGTTGGTGCTGTTACGTCTTCCCCATCGCTCATCTCCCTTATGGTAGCCAAGTAACTTGGACCCGACTTAAGACCCCGCTTGAATTGCAAGGCAGAAATCATCGATGGTTGAGACTTCTCCTTACGCTTCAAGGGGACTACGCGGATCTTGTGATCGTGGACAACCACAAGAGATCTTGAGGCGGGAACGGGAAAAGCCAAAGCTTCGCAGAAAAATGCAAGACCTAACACCACATTAAAGTCATCCATGGGAACGACGGTGAAGTCTAACTTACCAGTCCATTCGCCAATTTGGACAGCTACTCCTTGTGCTATGCCTTGGATAGGCTTTGCTTCCGAGTTTGCTGCTTTGATGGTGCCGACGNTCTTGTGATCGTGGACAACCACAAGAGATATTGAGGCAGGAATGGAAAAGCCAAGGCTTCGCAGAAAAATGCAAGAACTATAAACAACACCTTGTAAGTCGTTGGGGGGAACAACGGTAATCCAACTTACCAGTCCATTCACCAATTTGGACGGCTACTCCTTGTACTACGCCTTGGACAGGTTTTGCTTCCGAGTTCACCGCTTTGATGGTGCTGATTTCCCTTCGTCAGTTTAAGGCCTAGTCGGTTGGCCTCTTGCACATCCATGAAATTGTGCGTTACCCTGTATCTAACATCGCACTGGCTGCTTTGCCGTTGATGGTAATGTCAGCGTACAACAGTTCCTTCTCCTTAGAGACTGCTGTTGAGGCACGTTTTGTGAGATTACCCAATCGTTGGATACATCCTATGTCGGCTTGGGGCTCTTCGTCGACCTTCTCTGGGTCAAATACCGCCATTATAGCATTCATTGCCTTTCGTTTGGAGCAGTCTTTCACCCAGTTGTGGTCCATCACAAATGAAACAGGGCCTAAGGGATCACTTGAGTTGTGCTTACCCGCAGACTTCTTCTCATGCTTGGGACGGACCACCTGAGAGCTCTGCTGGTCCACCCTCCGTTAGGGCAAGAATCCCTGTTTCTTCTAGCCCGGTTTTCTCTCCCCCACTTTTGCTAGAGTTTGGCTTATTGCTCTTAGAGTGGGTCGAGTAGTCAGATAAAGGTCTCCGCAAGCGGCAATGGCAACATCCAGGGTCTACACATCACACTCTCTCCAACTCGACTCTCGCCCAATCCTTCAAGTCGTCTTTAAAGTATAAGAGAAGCTCTCTATCGGACATTTCGATTTCAAGCATAAGGGTAGTAAATTCCTTGATGTAGTCGGAAATACTACCTGTCTGACATAAGCGACGCAACTTTCCTCTCGCTTCGCTGTCTGCATTGTGAGGGACAAAGTACCTACGTACCTCAGCGTTGAATTGCTCCTAAGTGTCGATGATGCACAAGCCCTTCTCCCTCTCGGAGTGCTTACGTCTCCACCAGAGTTGGGTAGCATCCCTTAAGAAGATTGGGCATTACCCACCTTGGCAAAGTCGTCAACAACCCTCATGGCCTCAAGTACTGCTCAAGGCCGAACAGAAAGTTCTCCACAACAGTGGCATTGCGTGTGCCGTTGTACATGGCAGGCTTTGGGACCTTCAAGCCACGTACTGTCGTGGCGCTAGTAGTGGCAGCTGTACTAGAGTATAAGTTGTTCCGGTGCATGCGAATCCATCTCCCTACGCAGGTCGTGAATCTCCCCCTTTAACGAACTCGCGTAAGTTGGACAGATCTTGATTGAGGGAGCGTAGTTCCCCCTTAAACGAGCGACCAAACTCTTCAATCATGATTTTGGCAGTTTGCGTGATCTCTGCATTCTCATGGATTAAGTTGTCGACTTAATCACTGAGGTCGCCCACAACGGAGCTTATATCGGTGACGCTCCGCTCCAAACCAGCAACACGAGTGTCCATGGTCTCCTTCGCTGGAGCCTTGGACTTGCTACGCTTGGCAGGGGTACGCTGCACCTCACGCCCACGAGTTTGTTCTCCTGCTTGTTGCTCCTTCATGGTGGTTGCAACAAATCCTTCTTCGCTTGCCATACTTGCAATCTCAGCAAACAACGAACAAACTGATTTGGACCTTGGCTCTAATACCACCTGTCACGGAGTTAGGCTTTGGACGTGCTAACCTGCGCGGCACTTAGTCGATCTTGCATGTGAAGACGAGCTAAGTAAGCCTTGGAGAGTTTGAGAGAATCAGCGGAAAGTGTCGGACAGCAAGTAAGGACTTGCAATTACTGTATGAAGAGAGAGCACAAAAGAGTTTTGCAAGTGAGCTTGTATTGAGTATGCAAAGGTGTGTTTACAAGTAAGAGAAGTAGTCTATTTATAGTTGTTCCACCTCTTCAATGTGTGGCTACAAATGACTATCTAGAATATTTACAATGAATGTTTTAGAGAAAGTATCTAAAAAGTTTCTTCAAGAAGGTTCTAGTGAGTGTCCTTATTGAAAGTTTCTAGATGGGGCACTTCCACACTCTTTTAGGACCTTCCATATGTTGGATTTGGGCTGTAAAGGGGGCTGGACAATGTTGGTAGCCCGCAGAGGCTTATTTTGGCCCCCAATTCTTGTTTTCTCACTTGCAGGATGGGTTGGACTTAGTGTCCACGTGACATTTGTCTCTTGTTGTTCTGTCTGTAACTTCCTGAACTTTCTATTGGAAGATGTTCGCTTTGATTGTGGTTTTTTCCTCCTAATCAAGAATAGCATATGTAAGCCTTTTCTTTTCCCAAGTTATGAAAGTAACTGAATCTAACATAAAAAATTTTAAGGCTTTCAGCTTTTTCGTTGCTGCAAGATCTTGGCCTTGTTTCAAGAAGGCTGCATTCCAAACACGATAGGAAACAATCACAATGGAACCCAAGGTTCAAAGACCAGGTCATTAGAGAATTTTTCTGGCAAACAATTTCTATAGTCAGATACCTCCCATCAGTACAGACTGCCTGTCATTTTCAAGAGACCAGGAGAGATTCCGAGGCAGAAAAACAGATCTAAAGAGAGATAAAAGACATCGGCAACAGTGTGCTAATCATTCAAATAAAACACCTTGAGCTGGCATTTATTCCTATCTATTTCTTTTTTTCTTTAATTTCCCTTTTATTTTGTGGGGAAACTTAGGAATTGTTGGTCTAACAGAATTCAGAACAAAATTACACATTACACTAGACCCACTTCATGACGGAACAGAATAACGGGAAAAGATTAGTCGTTTCGACCAAATTGAGAATTAAGGTTTTATTATTGTTTCTCGCGTGGTGACTCATTTGCAACACCCTATACGCTTAAATTGCCTATTCTATTTGCTTAATGTCTGTTACTGGCTTATTGGATCCTGTATCGCCTGATTGTGTATGCCATTGTTGCATTATATGATAGATGGGGGGTGGCTTTGAAAAAATTTTCATCCCTGCCAGAATTAAATCATTCATAGTCCTTCCATGGGCCAGGAATGCCAAGTCAACAGTTTAAACTAAACTAAACTATGCTGAAGAAGACGCCTGGGCATTTCTTTCTTGTTTTTTCCTCTCAAACAAATACCACTAGGCAAAAAAATATTAAAATGAAGAAACCCATAAAAAATGCACAGCAATTGGCCTGTCATCCAGGACAAATACACACACTACATGTATTTGGTACATGTCATGCCTTATGTCACATCATACATTATCTTGTGGGTACCTTATGTGCCGAAAATACCCATAATTAGGGTCTTTTAACTGGGGAAGGGGAGCTGCCTCGGCGGAGTGATCTGCGCAAAGGCTCTCTTGCTTTTCCATTGACCAAAGAGATACCAGGTTTCGCTTCCTGCCCTCCTTCCTTGTTATGTTTATCGGGTGTATTAGTTCTGCAACGTAAACCCAATTGGTATAATGTGCCGGAGTCATTTAGAGAAAGCCAGCGGCAAAACACATGTCCGTGGCAGAGGAACGTCAAAAGAAGCATCTTTTAGCCACTGAATTGGTTTAAGTTATCAATTTCATTCTTATGCTTTGTTTTTAGTACATATTTCATCCTCACAAGAATTGTAGATCTTATTTAAGTAAATGGGTGAAAACAGCTGAGGTTATGCTTCTTTTTTTTTTTTTTTAGTTTTTTACTTAAATCAAATTGTATCTAAAAATTTCAACACTCCGTTTGTAGCACGTTACGTATGTGCTTACCTGAATTTCCCCCTCCTGCCCAAATTTAAACTATTCACACTCCTCGCGTAGGCCAGGAGTCTGACAAGTCAATGCTTCTTTTTTGGGTGCAAGTCCATACTCTTACTCCCAAGTCAATACTTTAAACTAAACCATACGGTGATTGCTAGTTCGGTGTAATTCATCCTCAACAACTGTTGACTTTGAAAATTAGTGATCAAATGGACGTATCCGTCGGTTAGAATATAAATCGATACTATAAAGATTCAATTACTTTTTAACATTTATAAAGATTTTAAAAAATAACAAATATCGAACCCAAACTACAAATATTATACAAATTAATCTTTATCGTTAGACCAATTTATATAAATTATTTTTCTACACTTTAATTTTATTCAAAATAAAAATATGTAAAATTATATATTATATTATATTATATGGATATTTAAATAATTTTATTTATATTAAAATATTTTATTATTTAATGAAAATATATTAATTACCTTAAAATAAAAATACACAAATTATAATATATTTTTTATTAAATTTCTTCGATTTAAATTATTTATATCTATTATATATTATATTAATTAATTTTTTAATCTTATTATATAAAAATTACAAATATATATATATATATAATTTATATTTTGCATGCAATTATATTTTATTTATTAATATATAACTTATATATACGTTTAATATTAAATATTAATTTTATTGATTCAATTTTAATTAAATTGACTAACTAATTAGATTTTTAATTTTTTTTTATTTAGTAACTAGTTTGATTCTTAAAAGTTTGATTTTTTTTTCCTCTCAAACAAATGCCACTGAGAAGAACTACATTAACAAAGATGCCCATTTTCAAAAGAAAAAAAAAAAGAAAATTGACCTGTTCACGGTGAGAGGCTGCATAGCCCAATGTTTCCACTGGGAAAGGGAAGCTATATTAAAGACGCAGATGATTATCTGTGGAAAGTCCCCTGCTTTCATCTTCAACCAAGACATTCCAGTTCCTTCCCACTCCCTTTCTCTCTTTTCTAGAACCAGAATTATTTCTCTTTATCTCTTTGTAGCTGTATTGATTTTTTGGAACTGACTCACAAATTTAAGTCACAGAAACAGTGAAAACATGGGTAAGATGTAATTGTTGAAATTATTTTTAAAGTAATCCATAGGATTAGAAATAAATATTAAATACTTATTTTTTAAGGTGGTAATACTTATCAAAATTAATTAATTTGAATTTAAAATAATTATAATTACCTACTTTGTCAAAGAAAATTGAATAAAAATTAACAATTGAAATGGTTCTTAATTTAATTATAAAAAGATAAATTTGTAAATTATTTATGTAAACTTTTAAATAATTAGTATTATAAAATTTTTATTTTTATAATTATACGTTAAATATTTGTTGATTAATATAATAAGAAATATGTTTTTCACTTGGTTTATTATAATTTGTCAATAATTATTTTTATTTGGTATCAAAGCTTATTTTTAGTTATATTGATTGCAATTCGACCCTGTTTTTTTTTTTTTTCTTCTTTTTTTTACTGTTCGAGTATTTGCCGTTTATGTATGCCTGGAGGATGCCATGTTCTCATAGTTGGATTGAAGTCTCAAATTTGTTGTTTTGTTGTTCATCTTCCTTGCGGCACTAACATGTTGTTGAAATATTTTGTATAATTTTCGCATCAATTTGGCTAATGTTTACACACCTGAGTCTTGCGGATGTCTTAAATAAATAAATAAATAAATTAGTAGGTTATTATTTAGCCTATATACTGAAATGACGAAATGATAGTCTTCGTCAACTTCCTTTAGTTTGTTGGCTTCTATTAATTCCATAGTTGCTACAAGTCAGGTTTAACTGGGATTTTTCTGTACTATATTATTTTTGTGTGTGTATATGCCTGTCATGTATCATGTTTAGATAATAAATATTATCAAAGGGATATGCTGCATGATGATGCCATGTATTCTGTACCTACAAGTTTTGCTTTTTGTGTATCCTGCAAGCGGCAGCTTCCTCTGTGGGTTCCTTTTTTCTATCCTGCATTTAGTGTGCTTTGGAAATTTTGAAGTCTACCCTGGTGGGCTCTTTTGCCTTGCCGTATCCTTCGGTCTATTTGGAAATTTTCATGTCCTGTTGACGTTTCCAGGTCGTTGCTGACGGTGAAGCTTTTTCTAATCATACTGTTGCTTCTTTTTTTAAGCTTTTTGTCTTTGTTAGCTGATGTTAGCGGTGATATTTTTCTCTGAGCAACGTTGCCTAGGATGCTTCCGATTGAGAAGACTATCTTAGAGAGAGGCCAATCACATTCATCCCATGCCTTCAGCACCCTATATATTGGCTCCCACTTGCCATACAAATTCAGGTCTTACTCATCATCTTCAACTTCAAAACAAAAGGCAATGGCTATAAGTTCTCACGTTATCACCTCTACAGGCACTTTGTATCAACTGCCACGGCTTCACACTGTAATAATCTCCTTCCTTTATGCCATCTTTTACATATCCCTCGTGTCTGGCTCCAAAATTGACATAAGTTACAGTGATCACTGTGCCTCAATTGTCCCAAAAGCAGACCCCACTGGTCCTGAATCCACCGCAGTCCCATTTACACCAGTCCAAGATGGTTATTACTTTGGTGGGGATGGATTACAGAACCTTTCAAAGCCATCGGAGTTCTATTACTCGCCAAATAACCGGAGAATCCTATTGCTCCGAACAAATCATGTTTATAGTACTGAAGTTCGGGACGTTTTCAAAGTCGAGGCAACTCTGATCCTCCAGACTTCAGGTCCTAGCTTTTATATAGAGGAAATGGCATACAGTTATTCATATTCTCCCTATGCATTTCCTAGCGGGTCTGGGATGGGTGCTTTGAGTTTTGAATTAGAAGGGTTCTGGTCAAGGTCTACTGGGGAACTCTGCATGGTGGGTTCTGGTTCTATCCACCCACAGGAAGGTAATCCTCCTGTCCTTGCTGCTGTTCTCAAGCTTTACGATGTCAAAAGTTCAGCTGATATTACCAGTTTGATTCGAGGGACATTCGAGAGCCTGAGTCCTCCCAACAATCCGAGTCCTTTTAAGCCAATTTCCATGTTGATGTTCCCTAAAACGAGTTACAATTACCATGCTGTTTCAAAGGAATTTGATCGTGCGGGTGCTGGCGAGGATGACGCTTCCACCAACGTGTCACTCAGGTTACCCCTTAGCAGACCTATCTGTTCAGTGTTCACAAGACTGTTCATTTCTCTGGAGTTGGTGTATGCAAGTGATTGCAACTCGACCAAGACCTGTAATCCTTTTGGCGAGTTCATGGAATACTTGCCAAAAGTCATGTACTTGAGTCTAATTCAGTGTTCAGATGACAAACAAAGTCTCAGATTGCTGGTGGAATTTCCTAATCCTAACAGTAGCTCTCTTGGTTATGGCCGCAGTTTCACTCCAAATACAACTTTGGTTGCAGAAGGATTATGGGACGCAAAGAAGAATAAGCTAAATGTTGTTGCCTGTCGAATCTTGAATACGACTGATTCTCTTCTTAATTCCTCTGTTGGGGATTGCTCATTCAGGTTGAGTTTGAGATTCCCTGCAGTTTGGTCAATTAAACATACCAGAAGCATGGTGGGGCATATTTGGAGCAACAAACCTGTAAGTGATTCTGGTTACTTCGACAGGATCTTGTTCCAAAGTCGGGCGAATAAGTTACTGGGGATTCCAGGGTTGCATTACGAGTATACCGTGGTTGACAAAGCAAGTGCATCCTGTCAAAAAGACAAACTGAATACAGATGATGAAAAGCAGTATCCAGAAGCAAATACCAATGAAATGTTGTTCGATATGTCAGTCAAGAATTCCAGAGGTAAAAGAACTGGATGGGGCTCATCCCGTCCTATTGCTGTAGGCAATCAGATTATACCACAGAACTCATATGTCGTAAGCTCATCAAGCTCAACACCAGCTAAGACTGCTGTGAAAAAGAAAACCACCCATGGCAGCCCACTGAACATCAGCTACAAAATGAGCGTTACGGTATCATACAATGCATCTTCACAGGAGCACAATCGAGTTGAAATCTCTGCTGAAGGAATTTATGATGCTGATACTGGTATTATGTGTATGGTGGGTTGCAAATATCTTGATTCAGTCAATCAGACATTAGTGAACGCTTTGATGGACTGTGAGATTCATATTAATCTTCAGTTCCCTCCAATTGATTCAAGTGATCATATCACAGGACGTATTGAAAGCAGACGAAAAAGGTCTGATCCTCTGTTCTTTGAGCCTCTTCAATTTTCTGCAATTTCTTTTTACAGTCGCCATGCAAGAAATACATTACGGAGGATGGATTTGGAGATCATCATGTCTTTGATCTCCAACACTCTCGTGTGCATCTCTGTGGGATATCAAATCTTGTATGCTAGAAGGCATCCGAGTGTTTTCCCTTTCATCTCACTTCTCATGCTCGTAATACTCACCCTTGGTTGCATGATCCCTCTAGTGCTAAACTTTGAAGCCTTGTTCATGTCAAAGCAAGACCGCTGGACTTACCTACGCAGGAGTGTTGGATGGCTAGAAATGAATGAGGTGACTGTAAGGGCAATAACAATGGTAGCTTTTCTGCTGCAGTGCCGACTCCTAATGCTTGTATGGTCTGAAAGGTTCGCTGGTGGAAGCCAAAAGGCCTTGTGGGCTGCCGAGAAGAAGACACTCTATGTTTCTTTGCCATTATACATTGCCGGAGGATTGATTGCTCTTTATGTAAATTGGAGAAATAACAAACCTGGTGAAGTGATGCGTTGGACCAGTATTAACAGCCTACAGCCTTCTGTCTGGGAAGGCTTAAGGTCTTATGCTGGTCTGGTACTGGATGGTTTCCTATTCCCTCAAATCCTGCTCAACATTTTCCAGAACTCAAAAGAAAATGCTCTCTCGCGTTTGTTCTACATAGGAAACACACTTGTGCGCTTGCTACCGCATGCATATGACCTTTACAGAGGTCATGGCTACGTCGATGAATTGGATTGGTCCTACCTGTATGCCATTCCTACTGCGGATTATTACTCCACTGCTTGGGATATAATGATACCCTTGGTGGGTCTGTTGTTTGCCGCAATTATATACAAGCAGCAGTGCTTCGGTGGTCGGTGTTTCTTGCCAAAGAGATTTAGGGAGCTGGAAGCATACGAGAAGATACCAGTGACCAGCGATGCATGAGTAGAGTCACATGTGATCTATCAATCTTGTCCCTGTTGTTATCTCTCTCTTGCCCTGCCCCATTATACTAGGGGTGATCATATTGCTGCTAGGATTGCTGTTTGTGTAATAGTCCTGGAATAACTGTGTTTTTTCACTTCCATCTAGCATGAGGGACTACGACTTGAGTCCTTGCTCCTTTGTTCATGTATATCTGTAATGTGTGCAAAATATGTCTAGTGAATGCTGCTACCTTTTATTTGCAATGAGAAGATTATATCTAGAGTCAATACGGTCAATTTTCCGATAGTTATTCTCAGGGCTGTGCTAATGCAGGATACTAAATACCTGAGACAAATCTCTTGAATCCTACACAGTATCTTGCCTTAGAATAACTATATTTTGAAGCCACTCTCCGTGTGGTTGCCACAGGCAACTGAAGTCACAAGATACCTGAAATGCAAGAGGGAACAGAAATCCGAAGCAGTCTCTTTGCTACCCTGCTCATTTCACTTTGGGTGGAAGGCTGGAGCGCCACTAGGTGAGTGGCCGTGAACGTCTTTTCCCGATCCAAAATTTTGGAACGCTTGCCTATATCATACCCATAATATAGTTCTGAATAGTGTGATGGTTGACTGTCGAAATATAGTCCCAAAGTGTAGAGTTAACGTCGCTCATTTATATAAATGTGTAAATTCGAATAAACTTTTATTGAGTTAATCCACCAAATCATTAATAAACATGTCTGACTAGTTTGCAACCTTATTAATGTTGGCATTCTTGTGTGATGTTAGTAGTAATTCTTTAATGCACAAAATTCGTATATTCTTATGTAAATATTACATCGCGAAAAGCTATGGGGTGAATTCTTTCTTTCTTGAAAACTCATCTTTGGAATCATGATGTGGGAACAAGCCTGGTGCCTTGCAACGAGGTACAATTTATTGTTGGAATTCTGAGTAAATTAACAAACATTAAGTAATTTTTTCGAACAACAACTTAGTAGCCCTAGTAGGTGGGGGTATTCATGGTATGGTGAACCGAATAAAGCCACTAAAACCATTCCTGTATCCAAACTTTTCATTATACAAATTAAATACTCTCTCAAATCAAAATTCAATTAATCGAGTTTGGTTTCAATTTTAGTTAACTGAAATAATAAAAAATTTAAAATTTTAACCTAAATGTAAAATAATATTTTTAATGTAGTTTTTTTCTTGAAAACAAATTTATAATTATTATTATGTATAAGATAAACTAATGATAATTTAAAATATAATAATACTTTATTATTATTTGTTCCTAATAGTTGTAATATTAATATTTTTCTTATTATTAAAATTATATATATATATATAGTAGCATTTTGGTTAACCATAATTTTTTTAACTAAATCGAAAATTTTTATTTTTATTTTTTTATTTTTGGTTAACTAATCATAATATTAATTCTATTTGATTCGTTTTTGTCGGTTAACTAAAATTTTTGAATTTTTTGAATATCCTTATTGGTATTTCTGGTAAAAAAAAAAAAACAACAAAAAGAGCAAATCGACAAAGAGTATGTTAGAATGTGAACAGGGAAACATCAGCTATAATCGAAGTTTGAAAAATTTACTAACTTTAAATTTAAAGAGGGGAAGTCGTTTTAACTTCCATACCATACTCAAATAAAATAAATATATACAATTAACTGCATTTTATTACCATGGACTATCATGATTATCATTAACGGGATTGTTTGAATTGAAGTGAAAGAAAAAGGGAAATTGCAGCCATGATTTCACAGACCATTTCAAGCCTTTTTTTTTTTTTTTTTTGTCTTTTGGTTTATTTAGTGACCGTTGACTCAATTAACATTGGTGATGCTACAATTGGAGGATGGATGACTTAAAGGAGGTTCATCTTGGAAATGTTAATTGAAGATAGTACTTAACTTACCATAATTAAAGAGGCAATCCAATTAGGGGACCTAGAAGAAGTGTTAGCATGATAAATTATCTAATAAATCTCGGTTGGTCAGTGTTGTTTGTCATCAGCTTCATTTGGATAGTTATTTGAATTTGACGACTTTTACTCAAATAAAGTATTTTTTTATTTAATTTTTGACTTCTAAATAACTAGTCAATTAAATTTTAAAAATTAAGTAAGAGACCTTAATTTGCATAAAAGTAATTTATCAATTTAATTCAGATAATTTTTTTACTCAATTTTAACATATTTCACTCACTTTTCTTAATTTGTTACAAAAATCTCTCTCTCTCTCTAATGTAGTTACTCAATTCAATTCAAATATTTTTTACTTAATTTTTAAATTGCAAATTTTATATTTTTATGGAATGAGACTCACTTTTAAATTGATTTATAACCAAATCATCCGATGATAAACCTTTTCTGTTCCCCCTCGTGCTGACCACTTTGGCAGCTTATGAAGACCGGCGGCGACCCCGGATGCGCCGGTACCATGCCAAGTTGCTGTAACATTGTTCTTCGTACCTGGTAGCTATCCGCTGTCCACTTCTCTAGTTTCTCTGTCAGTTTTGGAAATCGACCATAGAATTAAATTATTCAGTCTACCGGTACGGCGATTTTGTGTTTTTTGTCACTCTCAAACGGACGCCACTAGGCAGAAATACATTAAACAAATATCCCCATTAAAAGAATGACAAAAAGCCGTTGACCGTGAACTGTGACAGGCTGCATAACCAGAGGTTGTAACTGAGAAGCTACCTTAAAGACGAACAGGATTGGTCTGTAGAAAGTCTCCTGCTTTCATCTCCAATCAAGACATTCCAGGTTCATTCCCACTCTCTCTCTCTTTTGCTTTACTTCTCTTTCATACTATTTTATTGGTTTCCATTCTTCTTCATTGAATGGAATAGATGTTCGCGAATCAGATTGCTGGAAGTGCAATGTTCCTATTTCTTTTTGGTTGTGAAGAGATACATAGCTCGGTTTCAATCCTCCCGCCTATATTATATTTTCAAGATGGCAATTTGAGATGATCTGATATTTGAGGGACGGAGAATTCAGGTGGAGTTCATTTTAAGATGGCTTTGTCGCCATCATCTTTCTTCTTCTTCTTCTTGTAGTATTGCTGCAATATGACAATTCAATTTGTCTGTCTATGACAAAGTGGATCAAGAAAGAATCAGAATCGAAGATTACAGTTATTTTTTTGCAATCATACATATGATCACTAATGTTCTTAGAGTCTCGGCTTGTTTTCCTCTATCAGCGCTCTTCAGTCCTCTACTACATGTGACATCCTTTGCCACCCTGCAGTTTTTCATTGATTTTCTTGATTTGACTGTCACCGACAGGCAGACTATTGAATATCCCCTTTCTGTGGACGTCTGGTTGCTGAGAAACTCAAAGAGAAGGAAGAGAAAATGCCAGACATCACATCTCATCCAAGTAAATATTATCTCCTCTCCTATTCATTCTGCTGGAAATATGAATATGATCCAATACAAAAATTTTGTTCCCATTGATGGCCGATAGATAAAAGATAGTATTTCTGTTTTGTTGATTTTTTCTTCTATTTTCTCTTCCCAAGAAATTGCTACGTTGGATATGCCCTTCATTCACAGAATCAGCCAAGCAGACAGTGGAAGAGCAGATAGAATCAATAAAATCAAAGCTGCTGGATAACGATGATGCAAGAAGAGTCATTTTTCGCGGCAAGGCTGGAACTGGGAAAATATGGATGGCCAGAGAAATAAGTAATCGTGCAATCAATGAGGGCTTATGTTCTGGCGTTATTTGGGTCTATCTGAACAAGACCAACAATTCAGATTCTCTTCTGCATAGCATTTCCCGCCAGTTGTCTCTAATTTGCAGTGGTGATGAGCTGGAAGATGAGGATAATGATGGTGATGAAGAGAAGAAGAATCCCGAGGATGAAGCGAAGATGAAAGAAGAGGAGATGGAAAAGCTGAAATGGAAGATAACTGAATTGCTGGAAAACAGAAGGTATCTTTTAGTTCTGGATGATGAGGAAAACAAGGTGAAAGAGCAAGAGATTATGCGGATATTGGACAACTTGATTGCTCCAAACGGGAAGAGATTACGCAAGGTTTTGGTTACTAAAAGAGGCAGTAATCTGAATGATGGAGTTGGAGTTGAGAAAGTGGAACCCTTAAAAAGGCAGACTCTTCGTGTTTATTTTCATCTCTGTTTAACAAAAGAGCCAACAAGTATCTTCCTTCTGACTCTCGGTTGAAAGCGATTATCTAGAAAACTGGGGATTTGCGTGCTGCGATCATTGTGATAGCAGAAGCGTTGGGTTACATTGCACGTCATAACGTTGAGACATGGACATTGGAGAAAGCTTTATAGAGAGCTAGTAAGGTTGCAGAAAATGGTGTGGCTGACATATTCCGCTGTGGATATGACGTGTTGCCAAGGAATGAAATGGGCAACTGTTGTTGGTATAGCAGACAATTATTCAAGAAACATCGAGGCGTCTATTATAATGAATTAATAGCATCCTGGATTATGGAGAGGTATGTTGGCTCTACAGATTGCATAAAAAGGGCGTATAAGTAGGGGCATTTTATTCTAATGCGTCTCATAGATTGTGGGCTCCTCAAAATACAAGAAGATAACATTGTAACCATGGAAAAAGAGGCATTGGAAGTGACCGACGATCGTGATCGTGGCATTGGAGGGACGGCCAATTTAGGATTGGCCGATGTTTTTGAAGAAGACAAATGGAATGGTTTGGGGAGCATTGCACTGGCGGATGGTAAGATCAAAACATGGTGTAGCCCCAAAAGCCTGGAGAAGATCTCAACTTTATTAATTGATAGAAATCAAATCCCCACCAAAGAAAATGCGTCATTTTTTAAACACATGGCAGGGCTCCAAGTTCTTGCCATTTTCAAACCCAGATTTAAGTCAGTGCCCTCGTCATTATCCAAGAAGAAGCTTCAAGTGCTTGGTACTTAGAGACTGTACTGTGAACTACTGGAAGATGTCAGCAGCATCTCAAAACTCAAAACATTAAATGTTCTCGAGATTTCTGGTGCTGGCTGCATGGAGGAAATTAAGTTTAATCTGTTTGAGAAGATGCCTGAGCTTCGGAGTCTTAATCTTTCTGGAGCGAGGATAACAAAACCAGATTCTCCAAGTAGTGACCATCTTGCATTGCGTTGGTTTATCCTTAGAGGGTGCTCTGACTTGAAAACATTTCCGAGCATGAAATTTTTCAGAAACCTTGAGGTGATAGATGTTTCTGGTTCTACTTCTCTCCAGATTACCTGTGTTGGTTCCTTCCTAACATTACAGAAACTTCAAATGATTGACTTTTTGCAAACCCAAATTAGGATCATTCCATTTGTAAGAAATCTACAAAATCTCCGTCGGATTTTCTTAAGCAGCTGTTCATGCTTGATAAGACTGCCTGGCCTTTCTCAAAACATTCAAGTTCTTGATCTTTCAGGCTTTGACCATTTAATAGAGGTGCTAGCTAATTCTTTGGAGAATGTGAAATTCCTTCTTGCTCTCGAACTGTCAAAAACCAACATAGAGTTACCACCCATATCTAACCTCATCAACCTTAGTCAGCTTTCACTAAGTGCTTGTTCACACCTGACAGAAACATCAATTCTGGAAACATTTCCAAATCTTGAAGTTTTGGATCTCTCAGGAACCAAAATCAAGGAATTTCCCTATGCAATCCTGGAGTTGGGTCTTTTGAAGCAGCTCACTCTACCAGAATTGCGGTATATTGACTGGGGGAAGATGAAGTGCCTACTGGAGGAGCTTACATTTGATTCATGGGGCATCTTCAAACTGGATTATATTTGTGCTGAGCAGTGCCCCTGCAACATCCTTGTCTGCCGCCAACTCTTGTTTTGCCATTTGTCCTGTGGAGGGAGGAGTCAAAAATAAAATCATGAATTTTTATGGAACCAAATTTGTCAGAGCTATGTATTTCTTAAGTCGATACTTCCCTCAAAGCAAAGCAGCTGGCCAGTTTATGGAAATTCAAGGGTTTCATACATTTCCTGTCAGTTTTAAAGGTATTCTCAAGCGTGCCAATTATGGGTCTTTTGCCCACACTTCATCAATCAGTAGCTTATCTGATTTAGGAGCTGACAACATGAAGGACACAAAAGGTTGCTGGCTTGATGGATGCATGGAAGCGGAAAGTATTGTGCACAAAGAAGAGAAGGACGCTTCATTCGGGGAGAACCTGGAGATTCTGTGGGCTTCAAACCTTCCTCTTTTGAGAAGCATATGTAGGGAGGACATGGAATTCCAAATCATTCAGAGCCTAAAATGTTTATATCTGGACTGCTGCCCAATGCTTATGAGCATTTTTACGTCATCACAACTTCCAAAAAATCTTGAGGTTCTTGAAATCAAATTCTGCGACAAGTTGGAGACTATTTAAAAATAACGGATCATCCGAGTGTAAAATGGAGAAGTTGCACACATTGCATCTGTTTGAGCTACCAGAATTGAAAAGCCTTGGAGGTGTATTCCCGTCTCTGAAGATTTTGAAACTAAGGCAGCGTTCGATGCTAGTGAAATATTTCCTCCTCACCCCAGCTTCCAGAAAATCTTGAAGTCCTTGAAATCAAATTCTGCAATAAGTTGCAGACTCTGTTTGAAAATAATAAATCAACTGAGCATAGGGTGCAGAAGTTACAGAGAGTGTATCTGTTTGAATTGCAACGTTGAAGAGCATCGGAAGTGCACTGCCATCTCAAATAAATTTCAGATCCGAGCAATGCCCAAAATTAACAAAGAGCTGATGGAGACAATCCTTATATTTTGCACGTGCATCAGGTTCTTCGGATGTTTTCTCCATTGTCATTTTGCATTTTAGCTTTTCCTTGTTAAGGTATCTAATAAGCACACAAATATCAGCACGAAATCCATCCACACTTATAACAATTCTCAACCATGATTAGTTGGATACCATCCTCTGCTGTTAACAATAATTAGGCACTAACATATGAGGCTCTGTGGTTTGGGACCTAATTATTTTAAATTAAAGGAGCTCACTGTCCGATTGTTATATCACTGTCCGATTGTTATATCACTGTGTGAAATTCCCACGTCGTTGTTCATACCAATCGCTTGTGTCCTTGAGAACTGTTGTGGGGCGACTCTTTCTTTGTTGCTACGGGGTTGATCTTCTCGATATAGTTCCAACTTGTGGTGTATTTTCTTCTCTGTTTCTTTTTTCTTTCTTCCTTAGTTCACTATACAAGAAGGAATGGCTCTGATTTATTGCTAGGCTTTTTTTTCAACTCCATTTTTCTAGTCCTAATTTGAACCGTGTTTAATCGATTAAGTTTTCTGTAATTGTAATCTTCATTTTGATTCCGGGACAGAACAAGTACGAAAACTTATTTAGTGAAGCTTGATTGAGTATACGATGGATCGGGGGTCGTTGTTATGCCTGCAATAGAAGGGCAGGCGGACAAGCTTCAACCTTCAGGGATAGAACTGTAGGGACAGGTCTGGCTGTAAGATTGATGAGTGGGAAGACTCTGCTGGAGTCGCTGAAATGGCCGCCAATGTGTTGCAATTTGGTAGCCTGTTTTGTTGGGGACTTTGATCTTGTCTTGGGACATGTCTTTCTTGATTGATGACTTAACCTATTTGCTGCAAAACTCAGCATGAAAATTCTACCCACCATGCTTGGTGGAAACTATTGACGCATTTTCTGTTGCTTACGTTAGACTTGAGAATTACTGTTAACTTCTCGCAGTCTTGGTCTGAGGGATTTAGCTTTACTTGTTTCAGTTGTTTCTCCCGGAGACCAGTTGTTCAGTTGAACTTTTTCTCTATATTTATCACTTTTTTTTTTTAAATGAACGTAATAGACATTCATTTGCATATCTCATAAAACTGGGTCCCGTTTAATAGTTCTTTTTTTTTATAAAAAAAAAAAAAAAGAGAAATTAAGTGAAAAGGAAGGGAATGGATTTGAGCAAAGTAAGAAATAATTGAGGATGTTCCGATTGACAATGGAAGATGAGCATTTCATATCTATCCGTAGCTATAAACTTGTTATAAATATGGTAAACAAATATGTTATTGTAAATATAATAAGCGAATATAGTGCTCTAATTGTAGAGTTTAATTTTATAATTTTAATTGATTTTTTTTTATTAATTTTAAGATTTAGATTGATTTTCAATTGCTATATATATATATTAATTTCTTGTACTCCCGATTTAAAGTGAAGATGAAAAGTTTTCATTTTTTTTTACATATTATTAGAATTTTTGTAATAAAATAATTATAAATTTGAATTATCATTTTATTGTATTTGATTACAAATTAATTATAAATCTTTAATTTTTCATACTTTATAATCCAATGAATCTGAGTTATTTGTATTTTTAACATAAATTAATTGAATTTGGTATAAATAAATGTGTTTAAGTATAATATATATTGGTATTCTAAATTTTACTAAATAAATTAAATTTTTAGATAAAATAATTTAGTGAGATAGGTATTTACTTTACGTCCTTTTTCTGAATGATTACTAATCTTGGGTGCATTAAGGGCTAGATAATGACTAGATAAGAGCATAAGCATCTTTGCTTTAACTTCTGATGAGCGAAAAACCATGGGATTCTGTAGAATGCATCAAAAAGTTCAAAGCAGAACCGCTCGACGAGGGCATTTGAGTGGCAAATCCATCATATTTCCAGGTGAGGCAACGCAACATTAATCAAGATTAATTACAAAAGATAAAGATTCATTAGTTCACAAGAAAAATTACCAAAAAGTTTACCCCTTTTTCATAAGCTTCACACAAATATTAGTAATATTTTATTTTTTTATTTATATTTAAGTGAAATTTTAAATTTTATAACTTTTCAATTAATTAATCTTAAGGTGAGAGAGCAGTTCAAGTAAAATTGTAGTTGACGGATTTAATTATAATATATTAAAAATAAATAATAAAAATGATAGATTAAGTGATAAATTGCTCTTCGTATGTCCCACAACACGGCGATAAACCCAAAGGCAAAAGCATCACAGAGCCGAAAAGCCCTTTCAAGAGAGAGGAGAGCAAATGGGTCTCCTTTCCTGGTTCAAACGGAGCCCCAAACTCGAGTCGAAACCATCCCAGACTCCTTCCTCGGCCACCCAGGTCTCAGCCTCCGAGGTCCCCGGCATGAACGGCGCCGTCGAGGTCCCCCGGCCGCCCGAAAAGGTCACCATCTTTGAGTTCGGCTCCGTCGCTGTCTCCGCCGACAAGGTTACTCTTGCCGGGTACTGCCCGGTATCCGACGACCTTCAGCCCTGTCGCTGGGAGCTACTGCCCGCGAACGAAGACGACGCGCCCCAGTTCCGCGTGGTGTTCTGAGAGAGTACTTGACTGGGGTACTATTGTACTGGGTTTGGCTTTGTAAGAAAAGTCGTTGTCAGAAACCATGGATGTGTTGTTGTTTGACTTTGGTAATGGAAATTGGTGTCTTTGTTACCCTCTTTTGGATGGTGAATCTCAATTACCAACAATTTAATCCTTTTGTGTATGTGAGTGACTAGTTTATTTATAGAACCAATCTCTTTGATCGATTATGCTAGTCTGAGTTCGTTGAAAATGGGCATTTGTAGTGCGCACGCTCTGATTCGTGATATGGAAAGAAAAGGCATTTTATGTTATTCAATTCTGTGTTTTCCCTTGCATTGACAAGAACCATTTGGTTTCATTTTACTGGTATCGAGGATCCTGATTTGGTATGACTTTACTCATCACTGCAGTATGACTTCGCATCTAAAGCTGCCTTCAGGGCTAAAATGTTTAATGGTTTTGCTGTTGGAGTTTTGGGGATGGTAATGGTACAACAAAGATTCAGTTTTTTATCTTTTTTTTTTTTTTGGCTTTTGGAAACATGGAAACGTTGAATGGCTAGTGTCATCTATGATTTTGATTTCAATACACACATTGGTTTTAGGTATTTTAGAAGGTAGCATTTTCAAAGCTTTTCTGTTCTTTTTTCCAAGTGCATCTTGGCATGGTGAGTTGCGTGGAGTAAATATTAAGAAATGGGGAAGCTTCCCAAAACTTGTCTGCTGGGCGGCTGATCACAACATCTCCCCACGACCTATTAAAACCTGCGGTGGAAATGTGTGCCAAAATAATATTGCTGGAGTCGAAGTAATGATTTTGCTGCCATTTGCTTGGAAAGTTGAAAGTATTTCACCTAAAGCGAATAGGGCCTCACTGGAGTAGTGGAACTTAATAGTACCAGTTTTTTACATCGTTTCCCAGTTTTCTGTCTTCGTAGTTGTACTGATCTTTTGGAGTCAAGTAATGGGTCACACATTCGAGTCACAAAAGTAGTGAAAACAGGAGTAAAATGTGATTTTCCTCGATCACCACTTTCATAAGAAAATTGTAGCCATCTCTGTAAATGACAGAGACCAAAATACTGGGGGTTATGGGCTATCTCGGCCAAGTCTAAAATCTGAATGAGAAAAAGAACAACGGGACCATTTCTTTAATTTGGTCAAGTTTTGCTTTTTGTGTATCCTGCACGTGGCAGCTACCTCTGTAGGTTCCATTTTCCTATCCTACATTTAGTGTGCTTTGGGAATTTTGAAGCCTACCCTGGTGGGGCTCTTTTGCCTTGCCGTATCCTTGGGTCTATTGGGAAATTTGCATGTCCCGTTGACGTTTCCAGGTCGTTGCTGATGGTGAAGCTTTTTCTAATCTTACCGTTGGGTTTTTTTTTAAGCTTTTTGTCTTTGTTAGCTGATGCTATCGGTGGTATTTTTCTCTGAGCAAGTTTGGCTAGGATTTATTCTTCTCCGCGTGGAGAAGACCAAATGAGTGCTTCCAATTGGGAAGTCTGTCTTAGAGAGAGGCCGGTCACATTCATCCCCTGCCTTCAGCTCCTTCTATATTGGCTCCCACTTGCCATACAAATTCAGGTCTTACTCATCATCTTCAACTTCGAAACAAAAGGCGATGGCTATAAGTTCTTACATTATCCACCTCTACAAGCACTCGGTATCAACTGCCACGGCTTCACACTGCAATATTCTCATTCCTTTATGCCATCTTTTACATATCCCTCGTGTCTTGCTCCAAAATTGACGTAAGTTACAGCGATCACTGTGCCTCAATTGTTCCAGAAGCAGTCCCCACTGATCCCGAATTCACCACAGTCCCATTTACATCAGTCCAAGATGGTTATTACTTTGGTGGGGATGGATTACAGAACCTTTCAAAGCCACTAGAGTTCTATTACTCGCCAAACAACCAGAGAATCCTATTGCTCTGAACAAATCATGTTTATGGTACTGAAGTTCGACTTGTTTTCAAGGTCAAGGCAACTCTGATCCTCCAGACTTCAGGTCCTAGCTTTTATATAGAGGAAATGACATACAGTTATTGATATTCTCCCCATGCATTTCCTAGCGGGTCTGAGATGGGTACGTTGAGTTTTGAATTGGAAGGGTTCTGGTCAAAGTCTACTGGGGAACTCTGCATGGTGGGTTCTGGTTCTGGTTCTACCCACCCGCAGGAAGGTAATCCTCGTGTCCTTGCTGCTGTTCTCAAGCTTTATGACGTCAAAAGTTCAGCTGATATTACCAGTTTGATTTGAGGGACATTCGAGAGCGTGAGTCCTCCCAATAATCTGAGTCCTTTTAAGCCAATTTCCAGGTTGATGTTCCCTAAAACGAGTTACAATTACCATGCTGTTTCAAAGGAATTTGATCGTGCGAGTGCTGGCGAGGATGACGCTTCCACCAGCGTGTCACTCAGGTTACCCCTTGGCAGACCTATCTGTTCAGTGTTCACAAGACTATTTATTTCTCTGGAGTTGGTGTATGCAAGCGCGAACAAGACTTGTAATCCTTTTGGCGAGGTCATGGAATACTTGCTAAAAGTCACGTACTTGAGTCTAATTCGGTGTTCAGATGATAGACAAAGTCTCAGATTGCTGGTAGAATTTTCTAATCCTAACAGTAGCTCTGTTGGTTATGACCGCAGTTTCACTCCAAATACAACATTGGTTGCAGAAGGATTATAGGACGCAAAGAAGAATAAGCTAAATGTTGTTGCCTATCCAATCTTGAATCCAACTGATTCTCTTTTTTAATTCCTCTGTTTGGGATTGCTCATTCAGATTGGGTTTGAGATTCCCTGCAGTTTGGTCAATTAAACATACCAGAAGCATTGTGGGACATATTTGGAGGTTTGCATTACAAGTATACCATGGTTGACAAAGTGAGTGGAACGAGTTACTGGGGATTCCAGGTTTGCATTACGAGTATACCATGGTTGACAAAGCAAGTGCATCCTGTCCAAAAGACAAACTGAATACAGATGATGAAAAGCAGTATCCAGAAGCAAATCCCAATGAAATGATGTTCGATATGTCTGTCAAGAATTCCCGAGGTTAAAAAAACTGGATGGGGCTCATCCCGTCCTATTGCTGTAGGCAATCAAATTATACCACAGAACTCATTTGTCGTAAGCTCATCAAGCTCAACACCAGCTAAGCCTGCTATGAAAAAGAAAACCAGCCATAGCAGCCAACTGAACATCAGCTACAAAATGAGTGTTAGAGCATCATACAATGCAGCTTCACAGTATCAGAAACAAGTAAAAATTTCTGCCGAAGGAATTTATAATGCTAATACTGGAATTATATGGATGGTGGGCTACAAACTTCTTGATTCAGACAATCAGAAATTGGTGAACGCTTCAATCGACCATGAGACTCTCATTAATCTTCAGCTCCCTCCAATTGACTCAAGTGATCATACCACAGGACACATTGAAAGCAGACGAAAAAGGTCTGATCCTCTGTTCTTTGAGTCTCTTCAATTTTCTGCAATTTCTTTTTACAGTTGACATGCAAGAAATTCATTACAGAGGATGGATTTGGAGATCATCATGTCTTTGATCTCCAACACTCTTGTGTGCATCTCTTTGGGATATCAAATCTTGTATGCTAGAAGGCATCCGAGTGTTTTCTCCTTCATCTCACTTCTAATGCTTGTAATACTCATTCTCGGTTGCATGATCCCTCTAGTACTAAACTTTGAAGCCTTGTTCATGTCAAAGCAAGACCATTGGACTTTCCCAGGCAGGAGTGGTGGATGGCTAGAAGTAAATGAGGTGATTGTAAGGGCAATAACAAAGACAGCTTTTCTGCTGCAGTGCCGATTTCTAATGCTTGTATGGTCTGAAAGGTTTGCTGGTAGAAGCCAAAAGGCCTCGTGGACTGCTCAGAAGAAGACACTCTATGTTTCTTTGCCATTATACATTGCTGGAGGATTGATTGCTCTGTTTGTATATTGGAGAAATAACAAACCTGGTGAATTGATGCGTTCCACCAATATTAACAGCCAACAGCTTTCTGTCTGGGAAGGCTTAAGGTCGTATGCTGGTCTGGTACTGGATGGTTTCCCATTCCCTCAAATCCTGCTCAACATTTTCCAGAACTCAAAAGAAGATGCTCTCTCACGTTTGTACTACATAGGAAACACATTTGTGCGCTTGCTACTGCATGCATATGACCCTTGTCATGACTACGTCAATGAATTGGATTGGTCATACCCATATGCCATTCCTATTACAGATTATTAGTCCACTGCTTGGGATATAACCATACCCTTGGTAGGTCTGTTGTTTGCCTCAATCATATACAAGCAGCAGTGCTTTGGTGGTCGGTGTTTCTTGCCTAAGAGATTTAGGGAGCTGGAAGTATATGAGAAGATACCAGTGACTAGCAATGCATGAGTAGAGTCACTTATGATCTATCAATCTTGTCCCAGTTGTTATCTCTCTCTTGCCCTGCTCCATTATACTAGCGGAG
Organism: Bruguiera gymnorhiza; assembly: GCA_020883675.1. Lineage (NCBI taxonomy): Eukaryota > Viridiplantae > Streptophyta > Magnoliopsida > Malpighiales > Rhizophoraceae > Bruguiera > Bruguiera gymnorhiza. Next base: position 1,640,434 of record JAIRCJ010000087.1, read on the forward strand.
ATCTTATTGCTGCTAGGATTGTTGTTTTTGTAATAGTCCTGGAATAACTGTATTTTTTACTTCCATCCACCATGAGAAATTATGACTTAAGTCCTTGCTCCTTTGTTCATGTATATCTGTAATGATGTTCAAAATATGTCTAGTGAATGCTTCTACTTTTTATTTGCAATGAGATTATATCTAGATTCAATACGGTAAAATTTCCGAGACTTATACTAAAAGCTGTGATAATGCAGGATACTAACTACCTGAGACAAATCTCTTGAATCCCACACAGCATCTTGCCATAGAATAACCATATTTTGAAGCCACTATCCATGTGGTTGACTGGTGCAGCTGAAGCCGCAAGATACTTGAAATGCAAGAGGGAACAGAAATCTGAAGCAGTCTATTTGCTACATGGCTCATTTCACTTTGGGTAGAAGGCTGGAGCGCCACTAGGTGAGTCACAGTTGACCTCATTTTCGAATCCAAAATTTTGAAACACTTGCATATACCATACCAATATAATATAGAGCTAAATAGTGTGATGATCGACTGTCAAACTATAGTCCCAAGTCTAGAGTTAAAATTGCTCATTTATATAATGTACAAGTTGGAATAAACTTTTATCTAGTGGAGCTACTAAATTCTTAACAAACATGTCGGCTAGTTTGCAACCCTATTATTGTTGACATTCTTGTGTGATGTTAACGAAAATGTTTCGATGTATAAGATTCTCACATTCTTGTGTAATATTGCATCGTGAAAAGTTATTGGGTGAAACGTTTCTTCCTGGAAATTCATCTTTGGAATCATGATGTGGGAACAAGCCAGGTGCAATGCAACGAGGTACAATTTGTTGTTGGAATTCTTAGTAAACAAGTTTCAAATGGCATGATTTAAATATTGAATTGGACTTTTTTTTGTTGGCACGAATTGGAATGACCCAATTCTTCGTTTTCAGCCCTAACCAATCAAAAGTTGGTCTCATTAACAATATGATGAAAAAGGGAAAAAAAATTGCACAACAAATGTCCTGAAATTAGCCATAGCTTCCAATACTCCATTCCAACAAAAGTAAATAGGAATAGCTGAGGAAAGATGCACCTCCGAAAATGGCAGTAGTGTCCTACGAGCCCATTTAGCTGTTAGCAAGAAAGACAATGAGGCGTGCAAAAAAGACTCAGCTACTGCAGGCATCCGAGTGTACTCTAGACCTCCATAATAGGGCTCAAACAGCATCTGCAAATCCCAATTGATGGATGAAAAAAATTTGTGCCACAGACCTACAGCTTCTAACACTCTATCCTACAACTAAAGCAAATAAGATCAGTTGAGGAAAAATGGCACCTCTAAACATGGCACTGTCTTTCAAGCTAATGGACCTGTTAGCAAGAAGATGATGAGGCATACTAGCAAAGTCAGTGACTTCTGCAGGCGTCCAAGTAAACGTTCTGTGCCTCCATAATAAGGCTCAATCATGATCTCAAATCTGCAGTTTTCCCTCGATGGATCTGTTTTAGTGACTGTTGAAAGGTTTGGAAACTCGCATGCAGTATCAAGCTGATTTTGCCTCTGATAGTAGCTGTTAAATGCATATGAGATGTTCCCCCTTGCATCCAAATCCGCACAAGATGTCCCATAACCAAGGCTAGTGCAGTCAGCACGTCCACAGGCATAGCTCACACTTGCAGCTACTTGTGGGTCATCAAGTTTGGCTGATGGGTTCATCACACACCATTTACGCTCCAGGTAATGGACATTTCGTGCTGGGATTAAAGCTCCTGAATTTGTTGTACCAAGATTGAGTGCATATTTGGGTATCCCATCAAACGTAAATATGCCCCAGTGGCGTTCAAAGTTCCCCGGTTCAATGCTTTTGGCATCCTCATCAATCAAACTGAACAGATATACATCAATAGGCCCAGGCCTCATTGGGGTTCCTTTCCCACCTGAAATATGTGACATAAAACCTTGGTTAAACCTTCGGGCATATTCTAGGTTAGCATTTCGATCTCCATCAGTCGGCCACCCAATCTCTCCAACAATAATAGGCATGTTTCCAAACCCATTCTTCTGTAAAGCATGTACAAGAGTGTCATGATTGGCATCAAACACATTATTGTAGTATGTCCCACCATCGTTTACAGGCGATGTATTCCCATCAAAGAAGGCATACTCAACTGGGAAGTTGGGATCAGAGTAAAGGCTTATGAAAGGATAGATATTCACAGTAAAGGGGGAACCATTGTCACTCAAGAACTTGACAATGGCAAGCATGAGATCATGTATATCTGTTCGAAAGTCGGCACCAGATGGCACACCAGTTGAGCTTTCATAGACATCAGCATTTAGTGGTACAGTGACTTTTACTTGGTTGCTAAGGCCAGCTTTTATAAGAGCAGATTGGACATTCTGGAGAGCAGGCAAGGTTGTTCTGAGATAGCTTCCATTGTATGTTGGCAAAAAAGGTTCATTTCCAACTGCAACATACCTGCAGAAACATAGCTCGATAAGTAGTACTTGCACTACTTAGTAAATGAAGGGTGCAAAGACAATGTAAGTCCTAAAAGAAAGCCACATTGAGAGTCCTATAAATCGTACATCTGTTGTTAGGCTTCATATTAAAACAGAAAATGATCAAAAAAGGATCCCAGAAAACAGGGAAAAATACAACGATAGCAAAGTTGCCTGCCATGCCTCTAAATTAGGATATGAAAGTATGGAACATATGCTTCCAATGGCATTTGACATCTGAAGCATGAATGTTTATAAGATATCTAGAAGTGGAAGAAGTTCCAATCACTTAGCTGATGCTGTAAAACTTATGAAGGTAGGACACAAAGAAATGAACGGGAATGGTAAAGAAGTCACAGCTCCAATTGAAGATTGAATAGTAGTTGATTTCACTGATCAATTTACCTTCAGATAGATTAACTTGCCTTTCAGTGTTTTTTTTTCTTCTTTTTGATAATTGAAAGTGAATTCATTATCAGACAACAATAGCAGATGTACATCTGCCTACACGCTTCAAAGTTTAGCAGCAATTGTAAAAGATGATAATAATCTACTACCTATTGATCTAGCTAAATAAGAAATATAAGTAATCATATTTGTACCATCAAACTAACATACAACAAAAGCCTGTTAGAGCCTAAATGGTCTCCAGAATTAAGTCACTTGTTTCATTCTTTCCAAGGATGATAAATAAGCACACACCAACATAATTGTAATACAGAAGCATTGGGATTTCTTTTCTGCAAAAAATGTTTTGCCCCATTAAATTCAAACTCCTAACTCTTGACTTCCCTGCCAGCACCACACCATCTTTGAATTAGTTGTCCCCATATAGTCTTGGCAAAAGAAAATCAAATGAACATTTGGTCTCAGGATCCATCATCCTTTCCACACAAAACCAAATATCAAAAATCCTCCAAGCAAAAAAACATCAGTAATGAAAAGCCAGGGTTGTGCTCTATTACCAACTTAAAGTTTAAAGGGGGCAAACTTCATTACACCCTTAAAAGGTTCTTCCCAATTAAATTATAGCACATTCCTAAGTGCCCCAGTCACAAACTTTATAATAATCCTTCAGCTAGTTCAAATTTGAAAATTTTTTGCAAGAGTGATGCTGCTTGGTCATGCTGCAATATGTCAAGTCAAGGACACAGTACGTGGATAAAATTTTTGCAGCTATTTGCTAAAAAATACCTGCATTTTTGCAAAATAAAATTGATGAAAGTGATAGATAGGGACCCTAATCATGCTAAAAAAGCCAGATATTTAGAGACAGCCAGCCAAGCCTACTACTAAGAATCTAAAATTTATAATTTGTTTCAATCAAATTCAGAATGAAATTTGTAACCATAATGCTAAGATAAAATTTTGCAGCCATTTGCCAAAAAAAAAAAGAAAAAGGAAAAAAGCTGCATTGTTGCAAAAGAAAATTGATGAAAGTGACAGATAAGGACCCCAACCATTTTAAGGAAGCCAGATGTTTGGAGACATCCAGTCAAACCTAGTATTTTGAATTTAAAATTTATAGTTTGTTTCAATCAATTCAGAAATGAAATTTGTAACCATAACACCATGCCGCAGCATTATTCTCCCAACAATGTCTCACTTACAAACACTAAATTCAGCTCAGACTATCTACTATCAATTGAACGAAAAACAAGTAAAAGAAACAGGGAAAAATTAGTTAAAAAACACCAGAGTTATTTCATGCTATCCAGTTCAAAAGAACAAGAGAATAGGCTGACCTGATATTGACACTATTAGAGGTAATATGTGTGGAGACATTTTTGGAAACCCATTTCTCAGCAGCCTTGACATTATTAGCTAGAGACAAAAGCATCTCATTTGGGATGCCAACCATAACCTCCATCTGAGTCTTACCAAGAGCTTTCAATGTCCCATAATCTGCATCAAAAAGCTTAACCTTTTGGATCCCATTTTCCCTCAGTAGCCTCACTACAGTTTCTGGCGGCAAAAGGTGGGATGCTTGAGTGCCCCAGTTGACACCTACGCCAGTCCCTACGCCAGTCGCTGCACTCACCATTGAAAGCAAGACAAAGAATCCAATTGCCGTGGAGAAAAACCCCATCTTTATCCACCTCAAGATCTTCTAGCAGGCCTTCTTTAAACTTAAAATAACTGCAGCAACTGCTAGCAGGTAAAGCAGAAAGTTGGTTTGAAACCAAAAGATGTGGTTGATGGTTTCTACGATGCAATTAATTAACTTTCCAGGGGAAAACCCAAAAGGAGAACCTTTTGGTGCTAAACCAAACTAAGGAGATTCCAGATCCTTCCAAGCCACTCCAAAGTTGTATTCTCTAGCATTCAGTTTCTTTATTCTACAATTAAAGAGAACAGGATATCTACTTATTACTCCATTCAACTAATCAAACCCAGAAATTATATTTCAAAAAAACCAGTTGAAGAAATGCTAAATCAAGCAAACCCCACAATAGAAAAAGAACTCAGAAGCTCTCCTGTGCCCATCTCCAAGCTCTGGGAAATTTGCAAAAAATGTGCAAGAAAATGCAAAAAGTGGCAGATTTGGAGAAGAACCCAAAAGTACAAACCAGTAAGACTGTAATGGTTTTCTTCTTTTAAAAAAAGTGCTTCAAGGCAAAACAATTGTAGGGAGAGTGGCTATGCAAGCACAAAGCTTTTGCTTCATGCTTCTAGTTTTGATCTTCCTTTTTTTCACTTTGGGTTGTGTGTGAGGTAGCCAAAAGAGACTGTGGGGGAGAGAGAGAGAGAGAGAGAGAGCGAGAGAGAGACGGGGAAATACGGACAGTGAGTTGGAGGTGGCGTAAATCTGTGATAAAGTGCTTTCCTTAGTTACTTTATTGTCCTAGAACTTAGCTGTCTAGCTTTCAACTTCAACATGCTGAAAACGCTTCCTCTGCTTGCTTGCCTTCCTTTAATGATGCTCCTAATAAAAACTTAAACTAACAAAATATCGGAATCAAATCAAATGTTGTTGTCCCATCCTACGGAAAAATATGCCCAATGACGCTGAAAAATCCAAACAGCCACGTACATTTGTCACTCCTTTTAAGGCTTTTGATTCGAAGAGAAATTACTCACATCTAGACTAGTCACAAAACATTATATATATTAAAGGAACACAAAGCATTACTTTATTTGTTAAATATTTTCATTGTTTAAGGCCCTTTATTTTAAAAATTTTTATTGATCTCATATATTTTTTTATTAAAATAAAATAATTTTGTTATTTAAAAAAATTATTACCAAAAATTTATAAATTGTGAAGAGAGATTTCTCACTTAATTCACATGACAAGTTTTACTTTCTATGTTTTTTTTTTGTCCTTGAATTAGTAACTAAATTCACACTCTTAATGACTTAAAAAAAATTTAGTAGTTATCTCTAACATTTTTCTAATATTTTAGATGAGTGGTCTAATCTATCATAAATAAGTGTACTCTTGTGTTATTAAAATTTAATATATTATTAATAAATTTATTTTAATAATAATCTTTGATATATTTAAATATTAAATAAGATATATTTCATCCTTTAATATCTATATTTTTACTATTAAAACAAAACTCAACTTCTTAACTTTTATTTGACCCTCTGTTAAATTCTAGTTAGCATTTTTGCACATAACTTGTCAAGCTTGCAATCTTAGCTATCTCATTCAAAAATACATCATAATTTATTTTAAGTAACCTTATTAATATAAGTGACTAAATATTAATATGTACTTTAGTAAGAGATTTTATGAATTGGGTGAAATTAAATATATTTGTTGCACTCTTATTGTCCTTACATTTCTTATAAGAGTTATGTAATAATTAACTTTTTTTTACTCCATGTAGCATTCATTGTGCATCTTCTAGATTTGTCAGTATTTAAGGGTTACTTCACTAAGTTGATGTAAATCCTTTAACCCAAACTTTATTATAAGACTTTGTCACTAATTTTAGTAAGAATTAAAACCTATCATATCTAGTGAATATTTCAAAGAAGTTATGAACCAAATTACCTTATCATGATTACAAAAAAAGAGGCAATGTATAATAGTTTTCTCAACTATTCTACAGATAAAACTCTTTCCAATTATCACAATTCTCTTTTTACATAAGTTTACTTTTACCAACAGAGAGTCTTTAACTACTTTTTCTAAAAAATCTCTAACTTTTAGTGACATTTTCAAGTTCCAAATAGACTTTCATACTTTTTTTTTTCTTTTTTAACTCAATGTTTTCATTCTCTATTTATTCTTATTATACTTCTCTTACACTAAAAGGTGATATTCTAACTTTACTATGTATTGCCTAATTCTATCATGGGGCCATATAGGTTGATTTACCTCATCAAAATAACTTAAAGGGATACTTTTAATGGATTAAGCTTCTTTCAAGCCAAGTAACTCATAAATTTTGCTAGAATTCTACTCTTAATTTCTATTACCAATCAAATTAACCACTAATAAAATATTAGTGCGAGGATTTCTTTTTACTTGGATTTTGAATTGGGGCAATTTGATAGCCATAGGTCCTCCCTGACATTCCTTTCATTTTTAATACTTCACCGAATGCCTTTCAACACCAATGTTCTTCCTTAGAGTAAACTCTATCATTCTTATGAAATTCCTAACCTTTTCAAAGTTGTAAAGAACTTAATGTGCCACTAATGAATTTGTTTTGATAATAGTCTTTGACATGCCTAAATGTTAAACAAGGTATGTTTCATCCCTTTATACCTATCCTTCTATCATGAAAACAGAACTCAACTTCTTGACTCTTGTCTAGCCCTCTATCAAGTTATTATTAGCACTCATACACATAACTATCATGCTTGTAATCTTAGTTGCCTCATTAACATATGCACCATAATTTACTTTATGCAACCCTATTAATAGGAGTGACTGAATACTACTACATGCTTCATTAGGGGGTTCTCGTGAATTGAGTAAGGATTAAAAATATTTTTTCTTCCTTTATGTCCCTTGCGATTCTCATAAGGATTATATAAGGATCAACTATTTCTTTCTTCATGTAGCATCTTCCAAATTTGCCAGCATGTGAGGGTTACCTTACAAAGTTCTTGATATAAATCCTTTGATTTAAACTTTGTTACAAGGTTTTGCCACCAACTTTGGTTATAATTAAGACCTATTAGATCCAACAAATATCCCAAAGAACTTGTGAACCAAATTGCCTTATCATAATTGCAAAAGAAAAAAAATAATATATAATACTTTTCTTAGCTATTCCATTGATAAGACTCTTCCAACTATCACAACTCTCTTTTTGCATAAGTTTGCTTGTATTAGCAGAGATTCTTGCAGAGTCATATAAAAATTTTTCATTCTAAAAATTTGTCTAAAATAAAATCGATCATAATTAAACCTATAAAGAGATCGTAGATTTTGTAGCCATTCTTCCTAGACCTAGTTATTTGATTAAGCAACAACTTATAAACTTGGACTCAGAATGAAGATTTAGAGAAATCAATCTCTTTTAAAGAGAGATAAAGAGGTCATTTCTTAAAAATAAGGGGATAACTTGCTATAAATATCGTTAAGTACTCTTTGCCTTTTTGTCACTTTACTAAAATTAAAGAAAAAGGTGTTATATTTTAGATTTTAGACTTCTAAGTTTGCTTAGATGTTCATACCTTCTTAAGAATGTTTTCTACCACCTTCGAGCTAAAGAACTTGTTTGTTAGGATTTTTCTTACTAAGACCACCTTTATGACTTTACATGTTAAATTTGTATAAGTATTTAACTCTAAAATGATTTTCTCGCAATTTATACTATTCATTCTTGCAATAATGTCATTCAAGATATTCTTTTGCTCTTGATTAATTTTCTAGTAGGATAGGTAAAAGTAAAAACACTTATGTATACTTGATAATAAAAATTTGAACTAATAAGACTAGAGATATTTGCTCTCTATTGACTTAAATGATGGTTGTCTACCTTAGGTTATGTTGACTACTTATAGGAGTAAAAGAAACAACATTATAAAAATAGGACTTATTAAGTAAAAATAAGAAAAAGGGTGATAGATTTAGAATATAACCATAATGCCTAGTATTTTTGTTAAAGAAGGGTAAATCATCATCTTTGAATATGTAACTTATCCTAGCTAAAAGAGACAAAATTAAAAAATACCCAGATCATTTGTCATCTCCAAAAGAGAAATAGAAGAAGATAATAAACTATTTTATTTTATTTTATTTTTAAATATAATCCATAGTTATGATCTTATGTAACCTTTTGGCTCTTAATAAATAATAATCAATAGAATCTCTTATTTTCTCTATAATGAAGTTATGGGTAAATTGATGTGTAATAAAGATAAACTTATGTATTTAATTATGGATTCATTGTATATTTCCAATCTTTTAATATATAGGGCATCACTAATGTGTATTCAATAATAGAAAAGTGCAATGTAGATCTACGTCGGTCCCACACTAACGACATAAACTAGTTTTGGACAATAAAAAAAATTCTAATGTTATGCCGTTTTTCATCACTAATGTATACCAAATCTATCGATCTGTAAATATCAATATGCTACACCAAGTTTACCTAATTTCATATTAGTTTTCCCGTGCACCAAGCTATGCAGGTTCAGTCAACCAAAAACTGAGTCAATTGACAATTTTAGCACCGGTGATCTATAGCCAATTTTCTCAGAAGGTGCCAATTAATGAGCAGTATAACAAGTGCATTTTATATATGAATTTATTAAATTTTCAAAAGAATCGAAAACATGTTTTTTCTTTTTTTTCTATTGGCCAAAAAAATGGTTCTGCGAATACTATATAAAATAATAGAAAAATGACAGTGTGAAGATACAAAATAAGAAAATAAACTGTAAAAATTAAATATCAATATATTGATATTAATTTCGAAAAAGATTAAGCTCCTCTCATGTCATAGTAAATATGATTTATCATGTTAGTTATATTTTAACCATGAATTTCAAAACCAATGATTGAGATTTAAACAAAGTAATTGAGCATGTTGGTTAATTTATTTATTTTCGAAAAATCGTTAGATTTTAATTATTGCTTTCGAAATTAATGGTTTAAATGTATCTAGTGTGAGACATTATATTACTTTTAACAAGGAAAGAGTTCAAGAAACGAATACGATGATATACCTGTAACAAATGTTTAATATTGCACATGTTAATGTATGTGGATAAAAAATAAAAATGATGTTTAATGTTAATTAGATCAAATTAATAGATGGTATTACCTGTCAATTCGAAATCAAAGTGGAACACTTTCCTTTTTGGCTATAAAGATTTCCACTTTTGAATTAAGAGAAAGAATCAATTATAGGTGGATTCTCAAATCTTATCCCAAAACTTTATGCTTAATACTCATTAAGAAAGACTATCGATATATATAATAACTAATTAGCTATACATATGGCCGTGGTTTGGATTTTTTGTTATACGTGTAATTTTATCAAAACCAAAATTGAGAGAACAAGGAAAATATAAAATTGTTTATCAATCTAAAATGTTAGCTCTTGTACATTTTTAAAGAATCAGCCCTTCATCTTTTTCATGGAAAATTCCTCTTAATTTTAACATCGCATGATCGACTTTTTCAGTTTAATTTGTTCATTTTATTCCCCCCTCCCCCCCCCCCAAAAAAAAGGTTTAATAGTTCGCGTTGTTTGTATGTAGTGCAAATTGTATGCTTTCTCAGCTTGATTATTAATTAATTATTTGTTCAAAAGAATTAATTATCTAGGTTACTTTTTTCCATATTAGACATGAAGCTGGCAAGACAAGGCTTGAGCCTCATTACAAAATTTTTGGGCTCCCAAGTGGATTTAGCCCAAACCTACTGAGAGTTTCTGCTGTACGACCTGGATCCAAAAGCCCATGACCCAAATAAGTAGACCCGGTATCCGGAATCTATTCACACAATTTCTCTCCTGCTCTTTTAATCTTGCCCTTGTCCTGTGACCTGGTAGGAGTGTTAGGCCTTCGTTGCATAATTCCAATGCAGCATTTCTCTGCCTGTTTCTCACGTCTGGCATTTTCAACAACATTATTTTTGCACGTTTCATTTGTGTATTTTCATTCTCGAGTTCTCATGCGTATGAAATAAATAATGCTGAAACGATTATGCATATCCTTGACTTCAGTTGCAGATTTCTACATGATGTGTGTGCCCCGTACCAATGTCTCCCTCTTCATCAGCTTATATGCTGTTTCGGATTTTTGTGAGCCTTGCCTGCAGAATGGATAATGTTATCAAGGCAGGTCCAAATGAGCTCCAGGTTACACAAAGCATGGAAACTGGCACACAAAGGATGAAGATATCAATGAAAGAGCTGAAAAGCTTGTCCGTTCTAAGAATTCTATTCATTCTGATGCACTTTTTTTTGTGAAGAATTGCGTCGTTTGGCTTTTGCGGTTTTCATATATTTGCAGTAGATGAGGGTAAAGAGGGATTAGACCTCAAATCAGTAACGTGGAGAGACCCTAAAATCTGGAGTTTGAGGTTGAGTTGCACAGAAATAAAAATATGTGCTTTGTAATTTTAGTACTACTAGAAAAGTGGTGGGTCACGCTATTAAACTAAATAATGCAAAAGTCTATCAATGTGACTGATTTCATTATTTTGAATTTTACTTTTCAAAATGATGGAAATCTAGAAAAGCACATTTTTCATAAAATAAGGTCTGGATAACTAAAATAGAGATGAATCCCACTAATTGTATGTGAATTAAGGGTGTGATAATTGTATTAATTTGAACATACCAATATATAAATCTACAAATATTCAAATTAAAAATTTAGAGAAATGTGACATCTATTTTAATTAATAATTTATTTTATATTTAAAATTGTATTCACAATTTTCTTTTTGTCAAAAAAATTATAATTCTAAAAAGAGATTGGCTATAATAATGAATATGAAAGTATCAATTCCAATCCGAGCTACTAAAAAATTTTAGAGTTGGTTTGGTAATTGATCAAAATTCTTTTTTTTTTTCAATTATTTTTTAAATTTGAAAAGGTTGAAATTTCATCCATCTTTCTGAACATGTTTCTATTGTCGCTTTCCCACCCACACAACAATAAACTCAACTCATGGGCCACTCTCTAGCAATAAAACAATTGAGCTCTTAATTTTCAGGATTAAATTCCAATACCCTGATGAATTAAAAAAAAAAAAAGACGAAAAATGTTCTTCAAAAGGAAAATTTTATAAAGTAGTAAAAGAAAAAATTATAACATCCAAAACAAAACTTAAATTATGTCTCGCGGCAGGCACTCTCATTAATATTATACAACAAGTGCCCTTAAACATAAGTAACAATCGAGTGCCTGAAATTATAAATCCTTCACAAAAGACCATCGCCTATTATATCTAGAAGTTAAGAATTATTGAACACCATCAGAAAAAAAATTCCACACTGGCAACAACGGGATATGTAAAAATTTAATTCTAAACTTTTATAATTAAATTCTCGATTTTTTTTGTATTTTTATTTCAATTTTATATTTTTAAAATTCTTTTTAAATTAATATTTTTAAATGAAAGTGATTAAATTATTAATACTTTTTATTTATTTTTTTTTCATAAATTTAGCTATTTTTTGCTCAAAAATATCAATTAGAAATAAATTTAAAAAACATAAAATTAAATTAAAAATATAAAAAAATTAAAATCTAATTATACAAATTTATAAAAATATAAGATTAATTTTTTTTTATATATTCTCAACGGCAACCCTGCTTCAGAGTGCTAGTTCCTCACTTTCACCCAGTTAAAACATATCAGAAAAGAGTTCAATCCATGTAAAAAAAAAATACAATTGCATCAGTAGATGGTATCAGTTGCTCAATCTCATTCAAGAGAAAGGCATGTATTCTGGTGAGAAGCATGCGAGTATTCACACATGTCAAATAAGTTGTGCTCTCCCTAAGTCAGAGAGCTATAGTTTCTTTGGGACTTTTGAGTCCAAATCGAATTCATGCCCAAGGCCTGAAAATCTTTACAAATCAACATGATTGATTCAAAAAGACTATTTGCCATGCGAGGACTTCAATACGTGCGGCCACGGTGAAATCCAAGCAAAAGTGCAAAACCATGAATGGTAATCCTGTGGGCTGCTCTAGTAAACAATGTGCACTCAAAAGTTCTACAAACTGAAGCAGAGCAGAACATTGTAGTGTGCGCTGACTCGGTTGTTGGCTCTGCTGGGCTGCTAGCCAGTCTCGGGAGGAAGCACAACTGACTGGACTTTTGCTGCACGGGCGGTGATTTAAGACATGTCGGCACATTCCAGGAAACTCCGTGGCCACATGCTATGGTCAACTCCGACGTGAACATGTCGGTCCCTCGCCTCGTGCCGTGTCTTCAACATTATTACGTTGCATTGGGCATTTGGCAAACCGACTGAGTTCTGCCACATTCTAGGAAATTGCCTTTACGTCCGTGTTGTTTTGTTACTAATGGTATATATTACATTTGGTAACCTGGAGAAAAGTACTTTTGTTAAGAATAACACAGCTCCACTTCTACCACAATTCCTTACGATCACAACGACTACTTTGCTTATTTTTAGGTTTGATTGGATTTTCTCATCTAATTAGCATGCCGATGTAGTGAAACTAAGTTTTCTTTTTTCTTTTTTTTTTTTTTTTGGGGGGGGGGTTTTGTTTCACTCACGTTACACAGGAATCTAATAGGCTATACCGCTGTCCAGGTACTAAAAGGTAAATATCCATCCATCTTTATAGGAAATTTGAGAGCAGTTATGCAAAGGTAAATATCAAGCATGAATCGTGTAATTTTCATTCATTGTAGGAGAGGGAGAGCAAAAGCTGGATAAAACTCTTCAAATTCTTAAATCACGTAAGTGGCATCCATTGTCGTAGTAAGAACAAAAGCCAGCCTTGTTAGGTTTGAGTCTTTGTTGTTAAAGGCATACAAGTCTAACACGTATTTTTCAAGTTCAAGTCACAACCTTTAAAGCATGCGCTCTAATTAAGCAATCAAATATATATATATATATATATATATATATATATATATATATATATATATATATATATATATATATATATATTTTTTTTTTTTTAAGAGCAATTTCGGTTTAACAAAATAATCAAGTGCCAAGCCCGACAAATTCACATAAAAGAAAACAATCTTGCTATACAAAACATTGGCCTCTTAGACTTTAATTCAAGCCAATGTACCTCAAAAAAAAAAAAAAAGACTTTAATCCAAGTAAATTGCTTGGTAACCCCAAATAAAAGGACTTGGCTATACAGAAACAAAATTTATAATCAAATTTTATATTAAATTTAAAATATTTTATATTACAAATAATATTTTATATAATATAAAGTTTTTTTTATAATAATATAATAAATATTAATATAAAATCTCTTTATATTGTATAATATAAATTATTTTGTATATAATATAATATCTTATTGTACTTCGTGAGATTAGTGTCCAACAAAAATTTTTCTAAAATAATAATATATTTTAATTATTATGGACAATCATGGAGAACTTTTATTTTTAAATCAAAAAAAAAGAAAAAAAAACACTAGGTAACAACGTCGAGGGGACACATAGGAGAAGGTGCGATGTAGCATCGCGTGACATGTTCCTTGCTAGTACAACTGTACAATTGGGAGGGAAAGAAGGGGCAGAAATGGTATTACAATTTCATTTTTAAAACGAAGGCTAAAATGAGAATTTTAGTCGAGAGGAGGAGACACAGGAGAACTTTGCGAATTGATCTGGGCTTTCAAAGAGAAAGGAAAACGGCAGAGCATTGCCATTCAATGAAGCCTTCATTGTCTTGCGATTAAGATAATATAACGCCTTCAAGCCTTCATTGAACAGGTCAACCTAAACGTGACAGGTCAGGCCTTATTCAGTTTCAACGACTATTGGTCTAGACTATGCCATTTAGGTCGACCAAAGTTCTCATAAACTATGATTAGAACTCGAGTTGATTATGGGCAAGCATTATAAATAAAGGGTTGATTCCTTTTTGATAGCTCAATACTGGCCCTAATAAATTTGTAAATACAATACTAAAATTTTGATATTGCCTTACTCATTTTGTTCAAATAAAGTAAAATAAATCACTTTAAAGTTTAATACTCTAATAATCATTTTACAAGTGCATCAAATCCACTAATTGATCCAATTGAATCAAGAAATCTTCACTTGCCTTTTATATACATTAACATAATTGATCGAATTGAACCATAGAAGAAAGAAATACTTCTAATACATTATATTCCATCAGAAAGGAAATATTCTGAAATTAACAGCTTATAATATTTATGTAAAAGTTTGCATTTGGCCAACTTTATTACTGTTACTAGGAAGGGTTATGACGGTAGGTTTTTATAGGATGTTCATCGACTCCCTTCACCCCAATTCAGATACTCTGCAGATGAAAAAGGTATTGGAAATCAATCAGGTTGTGCTGGCTAAAGTGTCACTTAAGTGTCGAAAAAATGTATTCATTATTTCTAAAAACATATTCCACCTTTTCATTTCTACACATCTTTTCCAACACTTGTATTCCAATTAAAAAAAACACTTCAATTGCCGGTTCTCAATTTGTTTCAGGGGTTTTATTGCACGGAACGAGGGAGAAATTATCGGTGGACTCCATGGTTTGCATGTTATTGTCTCCCCATTTTTGTGAGAAAACTAAAATTCAGTCTTTATCCAACTAACAAAATCTGACCATAACCCATCAATTACATTACGAGCAGACGTGGTCAGGCCACATCTTGTTCACCTTGGGAGGAACATGGGATCCAATTGAACAATTAAAGAATTCCTTTTGCAGTATAGTGTATTTAATTAAACGAAAAGGTTTTCTACAAAGAATAACTTCTATCCTTTATGAACACATCTATAATCCGAATTTTGTTTTGCGTCACTGCCAACAGTTTATAACAATATGTTTTATGTGATGTTCATCCACTCCTTCAATCTCAATTCAAATACTCTATTGTGTCATTAGTTATTGAAAGCCCCACTTTTCTTGTCGTTTCTCTATGAGTATCAAAGATTTTAATGCTCTGAGGAGAAATTATCGGCCGGACTCTACTGTTCGTCTATCGTTGTCTCACAAATTTTGCTGGGAAACGTAAATCTGCCTTTTTTTTTTATTTTTTTATTAAACTATCAAATTCTGACCACAACCCATTTATTACGTAATAAGTAATAGTGGCCTCGCCACATCATCTTATCCTTTTGAGGAACTTGGGATCGAATTGAACAATCCAAGTATTTCATTTCTAATAAAATGTATTCCATTGTACGAAAATTTATCAGTGAAGTTTACACACACACACACACACACACACACACAAAAAAAACAAGGGGAGACGCAACCCTTAAATTAATTAGTTAATTTCCCGTGACCAAAAGGTCTGCCACGGATGGCGTGTGACTCCCAAGTTTGATGAGACGGTTCATTCCGTGTCACTGTTAATTGAAAAAAAAAAAAAAAACAGCCTTAGAGAGATTCTCAATCCATCCATTTCTACCCCGGTGAGTCGTGCTCCAAGCGGAGCAATCTTTAATTGGTTGGAACAATGGAGGCATGGAATCCAAGGGCATCCAGTAACTACCACTGACTTGGGGTATAATTAACGAACTACCTACCAGCCGCTGCCCGTTAAACAAATCTTTAAGCATTGGAGAAGTGGACCATAAAAAAAGGCCACTAAAAGCAAGCTCTTATTACATCGAAAAATAAGTTGGCCATCGGATGTTGGTGCAATTAAGATAGGTGGGTCGCGGTAAAAGTAACAAGCATTATTGAGATGTAAAAAGTTGAAAAAAGGAGAAGGGTGGGGGAGGGGGACAATTTAGTGTTTGTTGTAAGATTGGTCCAAAAGCGAAATCAGTGTTGAGACGTGGATTAAATTCTAATGCAACAAATGGGTTTGTTAGGATAAGACTCTCGTTGAAAGATTGTCTGGAAAGGAAGCAATCTTCAAGAGGAACTTGGTCATTTCAATATCTATATCAATCTTGAAGAACATCTCACATGAAACTTCCGTAAAACGGCAATCACATTTTCAAGGTGAAAATGAAATATTTCTCGTGCCCTGCATAGACTGGGACATTTGCTGCAACGTATTTGAAGACAAAAACACACTTCTACTTCATACAAGGAATCCACCCATGTTTGAGCCCAAGATGACCAATGACAGGTTTGCATGGGAAAAAATGTACTTGATTTTAGGGCAACTGAGTTCTGAAGTCAACATTTTGGTTCCTAGAAATTTTCGCTAACCCATTTAGCCCACATATGCTCGTTTGTCCAAACAAAAACATCATTTTCAACTCGGAGACTAAATTTATGGTTCTTAGCTCGGAAACCAGTTTGATTAGAATGAGAAAGACATTATTACTTATCTGTCCTTCTGAGTAGGAGAGAGAGAGAGGAACAGATTCTATCGTAAAGTTGAAACTTACAGTAAAGTTATATGGATTTATGGTAAATTAAATGTAAACCTACGTATTACATTAGTATGGCTATTATATGTATATTTTTAGTTTTTTTAATTCATGATTTAGTTAATAATGTGATCATAAATATATATCTAATAATCAATGTAACATGAATTCGTATTTAAAATGCATCAAATTAGTTTATTGCAATTAATGCTATATATGCACGAACCTCCCATATTTTATTTATACGTGTTACGTGAGGCAAGTCCATGTACTTTTAACTAGCTTCTACATTGGTTGGGCAAATTAATTTTTGTAGCGATGCCGAAAACATAAATTTACTAATCAAAACGAGTTAGCGATCACGGACAAATGGGTTTGGAAGTTGTGTAGTAGATGCACTGGAAGAAGAAAAGAAAACATTGAACTCTGGTTAAGGATTGGGTGTTTTTTTTTTTTTCGCTTATTACTCATCTGATGGTGTCTTCCAACTATAAGGGCTTCGACTTTTGGCTGTTTTTCACTCATTTACTTTTGATTCAATCTTAAATTCTAGCTAGTAATAGGAATAAAAAGACCATAAATTTAGAATCCATTGTGTCAAAGAGGTATTACATAAACTAAATTTATATCTCAAGTGGTAGAGAAAATTAGTTAAAATTTAATATGTGATGTTGTATGCTGAAATGCTAGAGAAAATCTATGATACTCATTTTAATAGTTACTCAATTGTTGGCTGTGGAATTATGATTAAGTTGACGAACAAAAAGCTTCTTTCCTATGTACCAAAAAAAAAAAAAAAAAAAACTTGGAAAGGCAAACCAATATCCTGAAAAGGTACCTCAGTCAAGAGGTGTATTAATGCATGACAAGGATTATTCAACATAAGATTAGATCCAATGGTTAGGTAAGCATGAAATTATCAACTTTAAATTTAAGGTTATCATGATCAAGATTAAAATGAATATTAATTTTGGATATACAAAAAATGTCCGATGGCATAAGCAAGTGATGAAAGTACTTTATTGTTAACATAATCACTATTATGTATATGTTAATGTAATGTGTGAAAATAAACTATTCTGTTGTTCGTATTTAGAAAGACATTTTCCTGCGATAAAGGTACAACCAATATTTTAAAAATTAGATCAATTATTAAACAAAAAATTAATAGTTCAAAATATAATTTGTTTAATTAAAATTTAAATTAATAGAAATAATATTTAATGATATATATATATATAAGTAATTAAAAATAACTATTATACATAATATATTTTCATTAAAGATAATAATTTTTTTGGGGAATGAAAAATTATTTTTAATAGTTAAATTCAAATATTTTTAACATAAAAAATTATGAAAAGGACTTGATTATATATTAATTTTTTAATTTTAATTACCAAATTATAAGTTTAGATAAAATTTTTGATTAAATTGAAATTTTGAATTGAATTTAAAAATTTATTATAAATTATATAAAATTTATATAAATCTTCGAGATTAAGTAATAATTTTTGATATTTATTACTTAAAAACATTTAAGAACAAACTGAATCAATTTTCTCTATTTTTTGAGTTGATTATGACTAATTTTTTCCAATTTAATTAATTTTTGACTGATTTAAAATTTATTTAATTTTAAAATCAAACAATACTGGTAATTTGATCTTTTCACAACTAAACCGACCTCACTCATCAATCCGATTCAATTTTAAGTGCAACTAGTACAAGCAATTAGGTATTTGAATTTCTACCACAATTTTAATGTACAAAAATAAAAAGTAAAGCACCTATTGGAGAATCGAGATAGAACGAAGAATATAATGTAAGTATCATTATATGAGTTAAAGGAGGAGAAAATAAAAGTATATAAATTATATCATTTTTAAAATTATTTATTAAAAAATTAATTAAAAAAACTTAAAAATAATACATAAATATAAATCAATCACATTTTATTTAATTTTATAAATAAGTAAAATTAAAGATATAAAATTTATTTTTTTATTTTTTATATTTACATATTACTCAATTTTTTTGATACGTAATGATATTTTTATATACTTGTGTTCATCGTATAGTTGCTTTCAAACGTAAAATTCTAAACTTTATATAGTTTGTTTTTGGGATATTCACTACAAAGTCGTTGAAGAGAAGAATTTTACTTTTTCTGGGAGACCCTTTTGGCATATAAGTTCTGCATATTTTGTGGTCTACATACAACCGAGAGCGACTGCTCACTACGGGAGTCACGGACCCGGCTGTATACAAAGCGCACTCTCTCTCTTTCTCTGTAGACAGCCAAACCAGAAGCTGCGGGTGAAAGAAAGAAGAAGGCTTTGTGGACAGGAAGAGAACTCTTTTTTTTTTTTTATTTTTATCTTTTGGCTTTTCCAGGTATCAGTAAATTAATTATTATACAGGCATGTGTACATTGGCTACTGTATACTAGCTGTTCTCTAGCTCTGACTGAAAATTTGGCATGTTGCATGTACACTTCAAGATTATTTTTGTGAGATTTTCACTGGTTTTTCTATGGTTCATCTTGTTTTTAAATGACATGCAGGAGATGGGGTTCTGGGCATTTATATATGCTGTTTTTTTTATTTTTTAATTATTTTTTTTCCTGTTTCAGTCTCAAGAATACTCAGTTTTCCATCTGCTTCTCTCTCTCTCTCTCTCTCTCTCTCTCTCCCTTTTTCTTATTCTTCTTTCATTTTCTTCTCATGCGGTGGGAATTATTTATTCATTTATTTTCTTTCTGGCTTCCTGTCTATATTTTATAGTTTTGCATGACCTTTTTGTTGTGTAATAAATCTTACAAGAACAAATAAGATCATTAGACTTTGAAGAGACCTTTTTCTTCTTCTAACTGATATAACAGTTTTGTTTTTTACTTGTTCAAGGTGTGTCATTATTTTCCTAATGTCAAGGTGATATCACAGTTTGTGAGATCATGACTCATCCTGCTCTAGAACTTCTTTTTCTATCCTAGAAATTATGCCTTAGAATATAAAAACTCTTCTTTTGGGAGGGAAAAAAGCTCCTTTCCATGACTCAATCTTTCAAAGATCGATTCAAATTATACTGCTTCATTTTCTATCATCAAGTAAACTTCAATTTGCAATGGGGTGCCTTTAAAATGCTGGTCTTGTTCAACTTTGGGTTCAATTTTTTTAATTAATGATGGATAATGTGAATTGAAAGTCATCCTCTTGTGGTTCATGCAGAATTGGATTGGATGCAGTGAGCAGTGAGACGGGAAGCTTGTCGGTGGCCTGAAAAAGGATGCCAAACCAGCTATGGTTTGTACTGCTCAGGATTTATCAGCATGGAAAGATTTCCCCAAGGGCCTCAGAGTCCTTCTTCTTGATGAGGACAGCAGTTCTGCTGCCGAGATGAAATCAAAACTGGAAGCAATGGACTATATTGGTTAGAGATTTTGATTCCCCACTTTTGCTCTTAGCCATTTTGATACAAAGTTCTCTTCCTTGAACTAGAAATATTTGGTTGCACTGTTAGGTTCCCTTCACCTAACTTTACTGCTTTGTTGGCCCCATCTTTGTCCAAAATGGCATCTTTAGTGTGCCATTCCTTGCTTCTTTTTACTAATTTGGTTTTTGAAACTTAGGTATGTAAAACTTAGAAATAATTGTGACTGAATCCATTGTCTTCAAATGCTCAAATATCCTATAAATGAGGTCTTTTTGATGATGAATGCAAGTCAAAGAACAATCAACTTTACCAAAATGGGAATTTTTACACTTGATGAAATAATGAGATATAAGTTCTAGTTATATTTGGACATTTCTGCTATCTTTGTGTAATAATTTTATTTGGCTCTATTCTTTTACTAAATATTTTCTTGTGATCCTATTATTTCAGTTGCCCATTTCAGGGTATATTGCTCGCTATTTAATTTTTTGTGATTCACAAAATAAAATAATTAGAATCTTAGATATAGGACAGCTTTATTCTTCAAATAGTAATATACTTTTGGTTTTCAGGCTTACTTTTATATTTATAAGATCTCCAAGAGTGTTATATATTTAAACCCTCCTCATCAAAGTGCCTCTCTTCTTGTGTATTAACCCCAACCCTTTTCAGTTTCTACATTCTGCAATGAGGACGAAGCATTGTTGGCAATTTCAAACAAACCTGAAAGCTTCCATGTTGCCATTGTAGAGGTAATGAGCTGCAAGAGTACTTGAAATTTGATTATCCTCTGGACTAACTAGAGTGACATTTCAAATTAATGGTACCAAATTTCAAGTGCATTATGGATCTCAGATCATCATCTTTGTTTGTGAATGGATTTCTTTATACATCCTTGTTCTTGCAATGTTCAAATTTGCTGCTTGATTAAAGACTATGTTGATGTGGAGTTTGTTTAGTTGCTGGCAGTGTTTTTCTCTGTTTTTCCTGGTGTGAAAAATGTAGTCTAGATCTTGTACTTCATTCTTTTTTTTTATTTATGGAAAAAAAAAACCATATTACCACTGCAATCACTGAAAGCTTATTTTATCCAACTGTGTCAAGTTGGGCATAATTTTGATTCTTTGAACTTGAATCTGGATTGAATTGTTTGAAGCGGATTAGCTATGCTAATAACACTCATGGGTACAGGTGACCACAAGCAATAGCAATGGAAGTTTCAAGTTTCTGGAAGCTGCTAAGGACCTTCCCACCATCAGTAAGTTATAAAAGAAAGCACCCACAATTTCTATCCTATGCATATGATATCTATGCTTTCATCATCTAGTAAATGCTTCTGAGCTCACTTTGTTTTTCCTACTTTTGACAGTTACTATTTTCTGCATGTAGCTCCATTACATCGGGCTTGCATTCAGAGTTTTTTTTTTTTTTTTTTTTCTGTAGTAAAAATTTTTGAGCTTCTAATTCTGTCAAAACTTGTTCTATTCCAGTGACTTCAAATTTTCAATGCCTGAGCACCATGATGAAATGCATAGCGGTAAATTTATAACTCAATATTCTATTTACAGATTTCTTGGTTTTACTTTGACTAAATTGTATGCATGTTAAAATAATAACACCAAGGTTAAATCATGATTGAGATCGCCTTGCTTTCCTGGACATTCCTCTTCCCATTCTGTGTAATCCTTC
Source organism: Bruguiera gymnorhiza (assembly GCA_020883675.1). Taxonomy (NCBI): domain Eukaryota; kingdom Viridiplantae; phylum Streptophyta; class Magnoliopsida; order Malpighiales; family Rhizophoraceae; genus Bruguiera; species Bruguiera gymnorhiza. Next base: position 1,662,524 of record JAIRCJ010000087.1, read on the forward strand.
CAAATCTTGTTTTTGTTTCAGTGTTGAAGCAAAGTTCTTTCAAGTTTAAGCAGAAATGAACATTGTTATGATTTCATCCTCAAGATATGAAAGTCCTTGACTGATTAGTGGATTCATTTGGTGATTTATTCTCAGCTTGGTGCAGTTGAATTCCTTCACAAACCACTATTGGAAGACAAATTGAGGAACATATGGCAACATGTGGTACACAAGGTCTTTTCTCTTTTGGTGTTTTACCAGGAAGATTTACTTTATGTATTGTCTAGATGTAAGAATTCTGACAGTATCAAAGGAAACTTTTTAACTTCATTAGTTCTGAGCAGGCATTTAATGCTGGGGCAAGTGTCCTCTCTGAATCACTTAAGCCTGTCAAAGATTCTGTAGTTTCCATGCTGCAGCTCAGTGTGGAGGGCGAAGAGACCAAGGGTGAGATCTTGGATGAGACAGGAACTAAAGCATCTCTGCCTCATGAAATTGGCAATGAGCAGTCACCAGCTAGTGATAAGTACCCAGCTCCTTCCACTCCACAACTAAAACAAGGAGCAAGGTTATTTGATGATGGAGATTGCCAAGATAATATTACCTCAATGGAAAAAGATAGTGGAGAGCAAGAGGGTGAATCTAAATCTGTTGAAACTACTTGTGCTGCTGAAGTTTCATTACATGTGTATCATCCGGAGAGCTTAAAAGAGAAACTAATAAAAAAGGAGGATGACTTGGCTGATAGTGTCAAGAGTGAGAATAACAAAACGCCGAATTCCCAATGTAAAATGGCTGATAGTGTCAAGAGTGAGAATAACAAAACACCGAATTCCCAATGTAAAAATAGGCTCCATAATTCTAGCACTGATGCCAAAAACACAAGTAAAACTTCTAGTCATCACAGCCCTTGTGCGACACAAGTGAGCCGGAAGAAGATGAAGGTAATTCTGAAGATTGCCATGATCCTCTCAAGTCCTAATTTCTCAAGTTTTCAAAGGCCTACAAAATATCATTTTTGACAAGTAAATGCTGCTTCAAGATGCTAGACTTGATAATTTGGGATTCATAGTTACCAATGTGGTATAGGTTAATTTGCTTGGTTCCTTGGCTATTTCATTATGATTTTTCAGTACGGCAACATTTTGTTTCTTTCATTATCTTTTCTTATTCTATAATGCTCTATCCTTCTCTTATTATCTCCATTTTCAAATCTTCTTTACTGCTGTTCTCCTTCAGCAATAAAGTAATCTGATAGGTTTTATTATCTCCAAAATTCAGATTTAGCTATGTATAATTAAAAAATATGGTCTCCAATTATGTCTTGTGATGATCACTGTTTGTTTTTGTTATGGTTTCCAGGTAGACTGGACACCTGAGCTGCACAAAAAGTTTGTGCAGGCAGTGGAGCAACTAAGTGTAGATCAGGCTATTCCTTCCCGGATATTGGAGCTGATGAAAGTGGAAGGCTTGACAAGGCACAATGTAGCAAGTCATCTCCAGGCAAGTTAAGAGACATGCTCTTTATGATGATAGTTTCTGCTCCAGTGGAAATCATCATACTGAAGGGAGACTCATACACCATTTCAGTTTTAATTTCAAACGTTCTATTAATTTAAAAAGTTGACTTGATGTCCTGTTGCAATATATTTGAAAAGGGCTATGTGACAGACAAGCGGATTATAGTAAATCTTTTGCTGGACTTCTGCAAAAAACATATATATATATATAACTTGAGCGAGTGTTTATTTTTCCCAAGCAGAAATATCGAATGCATAAGAGACATATTCTGCCTAAGGAAGATGGCTGCAGATGGCAACTCCAAAGAGATCAAGTAGGAGGGAGTTATTTTCCACATAAACACAGTATGGCATACCCTCAATATCATTCAAATCACAGCATACTGCCTGGTCCAATCTATCCCATATGGGGAGCAAATTGTAGCCACCCTGTTGGTGTACAAATGTGGAGTTCACATGGTTATCCTTCATGGCCACCAACAGAAAGCTGGCATTGGAGACCTTATCAAGGGGTAACTTTTTGTCACATTATGGATATGGTCTTTGTGGAAAAATTTGTAATGCAGATATGTGACATCCGTCACATTTCATTTCAGATGCATGCAGAAGCATGGGGTTGCCCTGTGATGCCACCACCATTCAATTCTTATTCTTACTTGCCTCAAGTGAGTATTCATGTGTAGAAGATAGAGGTCTATGTTGTTGTTAATGTTGAAGTAAACATAACATGAACATGGAAGGTCAAGGTTCTTCTATAACTAGAAACCTTTACAGTGAAGAATGACCAAGAGAATTGCAGTGAAAGAAAGAGAATTATGGGGCTACCAAAAGTCACATTCCTTTGTATTTTCATCCATATATATTTGAGATTACAAAGATGAGTACAAAGGACATGAACACCATGTCTTTAGATTTGATTGGTACTTCAACCGTTACAATACTAAATGTTCCAGTTAACTCTATGCTTGACATATTTTAGGTAGACAACAAATCAAGGAGACATTAACCATATGGTGACTCATACTTAGACCTAAACTAAGCTTACAAAATGACTTGGAAAGCAAGAAAGAGTGAGCTGGAAGATTGCAGATGAACATGGCTTTGCCGGAGCTCTTTTAGCTGTCATAACAACCTTGAACAGCTTCATTGACTCCAAAATCGCAATGTTCAATTCTAATCTTCTTCAGTCTACATGTCTACTTGCAAAGCAAAGTACCTTCACAGCAGTGCATTTCTAACAGCATATTACTGTACTTGGCTAAATGACTTCTATTGGGGAATGCAGAATGCATCTGAATTTCCCAGTACTTCCATGGTTGATACAAGCGGTGGCATGCCACAAAATTCTGCTGACCTACATCCGGTACGTAATACCTTATCAACTATCAAAACTTTGTTCTTCAAATTTGTGTTGGAACTTGAAATGCCATTTTAGATGGTTTTCATCAATTCCAGATATTGTAGGATTCATTGAGTAATGTAGTCCAAGGATTAACATAGAATGATGTTCTTGACTCAGGTCAGCTGCATCACGTCTCTCAACTTTGTTCTCTGTTGTATTTCCATCAATAAAAAATGTAGGAAACTATGCCATAGAGAACTGAAATTTGAACTAACAACAATAAACAATTTCATGAACTCTGGCTTTGCAAATTACCTTTAAGAGTAGGTATGAGCAATCTTCAACCTCTTTTTTCGCGCGGGGGAGGGGGGGTAGCAAATCATATTCACTACCAGATACTTCAGGTATAGCAAGCAAATCATCTTCCTCAATCAGTAGCTTCTACGGTGTCTTTATCTATGTAGTAAATGCTTTCAAATGCCATGCAAGCACCGTGGACAATGGATCACTTTGTTTTTGATACTTTTCTCCTTAGCCTGACTTGTTACGCAAACAGTAGGCACTGATGTTGTCAAGTCCAATGACACAAGGCATTCAATGACAGGGACATGCAAGTCCTTGCGAGAAGGGTTTTTGTAATTAAAAACTAAAAAAAAATCCAAGTGTACTTTGTATTCCAAAATTCAAGGATGCATGCCTACAAGATTCTTTAACATTTACATTTCCCTCATGCAGGCAGAGGATGTAATTGACAAGGTAGTGAAAGAGGCAATCAGCAAGCCATGGCTGCCATTGCCTTTAGGCCTGAAGCCTCCATCTACTGATATTGTGCTGGCTGAACTTTCTAAACAGGGCATATCTACAATTCCTTCCCATGTCAACTGCTCTTAATTCCTTCTAGAGTGACCAGGTCATTCCTGATTTTGGCTCGCAGGCTCAATTAATCCTCTTCACCAAAAGATACAGTCTCAACTAATCATTATATGATTGGTCAGGCATTCTTTTAACTAACAATCCCGGTACATGTCATAATCCTGGTTAGTCAAGACCATCTATCTTTGGTGAAATTTATTATTCAAATGTGCACACAACGTTGCTTCTTTTTCTCTCCCCACATAAGTAACAGTACCAATGTAAATGTAATTGTAGAATTCACTGCGTGGGCGATGTAAAAAGGTCCACCTAGTGGCTTTAATGAGATTTCCTGCCATTAATATGTAGTTCATATGCTTAAAAGATTGTGTTGACACTAAGTTATAAGAATGTTATTATTAGATAATTATACAAATATGTATAATTTTATTAATTTGATAAAATATTATACAATAATAATTAACAAGTACACAATATAATATAAAAAATTTATATTGAATTTAATCAAATTGATTTTTAATAGAAGTCTAATAAATTCTTAATTTAGATTAACATCAATATCTTTTTAATTTTGATTTAATGTTAATTTTAATTGCAACATTTGTTTTAGTTTAACGAATATTTTATATTTCAATAGTTTCATAAGAATATCAATTATTTGATTTTTGAACTTGTAATAAATTAATTTAATTTTTATTTTATCAATTTGATCCATTAAAAAATAAAAATAAATATTGATATATTTATTCTTTTTGTAAGTTATTAGATTGTTGGCTAAATTGATTATAGAAATATTATTAATAAATATTTTTGTAGAACTTTTAACTAGAACATAAATTTCAATCAATCAATTATATAACTAAATTAGTTTAACAGGTACATTAAACTATAATTACATATTTTATTTCATAAGTTGAAAATATAACAATAAATTGTTTTTTTAGATAATTATGAATAGATAGTAGTTTCAAAATTGTAATAGTAATTAGAAATATTTTTTACAATCTTTAATATTTTTATTTCAATTATTATTAGAATAGTTTATGAAAGTATAATTTCTAAATAAAGAACAAAGTAGCTTATAATCATGAGTTTCTTTTATGTATCAAAATTTTTTTTTAACAATTTGCATATGAGGTTAACAAATAGACTTTAAAAACTTGCTCACCAAACAAACTTTATAAAATATATTAGGTTTTGTACATATTAGATATTTTAAATTTCTAATAATTTGTTTGAAATATGTAGAATGAATAATTGTTTCGTGGTTGAAATTTCAAATTACAATATATGATTCTTTGATATTGGATATACCAATCATATGAGCAAAAAGAAGTTTTTTATTGATCTTAATAAGTTAATTTGCTCTACAATTAAATTTGTCAATAATTACAGTGTTCTAATGATAAAAAAATGCAAAGTTTCATTAATTTGAAGAATAGAGATTATAATTATATTATATATGTATTTTATATGTCAAATATAAAAAATAACTTACTTAATTTGAGTTAATTATTTCAAGAGAAATATAACATATGATTAAGTAATAACTGTGTTTCAATTATTGATAAAAGATATAAATTTATTTTCAAATTTTTTTTAATAAAGAGTTAAATATTTTAAGTTAATATTGTTATTGATATTTATACTTATCTTAGTTTTGTTGTGACAAATGAGTATTGTTTGTGACATTTTCATGTAGTATGAAACAATTTCTTATTGTCTTTAACAACATAGTGTATAGATAGAAACTGAATTTTGTTCCCGGACGAGTACAAAGTGGGCTTTTTATTAGGAAAGAGCCTAGTTCTCAGCCCAACAAAGTTTAAATAGAAAAATAGCCCAAGAAAGAGGCCCAACAAAATGAAAAATCAGATCAACGCCCATTCTAACTACCCTTCCAGAGCAGCTAACAACATTAAAGTAGGGAGGTTATGTTAATTTACAAAATTCAGGTTAACTCAGCATCAAATGTAAATGATTTTTTTAAAACTAAATATAAATAAAAATAAAAATTTAATTAAAATTAAATCGAAATAAAAATTAATAAAATAAATTTATAAAGTCTAAAATATACTTGCTATGCCAATAAAAAAAATAAATATGACAAACATTTATCTTAATAAAATAAATATTTATCTGTTTCTCTTTCATCTTTCATTTTTCACATAAAAATTTCATAACAAGAAAAGTAGATAAGATTTATCCTGGTTAAAAAAAACAGAGTCGGTAGCTTAAAGTAGATTAATGACAGCCTAAACTCAGTTGTCTTTTAAATCGCAGCCCTTGGTTAAAAAAATAGTCAATATCTCACGGCCAGTCCTTGTTAAAAATAAAAAAAAAAAAACGCAATTTTGTATTGCCACATAATTCTATCAGACCCAATTACCCCTAAACCCCTCTCTGTTTTTTTTTTTTTCGATTTTTATCATAAGTTTCTTTATTTTCTGACAACCATACGAGTCCACTTGAAATCCAATTATTCAAGATGTTTAAGTGCTTATAAACTACTATGGCTCAAATTTCAAATAAAACGCCTCTTTTTTTTCTTTTTTTCTTTTTTTTTTTGATTTATTGGAGCATACTACTTTAGTAGGTCTTTGTCCTCTAGGAAAATGAAGCCTAGTGGCATCAACCTAAATATAATGGACTACTACAATTTTTTTTTCTTTTTTTATAATTCTCTCAAATAGGAGTAAGTGAGATGTGATGTCATTTTTTTTTTTTTTAGTAAAAAGAGTGGACTTTCATATAAGAAAGAGTAAAATTTGCCAACTAGTTTGTTATTATATATGAAAAAGTAAGTATCTTTGCTTTATACTATTCAAATAATGATTGATTTTTTTTTTGACAAGTCATCTTTACGCAAGTTTTTTGAACAAATTATAAAGCTCAAGGAATATGGTTGCCCACGGGTAAATTCTTCAAGCAGTCCATGGTTTTGTTTCCTTATTTTTTAAAGACGATTTTAAAGTTTGAACAAATACAAATAAATCTTTAAAAAAAATAAAATTAACTTAATTAAAAAAAGGGGGGGATCACATAGGAAAAAGAAATTATTATGAAAATTGAGTTTACCATGTCAATTATGGACACACCTATCATATAACATAAAATTTTGTAGGTTATTTGTGACCCATCACTCGTTTTTTATATATTATAATTAGATTTTGGGTAATTAAGAGAGAAAATTCATGCTAATACATAAAAGCAACGATCAAGTTATAAAATTGCAATCAATTTGATACGTTCCCATTGGAAAGGAAGCATGTTACAGATTATTGGGCAATATTGTGCCATTTGTTGTACTTGGAGACCGTTTTGAGGATTTTATTGTCACAGATACGATTGAATCTACGGATCAAATCTTTAAATCTTATTTCTAAAATCATGGTGGTAAAATCTTTATTCAATTTTATTTTATGTATGTAATTTTAGAAGTAAAAAAAAAAAATTGTTATGCAGAGCATTATTCAGAGGTGTTTTTTCTTTTTTTTTTTTGGCTGGTCAAAGAAAAAATTTCCCACAGCTTCCCAGGAAGTGAATTTTTGTTTTTCTTTAATTAGGAAGAAGTTGGAAGGATTTTTTTTGAAGAACATGAGGTGGCTATTTTCTTGTTTTTTTTTAATTTTTGTTTTTGTCTATTATGGGACAGGAAGGAAAATTCAAACTTTTAAAAGATTCGTGAGGGCAAGAATTTAAAATCTTCGCTGTTTCGGTAAAATTAAAGTATTGTGTAAACTCTATCAATAAAACTCACTTGTTTAAAACCTTCATGGGAATCAAATGATTTAATAGCTTGCAATGCTTTGGTAGTATCGTTAATAAGGCCAGGTTCAATCTCTGCAGATCGAGGCCATAGAGCCCTCGCTTGAGGGCTCCAACAACCCACGAGTAGTTGATTGATAATTAAGAACAAATTTAAAACTTGATGGTTCGACATAAAGGTTCAATTACCTCTGAGACCAACCCTCAAATCGAGTTGGTCCTGCAAGGAGCTAGGTTAAGAAATTAAACATTCTTCTTAAAAATTTTAAATTCAAATCATGACATGAGATGTACGTATGAGATTTATTAAAAATGTAAAAGCTACCTCATATTTTCACATTAAAATAATCAATATGGTCTTAAAATTTTTCTTTGATTAGTTGGATTTAAACGAGAGAGAGAGACAGAGAGAGTCATTAAGCTGACATCAAATTGAAGATTCCATTAACTAATCTCCATTACGTTTGTTTTATTGCGCAAGCTTTAGAAAGGTGAAAATAATAAAAAAAAAAAAACAAAAGAGAAAGAGAGAGAGAGAGAGAGAGAGAGAGAGCTTCATTATATTATTGCAGCAAGGAGGTTGACGATGGTCATGGATCATCATAGCAGCATTGCTCACAGACAGGTGGGACTTTTTCAATGTTGCAGGAGCAGCAAGGTGCAGGTTTTCCAAGTAGCGTGCAGTTACTTACACAAGCTGTGGTATGATAATTCAAAGCCAACCCAAAAAAAAAAAACAAGAAAAACTAAGATAGTACAGTTTCAGCATTAAGTAATCATAGATGTTAAAAAAAAAAACAAACACCCTTCGTTAGAGAATCTTACGATTACAAACTACATCATAGCTTACTCAAAGACTAAGAAAAAATTTTAGTATTACAATTAGCATTATTAACAAAAATAAAAAAATAATAATAATAAAGGAAGAATGATGAAAGAAATCCAAAAAAAATAGCACGTACGATGGACAGTAATGAGGCCACCCGGTGAAAGATGGGCAGTGTTGACTTTCATGGGGAGGCGATCTGCTGTCACCACAGCCTTCATATGTTGAATGCAAATGATAGAAGCTAACTGTAAAATCATGAAGGCCCACGACTTCATCTTGGGAAAATATATGTCGGATATTGATCAAAGTAAAGAAAAAGAGAGGATGAAGAGAATGAATTTTGTACGTTCAACGTGAGAGGTTACACGTATATAAAGAGAAAACCATGGGCAGGGTCACAGAAAGATTTCCGTTATTTCACACCTCTCATTAATTAACTTTCTTAATTTCTACCTTTCATAAAAAAAAAAAAAAACTCAATTTGTGAGGTTAATTTTTCTTAACAACTTTGATACTTACAATTTCCGAATATTAACATCAAAAACCTTCCCAAATTCATTGCTTATATGACTGACATATTAGTTTAATCTAATCTATATGTCTATATATTAAAGATATTAAAATATATTCTTATCATAAGAATTTAATTATAATCAAAATACATTTCTATAAAATAATTAGTATAAATTTAATTGTAACTAAATAAAAATTTTATTGATTTATACAATCCTATCTTGATTGTAATTAAAATTTTCTAACAAAAAGAGTAAAAAGAAAAATAAAAAAAATTACTTTCAAATTAAAAGAAAAAAAAAGAATTCTTGAATTGAACTATATAAATATTTTTATAACTAAGTCCCCCTAAAAAGGAAAAAGAAAAAAAAACTAAGTTCCCCTTAAGGAGAAAGAAAAAGAAAAAAATATATATTTTAAATTTTGTTGTTTTCTTAAAAAGAAAACAAAAAATTTCCTTTTAGTTTCTTTAAAAAGGATTTTAAAAAAATTCTCTTAAAATTAATATAATTTGACTAACTGTTTTTAAAATATAAAATAAATTTAACTTATGCTAATTTAATATTTTTAATCAAATATTTAAAATTGCAAAATATGTTAGTCCAAATATAATATTAATAATATATTAAGAAAACTTCTTGTATTTCTAGTCAAAATTTAGATGGGTTTTCTTTTCTCAGACAATTATATTTCAACCATCATATTTCGATAAATCTCATAATACATTTTGCTTCTAGCTAGAATTTAAAAATTCGATATGACAACTTTCTTATTTCTTAGAATTATTACCATTAAATTGGATCCAGAAATTATTACCGTAAGATGATTAACAAATTAATAGAGTTTTGTTTTCTTGGACGATTATATCTCAACCGTTGTATTTAGCAATAGAATTTTTATTTTCTAAACACACCCGCTGAAAGCTTACGTCTCTCGCCACCCACGCCACGTTCTCAATTGTGATTGCAATACGGAAACATAGATTCTCCATATCTCCCACCCAAATTCGGATGAAATGATGGAATCCCCATAAAATTTCACTTTTTTTCTTGTACGCTGCTGCTCACACATCTACAGCATTCTATCTGCCACCCCAGTAATTTGCTTGGATTAGATACCTAACTTGTTGCCTGAATTCAGAGATATAGATCCTCCTCCATCGTTCCTTCTCTTCGTTTTCTCTGTCTCTGTCTCACTCAACTCTGTTAATTTCTGCTTAAAATTTACTGAGATCTATGGTGATTTCACTGCCCCTTTAACTGATAATAATTGTCGAAATGTTGCGCATGACTCTGAATATGCGGCCTTTTAAGAATTTCCAGAAAAATAATTTGACTTTGATTATATTAGAATTGTTTTTAAAACTGAAAGTTGTGAATTTAAATTAGAATCATTTAATTTATAAAAGAAAAAAAAAATTACCAGAAGAAGAGGAAGATTTTATTCATTGCATGGCCAGCGTTGGCTATTGGCTCCCATCAAACAAGCACAACAAAGGGAATAAAAACCCGAAGAGAATGAAAAGGACCATTAATGGAAGATTATAGCACTCTATTCCATTACTTGAACAAGGGTAACGGAGCATAACAAGAAAGTTGAATAAAATTAACGAGGAACTCAGGTCTGGAGTCTAGTAGCCTGTGGTCCTTTCAATTTGCGACGAGGCCAGGGCCTTCATGTTTAAATTCGCCATTACTTCCACTGAAAATAGAACTATCATGTATGTATGGTATGTTTGCATGGTTGAAATTTTACGATGCTATATTCTTTGTATGCAACAATTCGGATGGAGAAAAATTGAAGGAGAATGAGCGAGAGTTGCCTGAGCAATTATTGACCAAGGTTTTTGGTAACAAGTGTCTTATGTTTTATATTTGAGATATGTAAATAATTAGTATTAAATTTTTATAAATTCTTATTATTAAGTTCTAAGTTTTTATTTTTATTTTTTCATTTTCATACCTTTTAAATTGATTTTTTTGAACCTTAAATAATTAATTCCTTTGATCAATGCCCGCTTTCAATTAAAAAAACACTAATTTAAAAGATATTTAAAAATTAATTATACAAATTTAAAATCAAATTTTCATGTATTTTATTTTACTTATGCAGTAAATAGTATCTCACACTTGCCCTCGATACCCTCTATCAATTGATACCCTTGTTTGGTATGGATTCTGTTTCCCAATTTTCAATTCAATTTCACGCGGATAACTCAAGAGGTAAATTTGGTAAAAGTTGTGTGATTTTGTTTTCTTTCTAAAATTTGGAATCAATCCTTGAAAAGAAATCACTTCTCTTAAAACGCCATGATAATGATATCTATTTCTCCACCACTCAAAACTTCTCCGGCAATAGGTGGATCTGTCTGTTGGATTACAATGATACACTCAAAGCCCCAAATTTTCCTTTACCGTATTTCTTTTTCATTCATTTCAATTCTAGTGGAATACGTAAGTTATGAGAGGTTGGTAGTTCATTTATACTCTTTGCTTCTTATATAATGTTTTTGGAGATTGTTGAACTTGTTTTCTCAAGAAATACATTCGTGAACATTGCACGCCTTTGCCTAGAAGGGGGGGTTGTGAAGTGGGATGATGAGTTGGTCTTGGTTGGCATTTCGATATCCTTAGCAAATGTGAACGTTGCAGTTTTCGATTAGATGTTGTCTATTTTGGAGTGGCTATACTGTTTTTGGCTTTTTCTTTTTTTTTTTTTGTATTGTGGGGGGTTGCCATGTGCAAGCTGAGCGAGTTTTGCAATGGAGTCTAACTTGGTGGGGGCGACACTCTCGGGTTGATCATATGGCTCCAAGAAATAGAAGAGAATGTGAAACTTCCCGTTGTTATTCCTGATTAACGCTAATTGGCATTAAATTTCGTTTTATTGGACTGAGTTCCTAAATGCTGATTAGGTTGATTATGATACAGCAATTTGCATTCTAGTCTTCTACTTTGAGGAATTCTGTCTAGAAGCCCTATACCATGCATGTATACAGCTTAGTAAGTACTCATTCTACCTTATGACTTTGCTTTTGCAGGCGTAACACCAGTTGATACATGTTCACAGAGAAAACAAAGAGACCAAGAGAGATGTGATTTTGTTTTCCGTCTACTTTGTGCTCCTGGAAAAGCAACCTATGGCGATACACACAAAGTCCCAATTCTTCCTTTTCTTTTCAAGTAGTTGACATACTCTACGTTGAATTGGCCTAAATATTTCCACATTTCTCCAAGTCCTTTCTTTCGTTCTTTATGTTCATTGCATCAAAATATGAAGTGTTTGAGTTTCTATTGTTAATAAATTAATATATTGAAAGTGATTTTTTTTTTTTGTTTTAAGATCTTATTTAGAATAAAAATATAATTTATTAAAAATTAATATAAAAAATCTTGTAATTAAGATAATTTGTTTCATTTTGTAGTTAACAAATTAGTATAATAATAATAATAATAAATAATTATTCAAATAAAAAATTATTATTATTAATAAAAATAAAAAATTAATAATAAAGATCATTAAAAATATAATAAATAATAAAATTAAAATATTTAAAAATAAAAATTAATAATTAAAATTTGACAATATAACTAAATAAACTTCAACTTTTTTTGTTTCACATTAAAGACATCGAAAAAGAGTTCGCCACCTAACAACAAATACAATGTCTGTCGACGTGGACAGCCCCACCCCTTCGCTCGTTCTAAGCGGGGTATGAGAGTATTATTAAAGGAAAAATTTTATGTAGACTTAAAAATAATAAGATTAATATAATTAATCTTTAAATTATATATATATATATATATATAATATAAAATATTCTATATATAATATAAAAATTAATTATATTCATTTAAATTTATTACTTTTTAGTTTACTTAATCAAATTTTAAAGAATTGCATTATTAAAAAGAAGAGTTGCATTATTAGTCAATTATTTTAATAAATGAAAGCATAACAATCGACTTGTCATGCTTTTTACGTAGGGCACGATAAGAAATACTTTATTCTTTGCATTTTTTTTTAAATATTTCTAATCATCAACAATCAAATTAAATGAGATTTGCGTCCCTTTTTTCTCGTTATTTACATAAATTTGATCAATTTTCATAACTAGAGTGTTTATAAATCCATATTAAACATATTTAAACTAACAAAAATGCTACTTGTTTAACTTATCTTTAATCAAAACTACATTTATATTACAAATATTCTTAATTTTTATTTGGTTATTCTTGACCAAAAAATTTATCTATGTATGTGTGTATAGTTAATCACTTGACCAATTACCGCTATGACTTGATTCTTTTTCTTCTAATTGTTTTTTCCTCAATTTTCCCTCTTTCTCCCACAAAGTTCTATTTTATGCCCAATTCGTGACGTTTGATGTGAAATTTTGTGTCCCGGAGATAAACTCGCTTGGAGGTTTTTTTTTTTTTTTTAATCATGCAGTTAGAGTTTTGACCATGGATTAAAACATTTGATGTGCAATGCAAGGTCCCTGGAAATGCGAAGTGTCAAGTTTTTTGGTTTCTTATTAATTTATATATCAATGTTTGCATTGTAAATTCGCTTATAATTGACCATAAATTTTGTTCTTTTCAAATTGCCACATCAACAGATTGCTCGCTTTGTTTTCTTTTTTCTTTTTTTTTTTTTTTTAAAAAAAAAAGAAATAGGTTGCTCACTTTTAAATGTATTGTTCTGTGCAATTTGATTTTATAGTGATAAAAAAAAAAACTCCAGAAATTAAATTTATGCCGACTAAAGGTAATATATTGTTTCTAATAGAGAGGGCATTCGTAGTACTGCAAATATTTTTAGTTTTTTTTTTCTTCAGCAATTCGAACTTATTATATTTAAATTACAATTAAGTTATATCGTGTCTAATCTACAACTATGTTGTCTCTCAAAGTCCAATGATAAAAATGTTGTTTTTCCATCTTCACCATCTTCTTCTCTGGTCCATACTTATAGATATACAAAAAAAAATTTCATTGACCAGAAATTGATCGTGAAGTCACAGTTTCAACCATTAAATCGAGACCTCCTTAATACATTTCATTGGGATATTAAATTGATCTCAGATATATACATTGGACCACATAACTTTGGTCCTGCGTAAAGATGTTTGTGATTCCTTCGTACACATGACATCAACTTCTTTTCGCCTATTCTCCCGTTACTCTATAGGTAAGCTACCTCAGATCGACTTGCCTTCATAAACAAGCTAATAAATAATTGTGTTTGAAATTCTTACAATTGTGTTTCACGATTATTAAAAAGGAGAAGCAGCAGCCAGCCAATGCCACGATTTTAGTTTCAAATTCATATTTTATGTCTTGTTCCAAGTCTGAAGGAGCTGCGTATATGGATGGCAAGGGACCCAGCATTTGGGATACCTTCACTAAGGAGCACCCACGTCGCAACCCTTTCATTGTATTGAGTGAATTGTGAATTGTGCTAATGAAGCCGATATATAAAATTACATAAAGCACTTGCAATAGACATCCGCCTAACAAAATTACGGAACGTTGAATATATACAGGGGACTCTTTGCCCCTTGACAAAAAGTTTATTCTGTGGCATTTACAATACCTATTTAGACGTGAAATACCTTTGCTGTATTAGGTTTCTAACTCTAACGTAGTGAAGACTTCATTTTAAAGGTGAACTGCTTTTGAATCTTTGGAAACAAATGTGTGAGATCTATGGCTAAGAAAGTCGTTTAAGTAACTCAGCCCAATTGACGTTTTAATGAACACCAACAGCTGCACTAGACTACTTTTTTAATTGGAAAGAATCGATGAAATTGATGATACCAGGAACACTGACTGTTATTAATTTGACAGATGAAAAAGATATTGATTTTCTTGGTTCTGCATGCCACTTGGAGACATTGATACGATTGATGTAAGAAACATACGGTAATGATCGTTATTAATTTGAGAAATGAAAAAGATTTTGATTTTGTTTTTCCAAAAATATTTAGTGAACACAAAATTAATAAATACGATGAGATATAATTAATAAAATAATACAAATATCACTATAATAATACAAGAGGTGAGTTAATCAAGAGAAGTTGCATCCTTCGTTTTATTTCTTTAGGCAACTTAAGTCAGCATTGACTGTTAGATTCTCAGGTTATTGGCTTAAGCCAAATAGTCTTTTCTTGACAGTATATTTTTGGGACCACAGCACAGGAAATGTTGCAGATGACTTTTATCATCGTTACAAGGTCTGTCCTACCACAGCACTGTTGGGGGCGTTATTGGTCCTTTTAATTTTTTCAGCTTAAATTTCTGCAATCCCGTGTTGTTCATTCAGTAAGAATCAATGTTACAGGGGGACATGAAATTGATGAAAAAGATTGGTCTGGACTTCTTCAGATTTTCCTTGTCATGGTCTAGACTACTACCTAGTAAGATGACGATTAATTGATTAATTTGATTCTATCTCACCCGTTCGTCGTAATTAGTTAAACATAATGGGTATGTTAATTATTTTTACTTGAATTTCAGAGGGAAAAATTAGCGGTGGAGTGAATCCTCTGGGAGTCAAATTCTACAATGATGTAATCAACGAGCTTCTTACCAACGGTGATTACTTTCAATTCATCAACTTTCCTCAAATTAATCTCGACACAGAAGCTTTGTTTAATGTGTTCTAGCTAATTAATGTTTGGTTTGTGTGTGTGTGTGTGAGTGAGAGAGAGAGAGAGAGTGTGTGTGTGTGTGTGTGTAAGGCAGGTATAATACCTTTCGTAACCTTGTTTCACTGGGATCTCCCGCAAGCACTTGATGATGAATATGTTGGCTTCCGGAACTCCAAAGTTGTGTAAGATACATTGCCTTCCTTTTTGCACTTCAGCACAAGCAATGCTTTATTGTCCCATTTCGGGTATGCACAAGATCATGGGAGCCGTTGGTTTTGTGGGTCCTACATGCAGCCCATGAAATCAAGAGCTCTCGTGATTTAGGGCTGGCTGGAAGACGGTCAAACAAGCATTTTTATTTCAGCGCACATCACATGAAATCTCAAATTATAATTATATACTTGAGATTGGATAATTTGGGGACTAATTGCTAAACTAGCGATTAATAAAACTCATGTTCACAAATAATTACATGATTAGGAATAATTTCCGAGACTACGCCGGCTTTGCCTTCAGGACATTCGGGGATCAGGTCAAGAACTGGTGCACACTCAATGAACCTTACTCTTATAGTTACAATGGGTACAATGGTGGCACATTTGCACCTGGTCGATGCTCCAGCTATCTTGGAAGTTGCACTTCTGGTAACTCTGGGACCGAACCTTACGTCGTGGCTCATAACCTGATTCTAACTCATCCCACTGCTGTCAAAGTGTACAAGGAAAAGTACCCAGTTTGTTTGCAAGTTACGTTTTATTTGTCCAAAACTTGACTCTGTAATATTTTCAAATAGAGATACATTTATAGACGTCAAACTCTAATTCTAGTGAGAAACATGGACAACAAGATGCCTGGGGGAATGCCCCAAGCAACCCCTTCCATCCCTCCCTCCATGCGTGCGCGCACACACCCACACACTTCTTGGAAGAGACGACTGAGTAACTTGGAACTCTAATTTTTAAAATTGAAGATCTCACATTTGAATTTACTGCATTGAGATTTATGAACTCTTTTCTGGGTCTACAAAATTGAAATGAATTTAATTGCAGGCTTCTCAAAAGGGACAGATTGGGATCACAATTGTGACCAACTGGTTCCTGCCAAAGTCACCCGCTTCAGTTGCCGACCAGGAGGCAGCTGACAGAGTGCTCGATTTTCTCTTCGGACGGTGATCCACTGTCGTAAACTATTTCAACCCATTATTTTCCCACATCATACCTATCTTTCATGACCAATCTTACTTAATTCGAACAGGCTTGCCAATCTGATTGCATATGGTGATCATACGAATTGGTAATCCCTTGACTTCCTTGGCGTGAATTATTACACTATAAGCTTTGTGGCGGACAACCCACTTCTTAACAGCGTCAACCGAAGTTACAGCACAGACTTCAAAGCCACCCTCTCAAGTAAGTTTATCATGCTGTAAAAATTAACGGAAATGTTGCACATTTCTTGATGCGGGACGAATTTAGAATTATAAGAGGTGATGCGTTGCACTATTATATTGTTAGCTACAATTTATAGCTGTCGACGTCTCATCACAACTAACAATGAGTGTTGAACAAAACAAAAACCTAACAATGAGTGTCACAACTGTGCAGATATGGAACTTTCTCAATTGAACTTACTAGGGATGCATTCACAGACTTCTGATCATCCTTCTTCTCCTGTGGAAGCATATTTTCTTCGTGCAATATGGAATAAAAGTGAGCAGATGACATGAGAAAACTTTGATACAAGAACAATATCCGCTCAATTGCATAAAATATGAGATAGAGCACATGGACCTCTTTCTCAGCCTCAAAAAACTCACCCTCTCCCTTCTCAACTTGCTTGGCAAAATATTTGTCATCAAACTTGTCAACATTGAATCCGGATATTTCAACCCTAGTGGAAGTCACAATGACTTAAACTTGGTTCACTCGACTCAGTGGGACACCGTTTATCTTGAATGGTCCTAAAGTAGAATCTCACATGTTATATCGAAGATAGTAACACATAAAACACGACGCGTAGGTATTAGACGATGCACTCGTCTACTCCACAAGCCAATGTTGGTGGTGAAGATGATTACAATCTGAAGGACACCAACCCCCAGCTTGGGGAACGATGGCCAAGTGGTGGAGCATTCGGGGTAAGAGGATGGATCACGAATGGCGATAGATTTGCAAGCACATATGATCTTGTCGAACAAACGTTCTATCTGTACGTTCGAGTAGTGAAAGCCAAAGATCTTCCCCCCAGCTCCCTCACCGGAAGCTGTGATCCTTGCGTGGAAGTAAAGCTGAGGAACTAAGAACAAAACATTTTGACAAAAAAAAAAAAAAAAAATGGAAACAGGTCTTTGCCTTCTCAAAGGACCGGATTCAGTCAAAGAAATGGTGGGAAAAGACGACTATATTGGAAGAGTGGCTTTCGACCTGAACGAGATTCCCACAGGAGTTCCGTTTGACAGCCCACGAGCTCCCCAGTGGTACAGATTGGCGGACCGTAGAGGGGGGAAATTGAAGGGAGAGATCATGGTGGCAGTTTGGATGGGAACACAAGCTGATGAAGCCTTTCCAGATCCATGTCTCTCGGATATGGCCTCAGTATATGATGGAGGGTGTTCTATGCATTCGATCTAAAGTTTATGTATCACCAAAATTGTGGTATCCCAGGGTGAACGTGATCGAGGCTCAGAACATCGTGCCTAATGATAGAAGCCGCCTCCCTGAAGTATTCGTAAAAGCTCAGGTTGGAAATCAAGTTCTCAAGACCAAAATACACCCTACTCCAACAGCTAACCCAGTGTGGAACAAGTACTTGGTTTTTGTACCAGCAGAGCCTTTTGGGGAGCAGCCTTTTGTCCCCGTTGAGTATCAGTTGCACCCAACAGGAGATTATGTGTTGGGGAAGATAAGCCTGCCACTCTCCATTTTTGAGAAGCAGCCAGATCGTCGACCAGTTCATTCCCTCCAGTACAATCTGGAAAATTTTGGCTTTCGTGTATTAGAAGCCGATAGGAGGAAGAAGCTCAAATTCGCAAGTCGGATTCACCTCAGGGTTCGTCTTGAAGGTGGTTATCATGTGCTGGACGAATCAACTATGCACATCAGCGATCAGCGACCGACAGCCAAGCAGCTATGGAAACAGCCAATTGGGATACCGGAAGTAAGGACTATAGGTGTGCAAGGTCTTCTTCCGAAAAAGATGAAAGATGGCCGAGGAAGTTCGGAACCTTATTATGTGGCTAACTATGGCCAGAAATGGGTTCGGACTAGAACTATTCTGGGAAGTTTGTAACCCTGCACAGTTATAACATTGGGAGTTTTTGACAACTGCCATTTAGGGGGAGCTAAGAAGCCAACTGCAGGCAATACTGCAGCGCGAGACTCACGGATAGGAAAGGTAAGAATTCCATCGTCAACTCTAGAAGCTTATCGAATTTACGCACATCCTTATCCCTTTCTTGTTCTACACCCCTTGGAGTCAAGAAAATGGGTGAGCTCCGAGTAGCGTTCCGGTTCATTACCCTTTCTATAGCTCAAATCAAATGTCTATGGGCATCCTTTGCTGCCAAAATTGCACTACTTACATCCATTTACAGTGAACCAAGTGGACAGTCTAAGATACCAAGCCCTGAGCATTGTAGCAGTGAGGCTTGGGCGAGCTGAACCACCTCTCAAAAAAGAGGTGGTAAAGTACATGCTTGACGTGGATTCGCACATGTGAAGCAAGAGACGAAGCAAGGCTTATTTCTTCAGAATCGTGTCACTGCTTTGGGGTATGATCACCTTGAGCAGATGGTTTGGTGACATTTGCATGCGGAGGAACCCAATCACATCAACTCTAGTTCATATGCTGTTTCTGATACTGATTTCCTACCCAGGGTTGGTACTTCCAACAATCTTTCTCTACCCGTTCCTAGTTGGAATATGGAACTATAGTTCCGGCCAAGGCATCCCCCCCATATCGACATTAAACTTTCATGGGCAGAGGCAGTGCGTCTAGATGAACTTGATGAAGAATTCGACACTCTTCCAACTTCTAAACCCCAAGATTTAGTTCGCATAAATTCTAACAGGCTTAAGAGCATTGCAGGGAGGATCCAAACAGTAGCCGGTGACATAGCAACACAAGGGGAGAGACTTGAGTCTCTGCTCAGCTGGAGAGACCCCAGAGCAACCAGTCTTTTCATCGCGCTCTGCAGTTGTGAAACGGTGATGCTCTATGTCACTCCATTAAGAGTAGTGGCTCTAGTCGCTCGTTTATATTACCTGTGGCCCCCCCAGGCTCCAAAGCAAGCTTCCAACAGTGCCCAGCAATTTCTTCAAGAGATTATCAGTACAAACATGACAGTTTACTGCAACAACATTTGTGCTCTATCTCATGCGCCTTACTTCATGTGAATCCGCCTGTTTCTTGCATGAGTGACGACTACATGCTCTGTTTAGTTTTACACGTAAACACGGGCTTCCTGGATGAAACTTCCTCGCTTATTTAAAGGCCTAAAAAACCAAAGATTTCTCGTGACCGTGGGTTCATCGACGAATATCATCTTAGTTTATATCACTACTGATCAGCCAACCATATTAAATAAAAATGGCTACTTAAGTCACTTTCAAATTTTAGGGGAGACAAAAAATAACCAAAAACACTGCCATGAATGACAATTCCAACAGCCTTCCGCCGGTGAGGCAGTTCAAGACGACTCCAATTGTTGAGCATTGATGTCATTGAGCAAATGAATTGGTCGATCACAAGTGCAAACTGTTCATGAAAATTGTTTTCTAAAACATGAATCATAAGCATTCATACGATCACAAATAGAGTGAATAACCATCTGTTTGCAGCAAAATATAGCCTCGTTGTGAAGAAAATGCAGAGCCATGATTCAGTGGGAAATCACATTGGTGAAAATTGGGAATGGAATAATCAAAATTCATTGCACAATGTATCACTTTTTGGTAGGTTCACATAGCAGTTGAAGAGAATAGAACTGCAAAAACAAAGTTCTAACAAAATCCAGGAAAATAACATGCAATTAGAAACAATCCTAACAACACCCTCTAGAAAGCAAGCTCATGAGGCTTCATTCCTGATTTAAGCGAAAACCTAGCAGCCAAATAGGCCTTCAAGTCTGGAACTTTCTCAATTGAACTTATTAAGGGTGCATCAACAGACTTCTGATCATCCTTCTTCTCCTGTGGAAGCACACTCTTCTCCTGCAATTTGGAAGGAAAGTGAGAACTGACAACATGAGAAAACATTGATAGAACAGTCGCTGCTCCATAACATAAATTAAATTTGAGATTGAGCACACACAAACCTCTCTCTCTGCCTCAAAAAACTCGCCCTCTCCCTTCTTCTTTTTCTTCTCAACTTGCTTGGCAAAATGCTTGTCATCAAACTTGTCAACATTGACACCAGATATGTCAACCTTAGTGGAAGTTGCAATAACATAAGCTTGGTTCACTCGTCTCAGTGGGACACCATTTATCTTGAATGGTCCTGAAGCAGAGTCTCACAAGTTATATCGAAGATAATAACACATAAAACACAAAGGGTAGGTATTAGGCGCTGGAGGGAAAAAAAGCAGAGGGTTTCAAGAGGGAAAGAGGGTTACAAAGGCCCATTATACCCCATCTATGTTAAAATACCTTTCTGCTATGAAATTAAAGTGTTGCAAAATCATGCATCATCGTAAAAACCAAAACCAGCAGTAGCTCAAAAAAAGAAAAGCGATAAAACGCCAAATCCAACGATTGGGGACATCAATAACCATACTTGGAGTTAAGCCAATAAAATAGCAGAGAAGATGTCTAGTACAAAGAGTCCTAATCACGATCACTTATACAAAGTACGCTTCTGAGTCATAACTGATCTCACCATTAACCACACAGCATATAAACAGATGGAATGAAAGTATACGGTGCCAGACAGAGAACAGTACGCAGCTGTGAGTGATAATCGTCAATTGTTGCAGAAGGCAGAGAAAGTGAACCAAGAGGGACATACACTAAACCAAAACCGAGTGAACAAAAAAAAATTAAGCAATACTCACCGGTAACCAAAAGCAAGCCAGAGGGCAGCTGCTTCAGGAATACAACTCTCTTGCCCTTGAACCTCCCAGCAAGAATAATGAGAATGGTGCCAGGTGTAATACTAGACCTACAGTCATGAGCCAGAAGAAAGAAGCAACAAAAAAAAAAACCACCACCGAGAAACAGAGAGGGTTAGAGCAGAACAGTTGAAACGATGAACTACAAATACATAATAAAATTTACACGAAAAGAAAAGGACCCAAAATGTATATATATGGTTGAAACGAGGGAGAGGAAAGAGAGACCTAAGCTTGGTTGGTTTGGGCCTCCGCTTGTTGGGGAGGGGCCTCTTGACATCTTCGGCCGGATAAAACTTGGGAGGCTCGTCGGCGGGGGCGGGGGGCTTGGGCAGAGGGTCGTGCTTTGGGAAGACGCCGCCGTGCTTGGCCTTGATAGCCCACAGACCCCTCTTGTGGTACATCTTGGACCTCGAGTACTTCCCAACGCCTCTGATCAGATCTGGGTTCCTGCTCACTTTTGGAGTCTTCCTTTGCTTCGGCGCCATTGCTCTCTGTTTCTGCTCGGCCACCCAATGCCACCGAACCGAAAAAATGAAGCTACCGAAAAAATAAACCTTATATCATATGGAGCGAAGGGGGAGGCAGCAAGCACAGAAGGAAATGGAGAAACCCTAGGAATTATGAGAGTCGGGTTTGGGTTCATTTTTCTCGACCTTGGGCTCGGAGATAAATGGGCCCCCACTTCCATCGATGGATTAGCCTCTTATCAATCGTGTCATCCTCCAATTACATGGTAGTTTTCTTTTCTTTTTTTTTTTTTTTGGGTGGATACTAGTATACCTATTATTTTCTTAACGGTCATTATTTAATCTTGTCGCATAAAGTATGAGACGGACGATTTGTTGGGATTTGTCGAAATGTGGTGTTGAACCACCCAACTTCTTAAATAGGGAAATCAAAACAACTACAACTAAAATTAAAAGTATAAAAATATAATTAAAAATAAATAATCATAAATTAAATTAAATTTCAATTTTATTATTTTAAATTTTGAATTATTCATATTTTAAATATATAAAATTACTAATGAATTAATTTATGACAAAGAAAAATGAGCTGTTAAAATATTTATGATACTTAAGGTATAAGTCATTATATATATATATTTTTGTATACATTAAACTATTTAGTAATTATATGCTTAGGTATATAAATTAGTCATTTTAATTTCATATTTATCTAAACTCAATATTTCAAAACTTATTTAATTAATTTATTTTAATAATTATTTTTACCTTAGCACTTTAAATATTTCATACCTCATATTTCACATTCTCTACAATTGTGTTATTCCTATAAGAAAATAAATAAAATAAAAGTGATATTTTCTTATAATATTTTTTATAAATTAAAAGATTTTATTAAGATTATATTAACAATCTCGTTCTTTAATTTTAATTAATTTAGATTTAATTAGAATCTTGATTGTAATAAGAAGAAATTCACTTAACAATTAAAAGACTTTAAAAAAAATTTAATTTGAGTTTAACTTTTATACTTACTAATTAGGTTGAAGTTTAATATTAAAAATTAAAACCTATTAGTTTTACAAAGATAATGACATGACTATTTGTATTTAATAGATAAATTTGTTATATTATTTTGATCTCTACAAATACTTTACATGTTATTTTGATATTTTTAAGTTTGTTATATGTTATCAATTGATGATTAACTAAATATTGTAGTGTACACATCAAAAGAGATTTATCTTTAAAGAATTGATGACTAATTAATAGTAATAAGTAATGTGTATTGCACATTTGTATTATGTGTTTTCTTTTACTATAAAGTTAGTACAATATATTTTCCTTTGTATTTATACACGCTGTGTAAGAAAAATAAGTTGACACTTAGAGTATAACATAATATATATATTTTTTTTATTTTTTTATTTTTTTTTGTTAGTTGACATATATACATTATTATTTATTAATATTTTACTTAGATTAAATATTTGAAATTATTAATTTATGTCAATTGAATAGTTTTAAGTACTTACCATAATTTTTATATTATATATGCGTTCTCGATTATAACTATTAAAAAATATTAATGAAATCTTAGGCAATTCATATCAATTTTTTCAATATATTATGTAAAAGGGTTTAGTGAGAATTTGTCTAAAATTTTAATTTTAGTAAGATATTTTTTAACTACTAACAAGTCTTATAATATATAATGATTATTTGGATATATTTTAAATTTGATCATTTTAACTTTTAACAAATATTAATTATTGTGTTATTATTATAGTTTTATAGCACGCAATTAATGAAAATTTGATGTAGTTTAAAAAAAATTATAAAAAGAGAATATTTTAGAATTATAAAATACAATTATGAAAATTAACTGATCCTTATAATGTAATAAGTTATAACTATTAGTAAAGATGTATTAGTATGTTTTTAAAGGGTATTAATTTACATTATAAGTTACATGGTTATAATTTATTATGATATATTTTATAGCGAATTTTTATTATATTAAAAGAGTGTAATGATATTAATTAAATTTTAAATTCAAATAAGATGTGTTCAAAATTTGATAAATGAATAATTATTATCTATTCTACTTTAAAACACTTCAATTGATATTGATAAATATACATATAAAAATATATATAAATTAAATGATCTTCAAAATTAATACATAATTATTTAAATCACTTAAATATATTAGATTACAAAAATCACTATCTAATTAATTACAGGGAGCATTTAGATTACAGAGATTACAAAAATTAGCAAAGATCATAAGAATTACACATTAACTTCAATGTTCACCAGTCTTATACTTTATGCGACAAGATTAAATAATGACTGTTAAGAAAATAATAGGTATATTAGTATCCACTAAAAAGAAAAAATAAATACCATGTAATTTGAAGATGACAAGATTGATAAGAGGCAAATCCATCGGTGGAACTGGGGGCCCATTTATCTCCGAGCCCAAGGTCGAGAAAAATGAGCCCAAACCCGACTCTCATAATTCCTAGGGTTTCTCCATTTCCTTCTCTGCTTGCTGCCTCCCCCTTCGCTCCATATGATATAAGGTTTATTTTTTCGGTAGCTTCATCTCTTCGGTTCGGTGGCATTGGGTGGCCGAGCAGAAACAGAGAGCAATGGCGCCGAAGCAAAGGAAGACTCCAAAAGTGAGCAGGAACCCAGATCTGATCAGAGGCGTTGGGAAGTACTCGAGGTCCAAGATGTACCACAAGAGGGGTCTGTGGGCTATCAAGGCCAAGCACGGCGGCGTCTTCCCAAAGCACGACCCTCTGCCCAAGCCCCCCGCCCCCGCCGACGAGCTTCCCAAGTTTTATCCGGCTGAAGATGTCAAGAGGCCCCTCCCCAACAAGCGGAGGCCCAAACCAACCAAGCTTAGGTCTCTCTTTCCTCTCCCTCGTTTCAACTATATATATACATTTTGGGTCCTTTTCTTTTCGTGTAAATTTTGTTATGTATTTGTAGTTCATCGTTTCAACTTTTCTGCTCTAACCTTCTCTGTTTCTCGGTGGTGGTTTTTTTTTGTTGCTTCTTTCTTCTGGCTCATGACTGTAGGTCTAGTATTACACCTGGCACCATTCTCATTATTCTTGCTGGGAGGTTCAAGGGCAAGAGAGTTGTATTCCTGAAGCAGCTGCCCTCTGGTTTGCTTTTGGTTACCGGTGAGTATTGCTTAATTTTTTTTTGTTCACTCGGTTTTGGTTTTGTGTATGTCCCTCTTGGTTCACTTTCTCTGCCTTCTGCAACAATTGACGATTATCACTCACAGCTGCGTACTGTTCTCTGTCTGGCACCGTATACTTTCATTCCATCTGTTTATATGCTGTGTGGTTAATGGTGAGATCAGTTATGACTCAGAAGCGTACTTTTTTTAAGTGATCGTGATTAGGACTCTTTGTGCTAGACATCTTCTCTGCTATTTTATTGGCTTAACTCCAAGTATGGTTATTGATGTCCCCAATCCTTGGATTTGGTGTTTTATTGCTTTTCTTTCTTAGAGCTACTGCCGGTTTTGGGTTTTTACAGCGATGCACGATAGTGCACCACTTAAATTTCATAGCAGAAAGGCATCTTAACATAGACGGGGTATAAGGAGGCTTTGTAACCCCCTTTCCCTCTTGAAACCCTCTGCTTTTTTCTCCCCCAGCGCATAATATCTACCCCTTGTGTTTTATGTCTTATTATCTTCGATATAACTTGTGAGACTCTGCTTCAGGACCATTCAAGATAAATGGTGTCCCACTGAGACGAGTGAACCAGGCTTATGTTATTGCCACTTCCACTAAGGTTGACATATCTGGTGTCAATGTTGACAAGTTTGATGACAAGCATTTTGCCAAGCAAGTTGAGAAGAAGAAGAAGAAGGGAGAGGGCGAGTTTTTTGAGGCAGAGAGAGAGGTTTGTGTGTGCTCGATCTCAAATTTAATTTATGTTATTGAGCAGCCACTGTTCTATCAATGTTTTCTCATGTTGTCAGTTCTCACTTTCCTTCCATATTGCAGGAGAAGAGTGTGCTTCCACAGGAGAAGAAGGACGATCAGAAGTCTGTTGATGCACCCCTAATAAGTTCAATTGAGAAAGTTCCCGACTTGAAGGCCTATTTGGCTGCTAGGTTTTCGCTTAAGTCAGGAATGAAGCCTCATGAGCTTGCATTCTAGAGGGTGTTGTTAGGATTGTTTCTAATTGCATGTTATCTTCCGGGATTTTGTTAGAACTTTGTTTTTGCGGTTCTATTCTCTACAACAGCTATGTGAACCTACCAAAAAGTGATACATTGTGCAATGAATTTTGATTATCCCATTCCCAATTTTCACCAATGTGATTTCCCACTGAATCATGGCTCTGCATTTTCTTCACAATGAGGCTATATTTTGCTGCAAACAGATGGTTTGCCCATTATGGACTTGATGGTTGTGTGATAAAGCAATGTTATTCACTCAATTGGTGATCTTATGAATGCTTATGGTTCATGTTTTAGAAAACAATTTTCATGAACAGTCTGCACTTGCAATCGACCAATTCATTTGCACAGTGACATCAATGCTCCACAATTGGAGTCGTCCTGAACTGCCTCACCGGCGGACGGCTGGTGGAATTGTCATTCATAGCAGTGTCTTTTGTTATTTTTTCTCACCCCTATAATTTGAAAGTGACTTATGTAGCAATTTTTATTTAATACGGTTGGCTGATCAGTAGAGATACAAACTAAGATGATGCCTAAGATGATATTTGTCTATGAACACATGGTTGCAAGAGATCTTTGGTTTTTTTAGGCCTTTAAATAAGCGAGGAAGTTTTATCCAGGTAAGCCCGTGTTTATGTGTAAAACTAAACAGAGCATTGTCTGCAGCTAGAACTGTGCAGTCAAGCTTGGCATTGTCTGCAGTAAGCACAGGAGCTGCAGGTTGGGATGGAGGCCGAGGCTTTGTTTCAGAAGCTGGGGGATCGTAAACTGTTTAAACATGTCAGATGACAGGGACTGCTTCTTTGTTGGAAAATCTGATTTCTTGACGATACTTGAATGAGGAATTCTCCAAGAAAGTTTTGGCCAGGAATTGGTCTCATGTCCCTTGTAAACTGACATCTCGATGAGTCGGTGATGGCAATTTATTTAAGTTTCTTGTTCCAGACAGGATTCAGGTTCTTTGTAATGGTATTGGTATTGGTATTGCTTGCTTAGACAGTTTTGGAAATCAACTTCAACAAATGAAATGGACTAGCTGACCTTTCATCTTTCGGCATGAGAAAAAGATTGTGAGCATCGACTGCTTCCACGGGTAGCAACATCATCCCGCTTTTATTTGTTGCTTTGCTGCTGGAAGAAGAGGCTACCTGCAAGTAATCTAAAACTCAAAGTGGAAGCAAAAAAGTTATACTCAAAAGAGCAGGGTATCAAGGGAATGAATGATAGAAAATGTTGCTTCAGACATAGCTGCAGTTTTGAGTCTTTCTACGAAGCAAGGAATGCTTTGACGGGGAAAGCCTCCTGCCTGCGAGGTTTTTTTATTTTTTTCTTTTGTTTTTTTGACACCCCACAAAGCCATATGGATGGCAGATTACCAGATTGAGTTTGTTTCCACAGAATTGTTTCGTATTATATGCTGAGAATTTGATGGTAACTTATTGGAGAAACCTAGACATCATGCGAATGGTTGTTTGCAAATCCAATTAACATTGTAAACATGTCGTCAATCTTCGATAACTTTTATAGTTGTGATCGAAACATCGAAGTTTTCGGAATTGTCAAGTTACCAGAATTAAAAATTTACTTCTAAAGACTAATAAATTAAATTATAAAAATTAAATCATTTCAATTAAGATCGATAAGCACGCTACGAATATACCAACCCATACAATTCTGTACCCAACAACAATTGATGAGACAAACTCGTAATTTCCCCAAAGGGCACCCACGTCATTTCGAGGACAGCCAAAACAAATGCCAGCTCAACAAGTGCGCACGAGCCAAGAAGGCAAGGCTGTGTCATCGTTTACTTTCACCGGCTTTTCCACTCTCGTCGCCATTCTCTCTCTGCTCTTCGGATGTAATAGAATCTCGAGAAGCCTCTCGAAATACGATAAATCTCCGAAAGTTTGTAAGTCCGTCGATCCCGATATCTACTTTTCTTGTTTTTTTTTTCTTGTTAATAATTAAAAAAATTGTTCTATTGTTTTGATGGACTGTCTTATTTTTTTTTTTTTGGTGCAATCTTTTCTGGAATCTTGTGTTTTTTCGCCGTCTGTTGTTGCCGAGATAACCTAGGAAAGGAAAAGAAAAGGAATATTTGAATTTCGTTTTCTATTTTAGATTTGGTTTGAATTTGGCTTTTCGAAGCGAAAAGACCCGTTTGATTCTTACTCCTCCCGAATGACGGCTAATTTGAAGTAGAATTGTTGAATCGAAGTGTAAATTCTTCCCGAGTAAATGGGTTGCTTTCGATTTTTTTTTTGGTTTATGAATTTTTGTGGAAATTCTCGATTTTGGCAATTCAAGTTGTGAAGATGGTGAAAAATATTTGAATTGTGGTGTTGATGTAGTGGGGGTTCTTTCATGAAGGAAGGAAACAAGTGAGTTGATGAAAAAGGATTAATCCGCGGTTGAAAGTTCAAGTACTTGGTAAGGGAATATGGCATGTAGAGGTTTCTTGGAGTGCTTACTGAAGCTTCTTAACTTCTTGCTCACCGTTGTGGGTCTGGCTATGGTTGGTTATGGGATCTACTTGTTCGTTGAGTATAAGAGAGCTTCTGTACATATGCCATTGCCGCCTGTTAGTTATGATCTGGGTTTGATACAGCTTGGCCGTCCCATGCTTATGGCTGTTTCTCTCTCGGAAAGTATACTTGATAAGCTGCCAAAGGCTTGGTATTGCCCTCTGTCTCTTATTCCTTTTTCACATGTTATCATGTACTGAATGGTAGAAAGGAAAATTGGAAATATAATCTTTGAAAGTCTTAAGAAAGGAATTCAGTACTAAGGCCTGCTTCTCTTTCAGCAAAGTGTTGCATTGAGATTTTTTGGAAGATAAAGGAGCAGGCAAGATGTATTCTTCTTACAGCATTTAGTTTTGTGTAATCTGCATTCTTACTTAAGGAAACCTATACTGACTCCCACATGTATTCACATTCACGTTTATTGAATTCTAGGTTGTCCTTGAGCTGCCAAATTCTAATTTTTGCATCATTTTCTTTTGCAGGTTCATATACTTGTTTATTGGTATAGGAGTGATTCTCTTCATCATCTCTTGTTTTGGATGTATTGGAGCTGTAATGCGGAATGGATGCTGCCTGTGTTTTGTATCCTAGACAGATGTTAGGTCTATATCTTAACATTTAATAATGGTGCATAAGTTCTAGAACTAGTTATTAACAAGTTTTGAATATTCTATCTGCGCTCCAAATACTTTAAGATGCAACAATGCTAAAATGCTGGATAGAAACTGCAACATAGGCTGTCATCTTTACAGTTTAATGCTCTCTCCATAAATTCTGCTTTTCCATTTTCTTATGTTATGAAATTTGGTTGAAATATTTGAATGACAAAGCATAAAATTTTTTTGCTCATATATCCTACTTTTCATAGTTTCTAACTTGTTTGCTTGATTTCACCAGTCTTCTCACTCAGCTTATAAGGTAGGAGAACATGGGCCTTAGTAATTATCCACATGGGACATTTTTGTGGGCAAGGGAACTTAGCTTTCTATTTGTTATTTTTGTTGATTGTTTTCCTTGACCCAGAATAGTATTCTGTACTGATCATTTTGTTGATACTGGTGGAGGTGGGGTGTGCGGCTTTTATGTTCTTTGATAAAAGCTGGAAAGAAGTGAGTTTTTATTTTCTCTCACCCTGCCCGCTCTCTTCTCACAGAGCAAAAAATTGGTTCTAAATCTTTATAAATTTTTACAATTGGATCCTCAACCTTTTTGTGTTTTCTTTTGATTCTTGTACCTTTTAAAGTCGTTTCAAATTGGTTCTTTTTGCATAGAAGGCAATTAAGCCGTTAATGATTTCCATTTGGTCAATGTATGATTTTTAATGGTTTTAACCACTTTTTGTTTCAAAAAAAAAAAAAAACAATTCAGCACAAATTTAAAACATATGGGACTCAAATGAAAATGTAAAAAGATTTAGAATTCAATTATAAAAATCTATCAAGATTTAGTACCAATTTTTTGTATATCCCCTTTCCACACTAATCTTAGAAGTTTCATGTGGTGGCACAACTAATTCCAAAAATGGAAAAATTCCTCTTTTTAGGAAATTCCTCTTGACAAAACTGGAGATTTTGATATGATATTTAATTTTCTGAAAGAAAACTGGAGCATTGCCAGATGGGTTGCCCTTGGAGCAGTTGTCTTGGAGGTAAGCAATTACATCATTTGCTTTCATAGGTTGACCTTGTTTGAGATTTACAGGAATAAAAACTAGGCTTTTGATTTGTGCTTAGATTGTAGGTATTAGATGGACAATTGGAGGTTCTGTGAGATGAGGAGCAGCGTTACCTTGTTGTCTCTTTCATAAATGTTGAATGTTAGAGCTCAACAATGTCTGATGCTTTCTCTTTCTAGTATTTAACTGAGAGGAATTGAGCCTTGTTCTAAATGATGTGGCCTTAGAGTCCGAGCAATGGAATTCTTGGACCAAGTTGAAAGAGAATCATTGAAAAGTTGATAAACTCCAACTTCAACAAATAGTAATATAAATGAATACCTTAATTTTCTTTTGCTACTCCTAAAAAAGCCAAGAATTCTTTCTTCTGAAAAAAAAAAAAAAAAATCAGTGGTTTTCAATTGATCAACTTCTTAATGTCTGTGAACATCATGGGGCATATGAATTACAAGTGTATCTTGGATAGACAAAGCTTGTTTCTGTTTGAAAGGATTGGAGTTGGATACTGTCAATTACTTCTTTTTTATTGGCTATGCTTGGTGCCATATAATTCTGTTGTAAAATCCTCATAAAATATTTGTGTTGGGTTGACACGGCATCAACATATGAAGTTGTGAACTCAGGAAATATAGGTTTTTTCGTATTTGATTGTTTCACATGTCGGCATTGAAGTTTGATTAATTCTGAAATTTGATCAAGTCTAATTTCTGTTAGATTTAGCCCCATTCACCATTGGTTGCCTAAGAAATACAATGTAAATGGGATTAATCAGTGGACTCAAGGTAGTTTTCAAGTATATTAACCTCTCATCTTGACCTGCAGTCTGGCTATCCACGCCAATCTTTACCCGAATCATTAATTTGGAGTTTTCTTGGGAATTGATGGGTCCAAGATATATCCATGGTTCCATTAGTTGTATGTTGCAAAGGTAGCTTTCAAGACAAATTAATATCCGATCTTGACTTGTATCCTGGTTATCCAGCTCAATCTTTACCTAATCATTTATTTGGAACTTGCTTGGGAATTGGATGAGTCCAAGATATATCCATGGTTATTAGTTGTATGTTGTATGCTGTATGCCTTTGTTTGATATGTTTTGTTGCTCAAACTGCAACATTTTTACCCATTTAGGTAATAATAAAGGTCAAACATTTTCCAGTTTAAGCATTCAATAGTCAAACAAAAACCGTACAAAAAAGAAAACAAAGGAAGACTCTGAAAAAGGACAGTAAAACAGTAAAGAAAAGGGTATAGACACCACGGGGGATGCCCAAAACCACCTTGAAAACCAACTGAATTGTCTCATCTTTAGACCACCGAATAACTCCTCAGGCATGGACGGGGAGATTCTGAGGGGACATCGGGGCCTCTCAGCTTTCCAACCCTCAATATTTTTTGAACTACTCAACCCTTAATTGTTTGATTATTGTGTTCTAAATGACTTATTTACTAGGAATAAATGTGTTATTGCAGGCTCTAGTTTTCTTGTTAGCTCTTATGGTTAGAGCTGCAAACAGGCCAGCAGATTATGATAGTGACGATGAACTGATTGCCCCAAGGCAACAAATCCGACGGCCCTTGCTCTATAGGCGAGCTGGTTCAGTAACAGGAGGGCCAGCTTCTGGCTCCCTTGATCAGCGCCCAAGCAGAAATGATGCTTGGAGTACACGACTGAGGGAAAAGGTGTTTTTTTTTTCATACTTTCAAATACCTGTTTTACATTTAAAAAATCTGGTGCTACAAATGGGTTACTATGTGCCCATGGATGAGAAGTTTGTTACTGAGACCTATAATAGACAGTTGCACATGACAACTGATGGTTTTCTGAAGCTTCAGCATCCACATACAACTAGATATTTATTACCGCATTGGAGTTCTATGAAACTCCTGAATAACGGTTCTTCAAACAGCAAATGAAGTTAAGGCATCAAAATAGAGTGAATTTTTGCTGCATTTTAGGTCCTATATGCTTTCTCTTGCTATACTAATAGTCTGTCTCTTCGGTGATTCGAAACCAGTATGGGCTTGATACTTCTGAGTTCACATATAGCCCATCCGAGTCACACAGGTTCCAGCAAGTCTCTGGTCAGCCTGCTGAAGAAAGGAGCCGCTGCACCATCATGTGATGACTTTGCAATTCTTCCCGAACTGGTTTCGGTAGGTCATTTCTTGGATGAGGATTTTAGTCTTTTTTTCTTTTTTTGTTGGTGTACAGTAGACATTGTTCAAGAGTTTACATACTGCTATCTCCCTTGTTTCTTTGTCAACAAAGATCTTCCTATGCTGTATACCAGACTCCCATACTGTATGTTTTATGAAAGTGCGAGTTTAGGAATAAAGGATGTTCACCTGAGTTGCTTTTTATGTTTTTCTTTTCGGGTCTCTGATAATTTATGGTACACGTCCTTTCTTCCCTTGTCTTCCTTCGTTTTTCTTGTTTTTTTATCCCTGTTGTTTTTTTTTGGTTTTCGCTTCTTTTTTTTTTTCCTCTTGCTGGAAGTAATGGTTATGAGCTGGAATAAGTACTTGCAATTGCTATTACCGAATTAGAAGCCAGTCAAGTGTAGTATCTAATGCAACAGGAACAAGAACCATGAAAAAATTGAATAAAATATAAGCCAACTTTTTATGTTAATAGAGAGGGATGTTATCGGTCCAGGCTGAATTTAGAAGCGTTCAAAACCTGCAACCTATCTAAACCGGTTTGTGAGCTGCATCTTTCATTTGCACCAATATATTCATATCCTTCTCATAACTACAAGAGCCCACCACAATGTTTTTGGGACCGATGCCATCATTACATGTTCCTGTCAATTATATTCCATTACCTTCCGTCGTGATGCTCCCTCTCAAAATACTTGGGCGTGTTGTTTATGTCCATTTACGCAGAAACCAGCGAACAAAATCGGATTCTCTAGGGAAGGGGTTTTTTCTTTGTTTTTAAAGTTCTTTTCGCCGAAATTTTCAATAGCAAAGATAAGCAAATGCATAAGAGAGTGACATAAACTGAATACATAAGCAGAAATAGAGTAGGGAAAGTGTAGACATACTAACAAATATATGAAATAACAAAGAAATCCAATCATAGATAATGCAGAGGGACACGCACACGGGAAATTCGGCTTCTTGCAACCTCCTCGAGGCGAATACATTTGTAGTTGCCTGATAGTTGTCCAGCCAATTCAGCTTAACCTCCTCGAGGCGAATACATTTGTAGTTGCCTGATAGTTGTCCAGCCAATTCAGCTTACGCATCTTTAACAATCGCAGGTTTAAGAAATGGACGGATGCTTTGTTTGCTTAAAAAGATGCGTAATGCTTCTGGTACAACACAAAACAGGGATTGTTCGTGGGGGAGAAAGCAAGAGAGAGATCAATGAAGATCCAAATATCTGTTCATGAGCATCCACTATTGTATGAGGAGGAGGGCGATGGCAAAGCGGTAGACTGCAACAGGTGTGCAAAACCCCTATGGGGAGCGAGCGACACGGCTATAATAGCTGCAGATTTTACCTCCATGAAGATTGCTTAGAGCTCCCACAGGATATATACAGCACTTTCTCCACCCATCCCCTCTCTACTTTACAAAAGGCAGTTCCTCCTCCACTTGTGATGCCTGTTTTAAAATAGTATCCGAAAAAATCGTTCAAGTTTAGATGCCAAGAGTGCGATTTTGATTTAGACATTAGATGTGCCCCTGGTTCCAAAAATGAAATCATAACGTGATTCAGCACCTACAATCACTGGCATCCTTTGACACTTGTCCACAATTCTGGTAGTGAAGCGTATTGTGAAGCTTGTGGGAACGTAATGTCCTGGCCCTGCCTATAGTTGCGGCGACCGCAACTTTTTCCTACACGAATCATGCCGCTACATTTTCCTCCACGAATAATTGTCACGTACCGCGTAATTCTGCCCAAAATCGCACTATTTAAAGAGACTTATTTCAGCCACTACTCCCAAATTCTAGAACTAGGTGAAAGTCTCTAGAATCTTGTAGATAACTCTCTTATCTTCTTGTAGGATATAGAGTTAGTTAGAATACTCTATTAGGAAGATAATAACTATTAGATCAAATAGATTCTGACCCTTCATTAAGGAGGTGAATAACTATATATAGTCTTAGAGACTTCATTTGTAGACATCAAGAAGTAAGAGTGTATTTACTTTCTTAAAGTAATATAGTATTCTCCAAGTTCTCCATATTTCTTGTCTACTTTGTGTGCTTCTTTTTATCTTTCGCTAGCAGTATTCTAGCTCTCGAAGAAAGCTGAACTAGCATTCGAGTCAAGTGAATTGCTAGTGCCGCACGGGTCGTTGGGTGATCAAGGCCAAGTCCGTGACAAGTGGTATCAAAGCAAGGTTCTACAAGCAGCAAGCACACTCTGTTGATAAGGATAGCTGGTCCACACAGTGAGACTACCCATGTGGTTGAGGAAGCTAAGAAGCAACCAAAAAAAGGGAGATCAAGGTCGAGGGACGTTTTGGAAGACACCAATGCAAGACTCGCAAAGGTGGAGATTGTCATGGCTGATGGGTAGGAGAAGTTTGAGGTAGTAGACCAACGCATCGACGAGCTCGAGAAGGAGAATGAAGAGCTTCGTGAGGAGTTGCAAGGTGCCTTAAACTAGGCCATGTTAAGGTGTCTAGGCCAAGTGAAGACCTTGGAAGAGGCCTTGCATTGTGAGGTTAGGACGTTGAAGGAAGAGCTCGAGAGAGTCTTCAACGAGTTGAAGGAGACCAAGGATGAGCTAGTCCTTTGCAAAAAGGCAATTGCTTAAAGTGGGAGCATCGCCTTGCTAACGATAGTTGCAGTTTCTTCAAAAGTGGATGTCCCAAGACCCAAGACGTATAATGGGTCGAGGAATGCGAAGGAGGTTGATAATTTTCTATGGAGCTTGGAACAATACTTCAAGGCACTTGGTGTCACGGAGGATGCCAAGAAGATTAACAGTGCCGCATTATACCTCGTGGATACCGTAATGGTATGGTGGAGAAAGAGATATGACGATATTGAAAGAGGTACTTGCATCATTAACACATAGGACGAGTTCAAGAAAGAGCTCAAGCGGCAATTCTATCCAGAGAATGTCGAGGAAGAGGCGAGAGCGAAACTAAGGCGTCTCCAACAAAAAGGAAGCATATGAGAGTACGTGAAGGAATTCTCCGAAGTGTTGTTGGAAATTCCTAGTTATCCCGACAAGGAGGCGTTCTTTGCGTTCAAAGATGGCTTACAAAATTGGGCAAAGATGGAAATCCAAAGACATGGTGTTCAAGATCTCGCAACCGCTATTTCTATTGCCAAATCACTAATCGAGTTCTGGAAGCCTGAAAAGTCCAAGTCTCAGAAGGACAAGGCTGGCAAGGGAAAGAGTGGGGAAGAGAGTTCCTCGAACAAAGGATTTGTTCAGAAGTTCAATGGTCCTAAGGAAGGGAAGAACACCAAGGAAGGTCAAAGCAGCGACAGGCCACCTCTCAAATGCTACTTTTGTGACGGGCCACACAAGGCAAGAGATTGCCAGAAGAAAGCCAAGCTTTCTGCCCTAGTTGAAGAAAGAGAGGAACAGCAGCAACGTGAGGAGACGAGGATGGGATCCTTACAAATCCTCAATGCCCTCAATGTCATCAAAGCCAAGGTCGAAGTGCCTAAAACCGAGAAGAAAGGACGATTATATGTGGAAACAAAGGTGAGTAACCAAGTGGTTAAAGCCTTAGTAGATACCGGAGCTTCCAACAACTTCCTTCAAGAAGAGGAAGCAAGGCAGTTGGGCATCAAATACAGCAAGGAATAAGGATGACTCAAGGCAGTAAATTCGGAGTCAAAGTCGATTTTTGGCGTTGCTCATGGCGTAGAGGTACGTATGGGTGAATGGTGTGGTCTTGTAGACTTTTCTATTGTGCCAATGGATGATTATCCAATTGTGCTTGGTATGGAGTTTATAGACCACGTTAAGGCCGTGCTTATCCCCTTTGCCAACACAATGTGCATCTTGGAGGAAGGCAATACATGCATGGTGCCTTTGGTTAGGGAGACTAGCCTTCAATCTATACAACTTTCGAAAGGTGTAAAGAAGTCACAACCCACCTTTCTTGTATCCTTGAAGGATGGAAAGGATACTTCCTCATTGAATGTCCTACCTAAGGAAGTCTCTCATGTCCTGGAGGAGTTTAAAGACGTGATGCCTCCCGAATTGCCAAAAAAGCTCCCACCTAAATGTGAGGTGGATCACAAGATAGAATTGGTCCTTGGTGCAAGACCACCTGCTGCAGTGCCTTACCGAATGGCACCCCTGGAGTTGGAGGAACTCAGGAGGCAATTGAAGGAGTTGTTGGATGCGGGCTACATTCAACCGTCAAAGGCTCCATATGGTGCACCTGTGCTTTTCCAAAAGAAGCATGACAGGTCACTTCGGTTATGCGTTGACTATCGGACACTCAACAAAATAACCATGAAGAACAAATATCTCATTCCATTGATAGCTGATTTGTTCGATCAGCTAGGTGAAACGCGGTAGTTCATGAAGTTGGATTTGAGATCAGGATATTACCAAGTGAGGATTGCAGAAGGAGATGAGCCAAAGACCGCTTGCATTACGAGGTATGACTCCTTTGAGTTCTTGGTTATGCCATTTGGACTTACTAATGCTCTTGCCACATTCTGCACTCTTAGGAATCGAGTCTTCGAGTCGTTTTTGGATAAGTTTGCCGTAGTGTATTTGGATGATATTGTTGTCTATAGTAAGACGTTGGACGAGCATATTGAACATCTACGACAAGTTTTCCAAGTACTAAGAGAGCATGAGCTGTACGTGAAGAGGGAGAAATGTGCCTTTGCTCAACGAGAGGTCACATTCTTAGGGCACATCATCGGTAGAGGCAAACTACGGTTGGACAAGTCCAAGGTGCAAGCCATCCATGATTGGGAGCCACTAAAGAAGGTGACTGAGGTACGATCCTTCTTAGGCCTCGTTAATTATTATAGAAGATTTATAAAAGGTTACTCCTCTATTGCAACTCCGCTCATTGATTTGTTGAAGAAGAATAGAACATGGAGTTGGGATGCTAAATGCCAAAGAGCATTTGAGGTGCTCAAACAGACAGTAGTTGACGAGCCAGTGTTGGCTCTTCTTGATCACACCAAACCCTATGAGGTATAGACCGATGCTTCGGATTTTGCAATCGGTGGTGTGTTAATGCAAGAGAGGCACCCCATCGCGTATGAAAGCCGCAAGCTGAACGAAACCGAGCGCCGCTATACAATCCAAGAGAAGGAGATGACTGTAGTGGTGTATTGCCTACGAACTTGGAGGCATTATTTGTTGGGGTCCAAGTTTGTCGTGAAGACGGACAACATTGCCACAAGTTACTTCCTCAATCAAAAGAAGTTGACGCCAAAGCAGGTGAGGTGGCAAGCTTTCTTGGCAGAATTTTACTTTGTGATGGAGTATAAGCCGGGTAAGGCTAACTTGGTGGCCGATGCATTGAGTAGAAAGGCTGAACTAACTGCCATCACAAGTCCAAACTTCCCTTTGGTCGAACAAGTAAAGGAGGGATTGGAGCATGACCCACAAGCCAAGAGTTTGAAGGAATTGGTAAGTAGTGGGAAGACATGCTAGTTCTGGCTTGCAGATGGATTGCTCATTACCAAGGGCAATAGAGTTTACGTGCCAAAATGGCAAGGATTGAGGAAGGCGATCATTAAGGAGTGCCATGACTCGAAATGGGTAGGACATTCGAGTATACATCGTACATTGGCACTTGTAGAGCGAGCATATTATTGGTCACAGATGCGAAACGACATTGAGCTCTACATAAAGACGTGTCTAGTATGCCAACAAGACAAGGTGGAGCAGCACCAATTGTCGGGATTACTGGAACCCCTACCTATTCCGGAGAAGCCATAGGAGAGTGTTTCGATAGATTTCATCACGTGTCTACCGAAGTCAGATGGATGTGCCAACATCATAGTAGTGGTAGATAGATTTAGCAAGTATGGTATGTTCATCCCCATACCCTCAAAGTTTACAGCTGAGGATGTAGTACGCTTATTTTTCAAGTATGTGGTGAAATACTGGGGTATCCCTAAAACGATTGTTAGCGATAGAGACACTCGCTTCACCGGGAGATTTTGGATGGAGTTATTCAAGTTGATGGGATCTGAGCTCAACTTCTCCACAAGCTTTCATCCCCAAACTGACGGCTAAACAGAGAGGGTGAATGCCTTGTTGGAGCTATTCTTAAGGCATTACGTAAGTGCCAACCATAGTGATTGGGCTAAGTTGCTTGACATAGCCCAATTCTCATACAATCTACAAAAAAGCGAGTCAACTAGGGCTAGTCCGTTTGAGGTTGCTACGGGACTATAACCATCGACTCCACACACATTGGCGGTTGGCTACAAAGGACCTAGTCCTGTTGCATTCAAGTTTTCCTAGGGTTGGCATGAGAAGTCCGACATGGCACAGGCACACTTGGCAAAGGCTACCAAACGAATGAAGAAATGGGCCGATACCAAGAGGAGACACTTGGAGTTTGAGGAAGGAGATTTGGTGATGGTGAAACTCCTTCCCCATCAAAGCTGAAGGTTTGCCAAGGTGCATAAGGGTCTAGTAACACGTTACGAGGGACCCTTCCCAGTGGAGAAAAGGATTGGCAAGCTAACTTACTAATTAACGTTACCGTCACACCTCGAGATGCATCCAGTATTCCATGTTAGCTTGCTAAAGCCTTACCATCCTGATAAGGGGGAGCTGAGCAGGGGCAAATCAAAGAGGGCCCCTACAGCCATAACAACCATGCCAGATCGCGACATGGAAGAAA
This sequence comes from Bruguiera gymnorhiza, assembly GCA_020883675.1. Lineage (NCBI taxonomy): Eukaryota > Viridiplantae > Streptophyta > Magnoliopsida > Malpighiales > Rhizophoraceae > Bruguiera > Bruguiera gymnorhiza. The sequence goes on from JAIRCJ010000087.1 coordinate 1,701,826, forward strand.
TATTGGTGCATCGTGTCATTCCAAGGAGAGGCAACCATCCGAGTTATGTTGAGTACTTTGTTAAATGGAAAAGGGTTGCCTAATAGCGAGGCAAGTTGGGAACACGAGCTAACCTTGTGGAGCAACGTCGATATAATCGAAGCTTACAAGAAGGACCCGACGAGGGCGTCGCCAGATTGAGTGGGGGAGAATGTCACGCACCACGTAATTCTGCCCAAAATCACGCTATTTAAAGAGGCTTATTCCAGCCACCACTCCCAAATTCTAGAACTAGGTGGAAGCCTCTAGAATTTTGTAGATAACTCTCTTATCTTCTTGTAGGATGTAGAGTTAGTTAGAATACTCTAGAAAGAAGATAGTAACCGTTAGATCAAATAGATCCTGACCCTCTGTTGAGGAGGTGAACAACTATATATAGCCTTAGGGACTTCATTTGTAGACATCAAGAAGCAAGAGTGTATTTGCCTTCTTAAAGCAATATAGTATTCTCCAAGTTCTCCATATCTCTTGTTTACTTTGTGTGCTTCTTTTTATCTTTCGCTAGTAGCATTCTAGCTCTCGAAGAAGGCTGAATTAGCATTCGAGTCAAGTGAATTGCTAGTGTCGCACGGGTTATTGGGTGATCAAGGCCAAGTCCGCGACATAATGCTCGGAGATTTCCCAGAAAATTCAGCACTTTTTGTCGAAAGTAAAGATATTTTAAAAGATTTATATCTCATATTAAAACTAAAATTTTTGTTTATTTATAAAATAATATATATCTTATATCTGATAAATAAAATCCAAATAAAATCTCTTAAGGATGTTATGATTTCATGTCTTTTGTTTTCTTACCTGTTTTGCATCCGATTATGTCTTACGACTTTATGAGTTAGAGACAAATAACTTACATCTAGTTAGTTTAAAAGAAGATATTATTGAGAATGCCTTTACATGCAACAGGCGCACTTGGCACTTTAACACCTGACGCGTGGTAGATTATTATATTAATTAATTAATTATATTTTTTAGTTAATTAAGACTTAATAATAATCATATCTTTACATATGTATTTATAAAAAATTATTTAATATTTAAGAGATATATTTATTTAAAATTATTACATTATTTTCAAATAATTAAAACATTTTTCTATCTTATAATTCAAAATAATTATACATATAAATAGTTATATTTTTAAAACATTTATATTACTGCACCTAATTAATCCCAATAAAACCCTATAAAAGAATTTATATTATTTTGTTTGACGAGAAAACAAAAAATCAATATATAATTCTGCTACATACAATCCTTATTATTATTTTGAATTACAACTACACAAGTATAATTAAGAATTTCATTTTATTTTAGGGTACGATTCACATCTCTAGTGTAGTAATTGTAGAGCAAATTTTGATTTAAGGACAATGACATTGTTATATGATTTGAAGCAATTTTGCAGATTTTGAAGAATTGGTGTTATTGTCTTGCATCTTTAATAGCAGCATTGCAGCAGTAGGTTGCACCAGTAAGAAATGCAACAATAATAGCAACATTAACAATAAGATGCAATAGGCTGTGAATCAAGGTACTTATGGCAGGATGTAACAAAATGTTTTAAGAAAAATATAAATTTAAAATTTGTATTCAAATTTGAATTTTTTAAAAAACCAAGTATAAAAACTTATACAATTCAATTTTATAGGAGTTATATAATTATCTATATAAATAAGTTAAATAATCAATAAAAAAAAATCTTTTGCTCTTAAAAAATCAGATTAAGGTCTTCTACAAATCTCACTTCCTGTTATTTTTCCCTTTGCTTCTTTCCTTCTTTCCTCTATTGCATTCATCCATATCTTGCACAAAAACTTAAAAAGTTATCAGTCAAAACTAACATTTTTGGTATCAAAACTAATATTTTTGATATCAGAGCATCCAACCTGTTCTTGAGGGACTTGTCAAGCCTTAACACATACCAATATGAGAGAAGCAATATACTAAAAAAATCATTCCTTTTCTGTCAAATAAATATGAAGTCTCACTAATATGACATCTCTTAATTTCACACCACCTTCATTACCAAAGTTTTTTTTAGACAACTATCTTCGATAGACAGTAATGATGAAGGCATATTTTAAAGCCTTTGACTTGTAAGAAGTCACAAAAAGTGGAGCTACAGTTGCTCCACTCCTTGTAAACCCTACAATGGCTTAATTGAAGAATTATAGTGAGCAGACTTTTAAACAATACAAGGCCCTAACATGCATACATTCAGTTGTAACGGAAGTCATATTAAATAAAATAATGACTTGTGAAACAACCTAGGAAGTTTAAAGCAAATTAAGGGATGAGTATGCTAGAAGTAAAAAGACCAGATCCATGCAACTGCTTAACTTGAGAAGAGAGTTTAAGCTGTTGAGAATGAAAGATGCAGAGAAGATTAGGGAATTTAGTGATAGGATGTTAAAGTTGGTCAATCAGATCAAGTTTTTAGGAGGAGACCTCACACCTCACAAATGCAAGTACAGTGTAGAAAATGTTTGTGAGCCTACTAAAGATATTTGAATTTAAGTTTTCTTCCATGGAAGACTCTAAAGACTTAACCAAAATCACTTTAGGTAAGCTGGTTGTTGCCCTACAAGCACTAGAGCAAAAGAGGCTTTTTCTACCAAATATACTGAGAAGAGTCAACAATGAAGAAATAGGAACAAAATAGTAAACAATTAGTTAAAATTCCAGAATGTAACACCTTAAGTGGAAAGCAATCAACACAATTATGTCCTTACTACAAAAGGTAGGTCACCTCTTTAAGTATTGTCGGTAAAGGTCTAATATTGTCTACAAAAATTGCAATAAAAAGGGTCATCGAGAGAAGGTTTAACCAAAGAAGAGAGTAGCAGAGCAAAAGCAGCAGACTCAAATAACTTATGGTGAGGAGAAGGAGGTAGAAAAGTTTCTCTTCATGGTTGGACTTAAAACTGGCAGCAAGGAGACTGGTGATGTCTGGTTGGTTGATAGTGATTGCATAAACCATATGTCTTCATACTTGTCTCTTTTTAAAAAACTTGACAAAAACTTTACTTCTAGGGTCAAGATAGATAAGAGAGACTTCATACAAGTCCAAGACAAAGGTGCAGTTGCAATCTAAACTCCCATAGGTACAAAGTTTATTGTTGATGTATTGTTTGTTCCTCAAATTAGCTAAAATCTCTTGAGTGTTGGACAATTTCTTAAGAAAGGCTATTTATTGAAATTCAAAGATACTGCATGAACTATCTATAACCCTAGTGGAATCAAATTAGTTACAATTTTAATAAAGAAAAAGAGCTTTCAAATGAATCTGTAACATTTATAATGCATTATTATGCCTACAGCCCTTGATGCCAAGTCTCTATGGCACAAAAGGTTATTAGGGTATATATATGATTCAAGTTTATTAAATTTAGGAAGAAAGTAATTAATGAGGGACTTACCAGAATTGACCAAAGGAGGAGTTGTCTGTCAGGCTTGCCAATAAAGGAAGTAAACTCATATTCCTTTTTTAGTTGATCAAGCCTAGAGAAGTAAGGAGAAATTGCAACTGGTTCATTGTGACACTTATGGTCCAACGAACATTGAGTTAGTCAGAGGTAACAAATATTTTGTGCTTTTTATTGATGATTTAACAAGATATTACTAGAACTATTTCTTGTAGTAGAAGTTAGAAGCTGCCGAAATTTTCAAGCAATTTAAAGTCTTGGTGGAAAACCAAAGTAATTATAGAATCAAGGTCATAAGGAGTGATAATGGTGCTAAATTTGCTTCTAGCGAATTCAGAAGCATTTTCAATGCAATTGAGATTAGGCAGCAGATGATAGCTTCTTGTACACCTCAGCAAAATGGGGCGAGTGAAAGGAAGAACAAAAGCATTATAGAGATATTTAGATGTCTTATGTTTGAAAAAAAAAAAAACATCGTAAAAAGGTTCCAAATAGAGAATTGCAAAGAAACAAGCTCTCCTATGACTGTTGGAATGAAACTGATGAAGGAAGATGAAGTTGCCAAGGTGGATGTAAACAGATGCAGGAGTTTGGTTGGATGTCTTCTCTACCTAACAGCATTTAGACCAAATATCATGTAAGTCTTGAATCTTTTTTCAAGATACATACATAATCCTTCTCTAATTCACCTTAAAGCTACAAAAAGGGTGTTAAGATACGTCAAAGGATCAACTAACCTTGGAATCATACTTGACAGATCATGGAAATTGGAGTTGGCAGGATACCCAGACAGTGACTAGGCTGATTCCCATGATGATATAAGAAGCACCTCTGGGTACTTATTTACCTTAAGCTCAGGTACCTTCTGCTAGAATTTAAAGAAGCAAACAGTAATTACTCAATCAACTGTAGAAGCTGAATGCTTGACAATGATAGTTGGGGTGAATTAAACTATCTAGTTGAAGAGGATGCTTGAAGATCTCAGAATAAGGCAAACTGAACCAACAGTCATATACTGTGATAATTAAGTCATAATTGGAATCTTTAAAAATCCAATTTTTCATGGTAGAACCAAACATTTTTTAATAAAACTTCATGTTGTGAAGGAAGCTCAACAAAACAAGGAAATAATTCTAACCTACTGTCCAACAGAAGATTAGCTTGTTGATATACTAACAAAACCTCTCAACAAAACAACATTTAAGTATTTAAGAGATAAGTTGGGGTTGCAACACCGCAACACCAAGGAGGAGAATTGAAGAATTGATGTTGCTATCTTACATCTTTAATAGTAGCATTACAGCAATAGGTTACATTAGCAAAAAATGCAACAACAATAACAACACCAACAATAAGATGCAATAGGCTAAGAATCAAATTAGTTATGACAGGATGCAACAAAATGTTTTAAAAAAAATCTGAATTTAAAATTTATATTTAGATTTGAATTTTTCAAAAATACAATTATGAAAATCTATACAATTCAATTTTGTACGAGTTTGTACAAGTTATATAATTGTCTATATAAACAAATTAAATAATCAATGAAAAAAAAATTTTTGCTCCTAAAAAATCAAATTAAAGTCTCTTGTTTCTACTCTTTCCTTCTTTTCTTCTTTATTTGTTGTATTCATCTGCATCCTGCACAAAAACTTAGAAAATGGTCAAAAATCTGTCAAAACTAACATATTCCAGATTTTCAAATTTCTATTCTAACAGCATTTTCCTGATATTTGGTATTCTACCTTTTTTAACTGAGAAGGAGCAAATGCTAACAAAGAGTGCAATTGAGGGCCAAAATGCTGCAAAGCAGAAAGAAGTTTGTGGAGGTGACTCTAATCTTTCAAAATTTGACAGGGATATTGCGGAGATTCGTGCAATGATGGTCCACTGACTACATAACAAGAGAAACTAGAATCAGAATTTCTGAGAATAAAAACTAATTGAGAGGCAGTTAAAGAGATCGTGCCATTAAAGGAAAAGCTAGAAGCACTCGAAGGGGACCATGCTTTGCTAGTGGTCATGTTCTCAGCTTAAGACAAGAGGGAATAGAAGATTGAATGGAAGCAGTGAGGAAGGAGCAGAGGATTCTACTGAAGCATTATTTGGGGTGGGGAAGGGGCCAGCTGCAATAGTTAGACAAAGTCTGTTGTTGTGTGTTGGTTTTGTTGGAGAGAAAACTAATTGATATTAACTTGAGTTCCAAAAAGTGAAGGAACCAAGTTCATTACTAATAAGCTTTATTATTTGTGCAGCATTTGAAAAATAAATCATTGCTGAAAAAGAAAGAGCTTAATGCATGTGAATAACTTGTAGAAGTGATTAAAGTTTTTTCAACCTTCAAGACAGTCCTTTGAACTTCTGTAGCAGGTAAGGCTGCTTGTATAAGCAAGCAAAAAGAAACTGAATTTAAAAAAGTACTCCTAGCCCGATTGCATGAATTAAACTTTAAAAACAAGTCACTTGATATTAAATATTATCTTATATATTGAATAATGAGTCTATTGAATAATGAGTCTTTTTTACGAGAAAATTAAATTAAAATATAAGAAAATAATTTTTAACTTGAATTTATAAATAAATTAGAGAATGGTGTAACCATACTTAATAGATTTATGAAATAACAAAGAAACTATGAATAGAAACTAATCCCAGAATAATTTAAAGTTAGAACAATTTGTGGATGGCGAAGTCTTTCAATAAATGACACAATTGCCAGCAGCCATAATTTAATTCGTTTGAAGAGTTATTAGATACTTGTCCCGCCAACCCGTATTCCACTTCTTTGTAGTGGAATTTGTTAAATTAATTAAAATAAGTGGTCCTTGTTATTTAAAGTATGACCAAATATAAAAGGTCCAATATGATGGTCGGTTGGACATAACGGTAATTTGGGTCATCGGGTTTAAAATCCCTCCACTCTCCCTATTAAAGATAATGATTATAAGAAAAGAAGGGATCACTCCCCCTATTAATGATAACAGTTACAGGAAAAGAAGGGATAATTCTCCCTATTAATGATAACGGTTACAAAAAAAAAAGACGTGATTTTTTCCATTACAGCTTCTTTTCCTCCTCTCCACCATCAGAGAAACCAAGAAAAGAAAAGAAAAAAGGAAAAGGGAAGAGTAGGAGAAATTCATCAAAAGGAAAAAATCAGAAGAGGATTCTCATCTTCGCAACAGGAACCTGACATCATGGACAGAGAAATTATCAAAAGAGGATTCTCATCTTCACAACAGGAACCCGACATCATGGACAGAGAAATTATCAAAAGAGGATTCTCATCTTCGCAACAGGAACCCGACATCATGGACAAAGGTATGTAAAATCCATTATGATTTGTATATTAGTATTCATATAAAGAAAAGATCCTGCATTACAGAATTGAAAATTTTGGTAAAAGAAATTCTCCCTTTTTTTAATAATTAGTATCACAGCAAGTTTGTAAATACTGTAATGAATAGAAAAGAAAAGAAATAGTCGGTGTCGCCGGCCACTGGGGTTCCACACCGCCGGGCCGGCAATCACTTGCTGTTTGCCGATAAAAAAAAAAAATTTGTTCCTTTTACCGAATGTTCACCACCAACCCTTCCCCTTTCCGGATATGATTTTTTGGTACCATTTTAGTCGTCGTGGTCGACGGGAAGAAAGAAATTAATGAATGTTGGGGTCCGACTATTGGAGTGGGTGCCGACGTGGGGTATAAGCCAGCTACCAGAATAGTACTCGGCATATTGACCGGTGTTGACCCAAAAAGGAATTTTCACACCGTTTCAAATATTGTCAGTGTACAAACAAACTTATTTTCCGCATCATTAATAGTTTATTGATGTTTTGTCAAATTGAATGATCTCAATAATTAAAGATTTTGAAATTTATTGAGATCATATTGACATCAATCAAATATTGAAAGCTTGTTAGTTACCAAAGTAGCCTAACTTGAAAGGATTTAAGTATTTGATTATGAATTTCAATTGTTCATTTCTTTATATGCTAATAAAACGTTGTACAGATTTGAAATGAACAATTGTGATTATTAATTATAAGGCTGGGAGATCATCCAAAGATGGATCATTGCCTATAATTAATGATACTAAAAGAGATTCATTAATATACTGGGTAAATATGATTGTATATCTAAAGATAACATTCATGTTAACTCTAGTATGATTGATTGATCTATCAAAGTATATCTAAATTAGTATCATCATTGATTAAAGTTATGTATTTGAGGATCACCCAAAGGTGAACTTAAATACATAATCAAAGTTTGTAATATATGTATCTGAATCCATTTGAGTTTATTCAAAGTATTAATGTGTAAATTTGGATTATGTTTACAGCTTCTAATAATATGTTCGCCTTAGGCAATGCGATGATCAAATTCAATGGACTGAATTATGCAGAATGGTCTGAGCATATTCAGTTTCACTTAGGCGTTTTGGGTTTGGACTTAGCAGTCATCTCGGATGAAAAGCCTGCAGCCATTACTGAGACCAGTACAGAATCTCATAAGTCTCTTCATGAGGCTTGAGAACGGTCTAATAGGTTGAGTTTGAATTTGATGCGAATGACGATAGCTGAAAATGTCAAGCCATCGATGCCTAAGACAGAAAATGCAAGGGAATTTATGATGAGAATTAAGGAATACTCTCAATCAGATATAGTTGATAAATCCATTGTAAGAAGCCTAATGAGTGAGCTGACGGCCAAGAAATTTGATTGGTCACAGCCTATTCATGATCATGTGACTAGTATGGTTAATCTGGCAGTAAAGTTGAAAACAATGGGTATGGATGTGAGTGAATCCTTTTTTGTTCAATTCATCATTAACTCATTGCCTCCTGAATTTGGTCAGTTCCAAGTGAATTATAACACTATCAAAGAGATATGGAACCTTCAAGAAATTAAGGCCATGTTAGTTCAGGAGGAAGGGAGATTAAAGAAGATGAAGGATCACTCTATTCATCTTACTATTCATAATGATGCTAGCAGTAGCAAGTCTAAACCATATAAAAAGGATAAGAAGAAGGATAAAGCCTCTATGAAAGTCACTAAAGGTCAGATTCACAAGGATAAAAAATGCTTCTCCTGTAAAAGGATTGGTCACTTCAAGAAAGATTGTCTAAAAAGAAAGGCTTGGTTCAAAAAGAAAGGTATGTACTATATATCAGTATGTTTTGAATCAAATGTAATTGAAGTACCTAATAATACTTGGTGGTTAGACTCTTGAGCTACTATTCATGTGTCACATATCATGCAGGGATTCCTTTCAATCCAGCCCATAACAGGAATTGAGAAATTCCTTTATATGGGAAACAGAATAAAGGCACGAATAGAAGGAATTGGGATGTACAGATTAATTTTGGATACTAGGTGTCACCTAGATCTGGAAAAGTGTCTCCATGTTCCTAAATGTGCTAGGAATTTAGTTTCTGTTTCAAAGTTGGATGAAGTAGGATTTAACCTTAAGATTGGAAACGGTGTATTTTCACTGTATAGACATTCTTACTATTATGGATCTAGTACTTTGGTTGATAATTTATACCGTTTTAATCTCAATGCTATGTATGCTGATTCTCTATTTCTTGTTGAGCATAATATAGGTAACAAACATAATGCACATGATGACAGTTCTGCTTTCTTAGGGCATCAAAGATTAGGTCATATATCCAAAGAAAGGATATTGAGGTTAGTGAAAGGTGTCCTACCTCAATTGGATTTTACTGATTGGGAGGTATGTGTTGACTGTATAAAAGGGAAACAGACAAGAAACACATCAAAGAACCCAGCCATGAGAAGTAATGAACCTTTAAAATTGATACACACTGATATTTGTGGCCCCTTTAATATTTCAACATGGGGTGGTGAGAAATATTTCATCACGTTTATAGATGACTACTCACAATATTGTTATTTATATCTACTGCATGAAAAGTCTCAGTCAGTAAACGCCCTAGAGGTGTTTATAAATGAAGTGGAAAGACAGTTAGATAGAAAAGTGAAAGTGATTAAGTCAGACAGAGGTGGTGAATATTATGGAAAATTCAATGAAAGTGGACAATGTCCTGGTCCATTTGCAAAACTTCTTGAAAGTCGAGGCATATGTGCACAGTATATAATGTCTGGTACACCACAACAGAATGGTGTAGCGGAAAGGCGGAATCGCACACTTATGGATATGGTTAGGAGCATGTTAAGTTACAGTACTGTACCTTTATCCTTGTGGACGCATGCATTAAAAACTGCTGCATATCTGCTGAACAGGGTTCCTAGTAAGGCTATCCCTAAGACTCCATATGAGTTATGGACAGGTAGGAAACCCAGTTTAAGACACCTTCATGTTTGGGGTTGTTGAGCAGAAGTAAGGATATATAATCCACATGAAAGAAAGCTTGATGCAAGAACCATTAGTGGTTACTTTATTGGCTATCCTGAAAAGTCCAAAGGGTATAGGTTCTATTGTCCTAACCATAGTACTAGAATAATTGAGTCTGGCAATGCTCAGTTCATTGAAAATGGTCAATTCAGTGGGAATGGGGAATCACAAAAAGTGGATATTAGAGAATTACAAAATGAAAGATCCATAGTGAGCACTTCTACTCAAGTTGTTATCCCCACACCAAGTGTTTCTACTCAAGTTGTTGTTCTTTTTGTTGCATCACAGTTACGCGACATGCAAAGACAACAAATTGATATTTGAAACACACAAAGTGAACACATAAGAGATGAACCAAGTGACAATATGCAAGTCACAAATGAGCAAGTGATACCACAAGAAATGACATTACAGAGGTCTACAAGACATAAAAGATCAGCCATATCGAATGATTATGTGGTTTACTCACTTGAACATGAATCTGAATTAAGCATTGATAAAGATACAGTCTCATTTAAACAAGCCATGGAATGTAATGATTCTGAAAAGTGGTTCAATGCCATGAGAGAGGAGATAAAATCGATGGATGTAAATCAAGTCTGGGAACTAGTGGAGTTACCTGAAAGATCAAAACGAATTGGCTGTAAGTGGGTCTTCAAGACCAAGCGAGACTCAAAAGGCAACACTGAAAGGTATAAGGCCAGACTTGTTGCGAAAGGTTACACTCAAAAGGATGGTATTGATTATAAGGAGACTTTCTCTCCAATCTCTAAGAAAGACTCTTTAAGAATTATTATGGCTTTGATGGCTCACTATGACCTAGAGCTCCACCAAATGGATGTAAAGACCACCTTTTTAAATGGTGACTTAGAAGAGGAAGTGTATATGGACCAACCTGAAGGTTTCATAACCACAGGGCAGGAAAATTTGGTGTGTAAATTAAAGAAATCGATATATGGACTGAAATAAGCCTCTCGACAATGGTATATTAAGTTCAATAATACCATTACATCATATGGTTTTGTAGAGAACACCATTGATTGGCGTATCTATATGAAGGTCAGTGGGAGCAAGTTCATTATATTAGTCATATATGTCGATGACATTCTTTTGGCTGTTAATGACATGGGTTTGTTGCATAATGTCAAGAAATTTCTCTTTGAAACTTTTAAAATGAAAGATATGAATGAGGCATCCTATGTGATAGGAATAAAAATATTTCGCAATAGATCACAAGGATTGTTAGGATTGTCTCAAAAAGGCTATATCAATAAGGTATTAGAGAGATTTAGAATGGAAAATTGCTCTACAGGAATAGTTCCAATTCAGAAAGGGGACAAGTTCAGTGAATTGCAATGTCCAAAGAATGATTTGGAACGAAAATCAATGGAATTCATTCCCTATGCATCGCTGGTTGGAAGTTTGATGTATGCTCAAACATGCACTCGGTCAGATATTAGTTTCGCTGTTGGAATGTTAGGCCGATATCAAAGTAATCCTGGAATGGATCATTGGAAAGCTGGAAAGAAAGTACTTAGGTACTCACAAGGCACTAAGGGTTATATGCTTATTTATAAAAGATTAAGTTATGTTGAAGTAGTAGGCTATTTGGATTCAGATTATGCTAGATGTGTAGACTCGAGGAAATCTACATTTGGTTACATGTTTTTGTTGGCTGGAGGAGCAGTTTCATGGAAAAGTGGGAAGCAGTCTGTCATTGCTACTTCCACTATGGAGGTTGAATTTGTAGCATGCTTTGAGGCTACTATTCATGCATTATGGTTGCAGAATTTTATCTTAAGGCTTGGTTTGGTTGACAATATAGAAAAGCCGTTAAGTATTTATTGTGATAATTCTGCAGCTGTTTTCTTCTTTAAGAATGATAGGTATTCTAAAGGTGCGAAACATATGGATTTAAAATACTTATTTATTAAAGAAGAAGTGCAAAACCAAAAAGTGTCCATTGAGCACATTAATACTGAATTGATGATAGTGGACCCGTTAACTAAAGGTTTGCCACCGAAAATATTTACTGGACATGTTGAACGGATGGGCATTTTGGACAGGTCCTCATTCTTTTGAAAGTTAATGTTTTATGCTACTCATATCATTGTGACACTTATGAATTCAATTAAGGTCATGATTTTGTTTGCGCTTTTGTTATCTACATTAAGTTGTATATAGTTATAGTTTATGAAATAACTAGTAGCGTATTTGGAAATGACAATTTAAAGTCTCAATGTTTCTCGGTTAAGTTATTATAAATTATGATGATTATGTGATACATGGAAGGAATCATATTGTTAAAAGATATGTGACCGCCATGATCCAATCATCTTAATTCAATCAAGTATTATGGTTTGATAATCTCTAAGTATGGTGCACATTTATTCGTTATTGATTCATCAAATCATAACATGGGCCAAGTGGGAGATTGTTAAATTAATTAATACAAGTGGCCCTTGTTATTTAAAATATGACCAAATATAAAAGGTCCAATATGATGGTCGGTTGGATATAATGGTAATTTGGGTCATTGGGTTTAAAATCCCTCCACTCTCCCTATTAAAAATAACGGTTACAGGAAAAGAAAGGATCACTCTCCATATTAATGATAACGGTTACAGGAAAAGAATGGATAATTCTCCCTATTAATGATAACAGTTACAGAAAGAAGAGACGTGATTTTTTTCATTACAGCTTCTTTTCCTCCTCTCCACTATAAGAGAAACCAAGAAAAGAAAAGAAAAAAGGAAAAGTGAAGAGTATGAGAAATTTATCAAAAGGCAAAAATCAGAAGAGGATTCTCATATTCGCAACAGGAACCCGACATCATGGACAGAGAAATTATCAGAAGAGGATTCTTATCTTCGCAACAGGAACCCGATATCATGAGTAAAGGTATGTAAAATTTATTATGATTTGTATATTAGTATTTATATAAAAAAATCTTATATCATAAAACTAAAAATTTTGATAAAAGAAATTCTCACTTTTTTTTAAGAATTCACCGGGTCTTTTAAAATTGCAGTGTAAAGATTAATGGGGTGCTTGGAAAATCTTTGTGGAGCAAGCTTTTTTCTTTGTCTCTCTAAAGTCAAACACCAATGGAAGAGGAACGAAAAACAGATGGATTGATGATGTGTTTACTTGCGAATAGAAGTAACACTTTCCGTACAAAGTCAATAGAACACAAAGCAGAGGTTGTTCGTGGGGAGAGAAAACAAAAGAGAAATCGATGGAGATCCAAATTTTTAGCCGTGAACATCCGCTATAGTTTGAGGAGGGTGATGGCCAAGCAGTAGACTCCAACGAATGCGGAAAACCTTATCGGCCCCGATATAAGGCTGCAGTAGCTGCAGATTTTACCTCCACGAAGACTGCTTGGAGCTTCCACAGCAAATACAACACCTTTTCCACCCGTGCTCTCTCTACTTCTCAAATCACAGTTTCTTTTTTATATGTGATGCCTGTTTTAAATGCTATTTCGAAAACATCTTCACCTTTAGATGCTAAAACTGCAATTTTGATTTAGATATTAGGTGTGCTTTGCCTCTCAAGTTGAAATCTCAATAACAAGTGCGGCTTTTATTTTGGTCCGTGCTGTTATGTGTTGATAGTGTCAACTCACTATTATGGCCACCTGCATCTTCTTGTTCTCTTTCTTCGGTTAGGCGAACCTGTACTGTGTAGTGTTTGTTACCATTATGGCGATGGCATGTTCCTTCCCCGTGTGGCATGCCAATTTGACATTTCCATTGCTCTGCATCATTACCTGAAACAATAAAGCATGAATGTCATATACACAAGTTAACTTTGTTCCGTACTCGGCCTGGAGATGACATAGCAGATGCTAGTGGTCAATTTTGTTGTCACGCTTGCGAAGAAGAGAGAGGGATGGGGAAGATCCAATTTACTACTACAGGAACTGCAGATATGCAGCTCACCTCAGATGCATTCTCTCTAAGGTAATTTCAATTTGAAATTTTAACTATTATTATATGCGTATCAACTTTTATTAGATGGCACTGGACATTCTCAACCATAATGGCCATCGTACGTCAATTAACTACACATATATTTGCTTAATTCCAAGGGTGAACTTGCCAACCTCGTGTAAGTACTCTCGCCCTTTCAGTCTTTGTAATGTGATCTTTAAAATTATTTCAAAGACAATTGCAAACAGATTGAAACAGATTTTGCCGTAAGTAATATTTGCGCATCAAAGTGCTTTCATTCATGGCCGTTTGATTGCTAATAATACCTTGATTTCTTTTGAGACATTTCATAGTATGAAGCACAGGTATTGTGGCGAAAAGGAGTACTTGGCTTCGAAGCTGCATATGAGCAAGGCTTACGACTGAGTCGAATGAAGCTTTCTTGAAAACGTGATGTTGAAAATGAGTTTTGCTGCTAGTTGGGTTAGTTTGGTTATCAAATGTGTGACTTCTGCTTTATTCTCGATGGTTGTGAATTCCATCCAGGGGATCAGTTCAGTCTGTTCAAGGGCCTTTGTCAGGAGATCCTCTTTCCCCATATCTTGTCCAGCTTTGTGCTGAGGGGTTTTCTTCACTCATACAACATACTGCTGCAAATGGGAGGATTCATGGGATGCGGGTATGCAGGAGAGCTCCTGCGATAACTCACTTATTCTTTGCTAATGATAGCCTTAAGTTCACCGAGGCTTCTCTTCCTGAAGATAGAAAATTCAAATGCTCGTATTGGACATTTCTAATTAGTCATCAGATACATAAGAAGCTGAATTCAGTATTCTTTAAAAATCATACGCGTATCAACTTTTTGTCCAACAACTTTTTCCCAGTGTTGGTGGTTAGTACTTAATAGTTTGTAAGAGATCAAAGAATTGAGACATGTGGAGCCTTCGAGTAGCAATGTGCTAGACACCACAATTTGTCAATCTGATTAATTTGGTGGCAATGTGGAGATGTCGAGAAATCGCCTTGATCTTTCTATTGCCAAGTGTTATTGCAAATGGTAAATCGAAGAAAAAAGTAACATCAGAATTTTACGTGGTTCAGTCTATGTGAACTACATCCACGGAAAGGAGAGAGAAAATATTCTTATTAGTAGAGAAAGTGTGTTACATAGGATACAAAGAGTGTGACTCCTCTTAAATCTCTCACAACATCTCATAACCCTATTATGCCTATTTATATAGGAAAAGAAGAAGGGCAAAAGAGTAATTTGGAATACAAGGCATATTCCGACAAATCTCTACCTTGCATTGTATTTTCTAAACACACAATAAAATAAAATCCTTCTATCTCTCCTCCAAATGGCTCCTTAGAGCTAGTCAATCAAAACGAACATCAATCAAGTCTAAGCAATGCTTGAACTTACTAGTTAAAACTGGTTTCGTCAACATGTCAGCTGGATTGTCTGCAGTAGCGACCTTCATCATTGAAATCAAACCTTGAGATATAACATCTCGCAAGAAATGGTATCTGACATCAATGTGTTTGGTCCTCTCATGATACACTTGATTTTTGGTCAAGTGTATAGCACTCTGACTGTCACAGAATATGGTGGTTGTTTCCTGTGATAAACCCAAATCAGTGACCAAACCTTTCAACTAAATAGCTTCCTTGACTGCTTCTGCTATTGCCATGTACTCAGCTTCAGTAGTGGAAAGAGCAACTGTTGATTGCAATGTTGCCTTCCAACAAATGGCATTGCCTAAAAGAGTGAAAATATAACCAGTTGTTGATCTTCTTCTGTCAAGGTCACCTGCATAGTCAGAATCCACAAAACCAGTAATCAACCTACTGCCTCTGCTGAACATCAGTCCTACCTCTGTAGTGCCTCTAAGATACCGAAGTATCCATTTAACTGCTTGTCAATGTGTTTTCCCAGGATTAGCCATATATCTACTGACCACACTGACTGCCTGTGAAATATCTGGTCGAGTGCAAACCATAGCATACATAACACTGCCCACTACACTAGAGTATGGAACATGTGATATATATTCCTCCTCCTCTAAGCTATTGGGTGACAAAGAGGCTGAAAGTCTGAAGTGTGAAGCCAAAGGAGTACTTACCGGTTTGCAACTCATCATCCTAAAGCGATCAAGAACCTTCTCGATGTACCTTTTCTGTAAAAGGCGCAACTCTCCTTCTTTCCTGTCTCTGGTGATCTCCATGCCCAAAATCCTCTTTGCAGCTCCCAAATCTTTCATCTCGAAATCTCTACCAAGTAGCTTCTTCAAACTATTAATCTCAGATATGCTTGTAGAGGCAACAAGAATATCATCTACATATAGTAGCAAATAGACAAATGATCCATCATGAAGCTTCCTATGGTAGACACAACTGTCATACTCACTCCTTGAGTAACCATGACCTACCATAAAGCTGTCAAACTTCTTATACCATTGTCTAGGAGACTGCTTTAAACCATATAGAGATTTCTTCAACCTGCAAACATGATCCTCCTTGCTTTCAATTTGGAAACCCTCAGGTTGATCCATATAAATGACTTTCTCAAGATCGCCATGTAGAAAAGCAATCTTGACATCAAGCTGCTCCAATTCCATATCATACATAGCAACCATAACTAGAAGCACACGAATGGAAGTGTGCTTTACAACAGGAGAAAATACCTCATTGAAGTCAATCCCTTCTTTTTGGCTATAACCCTTCGCAACCAGATGTGCCTTGTACCTTGCATCTTCAACTCCTGGGATTCCCTCCTTCTTCTTGAAAATCCATTTGCAGCCAACAGTCTTTTTATCTTTGGGAAGTTTCACTAAGTCCCAAGTCTGATTCTTATGCAGGGACTCAATTTCCTCAGTCATAGCAATACTCCACTGGGAAGATTCGGCACAAGTGATAGCCTCTGAGTGGTTTCTAGGTTCATTATACTCCACCTCTTCCGCTACTGCCAAACAATAAGAAAAATCTGAGTATAAAAACCTGGCTGGTGGCTTGATAGTCCTTCTGGGTCTATCTTTGGTGATACTGTACGACTGTGCCTGTTGAGTATCTTGAGTATCCTCGACTGTTTCTGAAGTGTCAACCTGAATCTGTTGACCTGACTTAGAAGGAATATCACTTTCAAACTCCACCTGCTGTGTGGAACTCCCACTATCTTCATCGTTTGGCCTTAAAACTTCCTCTTTTGGATGCAACATAGCAGATTCATCAAATGTCACATCTCTGCTGATGAGGAATTTTGGAGACTTAGGGTCTGGACACCACAACCTATAACCTTTCACACCAGAAGCATAGCCAAGAAAAATGCATTTCTTAGCCCTCGGTTCAAGCTTTCCCTCATTAACATGAGCATAAGCAGGACAGCCAAATATCTTCAAATCAGAATAATCTGCAGGTTTGCCTGACCACACCTCTTTAGGTGTCTTACACTCAATGGAAGTACAAGGAGATCGATTTACCAACCAACAAGCTGTATTAACAGCTTCTGCCCAAAACTCCTTGCCTAGACCTGCATTGGATAATAGACATCTAGCTTTCTCTATCAAAGTCCTGTTAATGCGTTCTGCAACTCCATTCTGCTGTGGAGTTTTTACAACTGTGCGGTGTCGTACAATGCCTTCAATTTTGCAAAACTCATTAAATTCGTTATTGCAAAATTCAAGACCATTATCTGTTCTCAGCCTCTTAATCTGCTTCCCAGTCTGTTTTTCAAGTAAAGTTTTCCACTGTTTGAAGGTTCCAAACACTTGACTTTTATGTTTTAAGAAATAAACCCAAACTTTACGAGAAAAATCATCAATGAAAGTAAGCATATAAGCAGCACCCATACCTTTAAAGAGAACCTGAGAAGGACCCCAAAGATCTGAATGGATGTAGTCCAATGTCCCCTTTGTTTTATGGATGGCTGTATTGAAACTCAACCTCTTCTGCTTCCCAAAAACACAATGCTCACAAAATTCTAATTTTCCAGTGTTCTGACCACACAAAAGACCTCTTTTACTCAAGGCAGTCATACCTCTTTCACTCATGTGTCCCAGCCGCATGTGCCACAACTTCGTCACGTCTGAATCTGAAACTGAAGTGGAAACTGCAGTTGAGTCTATGACTGTCGAACCATGCAAGAAATACAATGTGTCAATTCTGGCAGTCTTCATCAATACAAGAGCACCTCTAGAAACCTTCAGAACTCCACCTTCACACCCAATCTTGCAGCCATTCTTCTCAAGAGTGCCCAAAGAAATAAGATTCTTCGTCAAATCTGGAATGTGTTTGACCTCAGACAAGGTCCTAATGACACCGTCATGCATCTTAATCTGCACTGTACCAATCCCAACAACCTTACATACGTGATCATTACCTAATAGAACACCACCATTGATTGGCTTGTAAGTGGTAAACCATTCTCTATTAGGAGTCATATGTTGCGAGGCTCCAGTGTCCATGATCCAGGTATCTTGAAATCTGCCTTGGCCATGAGTGACACAAAGCATATCATCACTCTCATTTGCTGCCACATGAGCTTCTCCTGGTGGATGATTCTTCTGATTACTGTCGTTTACTTTCTGCTTGTTTTTCAACTTGTAACAATCAGACTTGATGTGCCCTTTCTTCTTGCAATAATTACAAGTCAAATTCTTGTGCCTTGATTTCGATCTTGATTTTCCTGAATTTCGACCTCTCTCCTTTGATCTTCCTCGATCAATAATCAAACCAACACTCTGATCTGATGTCTCAGAAAATGTCAAACTACTATCAATTTTCTCCTTGGCCTGCAAATTAGTCTTGACATTCTCAAGGGAAATATCTTCCCTACTATAGATCATAGTATCTCTAAAGTGCTTGTATGAAGGAGGCTAAGAATACAATAGCAATAAAGCTTGATCCTCATCGTCAATATGAACATCAATCTTACTCAAATCAGTAACAATCGAACTAAACTCTCCAATATGTGATTTCAAAGAAGTACCTTCTGACATACGAAGAGTATAAAGGCGTTGCTTTAATCTGAGTCTGTTAGTCAAAGATTTCGTCATGTACAGACTTTCCAATTTTAGCCACGCACCAGCTGATGTTTTTTCACCGAGGATTTCTCTCAAAACTTCATTTCCCAAATTGAGTTGAATCGAGGATAGAGCTCTTTCATCCATGTCATCCCAATCTGCATCAGACATTGACTCTGGTTTCTTCTCCTTGCCATGTAAGGCCCTTTTTGTACCTTCTCGCGTCAGAATTGCCATCATTCTAACTTGCCACAGTGCAAAATTGGTGTTTCCATCGAACTTCTCAATTTCAAACTTCACCGTTGATGAAGATGAAGAAGCCATTGCAACAAAACACCCACAACGAAAATTGAAGAATACAAATTTATGGCTCAAATCACAATTTGCCTCCGACGTTAAAAACAGTACTAACGACATTAAAACAGTACTAACGGTATTAAAACAGTGCTGACGGCGTTAAAACACCACTGACGCCGTTTCTACAGTGCCGACGCCGTTTGCCTCCCGTCGATCTACTGTGCAGCTCGCTGATCTACAGTGCCTCCGACCCGTTGGAACCTGATCTGTTCCTTTCTTCTGTCGGATCTGCTCCATTTCAACGCCAAACCATCTGCACCACGCCGTTTCCGTCAGATCTGTTGTTTTTTTTTTTTTCGACGAATCGGTGGGAGTGGCCAAAAGAGAAGAAAGACAAAGAATTTTTTTTTTTTTTTATGGATCGCCCGCGGTTGGGTGGGTGGCCGGAGAGAGAGAAAAGAAAATTTTTTTTTTCTTTCGGCTCTGATACCAATTCGTTATTGCAAATGGTAAATCGAAGAAGAAACTAACATCAGAATTTTACGTGATTCAGTATATGTGACCTACATCCACGAGAAGGAGAGAGGGAATATTCTTATTAGTAGAGAAAGTGTGTTACACAGGATATAAAGAATTTTACATGATTCAGTCTATGTGACCTACATCCACGGAAAGGAGAGAGAGAATATTCTTATTAGTAGAGAAAGTGTGTTACACAGGATACAAAGAGTGTGGCTCCTCTTAAATCTCTCACAACATCTCATAACCCTATTATACCTATTTATATAGAAAAAGAAGAAGGGCAAAAGAGTAATTTAGAATACAAGGCATATTCCAACACCAGGTGTGGCAATGGAATTCTGTTGGACAATGTGCACAGGACGACCTGTGTTTCGTGACGAATGTATTTCCACCAACGGAGATTGACATGGTTGGTGAGACTCCCAGGCAATCAGAAAAGTTAGAGAGCAGGAGGGATGAAGTACTAGAGTCCAACGACTCAATGCATGGAATTCATGGATAAAATGACAGTCCATTTGAAGCATATCGTGGTAGCAGTACGGAAGACCCTGGTCCAGTCGACAGGGATGGTCAGGGCACCCAGGTTTTTGTTGGACGACCAATTTCTCCAGGCAGGGATGAAAAGGGAGATGCCGCGAAATTATGCCTGTGTCACAAATGATGTTCCACCTCCTTTTATTTTCATTATTACGGTATTAGAGCATTGGTTGATCTTGAAGGACATTTCAAAATCAGTTTTCGAAGTAGCAAACTTTTGAACAAAAAAAAAAAATCATATCATTGGGGTTTTTTTAGAGAGAAAAATAAAAAACTTTTCTATAAAATAGAAAGTTTAATGAACTAAAAAAAAAACTAGAAAAGTTTAGAAGGAAAAAAAAAAACAAACAAAACAAAAGAAAGTTGGTGACAGAAAACAGGAGTAGATAGCAAATAACATAAAATAAACAGCAAACAAAAAACAAAAGCGAAAAAAACTATCCTAACAGGGTTAAGTCTGAATTACAAATCCAAAGCCAGTCTAGTGGAGCTTCTCAAACGAGTACAATATATATAACTACACGATGCCAATAAATTCAATGTAAATAGTACTCCTATTGAAGTTTCCTTGCAATGTCCGGTAAGACTCTTGTGTACCCTTCTGCCAAAAAAGTAAATGCTTTTTTTCAGTCACGTGCTTGGTAGGTGTAAACAACTGGAAAGTTCAGAGCAGTGAAGTCCATGTCGACTGCCACCAAGTCTTTAATAATGACTACGATCAGCAGCCACAATTTAAATAATTGAAGTCCCAAGGAAAATGATGCCCTCCAACCGAGAAATTGTCAGATAATTTCCCCTTCCAAGACAACTAATGGCAACCTTAAATTAACTTTTCGAAGAATTACAGCCACTCTGGATTTTATAAAGCCGTGGAGAACAAAGACCGAAACACAGTTCCTTCCTTTTAGTCATCTGTGCTCCTCCAGCTCTACTATTGTTAATGAGTCAATGGTCATTTAATAAGGCAAAAGAAAAAGAACAATAAAAAAAGACTTCAAACGCTAGAATACAACTCAAACATGGTTGGACACACCAAAAAAAAACTACAAAGTGGAACGCAGTGAGTAAAATACTCGTTGCCTTTGTTGTAATTTCCAACACGAAACCATCGTTTAGTACAAGAAACTATTACCGGAATCACTCATTAGCAGAAGCCAACAGAACATCAACTAGGCTGATAAATGAGTAATGGGAGAGTTACCTTGTTTCTCTTCCAGAAAATACTCAAAAGAAAATTTCATGGCAATTGCAGGTCATCATCAGCTGCTGCCCATCAGATCATTTCAGGGTCAAATTGGAAAGAGTCCATATACATGGAGTTAGAAACTTCCACTCCTAAAGAAATCAATTCTGCTTGCTGCATCTACAGGGTCCCCGTCAACATGCTTGATGTTGAACGCAAGGCGTACATTCCAAATATCATATCAATCGGGCCATACCATCATGGAGCGACAGAGTTCCAGGCCATGGAAGAGATCAAATGGAACTTCTTTCACCGCCTTTTTGATCCAAACCGGCCAAATAGAGTTGAATTAGATCCTGTGATTGGTGTGCTGGAAAAGCTGGAACAGGAGGCTAGAAGTCACTACTGGGACGACTTTGAGCTTAGCAGTGAAGATTTTGTCAAGATGATGCTAATGGACGGCTGCTTCATTGTCGAACTCCTCCGAGAGCTAAGGAGGAAGCATGACATGCCGGATGTTCCTGCGTCCCCATTTATCAAGAGGTGGATGCTGCCTGTTCTTCGACGCGATCTGATAATGCTAGAAAACCAGCTCCCACTTATTGTTTTGCAGGAATTGTTCAAGTTGACTAGCACTGCATCAGAAGAATCATCAAGCACATCATTACAAGAGCTGGCAATTCACTTCTTTAACCCGCTATTGCAAAGAGATGTTGTCAGCACACCAGCACAGCCAAAAGTAAATTCGGGGAAAAACCTTTTCGATCATATAGATCTTTGTAGCTTTCGAGCAAACGAGTACAAAGGATCAGATCAACAAGTAGCAGCAGTGCCTGTTAAAGAAGGACTTGAAGGAAAACATTTTCTTGATATTTTTCGATCGAGAATCCTACCAACGACAGCTATACTAGAGGAGGGAGTAACCCAATTAGGCCAGAATTTGGAAACATCAATGCAGATTGTAACAGAGGAAGGGATGGTGGGAGTAGAAACTGATATGATGCGCTCGGCAACAGAGCTCAAAGAGGCAGGCGCCATCATTGAGAAAGGGAAAAATTGCAGGCCACTGGATGTACGCTCCGAAGGAAGGGCACTCATTATCCCTCCTTTGTATCTGAATGATTATAGAGCGACATTGTTCAGAAACCTTGTTGCTTTTGAACAATGCCACCGGGCATGCAAGCCACAAGTCACAACCTATTTATTCTTTTTTGACGGATTGATCAACTCGGCCGAAGATGTTGATCTTCTGCACCATAAAGGGGTACTTCATCACTCTCTGGGAAGCAACAAAGAGGTGGCAAAACTTGTCAACAATATTTGCAGGGAAGTAGCTCGAGACAGCAAGGAATCATACTTGCAAAAAGTGGTGTGGGATTCCAACTTGTATTACAGCAGTACTTGGGCTACCATAAGAGCGAAATTGGTGCACCATTATTTTAGCAGCGTGGCAGTGACCCTCTCAACTTTTGCGGCTGCACTTGCTCTTTATCTCACTCTAATTCAGACTGGTTGCGGAGTAGCTGACGCCCTGGAAGCTTTGAAGAACAACAGCTTCAGCACTTACCTAAAACATTCCTTTTTGCTTCCGTTCTTTGATGTGCCAAGCTCAATTGACAATCCAAGAGATCCTGCAGATTGATTTAACTTGTCCAAATTCCTGCAAAATGCACAAATTTTGACAACTACTTGGATGATGGTAGGGGCAGGATTAATGAGGGATTGTTGATGAGAATTGTTTATTGGGCTCCTGTCAGATTTTCATTCTTTTTTTTTTCCAGAATATGTCCCATGGTTTAATGTCAATAGATGCAATGTGCGTGATAATTAAATAATTGAACCGGCACCACTAAACTTCAACCCAAAGGTACCCAGCCAACAGATAGTTTAGCATAAAGTTGGGATGGCCTGATTAACCTTGGGAAGGAGGTCATGCTCAATCCCACCAAAGGCATCGTCAGTAACACACCTTTCCAGGAAGGTCGTCTATAGGGCCGAGGTCTGGATTATGAGTTCATCAATTAGCCGAAAGCAAAAATGAACCGGCCAATCCAACAAGCAAAACAGACCCTTATTCGGTCCAACTAGGGAATGACATAGTATTTTGCAGCAAGCTGTTATTGCCTATAATCAATGCTTTGCATTAAGACTACTCTGTGCCATAGTCTTCTCATAGCTAGCTTGCTTATTTGCTCTTTCTGAATGTTAGGTAAATTAGGTAGATGAATTGCGGTGCCATTTTTCTGCACTCTAGAATCACGGTTTACTATTTATTCCGAGAAAATAAATAGCAAAACGAAACACACCACATCCCTTAAAATTAGCTATGCAATGGCCAATGGGTTACCATGGGATAAAATGAAATTGGGCCAATCATTATGATGGTTTTGGATGTATCGTGTACGAGGATAATCCCTTTGAATGCTGCAACAAATGCTCATCTTATTAGTTGATGTTCAAGGTAATGCCCGCTCCCCCTTGAAAAAGAAAAAGGATTTTTCTTTTTCTTTTTAATTTTTGGTCTCCCAGTTTTGGTTTCAATTCTTATCTTGCTGGCTGGAAAGTTAGATTTTTGAGCCTCCCTAAAGGTCGTCTCCTGACTCATCTTGCATGCTTGAAAACTCGATTTGTGAGACTTGTACAAGTTCGACTCCTGGGGTTCATTTTGCACGCACGAGAGGCAATTTGTGAGTCTTCTTGCAAGTTGGCACGCTTGAGAGATCGATTTTTGAGCTTTCCTACAAGTGGGTTCTTAAGTTTTCCTTGCATGCTCGATAGCTCCATCTATTAACTTCCCCGCAAGTTTAGCTCTATTTGCTTTAGTAATTTCTCATTGTTTGATGAAGTGGTAGGAGGAACTTTTGGCACTCCGACATTCAAGTCAGTACAAGAAGATAACAAATGCAGAGCGGACAAAACAGGTGTAAAGGCCGGTAATGGTATCATACCAGACAACAGCATGCTCTGAATCTCGGTGCTGACACGGTGAGAGTGTAAAGATATTGTAGACTGAGCCTTGGAGCCTGGGGAAGGTGTCACGAACTTAGGTAGTCAGATGGGTTCTAAGGGAAATTCGCCCAAGTCCAGTGACATGTGCGAGTGGGGTCATGGACTCATTCCTTATCAGTGTTCGAGATTCATAACCAAGAGAGCTAGTGAATTTTTGGAGCAGTGGGGTAGATATGTTGTTCCAACGTAACACCTCTGAACTTGAAAGGTACATACATATTACAAGGAGGCTTAAAGATCTCTTAAGGCCTATATACACTGGGTAGCTCTAGGAAACTCTTTTTTTTTTCATTTATTCATTTTTTGTTGGAATGTGAGTTACCGGAGTTTCACTTACCCTCTGTTGTTACCACATATCAGAGATAATTTAACATTTTCAGTTTATGAATTAATCATTAATTGGCAGCCCCTCTACTCAAACTGGTTTGCATGCTCGGGTTCGGGTCTAATATCGGAAAGCAATACAGAGTTCTAAAATGTTAAATTATTGGTAATAATTTAAATTTTTTTCCTACATTTTGACATTATTTTTTTATCTAAAATCTCTAATTATTGATAGTAAATCTTTGTCCCTTATATAACTCCGTTTTTATTCCGACGCGGGCCTTTGGCTTCATTTGAACTCGTCGCTTGGATCTTCAACAAAACCCCCTTATTCTGAACTGTTAGATACATTCACATTGTTCCTTGTAGTTTATTCCATTCATGACAGTGTTATTAAAAAAATTACTTGTTTTTCTTTATTTATATATTTTATAAATATATTATACATATAATTTTATAATATATAAATTTATTTAGTTTTTTTATTTTATTTTATTTAGATTCTACTGCAGGGTGGCATTGAAGTTCGTATGTCATCCATATTGATAGTTGGAGATTGCATAAAACCTCATATGTTGCAAAAAACTAAAAAGAAATTGCTGAATCGGGGGATATTGGACTTGCGAAGGGGCCAGGGAACCTATGAAGTCCACAGAAAAGAAAGTTGCTCTTCTTAGATGACATATCTGGATTCGGTTTGTGTGGATCGTCTCCCTTGTCTGCGGAAGAAGAGCCATGGAGCTATTGAATCGGACTATATCCCTTGGCTGCATTTCACTTGACTAACAAATCCGCGCACCTTGGGCACTGGTCGATCGTTGATCAAGTTCCATAAAGTTTCCTTCTGAATCAAGTGGTTCTGGTCCAAGGGCTATTCTATTTGGTTATGGTCTTTCTGATATCCTTCTGGGTCTCTGACCCACCTTCTTTTCTTTGGTGCTTTTTACAATCTCGTTTTGGTGCTTACCAGCATCCTTTTCTTTTGGCATGATCTTGATTCTGACACTAGTTGGCCTAACAACCATGAGACTGGGCCTTATTTTTTGTACTGATCAAAGTTTGATGTTAAAGAGGCCACTGGAATTACTTCTTTCATTTCCGCATTCCATAGCAAAGAATCACCAGGCTAAAAAGATAAGATGGTTTTGTACTCTCACAGACCTCGAAATAAGTTGTTCAATAGAGAGAGAGAGAGAGAGAGGCTTTTTCAACACAAAATGTCAAGCAAAGTTGCGCTTACTCCCTTTACCATTGGCCAGTAGCTGTATGATCCATAAGTGCATGTCAAATCCATGTTGCATGTGGTCTCTCCATCACTCTTCCAATACCAGCTTTTAGCAGCAACTAACACTTACTCTTTGTGGTCCAAAAGCACAGCAGAAACTTATCTACACTTTGGCATTGGGCTTTCCCTATTGTTTATTTATTTTTCTTTTCTGCTAGAGATGGACGGTTTGGGCTTTCAATCAAAGATCGTTTCTGCTCCTTGATGGATTTTTGTTGTCGGCAACGGGTTGTGACTGATTGCTACCTGACAATCCGGCATGACCATATCTTCAATTTGGTGCCACTTGCCTGGGAACTTCTTGTGTCCGCACATACCTTTTCATAATTTTTTTTTCTTCTACTGTTGAACAAGTTGCTCAGCTTTCTTGTACTTCTCTATTGATATCAACAGTTTTATTGCTAAGGTTGCTTTTGTTACGGATACGCAGGGTCGCGACTCCTATCTGTTTCATAGATGGCACTTAAAAGAATTTAAAGCTTGTACCTTGCACGCCTGACTCCCACAATCTCAAATTCGCTCTTGCCAAATATTTTCCGTTATAATGTATTTGTAGTCATAGCTAGGTTATAGTAAAAACTCATAATACTCCCCCCCCCATTACTGTCTTAGACTAATTGAGATTTTCCTCGTTCAAATTGGGAGAGTGACAAGGGATTCATTTCCTTTTCAATGGGGTCATTTTCTTTTGTTTTTGTTTTTGGAGCACCACTGGGATCATTTTCATTCGTTGGCAAAACAAAGTTTGCATTATACCTCAACTTGTATGGTGCATCACGATGGATATAGCCATGCATGTAAATTCAAGAAATTGAAACCCATGAAAATGAGAACATTTTTGGAAATAACCCAGCCTTTTGTTTTCGACTCTTCTTCGTACAATCCAAGTTTGATAAGTATACGTTGCTTGCTTGTGCTTGTTTAGCTTGGGTTCTAGTCATGTCCTCAAAAGTCGTCTAGTGCCTTTCCCCATTTTAAGCCATCTATCTTACATTTGATGCTGACCACTGAGAGAGGCTAGTCTGATACAACTCGGAGTGTTGACCACTGTTATGTCACTGTTAGCGCCTCACAGCTGGATTCCTCCATGCATGGCTTCTCGCCCTTGATCTTGCACAGCCACAGATTTCATGCTAAATTCAGAAAAATACTGATGATGAAATTTCTTCGTGAACCATGCTGTTGTCAACCAAATTTTAGTTCAAATATTTGAAACGTTTTTCTTAATGAAGATTAAAAAAAAAAAAAATGGAGAGACCAAATTGTTGGTATGACAGAAAATAGGGAGAAGCATAAGGGTCAATAGAAAAATTGACATTCCTTGACAAAGGAGCAAAATCAGGAAAGAAAAAGAATATTAGGCATTAAAGGCATTAAAAAAAAATGAACTTAGTGTTTCTACCAGGTAAATTGCAGAACTATTTTATTAATTATCTTTAATCAAGTATGTATGTTTGTATATTATCAACGTTATAGCTGCGAAGAAGTTGGAATCTGCAGGCAAATCCACGTTGTATATAACCTTGATCAAACAGTATGCCTAATGTGCCCAACTGCGATGTTGGCAGAGGAGAGGTAGGTGGCCAAAGGAAAGAGAAAGAAAACCAATTAGGAGTGGCTTGAAGAACTTTGAGATGAATGCTGTAAATTTACCTTTAATTAGTCAACAATCTCCTTAAGCCACTCGAAAAAACAAAGATAACTCAGCAAATTTATTTTTAGTTTGTCAAACCAAATTTCTTAGGTCATTCAAAAAAATAAAAGTAATTTATAAATAACAGAGATATTTTGGCACTTAGAGCTTTCACTCTTTCATATATACATTTGATTGGGGGCAATTGCAACGTCTAAAATATATATAAAATGCTCAATGATTTAATATAAATTATTCATTTTTATCCATTTAGAAATAATCTTGGCCTCACTAATTAAATCACAGAGAAAGATAAATTAATTCTTTGCTAGATTTCCATTCCAAAGCTTTTTATTTTACTGTTTTTCAGTATTGGTAATTTACTATTTTGTGGTTTCCCTCCTTTCGCTTTTCTTTCTCCATCGACCTTCATCCATTTCAATGAAACAGTACTTTTTTATATGAAAACTGCTTAATTCTGATCAGCATGCCCGAATTAGAAAATGTCGATTAACTGTTATCTCTCATATAAATTTTATGTACGAAACCCCAAAAAAAAAAAAACAATGGGTACTTTTATGTGTGTTGCGAAATATGTTGCACCAAAAACTAGAGAAAAAAAAAAGAAAAAAAAAGAAAAAAGAAAGGAAGGAAGAAAAAGGTTGGCTGGCAACACTTATTGAAGCAAATAAGACACATAAGAAAAGTAGATTAATCGTGTCTCTTTTACTACCTCAAATAAATGAAATTATAAAAAGAAAAAAAATTACTTTATTGTCATTTCGTGCCTATCCAACCTAACAACTGCAATGACCATATCCCATGGATTCCTTTTTTACGAGTCCCATATACATCAACTCATACAAATTTTTAAATTTGAACCAAGACAAAAGAGTAAAAAGAATATAATAAAAGTTAACACTTAGTTAAATTTTTAAAAAACTTTTTGTAATAAATTAAAAAAATAACAACTCTTAAAAATAATATTTTTATTAATAATTTACTAAAATATTTTCAAAAAGAGTATAATAAAAGTTAATATTTAATTGAACATTTAAAGAGATTTTTGTAATTTATTAAAAAAGATAATAACTTTTAAAAAGTATTTTTATTAATAATTTATAAAAATAATGGATAACAAATTATATAATTCTTAGGCTTATATATATATATATATATATATATATATATATATATATATATATATATATAACTAAAAAATTTAATATTAATTAGACTAAAATACTATAAAATAAGTAAATAAATTATAAAATAATAATTATAACATATTTTATAATATCATAAAAAAATAATTTTTGTGATGTATTATATGTCAAATCCCTCCACTTGAAAGAAACTTCCCTTAAAAGAAACTCTATTTAAATGAAACTCATTTTTAAGTTGATAATAAAAAGTTAATGTCTTTTTTACTACAACATCATATAGTTTGAATACATAAATATCTTCAATATTCTTGGCATAAAATTGTTATTAACTTAAGATTAAATTTCTCAATTTCAATACAAGCAATAAAATTTAACATGAGAAGTAAATAATTAACAAAATTCTAAAACTTATGAATTATAGGCTCTAAGAATTATGGGCTCTATCTTTAAGTTAATAAAATATATTGTGATCACTTGGTACTTATGATTAGAATCTTCATAAGTTGATTAACAATTTAACTCTTCTTTTTTAGATTAAGAATCGGTGTTTAACTAATAATCTCATTATATGATGGATTCACAATTTTAATAGAAATAAAATAATAATTAAATTACTTTTTAATCAATTTAAAATCTCATTATATTTATTATTTTCATAAAATTTAAATATTAATACATTTTTTATATTTATTCATGATCAAAATCTTTACTTATCAAAGTTAAGTAAGTAGTATTAAACATCATTTCATCAATTAACTACACTATTTTAGAGTTCAAAATGTGTAAAAGTCATCTTTTCATCTTTACAAATATTATTGCATGTGAAATAAATATTAATTTCTACTAACCATCTCACATTATTTTCATTGAATAAATCTTAATAAAAAAATTAGAATATCTTTGAAATTAAAAACATTTTTATAAACAAACTAATTGTAAAAAATATTTTTAGTACAAAATCTATTGTATTTATGATCTTGTAAATTTACTCTAAAAAAGAGTTTTTTTTATTACAATTTTTGTTGTTGAAGAGATTATTTTAAAATCTACAAGATGACATTAACATAGGTCAAACTTGTTTTGATGCCCAATGGAAACATAAAAAAGGTAAAAAAAAAAAAAAGGTTCAATCAAGTTAAACGGATTTTTTAAATTCATTAAAGAAAATAACAACTCTCAAAAAGACTATTTTAATAGATAATTTATTTAGATGTTTAAAAGCTAAATAATAAATTATTTAGTATTAGATTTATACATATATTTATAATTAAAATCTCTAATTAATTGACTAAAATAAAAAATACATAATAATTAGTTAAAAAAATATTTTAATTAAATAAAATTAAAAATAATTCTTAAATAATTCATACGTTTCGTTTAAATAATTTAATTAGAATTATTAATTAAACTAAAATACTATAAAATAAGTAAATAAATTAAAAAATAATAATTACAATATAATTTATAATATTATAAAAAATAGTTTTTATAATGTATTTTTTATCAGAATTGATTGTTAAACGTATTTCATTTTTAGGTCTACTCTCAGCAAACACGTGATCTCTGTTTGAGTTCCAAGTCAATTCATGTTTATCTTCTAATCTTATTGGCAAAGGGTGATCTTTGATGGTTATTTGGGTCATGAAAAGATGACAAAGACTTTTGAGAAGTGGCGAAAGATTTTCTTGCTTTTTAATACAAGATGATCACCTTCGCGGAACATTTTGGGAATAAGAAGGCTCGGTTGAAAAAATCAACTTGCACTAACATGAATCTTGGAGATTAGGATAGGGGACCAAAAAGCTTTACTTTCTGTGCTAGATTTGCTTTTGCTTGGAGCAATAAGAGAAACTAGAAGTGAGAATTCATGTAGACCAGAAACCATCTGTATATTGTTTTAAATTATAAGCTGCATCAATCGAGTGGGAAGATGTACAGTCTCGAGGCTAGCTAAAGTGTTAAATCTACGCAACTTCACTCCTATTTTCTCCATATTCTCTACATCACAGAGTGAGGTTACCATTATTTCAAGGCTTGCCCCTCCCAAAAAGTATACTAATGAACACATCTTTCGAACAAGATCAACACTGATAAATTATCTTTGTAGTCTGATTTTGCAATATTTTTTATATAACGAAAAGACCCATTGACGGTAAAAACTTGTTTCGTTTGCATACTTTTTGGCAGGAAAAATGCAGTTTTAGACCTTTGTATCCTAATCAATTAAGCAAACCTAGCACTCCTCAGGTCCTTCAATGTCAAAATCTATACAAGATGACGAAGTCCAACTGTGACATCAAGCACAGTTTACTCAATTTTTACTGTGTCCAACTCCAAATACACATTGCACAGCCAGCAATAGGACAGCTACGGTGCACAACTCCCTCTTTTTTTTTTTTAATACCAACATTAAAACTCATAATCTGTGGAAATGTCAAAAAAAAACTTATATTTGTATTAAAATTTCAAGTGTAAGTTATATGGTTAACAAAACTTACATTAAAAATAATTTTAAATGCAAATTATATAGTTAAAAAATTTCATATTAAAAATAAAAAATAATATATAAATACCTAATACATATTTTTCTCTAATTTTGGATTTTCGTCCCAAAAATCTTACGTTCCTACCTCTTTTCTTATTTATTATATTCTATCCATCCTAATCCCGTAGCTTTTATGTAAAAATCTTTACCGAACCATCAAATCACCGTCACCATACCAAGCCCAAAAAAGGTTATGTGGAAAGCAAAAGTAACTCAAGTGCGTGTTTTAATTGCAAATTGTAATAGTAAGTACTAGTAGATTCTGCCTCGTATGCAAAACAAGTGGAGAAATTAGAAAAATTGTTTTGCAGTAAAGTGACAAGAATTCATGGGATGGGATTCATGTATGCCAAATGGCCTTCATGTTTAATTACTAAATCCATTGGGATTATGACATGTATGCTTCTTGTTAAAGGCAAAAGGCAAGAGAGAGAGAGAGAGAGAGAGAGAGAGAGAGAGAGAGAGAGAGATAACGCTTAGAGAACATTTTTTGTTACATGGGAAAAGTACTGGTGGAAAAAAATGTACATGTTGAAAAATGTTAATGTTTTAATTAATATTAGTTATGTTAACTAAAGTCACTTTTCTTCCCACCCCATCGTCACAATTGTATCTTTTTTTTTTTCTTTGATATCTTTTCCAAGGAGGGCAGGCAGGACACAGAACGATAGATACCACCACTATGGGACAAAACATTTCTCAAGTCGACCATATAATACTTAATAAAATAAAATAAAGGAAAGAAAAAGAAAAAAGAAAAAAGAAAGAAAAAGCTATGAACCCATTGACTTTGACCTTTTACGGTAGAAAGTTTGAGGGTGGTTACCCGCATCTCATGTGGTGGGGCTGACCCCATCCCTCTGTGGTCACTCTCAAAGGTCATTTTACTTCTGGGCGGCCAGAGTCTCCCTTATCTTGTCCTCTTTTTTGTTTTTTGTTTTTTTGTTGTTGTTTTATTGTTTCGAATATACGTAAATTCTTGTACATATTGATGTATATATTGCATGTGTAGTGTGTGTATTCAACATGCTTAGGTATGTTCCTTAAGTATGCTTTTTAGAGAGTAACTTAATAATTAAGAGTTTAGTTTTATTTTCTTAGGTCTTGTTCTAATCTTATAAAATTTATAGAAATAAAAAAGGGATAATTCTTTTATTATATAATTTATGATTTAATAAAAAACATGCCTACGTATTATGTACACATCAATAAAATAAGGTTTACCGTCGTGCCAATTACTAAACAGCTGTCCGTGCGATTAGTCATGCTTAATTATTGTCAACAGATTACCTATTTAGCTAGACCTCCATGTTTTAGTGTCACCCCATGTTATATATATTTTTTTATTTTATTTTATTTATTTATTATTTTTATTTTTTTTTCCATACATACTTTCAATGCTTTTTAACAAATGTGGGGTCTGTCCCAAATCTTTGGCCCATGGCCATTTGTTTCTTTCCCTTAAAATATTATTTTATTTAATTTTTTTAGTCAATTTTGTCGTTACATAATAATTTTATAGGCATTAGTCCTACTCATTTGATCAATTTGGGCTAACTTTTCATTATAACCTAAGTCATTATATCAGACTACTTGGAACAGTAGTCTAGTTCGTAATTCAGTTTTTTTTTTTTTTTTTTGTATTGGTTTGATTTTGAATGTTTTTACTATTATTATCTTTTAATAAACAGTAATTTATATTAATAATAATTTATTAAATTTTAAATTTATTAATATTAAAATTAGACATAAAAAATTCATTTGAGTTCAACAATATTTAACCTCAACCTACAGTTATCATAACCAACATACATTTTTTTAACTTTAAAAAGAAAAAAAAAAGTCTTTATATCGGTGTCAATTAAATTGTGCATAAATATCATGTCATCCTGTGCTCGCGCCAAAGACACAAACATGGAAAATAGACATTTAAAAGCATAATAACAACAAAAATTATTAAATAGATAACAACAAAATTTTAATATTAAATTTTATTAGGCCGATTACTTGAATTTTTTTAATCATTTCAATTATATTGTACATTAAATTTAAATTAAGATATAATTATTTCAAATCAATACTAACTATATTACTAACTCGTCTTGTCTTTACTCTCTTTTCCTCTCGCTATAGGTCATTCTAATTGTTCTAATGGCTCTTAATCCGATTTTATTTTAATAATTTTGCATTATGTCATTGATTGTGCTGTCCAAAAGTACATTTGATTTTTAGTGTGCTAAAAGTAATGGCTGTAACAATCACTTGATTTTTAAGGGAGAACAGCGGCAGAGTTGTTAACCTTGAAAGAGACATGCTGGTTTTGCAAGGAACTACATTTGTGACATGTTGAATTTTCTAAATTTTAATGTTACGAGAGGATTCAGTCAGTGTGTGGTCTCACTTGATAAAAAATTTTAAAAAAAAAATAGAATTTTAATATTTTAATTTTCTCTCTCAAAATAACTAAACGTGCATTGAAAGACAAAATGTAATATCCACAATAAAAGAACGTGTAGCAAGACGGCGGCTCGGTAGTTTTATTAGTTTATTGTACATTTCTATAATATTTATTATATACTTTAATATTTTAATTACACATATAGTCATTTTTGGTAAAAATTTTGAAAATTTTTTAAAATTATTTTTTTAATGTGAGTTATGTCACCCTGGCCGTCCTCTGAGAGGATTCTCTGGTCATGTAATAGGACTCTCTTCTATAGTATCATGCAAAGCTGTTGTGGTGTGAGAAAATTGGTGGGGTTGCAAGGAGGACCAATCAGTTGAAATTCATTTTCTTTGCAGGTTGAGGTAATGTTAATGTATCATACTGTTGATATCCATTCTTTTTTCATTCTAGGATCAATCCCCCTTCTGTACGGAATCAAAAACAAGCCTACACTTCCAGTCTTTTCCTGTTTTGTCGTGGCCCCCATCGGCATCTTATTTTAATACTAGCGTCCAAGGATGGTGAAACGCCTTTTCCTCTGCCTGCTTCCTTACTAAAGAACCTTGTGCCTTCAGATTCTATTATATATAATTGTCTATGTGCCTGCGGTCTCAATTCTTTGTCAACAAACAATGAGGACTAGGAGAAAAACGGGCTCTGACGTATGTTTTAACGGGTCTTTAGCATTGCTTTGATCAATTAGTTGGTTTGAGCAGTTTTGATGCGTTAACGCCTTTTTTCCAGGTCTTTTGGCCATCCATTATCGTGAAGAAATGGTTGAACATAAAACCAAAGTTGCATGATTTCAGCGAAGATGACTACACAGAAACTGAGAGTGACGATGATGGTATGACTTCAGTATTGCTTACCTGTAATCTCCATCTTCCATGCCTGCTTTTGTGTTTGATCATTTTTTTCTGCAACATTTATAATGTACAGGCTGCTCGCTTAGAGATGAAAGCCTTAATGAAGCTGAGAGTAATGCTCTTATGACACCGAGAAACCAGCTTGCATTTCACAGCCAGAGTTCAGGCAATTTAATACCCTTCTCACCACTAGTGCATCTGATTTTATAGTATTACCTGCTAGCAGTTCTCATTTTAAAAACATCAGCTTGCTATTCTGCTCCTGTTTATATGAATTCTGTCTTCTCCGCAAATATCATGTCTCTGATTATATGCTCTCCCCCTTCTCCTTCCTTTGTTCTAAGATTCTGTTATTTCTGGTTGTTGATACCCATTTCTTCACTTTTTAAAGAAAGCTATTTTATCCCAAATCTGCTAAGAATTGTGAACTTGATTGATCCTATGCCTTCATATGTATCAGATAATTTGAGACCTACTGAAGCATACTCTTTAGTCTTTAAGATTCCGGTAAAGCCTCAAGAGATATTTTACTAATTTGGCTCTTGTCTCATCTGGCACCATGTGACCTTTAAATTGTAATCTTGTGTTGCTCTTAAACTTAATTCTCGCAGAAGCACCTTCCAAGGGCTACTCATTGAGACCCAAGCGAAGAAAATCAGAAACTCTGTGTGTTCAGTACATAAATAATAAGGATGTGAGGTTTGGATGTAATTCTCACTTTGATCAATTTTTGTCCCTTAGGTACTACAGTTTTGATTCTTAATGGCAAATATTAGAATCTTTGGTTATTTGTAGGGTGACAATAGGCACTTGGAATGTTGCTGGAAGACTTCCATATGAAGATCTTGAGGTTGATGATTGGCTATCCACAAAAGAACCATCAGATATGTACATCATAGGGTGAGTCGTTCCTTGCCTCCATTGTGAAGGATTAAAATGCTTCTAAATGACTTTTCTTGTAAAGGGATGAATTTGGAGGACATACCAACAAATTTTATTTAACAGCCGCCATATTATCTTCATCTAGGATCTGCGATCAACTGAAGTGCTTTCCAGGATTTGGCGTCAATTACATGACCTAAAAAGAATCAAATAGCAGCCTCGACTGCATTGCAATCATAGAATCCCATTTTCTGCCATTTTTAGGGTTCTTTTGGAAGCTGTTAAGTTCAATTCTATATATGACTTTTTCATTTTTAAATTCTGTTGATCCTTTTTGTTAACAGATTCCAAGAGGTAGTTCCTCTGAATGCTGGGAATGTACTGGGGGCAGAGAGTAGCAGGCCAATTCCAAAGTGGGAGGCAATCATTAGAAGGACTCTGAACAAATCTTTAAAGCAAGATAGCAAACGCAAATGTTTTAGTGCTCCTCCATCTCCATTATTGAGGACTACTTCCATTGCTGATGAACTTGCAGACGAGGTTGATGCTTGGCCTTTGGAAATGACAAGTGAACACTTGAGAACTGGTGATGGGAGTCAGCTAGAAGGATATGAGTTGAGTAAATTAAAGGGTACTGGGAAAAAAGACTTTCATTTGAAGAGAATATATGGCTTTAACCCTGACAGTGGATTAGACTGGCCAGAATATTCATTTGATCAATCGCCACAAGTCATATCAACCAATTCTAAACTTCGGAGAATATTGAGCAGTTCAGCAAGAATGGAATCAAGTTGGAGAGAAAATCCTCTAGTATCTAGTCCTCACAACATTTCAGTGAATGTCAGTGAACTAAAGAGATCTCACCACAGCTCTGGAAACCTGGCCTCTATGTGGGTGGAGAAGCAAGAATGGTCACAAGTTCCTGAAGCTATAGAATCTCTTAACGATTTGCCTGATAGGTTGCCTCAGGAGGAGGATGACGCATTCATGGAAGTACCGAGTGAACAAAATAACCATGAATCCATTAAGGATAATGACAAGTCACATCCCAAGTATGTGCGAATTGTTAGCAAGCAAATGGTAGGGATATATGTGTCAATTTGGGTGCGTAAGCGATTAAGAAGGCATATATATAATTTGAAGGTCTCTCCTGTTGGAGTTGGTCTGATGGGCTATATGGGAAACAAGGTAGTGCAATTTCTTCCATTCTTGGTTGTTCAGCAGTCCATTTAGCAAAGAACTTGAGCACACGAACACAGAGAATGGGCACCCTAGGAATATAAATTTATTGAAACAGAAATGAGTTGTGGGATCTACCCATCAAATCAATGATTAGATTTATTCTGAGTTTTTTTTATTATTTTTATTTTTTATATAGGGTGTCTAATTCTTATGTCTGTGATCTTTTTTCTTTAGCAAAATATACTACAATCATCAGGGAATTAAAAATATATTCCAAGCAGAATTGAATTTTCTGAGAAATTTTAGCAACCAAATAACTGAATCGGACACCAACACCAAGAAGAAATGGACAAGTAACTAAGTACCAGAATCTTTTACATAATCGTATGGAAGGTTCCATGGTCAATCATACTAAAAGGTCAGAAGTTCTTTATGAGTCAACCTTGCATTTCATGAGAGATGACGTGCGTGCATTGCTGATAATTGAGCATACCAACCTTTGCAGTACTGGATGGATGTCTTACTAGAGATTGTTGATGCAGGGTTCTGTTTCTGTCAGCATGTCTCTTTACCAGTCAAGGATGTGCTTTGTTTGTTCTCATCTGACCTCTGGTAACAAAGATGGGGCTGAACAAAGGCGCAATGCTGATGTACATGAAATTATACGGCGCACATGTTTCTCATCCGTCGTTGACACTGATCAGCCACAAAAAATCCCCTCCCATGAGTAAGCATCCTTCTCAAATTGTATTCCAATGCATGCAACATATAATTTTTACTAGCCTTTTACTGCTGCATACAGTAGGGAATTTGTCAAACACTGATCATCTTTCTCCTGATTTTCGTGAAAAAAAAAATTCTACTGGTGTGAGATAATGATTATAACAATGGCAAGTCCTTCTTTAAGAGTAAACGAGCGACAGTAGAGTGCTATTTTTTTTTTTGTTTTCTTTATCTCATTTAGTTCAACTGTCCAGGAACTTCCAAAAACATTTAGAATGAGTTTCAGCGCGTGGAATGAGCTTTATTTTCCATAGAAGAAATGGGAGATATGAGGTTTTAGTACTGAACTTTCCAAAACTTGGAATGTGATAACTAAGATGTTATGATTTACTGATCACAGCTAGATGCCTCACATGTACTTTTTATCTTTTGTTTGTTCACATGAGTGTTTCTCTGTAATTTATGTCAAATGAATTTTTTATTGAATGCTTCTGCGTATAGTCAGATATTCTGGTTTGGAGATTTGAACTATCGGCTCAATATGTTGAACACAGAGATAAGGAAGCTCGTTGCTCTGAAGCAATGGGATGAACTAATCAACAGTGATCAGGTGAGACCTTTTCGTGTATTGTTTTAGCCTATTTAAACTTGGGTTTAAAGTTTTCTTCTGATAAAGCTTTACAGAAATACATACTGATACAAAACGTGACAGTTCTATTATGGATATAACAGACCTTTCCAAAGTGTTTAATAGAATATGATGCTTTCCATGGCAGCTAATCAAAGAACTCCGCAGAGGCCATGTATTTGATGGATGGAGAGAGGGATTGATAAACTTTCCTCCTACTTACAAGTACGAAATAAACTCAGATAGATTTGTTGGGGAGAATCCAAAGGAAGGGGAGAAAATGAGATCTCCAGCATGGTATGTGCCACTTAAATAAAAATAAAAACAATATAAAATCCGCCAAGAAATTGGTAGTAACAAACATGAAAACAATTTTGGCTGCGTCTTCTAGACATTGTGACCAATGGACCATGAAAATTAATGCACATTGGACTTATTTGTTTGTAGTTTCGTACTTGACATCACTGCAGGTGTGATAGAATACTCTGGTTAGGAAGAGGCATAAAACAACTTTCCTACACAAGGGCAGAACTAAGGCTCTCAGATCATCGACCAGTTAGTTCAACATTCTTGATCGAAGTGGAAGTACTAGATGGTCGGAAACTGCCAAAGGCACTCCATGTCAATAGTGCAGCAGTACACCCTGAGATTTTTCTTGACGAACAGGGGTATTAGAACCATAACAGATACAGTGTAAGCAACCTTTTCTCAGATTGTATAGAAGCAATCAACATAGCCAAGTAACATAATTTACAGTCACTTTTTCCGATTTGTTTTCGATGGATCTGAATAATGTGACATTGATTTTCTTTTATTATTATTATTTCTTTTTATGCTATCTATTAGAGCTTCAATCGATGTGAAGCGTATTGATGGGAGAATCAACATAGATTGATTATTAAGGTAAGGTTTCGAGTTGATATACCTACTTAATTCTTAGTCAAAATACAGTTGCTTGATTTATGTTTGATTGTGTTGATTCCATGATATTGACTTTGAGATTGTTGGAATTCTTTCGTATTGTCAATTAAAAAAGACTAAAGTCAGTGATCAATTAGATGTTGGATAATCGAGACCAATCTGATGTATCATTAATAGCTGATTAGGATTAGATTAAATGTGTTATTGTATATAAGGACTTAAAGTGATCGATTACTATGGTGTGAAATTGAATTCCTTAGTCACCAACTCCCCAGCTGAAACCTCTCCTCTCTCTCGAAATTAATAATGTGACCTCTTTCTCTCAACGACCGGGAAGGAAAGGAAATGATCAAATTAATGAAAGGTGGAGGTTGTGAAGGAGGAGAAGATATCAAGTGTTGTATTAGAAAACAGTCTGACCTATTCGCAAGACGACATAATCCAACACATCCTATTGTTCCTAGAAACCAAACAAGCGGTTCAGACCTCAGTTCTGTCTAAGAATTGGACGT
The DNA here is from genome assembly GCA_020883675.1 of Bruguiera gymnorhiza. Taxonomy (NCBI): domain Eukaryota; kingdom Viridiplantae; phylum Streptophyta; class Magnoliopsida; order Malpighiales; family Rhizophoraceae; genus Bruguiera; species Bruguiera gymnorhiza. Next base: position 1,741,289 of record JAIRCJ010000087.1, read on the forward strand.
CCCATTGGAAACGAGTTCCATATCCTTAACTTCGACAGCAAGTCTTTCGCATGTTCAAAATCTTTCAAGAAAAATTGGGGAGTGCTTCATAAAGGGAATTGCTAGTCAGATGACATGTACAGATCAAACCAATTAACATACCCTACAACAGTAAACCTCACACTACAGAAACAAAAATATATTAAGCATAGAAGAGAGTACTGCAACATCGCAACATCCAAGAGTAAACCTGTCGTGTCATCTTGATAAACCAAGGAGGGCAGCATAAATCCAAGAATTGGGATGACAATTTAAAGCAAAATCCAACAATAGGCAACAAAGTATTAGGGACTCAGTTTAGAATTCAGAGTAATCCCCATTTACAGGAAACAGACAGAGAAATCTCGATTCTTATTTTTTCCACTCTCATCCATTGTGAATTGAATGAAATAGCATCCACAATATAGTCATTTAACCATAACAACACACAAAATTCAACTCCTGACTTCAAATTTCATACAAAGACAACACAATCAGTTAAGCATTTTAAATTGTAAAAGGGCATCAGCTCTCCAAGGTGAGATAGCATCAATGGAACATTTCAGATGCAAATTACCCATTAAAGTATGAGATTCATCACATGCCCCACATTAAAACACCAACAAGCAGATCACTAATCAAGAAAACGATCAAAAACTATAAATAGCCAACCATTTGTAGAGCAGAACAATCAAAACATTATTTTCCCAGTCTACAAGATGATTAAAAAAGAAAAAGAAATGTTCAAAGAATTATGTAAAAAAAAATGTAGAAAAAACCTAGAACCTGAACATGGATAATTCCAAGACCAAATACATGGAATTCAGGTAGTATGACATACGGAACTTTTAAATATTTAGCGATCAGAACCTGTCGGGATTCATGGCAACATCACACTGTTGTTAAGTCAGTGGATTGACAGACCAATGAATTTGTATCATCACCTCGCATTAATTCAACCCCTTCAATAAAAATAAAAAAAAAACACAAAAACCCTACGAGAAACATATACATAAAGGCTGAAATTTCAAAAATTTAAATAAACAAAAAAAGCCCAATCAAAATTCTAAATCGAAAACCCAAAAAAAAAACAAAAAAAAAGAAAAACAGCATTGAAAGAAGCATGTAATCGGCTCAGAACTTCTTAGAGGAATTTGTGTTACCCATCAAAGATGGCCTCCAAAGAGACCGTCTCTGGTACACAGGTAGATTTTCATCGCTGCCGATCTTTTTAAGAAAGATTATATCAGATAAAAAAAAATAAAAAAACGCAACTTGAAAGTTCAGAATTCTTAAAGAAATAATCTTCTTGTAGAACAAAATTAAAGAGAGCCGGCAGCGTCTAAACCCTAGCAAATAAAGATGAAAGGAACTTGAGAGGCAGAAGCCATTTTTATAGACACCACTGGCGCATTGAGGGCCAGCAAAACCCTAATTGCCCAGCCACGTGACAGCACGTGACTATGCCTGCATTTGTTTTTTTTTTTTTCCTCCCTTTTTTAACTATGTTTGGGGCTGGTTGTAGTTGCAAAATAGCATTGACTACGAGTTTTTATTTTCGTTAAAAATAAGATTAAAAAAATGACAGTTTGACAAATATATATAATTATATGTAATTATATATTATCCAAACAAAATTTAGATATTATTTTTTTATGTTAAAGTTTTTTTTATAAATTTATAAATTAAAAATATTAAAATAAATTATAATTATAAATATTTGATTACAATTAAATTAAAATTTTATAAATCATTTAATATAAATTTCATTATAATTAAAATTTCATAAAAAAATAATTTAATTTAATTAATTAGTTTTCTTAAATATAAATTAATTATAAAAATAAATTTAATTTAAATCAAATTTAATACTTTTTACTAGATATACATAATTTGCTCAATAAGCGAACCCTAAGCTAATGTATATTAATATTATTAAGCCTAAAACAAAAGTTAAATTTGACTTATATGATATTTTTCATAAATTCATAAATTAAAAAAATAAAATATCTTATAATTATGAAAATTTGATTTCAAGTAAAGTAGGATTTTGTAAATTGATTAATATATATTTAATTATTTCTATTAATTTATAAAATCTTACTTTTTTAATTATAATTAAGTCTTCATAAATATATAATTTTTTAATAAAAAAATTACTATCAAATTTTCCTTTTTAAGAAAAAAAGAATTCAAATTCATCTTTTTCTTAAAAAAAAAAAACCCTTAAATGAACCTATTATATTATAATTATTAAAATTGGCAAAAATCAGGGAAACACTTACATGATAGTGTTTATTTAATTTTATGAACATATAAGTATTTAATTCAATTTATAATTTTCTTAAGAGACTCTCATATTAATTTAATCTATTTATATTTGATTTGTAATATCATGTCGTATTTATAATATTTATATTAATTTAATAATTAATATGTAGTCTTTTAATATTTTAATAAAAATAAAATTTTAATATGCATCTAATTTACACAATTTATATACTTAATTATGATGTAATATTTATTACAATTTAACTAATTTATATGAATATTTTTTTATATATATTTAAAATTTTCATAATAAAAATATTTATAATTAAGGAAAGTAAAATAAAATAAGAAAAAAATTCTAAAAAAATCAATGTTTATAATTTAAGTCACTTTTTATTTTTTTATCATTTAAATAAAATATGAGAAAAAATGTACTTATAAATAAATATGATAAATTTACGTGTTATACAAATATAATATTTATGTGTGTGTGTGTGTTCGTATAGCAATTTAGTTTACAATATTTATATATAACCTATCTATTTATATGTATATATATTATCAAAATGAGAAAATGCTTTAACTATTCCTTTTGTTATACAATGAATTTTCTTTAATTTAAGAAGTTATTTTCTTTCTTCCTTCTTTTGTTTTCTTTAAAAGGGAAAAAAAAAGTAATTGTTTAAAAATTTATTCATTAGTCTATACTTTTTTTTATTTGTTAAAAAGAAAAAAAATCACTCTTTTTTATTTAAATTTATCTTATTATTTTTTTAAACAAAAAATACACTTAAAATAAAACAATCAATAAGGCAAATTATCCTTTTATTTTTTTCAAAAATTAATTATAAATTAATTAATTATCAATTCGTTTTCTTTAAAAGGAAAAAATTAATTGTTTAAGGATTTTATTAATTGGTTTTTGCTTCCCTTTTTATTTTCTTAAAAAGGAAAAAATAATCTATTTAATTTAATTCTTTTATTATTTTTTTAAACAAGAAAAAAATACCCTTCAAATATTTTTTAAAAGAAAAAAATAATTTTTAAAATTTTCTTCTTTGGTCCATAATTCCCTTTCTATTTTCTTTAAAAAGACAAATATTACTCATTTTTATTTAAAATTTTCATATTGTCTTTTCGAATAAAAAATTATTCCTAAAATAAAACAATCAATGAGACCAATTATTTTCTTTGTCAAAAAATTAATTACTAATTTAGTTATATTTTTTCTATCTATATAAATATAAGATTGTATTTTTAGAAAATCAACTTTGCTTTTGATTAATAGATAATCATTTTTTTCAAAGTGTTTAAATAAATAAATTAACTTACGAGGAACTTTTATAATTATAATTATTGCTTCCTATATTTTTATTTATAATTTAATTAAACCATGATATATTTTGATTTGCTTAAAATGTTTATGCCTATAAGATAAAAAAATTAAATAAATATTTATATTAATTTGCATAAATGTAGAATATAATGTTACTTCATTATTATAATTTAATTACAAATATCATATTCTTTCTTTGTAAGAAATCCTTTATTATTAATTATAAGCTTTGTAAGAATTTTTTTTATTAATTATGTTACCCATCAATAATTTATAAACAAGCTGGGCAGTATAAAAAATTTACAATTTTCAATTTCATCATATGCTGCATTTTATAAATAAAGTAGCTAAAATCAAATAAATAATAATATTTAATATACACTTTTAATATAATATTTTTTATTTTTTACTCTTTAATATCTATGCAAAACAAGAGCTACATAAAAAATATATATATAAACATCAAAGTTCATAATACTATAATAAAAAATACAAATAAATTTAATTTAAATGTGAAGAATATAAATAAATTTAAAATTTTTAATTGTCAATTATTTAAATTTATAATAATTTTTTATTACATTATTTAAAATAACATAATAATTAAAATACATTTTAATATTAAAGTAAAATCGTATTAATATTTCTCAACAAAAAAAATTATAAATTTATACAACATGTAAAACTAAATTTAGAGTATTATATATTATAATCACCTCAATAAACATTTATATGGTAATATTTTTTTTAATTTTAAAAATATAAAAATATTATTAATAATTAATTTGTAATTTTTTTAGTCTTTTAATAAAATTAAAATTTTAGCATAGATCTATTTTATTTAATTATAATTTAACTTATATTATAATTTATTATATTAATGTAAATAATTTTTCATATATATCTAGACTATGTATAATGTAAATATTTATAATTAAAATAAATTGAAAAAAGAAAAATAATTTATAAAAAATCTTAAATTTTTCTTTTTATTTTTAAAGAATGAAAAAAAATTCAATATATATATATGTATAATACTCATAATTTGAGTTTTTTATTTTTTATTTTTTTATTTCTTAAAAAATTATTTTGAAATTTATTTTTTTATTTAAAAAGTACTAGTAATTTAAGCTTTTTTAATGATTTTATTTAAATAAAATACAAGTAAGAAAATATAATTTTAATAAATATAAGAAATTTATATATTTCACGAATTTAATATTAATTGTAGCATCATTTAAGCGGGGAATATGTCTTTACATTTTTTTGTTCCCTCTCTAAAGTGTATTGAGCGTGATAGTTGTTAAACTTGTTCCAGATGGATTTACTTGACTTCAAATCAGTTCAGCTCGTTCGAGAAAAAATTAAAAAAAAAAAACAAATCTGATAAACTATTAACTTGATTGTTTCGCGGTCGAATTGGTACGCCCAAATAACCTGAACCTATATTTTTCTCTTTTTTTTTTTTAAAAAAAATTATTTTTATTTAAAATTTTACACCCGAATATTTTTGCACCAAAAAACTTAAATTTAAATTTACAATGATTAAATTACAGCATTAAATATTTAATTTTGATTCATTAAAAATTATTTTATTTGAATCAAAATCAAATATTTAATTTGAAGTACATCGTAATATATATTCATAGATAGTCAACTTATTATAAAATGTAAAATAAATAAGAATGCTATATTTACAAGAAAAATGTTACGCTCACGTAGGATTTATATTATTATTTGACAGATGATAAGTGTAATTTTATCTTTATAATTATCAGAAAATATTATATAAACATTAAAATTAATTGACTCAATCCCGTGCTTAATTCAAGATTAGACCGGGTTTTGATCACGTGTTTAGCCATATTAAGAGGAAATTTGAAAAATGCTAGAATTGGCTGTGATTTCGGCACATACTTATTGAAGATAACATTGGCATGAAATCCATCCTACTTAGGAGGAAAGAGAAGAACGCATTGGTGTTCAATTCTAACGATTCACCACGCTCATAAAGATGGCAGAACGTGTGTACGAGCTCCTCTGATTTTTATTTTTTTTATTTTTTATTTTCCTGTGGGTTGGTTTACCGAGACAAGGTGTAAACACCCACGTCTGGAGCAGCACTCACGCAACGTTTTGCTGTTGGGTTCAGAGAACCCGAATAGCACAAGTAAAGAAAAAGTGAAGCATTTCCATGTACACTGACGAACGCAATCTAGAATCTGTAGTTAACACGTCTAGCTTGAAAATTTTCTCTCTGGGGTCCTCAGACCTAGCATACACTGCATATAGTCGATGATTGTTACCAATATCCGGCTGGAAATCTATGCCAATTTTTTGGGAGGTAACCCGAATAATTTGGATTCTAGTGAATACATTACAAGTATCAGAATGAACCCATGCTCAAGCTGGCAAATGTTAAATACTAGTGGTACCCAACAGACTGGGCTACTCCACACGGCAGCTTGGTTGCTCGGCCTAACTGAGTACGTTGAGGCAGTTCTAGTGTGAGAGTTTGGTGTGTTGGTGTGATGTGAGTAGAACAAGGTTTGCATATTCCACTAGCATAAGAAGTTCCACAACTCAGATGATTGTCTCAGTTACGACCTAAGTTATTCATAATGTTAACCTATAAATATAATAGGCTCTTGACATTGGAAAAGAATTGGCCTTTCGCCAGAGCAGACATACCAAAAATTTGAGCAAACTTAAGGACCAATTCCTAGCCTACAAATAACAGTAATGATAAATTTAGCTCGTCTACCCGGTCAATGAAAATTAAAAGATAAATTTTAAGAAAAGGAGGGGAGGCTTGAGGCCCAGGTATTGATTTCCTGTGCTGGGGTAGACTGGAACCTACAACTGTGCTACCTTTTGCATTGATTATTAATTGGAACTATTGGGACTAAGTTTCCTGAGTTGTTTTATTGAAAAATGCTGCTAACCGAACAATCATCATGAACCCGCCAAATTGTCTCGCCCAGCAGGTTTGCTACTGAGAGCACGGTCAACTGCGGGAAGTAGTTCTTCTCTGCCACTGGAATTGTGTTTGTAATTATCACCTCTTGGAACAGACCACTTGTCAACCTCTCAATTGCAGGAGGGCTTCAAAGAGAAAGCAGAAGATCAATTAACAATGTGAATAGAGAAGTTCTGTCTCTCCTACACAGGATATAAAGTTCTGAAATTCTAGTTTTCAACATCTACACTCATGTGATTGAAATAACACATGCTAGATTCCTCAAAGAAACCAAGAAACTGAAGCTTGAGTAAGCACGAGAATGGTTGGGTAGATTAATCTGAATTGAGCTGGCATTTAGACAAAGTATAACAAATAACACAAGTGAGTACCTAAAAACGGCATGAGTGCAACATGCATAGACTTCTCTGGCCCCCTCTTGGTGTAAGAGAGCTGCCCCTTTTGCAATTGTCCCTACAATGGATTGATCACTTTAGCAGTTAGCCACAAAATTATAGAAAATGGTTAGTACCAAGGACTTCTTATTGGCATCGAAGATAAATTAAAAGGATGACAATGCTGATGAATAACAGAATGGTTCGCAGAGAACTCAATAGAAAACTTGTACAAGTTCACAGCAAAGATTGAAACTCATCAATACAATCACTCATTGGAATTTCATTAAGGAAGAGTTCACGTGTGGCAGAAAAGTTCCTGTCAGTAATGCTAGTGTTACATGTGAAAAACAAGATCTCAAGGCATTGTAGGCATAGCTACATAACTTTGAAGGTGAAATGCAGCCAAAAGGCTTTGTTGATAAAAAAGCATTCACAAGCACCCGTGATATTTCAGCTATTATTTGGAGATTGAAGACAACACAAGGTAATTTCAAATTTCAGATCTTTTTTCTTTTTCTAATGTCTTCATACATTTTATCTTTTAAAGATTTTCACCTTATTACATCTTAATATGTCTTAGGGATATGATTATGACTAGAGCATTGACATCAAGATTACATACCAGCTGTGTCAATCATGTCATCCACCATAACCGCAACTTTTCCTTTTACATCACCAATAAGGTTCATCACCTGAAACATGTTGTTAGGCAAGCTTTTAAGGTTAACAAACATGGCATACTTAAAAATGGACAGCAAAAAGATATATTTTTGTTTCTGTACTTAGTAAGACAGATCTGTCTGATCAGCCACACATAAAGGTCTATTTGGATCAAATAGATCATACAATCACACATGAGGTAATTGTATTATTTCTGATGACTCTTGAGGTACAAATGTGATGTTATGTTACTGGCACTATTAGCACACTGCATAGCTTTTTAAAGACCGTCTATTTATCTAGAAATGGGGGAGGAGCAATAATTAAAATGAATCCATGCAGTTATGCATCATAAGGATCCTAAGTCTCTAAGTTGAGGTAATCTCAATGCCCATCACAAAGTTGGACTAAAAGAAACTATCTGAAAGCATAAATCTCTAATGACCAGACCAAATTTGAAAACTTTACATGAACAGACCAAGAGAAAATAAAGATAACCTAATAGTTCTTTGCCATAATAAGATTTTAATCAAGAAATACAGTGTGATGTGAGTTTTGTGAAGCAATCACCTCAGCAACATTGTGTCCATGACGCCTTTTATCGACAATAGCTAGAGGGGCATCAGATAATTTTTTGGCAAAAGAACGTGCTCTTGCAACTCCACCAACATCAGGTGAAACCACCACCAGATCATTAGAACCAATTGTCTTGCTTGCAAGGTAATCAAGAATCACAGGCTAGAGAGCCATAAGAAAACGAAGTATTAATAAACAGAAAATAAGTCAGAGACAGCAATAAAAATCATTGAGTGATTACCTGACAGTACACATGGTCCACAGGGATATCAAAGTAACCCATAGACTGCCCTGAATGAAGATCACAGGCCAGTACACGGTTGGCACCTGCTTCAGTGATGATGTTTGCAACAAGTTTTGCTGCAATTGATTCACGACCTTGGGTCTGCAATAGGAGAAGATATTGCTCATGAATATGCAAGATTAAAATTCTCAGGGCCTTTAAATTCCCCACTTTCTGCATATTGCAAGTGGCAATTAAGCTAACATAAGAATATAGACAGTAAAGGCACCAGTCACAAAGCATATAGTCACAGCCAGATATTGATCTTCATGAATAAAGAATAAATGAAACTCAAGTTAAAACTCATAACGAACACGACAATTTCTGCTCCATTCAACTGGACATTTAACTTAGTTTTCATTTTCTTCATTTTATCTAAAAGAAAAACAGGGGAATATCTTACTTTTCTGTCAGCTCTAGCATATCCAAAATACGGAATAACAGCAGTGATATTCTTGGCTGATGCTCTCCGGCAAGCATCTATCATGATCAAAAGTTCCGAGAGATTCTCATTCGCTGGAGGGCAGGTAGGCTGCACTAAATATACATCACATCCTCTAACACTCTCTTGCAACTGAACGTAAATTTCCCCATCAGCAAACCTCTTTATATTGATCTTTCCCAGTTCCAGACCCATATACCAAGCGATTTCCTGGATTAAATGGCACACATTTGACCAAACAAAGACTCCATCAGCATCAAAATTCAAACATTTTAAATATATATAACCAAAAAGACTCCCAACTATGCTAAAACAACACAACATCTTTTCACATGTCCCCGAAAGGTCTTCCTTACCTTGATTTCCACAAACAAGTAAGGCTGCGTGTATATCTGACCCTTCCTAGACCCCACTGGGCCGCCTCTTTTTTTTTTTTCTTTTAAGCTTGTTCAATTAACAAAGGCACTTACCAATGTAATTCAACATGAAAAATTTTAATAGCACAAACAACATCTATTACTCAGGAAAAAAAATTATAGAAAAAAAGAAGAAGAAGAAAAAGGGCTAGAACCTGAGAAAGGGCAGGATTAGCTGTGCCAGAAAACAGTTTCAGCCTGGTACTCTCTCTGTTGACACTTCGCTCCATTCGAGCCGATTCCAAGAACTTTGGCAGCGTCCTTTCATTTATGACAGGAATGCTCGGCTTCCCATTTCCACACTTCAAGGGTTCCCCCAAATCGCATTTCTACCCCAGAAATAAATCAACTTGAAGAATTCAATACATATAAACTTAGAGAAAAAAAGAACTGTAAAAAACAAATAGAGAATTAGAAAGCCAGAGAAAATGGTAATTTTCCCGCGAGACAAACAGACAGTGGGGGGGGGGGGCAGAGAAAATAAATACCGAAAACTCATGGGTGTTTTTTTCAGGTTCATACGTACGACAATGTTTTGGGCGGGAAATCGAGAGCGGGCCACGTTGAGGGAGAAGGCTGGAGTCCTGTGCAAGAGAGAGCAGCCAGAGAAAATCGCCCGAGAGGAAGACGACGACAAATACGGCGACGTTCGGGAAGAGGCCGCCGGCATGGTTAGCGAAGCCATTTCTTTTCTTTTTTTTGGGGGGGGGGGGGGGTGGGGTTCCTTTATGTCGAATTGCCGGAATAGTTTCTGTATTCTAGAGAGAGAGAGAGAGAAGGAGAGAGCCTCTCTGGAGCCCTGAGCTCTGGGCTGCCTTTTAACGTGCGGTGGAAAGTTGGGGGCAGCGGTTGTGTTTAAGTTCCAACCTTTTCATAAAGTAATTCATTGTTAGAGTATTATTAAATTTTAATATTAATAAATTTAAAATTTTAATATTAAGTATTTAAATATACTTTGTTATAATAAGAGCCAATGTAAAATTTAAATCTAAGTCAATACATATTTAATCTCCACTTAAATTATCACATTACATGATAAGATACTACTACCTTATTTATTGTATAGACGCTTGGATAGGAGATTTTTAAAGATAAAACTCACAAATCTAGTAATTAAAAGACACCAAAACTGAATGGATAATAAGATAAGGAGAGAGGACAAGTTAATTTATTTTAAAGATGTTCAAACAAACTTAAAAAATATTTTAATCAAAAGACATTAAATTTAAGTAAGAATTTGATTGAAAAATTCAAAACAAAAGAAAAATTATATTTCATATCAAATACAATCTATAATGAAATGGAATGAACAAGAAAGATTAGCCTATATCAATTAAATTTAGATTAAAAATTGTGTTATTATTGTCATAAGAAAGAAAGAGAGAGAAAAAAGAAAAAGAAAAAGAATTTAGTCAAGCATGAACCGATCAGTATTGTCAAGTAATGATGTTCTTATCTTCACGAGAGGAGGGGTAGTGTTTTCTTTTTACATCCGTATAGACCCAAAGGCAATAAATTATGCATTAATTAATTTCATTATAGTGAAGCCCCTGCGGCCTTAAAGGGGTGAAGTGACATCCCCCTTTCACCGCTAAATGAGCGAGTTCTCCTTTCGAGGAAAGTGGAATAAGGACAAAACGAATGATCTTCGACCTACATCCATAGGTACGATGACTAATATACTCACCATTTGTATCTTCTTTTACTCAAAAAGAAAAGAAAAGAAAAGAAAAGAAAAGAAAAGAAAAGCAAAAAGCATCAACATGGATGTGAACGAATTCATCTTTAATCTGGTTAGTCCGAAGTTTATCAAATTTTGAGCCCAACATATAGGCTCAAACCCAAATGCTATTTGTTTAATTTCCCCTATTCTAACCTAACATCTTATTGCCTCCTTGAAAAAGAAAAAAAAAAAAAACCATCTTACTCCCTTAAAACTCAAGGTTGGTTCGGCTTGGCTAGGATTTTTAAAATTTTCAGTTATTTTTGATAAAAAATATAAATCACATTTGATTTGTATTATCTGATTTTTATTGTTTACTTTAAAATAATGAGCACTTTCTTTTGTTAACAACAACAATAGAAAATGACATTTTTACATTTTACACTGTCATGTTTATAGAAAAGTTAAAAGATCCATAAATATAAAAATAAAAATATGACCAAATACTCATTCTATCTCACTTATTTGTCTTCTATTTTTGTCACTTAACTTTTTATTTTTATAACACCAAATTAAATGCTCTGACTTTATCACTTCATCAAATTCAACTTATTCTTTTATTTCTTTTTATTTCAATTCAAATTTGTCACTCAATCTAGTATTTTAAAGTGTTTTTCTATTTTATTTTTCTCCTTATATTTAATACCTTATTGTTCTCTCTTGTCTTGTTTTGTTAAAAAAAAGAAAAAGAGAAAGAGAAGAAAAAGAATCCCTATATAGTTAAAGTTATGATAAGACAAATAATAATTTACCTAAATTTTATTTTTTATATTTTTTATGCATTTATATATTAAGAATTGTTAGAATATAAATTTTTATCTTTTTTCTTATTTAAATTACATAGTGTTGAATTTTACAAAAAGAAATAAATAAACTATAAAGTTGCTTGATTTTACTTGTTTGTCATTTAAATATTTAAGTTTTAATTAGTTTTTTTTGATAATTTTGAGTAAATCACATTATTACTTATTTTATTTTAATTTTATTTTTTTTATCTTCTTACTTTTATTGCGGATAATATTATTATTTGTCTAACTTTAAACGTGGATACAAACTTCATGGAGAAAAAAAAATTATTCAATTACATATATTTTTATTCCTAAGGTAACTAGCATTACTTAGTATTTAAACATAAAATTGTACAAATTTTATAATAATAATATAATAATTAGTATTAATATTCATATCAAAGTTGTTATTACTATAATATATAAAAATATAAACTTTTCTTATTGATGCATAATTTTTTTACTTTATTTTAAAATATAATATTATGCATATAATTTATTATGAATAAATTTTATATTTTTAAAAAATAATAAAATAATTGTTAATAATAAAAAAATATAAAATAAAAACAACAAATAAAAAATAATAATGATAAATTAACAAAATAATTCATCAGGCTCTAAAAAATATATATTTATTTATTTAAAAAAAATCAATCAAATCTGTCTATACCTAACGGCGAATATGAGTATCATAATTTGCCTAATAGCTACTCTAAGTTAAGCTAAACGTAAACCTAATTGACATATCCAGCCGATTTTTACGGAGCCTGACGTGGACCCGATTCCATGATATTTCCATAGATTTGCGGGTAAGCAGCGTGCAAGGAGGAGCATGGATTTTAACAAATAACTAATGATTATTGGCAAAATTTGTTTCTGTTTGATGTTGCGATAGATTTACTATGATTTATGAAATATATAACGAAAATAAGATTGGGAAAATCTTTAGAAAAAGTGAAATCAATTTCCTTTTTTCAAATTAATGAACTTAATTTTAATTAATTTCTTTTTTTTTTTTTGGGAAAATTTGTTTGTGGGTTAAAACTCTGGGTATATAACATAACAAGTGTACGGATATTCTTTTGCCACAACTATTTTTCCTTTAATTTCCGGATAGTTATCCATTTATTTATTTATTAAAAAATGTGGAAATCGAGGCAGTAAGTCAGTCAAGTCAAAATCTGAAAGTGACAAAAAGTTTGGAACGAGAGGGGGGCCGACGACTGGTCCAGGTTCTTAGTCTTAGTACTTTTAATGGGTCTGTGCCACGTGGCAAGGGAAGAAATCCAATCCTGGAGGACTTGTGGGGGGGGGGGAGGCCGTGGCTTGTCTACGGTCTACCGTGAGTAGGGGACAGAGTGGTCTGGCCGAAGATTCCATGGCCCGTGTCTGTGGATAGTATCACATCACCGCCTAAAATTTCATAATACAAAATTTCACGTTACACTATCCTATTATTATATATATATATATATATATATATTGTAATTTTTATTGTTAATGTAAATTATGGATTGAAATACTAGAAATATATAAGTAATAGTTATTCTAATGCATCAATGTGGATCAGATGCATCTAATTTATACTGTTCAGGTAATATTGCGTATGACATTTTGCTTCCTGGAAATTAGCTTTGGTTCAATGGATGGACGCCTGGACGGTGGGCTCAACTCTGAAGCAAAATTAAATTGTAGCATCTTTCATGATAAGGAAAAAGCAAAAAGCAATCTTCTATGGAAGGAAAGTTGGCATGCACTTGATATCATCCCATGAATAATTGTACGAAGTTTCATCTTAAGGAGGAAAAAGGTGGCATTTGAAGACAAGGGAATCGGATGCACTTTTGACAAATGGAAGGAGGATAGGACGAAACGTGTTAAAGGAGAGTTTGACTCAACGTTTGTCGTGCACCTGGTGCCTCGGCAGTCTTTGACTCTATTAAAAGCTATTTTCTTTGGCTTTTGGTGCTTCCGGCGAAGGATTCTTTAAGCAATTGCTGGAGTCCAAGTGCCTTCATGCATGGTTCGAGCATTCACCTCTACGATTGAACCAAATTGATTTTTTAAACTATAAATAAGGTTAGAGGTAATTACACGAAAGAGAACAACTGGATGTTATGGGTAAATTTAAAATTAAGATTTTGTTACCATTGTTGTTATTTACACAACAGGATAGGCTCTGGCCTTCCCCTATTTCTAGTGCTAAAAGACTAGAGTAGCAGACTACCATAATGTTCCAATATTTAAATAGTAGGGCAAGGTCAGAAACATTTTTGCACATCATGTGCACGTGTAGTATCTCTCGGCTTCAATGTGAACCTTTGCCGGTTCTCATTTGCTGTGTCAACTTTCAACAATATGGCCGCAGTATTTTGGTCAATTATTTTGGCCCTGGTCCCTTGGAGGTTGATTTGGCAACAGGGGTTCCTGAAAAGAACAAGAAACAAAGAAGAGCGAGGGGAAGGGGATGGAAACAAAAGAATGTCACTAAGAGCTCTAGACTTTTAGTGCATCAACATTGATGATGAGAGACATATCGGAGCAGTGCAAAAGCAAAAGAAGACTGCTTAATGTTACACATAAGCTGGTTGTTGTGCGTGTGCATGAGCACATCAAAAGAGAAAGAGATGAAAAGAGTTGTACCTTTGGAGGGAAATGAGCATGAGAAAGAGCATTTAGCTGGCAGCTTTCCATATTAGCAAGTAACTGAGTTACAGTTTTAAGGTGGGCAGAGCTGCAGGCATTGTAACACCCAAATAAGCCTATAGGACCTCAGAAAATCAAAAAAGTGCGAGGGAGAAACTTAAGTTGACCAAAATGCACAGAGGTTTTTGAACTGTAGTGTGGCTATGAGCCCGAGTCATTACCATTGGCATTGACTCCAAATACAAGAAGAGCAGCTAAGAACCAAATAACATAAACTAGTATCACTCAATCTAAGCTAGGTGAAGACTTCGCAATTGCCTTCACCATCTCATGAGATCACACTATACCACGTAATTAGAGCCACATATGATTTGCATCCACAGATATGATGCCTCCACCATACCATATCAAAATAACAGAAGCAGAAAAAAAAAGAAAAAAACAAGGAAAAGATTCTACTAGTGATGCCTGTTTATCACAAATGTCTACCAAAACTCTGCCATCTAAAGAAAAGTTAAATGCCAGACAATTGGCAAGCAACTCCCCGTGAAGCCAAAGGTACATTAGACAATCTAAAGCTATTAGAATAGAATATACGAACTTAACCTTTGCAATCCAGCATCTACATATGCCTCCAATGATGAAATCACCTGAGGCAATTGCTCTAAGACCTTGAACAAAGAAAAGGAATATTAAATGGTTAAAAGAAAAGGGAGAGAATGACAATAACTACTCAAGAAAGTGAATAGTTTTGCAAAGAAAAAAAACACTCATACATGGAGTGAGAAGACATACATGTCCTGTGTTCTTAATTGTAGAGGCCTTCTCTAGAAGGTTCTTTGGGAGGTTCATTAGTTCAACCTACAGATGACATATTAGATAAAGGTCATGCAAAATGATTCATAGCAATATAAATGTCCACTTTTATATGGATATCACCTTACAGTGACTGCAATTATGCAGACAATTTTTACTGAATGCCGAAGAAAAAATCCAAAATTTTCAGGAAAAATTGCAACACTTAGCCTTGTTTACTGCATGTGCTTAATGCTCAAGTTTGAAACTTTTCCTATGAATCCATTCTATTTCATATTTTGTATCCTCACTTTGAGTGAAACATACATGTGCAGCATGTGGACTGACAACTTTTTAATCATACTGCCTGTAACATTAGTCAAATGCAATTATAGGCGTCCTAGTTACAGCACACATTTCCTTTACAATATTATGGTTAAAGCACGACTGTAACCACAAAATACTCTATTGAACAAAACAATGATGCTAAGCAAAGAAAGGTCAATTACAAGGAGGATATAGGTAAGGCAAAATCACTTGGTTTCCTTAAGATTAAGGAAAATAAAGGGCAAAACATAGTTGAATAAATCCTCTCACAATTGCTTCAATTTGATCCATTTTTGCTTCATCTGCCCACCTGACCATCAAACAGGCCTCAGGTGGGCTTTCAAGGATAGTGAATCCCTCAAATGTATTTCGTTATGACATTTTTTAACAAGCAACATGGCGGTGGTAGTCTGCCCTTTATCTCTTCTACTTCCTCTACTTTTCCCCTTCCAGCGATTTTTCCTACCACATGCAAAGCCAAAATACAAAACTTGATTTGTCATTAAAGTCAAAAACAAACTCATTTGACCCCTGTGTTCCATTCACGCTTTCCCATCATTCTTTTAAACCAAACGGCAAAACCATAGATCATGAATATGTAAGAATTGATGCATATAATTAGTCATAAAATAAATAAATAAAAAAAATCCTAAGTATAACATCAAGCCAACCCAATTAAACTTGGGATTAATACGCGGTTGTTGTTGTAGCATACCATCGAGCAACAAGTTCAACCACAGATCATCCTCTTCTTCATAATCCCACAAAACATTTACTTCCAAGACACAACGAAAGACTTCAAGACCAAGATTTTATCAAATTATCCATTAGCAGAAAAACAACCAAAATCAATAAGAAGGAGAGAGAGGGAGAGAGAGTAGACAACCTGAGAAGGGGAGGATTGTTGCATGAGATGGAGGAGATTGGAAGTTGAAAGTACGGCCTGGGAAATCTGCTCAGCCACATTGGCTCTGGTTGTGCCTTCTCTGGTGCTGCTGCCCGTCGATGTCCCCCCGCCCCCAGGTGCCGTTGCCATTGCTCTCTCCATTCCCCAACACGCTTCTGGGCTCCTACAAATCTAAACCCCAGCTTTACTTTGTATGTGGAGATTCTCGGGCCAGGCCCACGTCCCAAATCCAATGGTGATTAATTGCTCATGGTGTGTGACATTTGTGGAAACAGAGGACGCTATTTTTATGATGTAATTTACTCTTTAATTTATTTTTTGAAAAAAAAATTAAAAAAAATTTAAGTACCCATGTTATGTTTCCTCTAAAATAAACAAAAGGGTTCTCGAAATTGCCTTCAAATATTCCTATTTAGGAGATTAGGAATTTATAGTTCTTTAATATAATATTATAATGTAAATATTAATATATTTAGTTTGAATATTTTTCGAGAGTTATTTTAGTGATAAAAAATTTAAAATTTTATTTTTAATGTCTCAAACTCAATTTTTGTAAAAAAAAAAAGTGAGATTTATAAAAATAAAAAATATATATTTTTATTATATAGTTTCTGATTTAATATTCTTCTTAATAAATTAAAAATTGAGATATAAAATTAGAACCCAAAAATTACGCCTCCTTGCTTTGTTTATGAGAAATTACTATTGAGTTTGCATGCGCGTGAATCAATGCATCATTGAAACATTTCTCTGAAAGAAAGAACTTTGTAGTGTCTTGTTATATTTATGTTTGGTGGAATTGCAATATGATCCTCCACCATGTCACGAACTATGATTAAAATCTAAGCCATGTGAAGCTCTAAAATCTCATTTGGAGATCGCAAATGAGTACCTGATCTCCGTGATTACTGTTCTGTACATTTGCAATCAAACTAGTAACTGCGGTGAGGAGTGAGCAACTATTAAAATCTATTACAAGCACCAATTTTCTGCTAAGCATATGTCTCCTCCGCTATAACTGAATGAAACTAATTCAATGCAGGTCCAACCTGTTCACAGCTGAAAAATGTAAGCTTTGGTGCAAAAAGATAAGCGAAGTGAATGTTCAGGAAAAAAGGGTATGCAGTGTGAGACAATGAGGGTGAATCTGAAAAATGATTCCAAGTTTCTTTTTAATGGGAATTCTAAGTGTAAAGGTGGCTTATTTCCATATTCACATCTAGACATGCTGTCAGGTCTGAAATTACTTTTAAACTCGCCCGACAGCCATAAATTCAACCGGAAAACAATTCAATGTGAAATTTTCTTGGCTATGATGTTAAAGCTCCAGTTGACAGGGTCCGTGTATGTTCATATCTCAAGGAGCTACTTTCATGTGAATACTTTCATTCTAAATGATTGGCATGTATTTGGCGAGCAATTTGTTATCATGTAGATCACTTGATTACTATAGGTAGTTGCAATAAGACCAATTCTATGAGAAAGTAATGAAAGTTTATTAGCTATTAGAGTTTGACTTTTACTATGAATCTATGACGTTCTTTTGAGCTATATTTATATCAATGAATTTGCTCCTTACTGGTCGTTATGTTCATAGAGAAATATCATTATGCACATAGCACTTAAAAATTTTAAGATTAATTTTATATTTGTTTAATATACATTGCATTCAGAAAATGTCCAATCAGTGTCTTTATAAAGTCTATTTGTTATTGGACGAATTCAAATTTGAAGTTTTCATTTGTATATAGATTAAAATAAAAACTAAAAAATAAAAAAAGTAACAGGACCCCATCTTTCCTCCACTAGACCTTCAACTTCACCCCCATTAGAATACAAATTTTTAGCTTTTCTTTTGAATCTATTGTATAGAGAATTTTTAAAATGTTATTATAAGTTTGATCTAAGAGATTGGAGAGAACGAACAAATTTTACTCAATTAATATACAAATTATGTTGGATTATGTGATCTGTTTGCTGGGTAGGATAGGATTCACTTTATCATCTGCGATGGTAGATTCCTCATTTTGTACTCTTCTCATTCTGCTTCGCTCACGACACACGAAAATTGGACGATCACTTTTATACAAGCCTCGAGTACAGATGTTTCTAGCGTTGAAAAGAAGGAAAAGATGATTGTCAGCTGTTAATTGGCTCCCGGTTGACACCAATACGTCAGTTGTATGAACTTTAATGTTGATCAACATTGAGTCCTAAATTGTAAATCAGGATATAATTTCATGGGAATTCTTCATTTATGTGCAGACAACTTGCGTTTGACCAAAATATGGAAGATACGAAAATTAATAGGATGTCTCTCAACAGCAAGTACTCAATTTGAAACGATGATTTCTCACCTCCTCTCAAAGCATAATAATCCCCTGCCTTCAGGAGGTGATTTCGAAAAAGAGTAACTCAAAGACATGAACGTCATAGATCTACTAAAGGCGATAACATCATATGACCGCTTCATTTGGAAGTAGAATTTGCAGCTTCAATCCGAGATTTTATATAAGCGACATGCTTCTCTCTCGGAGGCACACAGTCGTTGATGACATCCACATCAAGTAGCTTTTTGACCCATTTGCAAAGAACTGGGAATCTCTCTTCGGTGATGAACTCCAATTTTGTAACTTCTTGCTCCACTTGAAACCGGTAGGCCACAGCAAACGCCACAATATCCACATACCCAATGGTCTCACCTCCAAAATGTTCCCCCTTTTTCCAGCTCTTTCTCAAGAGTCTTCAATTGCTCGCTGCCTTCTTCAAAGATCCTCACTTTCTCCTCCTCGTTAGACTTACCGTACTTTTATGCAGTTTGCAGGATCTGCATACATACACTAGCGTGAGGACCTTTTTTTTCTTTTTTTTTTCTTTTTTTATTCATTGGATTCTTCGATGCTAGAATTTAATCTCAGACTAGGAGTCCAACATGGTATATTAAATCAATTTATATGGTGGACTTAAAAGAATGGTCTCCTGGTACGGTAGTCGTCTCAAGAATTGTAGTCTCACTCCGAGCCAGTTAAACGAGTATCTTGTGTATATTTTTAGTATAAAATTTGACAAGGTAGATTGAAAACCGCAAATAAGATTCTCAGAACATTATTCTTATTCACCAATATAGATCAATTTTGAAAACTTGGAACACAATCCCAAAAAAACTGCCATAGCGCAACAATTAACCGTTCATGCCAATAGAGACAGGATTCATGATCATAGACAAGAGGGAGAGGGGGAAAAAGAAATAGAAGGAACTCTTAAAATTTACCGTTTCATCGACAAATTTAGCCCAGAAGCGCGTGATGGCTCTGTTATAAGGGTCTCTTGGCAAGATGGGGTTCTGTTTCCAGGTCTTGTCGATGTACTCAAGAATGACGAGCGATTCTGCATTTGGTTTCCATTGTGCACAAAGACAGGAACTTTCTTGTGAATTGGGTTGTACTTGAGGAGCAAAGGGCTCTTTTTGGTCAGGTCTTCTTCTATGTATTCATATTCTACCCCCTTCAGTTTCAGGGCCAGTTCTATTCTCCGACTGAAAGGACTAGCCCAGGTGCCTAATGGCACAACCTCTTCGGCCATCTTAAATTGTATTATGCTTTGATCTAACTTGTATTCTAGCTTTGATGCTGGAAATAGTGATGTTTTAGAATCCTGTCAATTGTGAAAAATATATCAGCCACTCAAGCTAATCGGAAATGTTCCAACTCAGGTTTTAAAGTGAGTGATGTCATTGATGACTTCCACGACAGTCAAATGTCATTTTTGCTGGGATGGTGACATTAATCAATGTTGCCAAGCCAGGTGAACGGACGCAATTGAGGTAAGATTTGGAGCTTGTCATTTTTCGTTTTGTCTCTCTAGGCAAGGATATATGTGAGATAATAATATCATCATCATTAATTATATATATAAATTATTATTTCGTGAAGAACATGTATAACTAATGATGATATTGACGCGACACTCCTTTGAAATCATGTCAGCAAACGGCGTCTACAATTTCCAGAGGGCTCAATTGTTATTCTCAATTATTTTGTTGGTTAGGATTCTTATAAATCTTGGATTTCTTACGTTTTGTGGTTTAGCCCATGAGATGCAATGGGCGAAATATTCAATCACTTTTGAGTTGGACTACGTTCCGTCCGTTGCGAAGTTCCCACAACAGGGCTCCGAAAATAAAAATCATAGCTTGACGGAATTGCAAACGAGTCTTTCGGAGTTATGAGGAAAGACTAGGAACAGCTCAGGTTAAAAAAACACAAAAAAAAGCTATGAGTATGCCTTTGACAATTTTCGCCGGACACATATGCTAAAGAGTTCATTATAATCATTTTGGTAATATTGGATAAGTGTACACTCGAAAAAATATGATATCGATGACTAAATTTAGAGACTAGTTTCTGGGGTTGTCTGTGTCTTCTGATAAAAAGGACTACAATTCACAGACGGTTTTGTGCCAAAGGGACTTCCAGGCCATTCAACATTAACTAAATTTTAATATGCAATTTTTCCGAGTTATTTATATAAGTGAATATGCTAAAAAACAAAAGTTCAGATCTCAACTCAATTATTCTTTCACGTTCATCATTTTATAAATCAAACAGGGTGCTAGGTTATCCGCAAATTCTATAAGAAAAAAAGATGGGGGGGTTGACAAAAATCAACAGGGAGACTTAGCTCTGCCATAATTTTCTTCATAATGATAATTGGGCTCTTACTGACCTATAGGACTATGGAACTACATGTACAAAAATAGAAATGGTTGGTGATATCTTGACGTGTATTTATCCAAAAAAAAAAAAAATCTTAATGTGTAAGTTACATAGCAACTGTTAACCATATGCATAAGTGAGACTATGCAAATTAAAATTGAGTTTATTATATTCAATGAGCCAAATATATGACATTATGCGAAAGTTAATTCCTACAAATGTTTTTGATTTTTTTTTTTATGTTTTTAAGATTTAAGGACTTATTGTATAAATTATGCTTATTGCTTTCTCATGATTATTGAATCAATCATTATGCATATGGCCTTTAAATTTTAAATTTTATTTTATACATGTCAAATATATATATATATATATATATATATAACATACATGGTTGAATTTATTTTCACTTTTAATTGGAAAGAGTTTGATGGGTTCGGATACACATGCTTGTAAAAGTGCTCATACTTCATGGAGTCTATCTTTGGTGTTGCGTGAATTCAGACGAAGTTTTTATATGTATGTATTAAAAGAGAAAGGAAGCAGAAACCCTTCCTTCCTCCACTGGACATGCAACTTCAATCCAGACTAGACTACAATATAAACCATTTTAGCTTTTCATTTAAATCTACTTTGAAGAGGATTGTTACAATACGAGAAAAACATTACACGTTGATATATCTATTGAATTAATACTGAGTTTAACCATCTTAAGTTATTGTAGAGAACCAAATCATTTTAAAATATGTGTTGAGATTTTTAAAAATTGTAATCTGGATATTGGGATTGACTTGTTCTTTTCCTTTTAGAGAAAGTCTGTGATAGACAGATAAGGATTTTTGATAGTTATAAATCTGGTTTGGTTATTCTCTTGATTTTGTTTAGAGCTTGTTTGCTGAAAGGAAAAGGTTTATGGAATTTATGGCAGCGGGCAACACATTCTTGTTTCATATTCACTGCATCGATATGCAAGGAACGAAATAACTCAGGGATTGGAAACAGCTGAGAGAGGATTAGTCTAGCTTTTACATGCACAAGTCGAGTTTTGCTGGGATTTTACTTGAAACACGAGGCAATTTCATAATAACTTTGAGAAGTGCGAGGATATTTGATTAGTGCTAAATTGTCTCCTTTAGATGGATTTATAAATTTATTGGTGTATAATTGTTTGCAGATTTTTAAGTTTTTACAATTAGTCATAAATCTTTTCGAATTTTTATATTAATTCTGAATGTTTAAAATTTTTTGAAATAAATATTTGTTTAAATAGAAAATGATTAAACTGTTAAATAATTAGAAAATTTTATTAATTATTTAACTGTTTTTTTATCTAAAAATATTTATTTGAAAATAATTTTAAATATTTAGTACTGATATAAAAAAATAAAAATATTTAGAATTCAAATTATAAAAATTTATATAAGTGTATGACCAATTTTTTTGTATATAGTGTGATTAATTAACTTATTCTCACAATATCTTGTCTAAATATACAATTAAATCCATTAACGCATTTTGTATTTGAGCCTTTTAATATTAAGAGAGACTGTGCATGAGTCTAAAGATCATCTACTGCATGATCTTGAAATCCATTATTTTTTTATATATAAATTTCATTAAATATTAAATTTGTGAACATGAAATAACAATTCTCGTCCAAATCATGAAAATTAATCTGAATCCCCCAAAAATTTATTGTAGATAAAGTTACAAATATACACTTGAAATCAATTCACCCTAGAGGCGACTGACTGTGGTTGTTGGCAGCCAACCACTTCTCAATAGTGAGAGTTGTCAACAACAAACCACCTCGTCGGCAAAGGTCACCGGTAGCTGGCGCCTGATAGTTGTCGGTGATGGTCCGCCTAGTCGTTAGTCTTTTGACACAGCGAATTTGATTAAATTAGTATTATTTAGAATCGTAATTTTTCATAATTGGAGAATTAAAAAAAAAAAACAACTATAAATCTAATTCCTCGGAATTGAATTTTAGAATTATATTTTTTATTCTAATTTTATTTTTTGGTTTTTAATTTAGAGCTGAAATTGGAAGCTTGAATTCTAATTCTACCGTTCGTTTCATTACAATTGAAATCCACCGGTAGGATTATTACACACTAAAAAAATTTTTTTTTCCCATTGGAATGTTCATTGGACCGTCAACTACACCATGTGGCAACTTCCCATTCCCATAAGCCTCATATTCTTTTTCAAAATTAGAACCTATTTTAGATGAGAGGGTGAATTGAATTGAATTATATTGAATTCTTATTTATTTCGATGAGAATTACTAATTCTATTACATCAATATATGTTTTAGGGTGAGAGAATTCAATTGAATTTTTGTACTCTTAAAAATTATGGGACGGACAAAGAAATCAGATTAGCTGAATTAAATTTTACAAAAGATTATCTTTCCGAGTGAGGTAATGGAGTTTTATTTCTACTAGAACTAGAATATCCAATTTCCAACAAGTGCTATTTGGGAGTTATATTCTATCTTTATTGGTTGTGTGCTTAATCATAGGGGTGCCATGCATCTATTAGGATTAAGACTAAAAAGTATGATTTTGTAATACTAAACAATCGAACGCAGCTCCGCTTGGATTTTTATTATTTAGGAATTAATTAATATTTTGTATTTGTAATAATATTTTATTTATTAAAAAAAATTATTAGACTTAAATATTCTATTATTTTAATATTTTTTTAGTTCAATCAGAAGGATTCTACTTTGATTTAGGTTTAGTTCTTTATTAACTATATAAGTAGAGGTTATGTTATTAGATAGGAGTTTGTTTATGGTTATTGATAATTGATATTGAATATTGAGTTTTTAATTCTCCTTTATTTTTGGGTAATGAATGTTGTTTGTTTTCTGATGTTGAGTTTTGCTTGTTTCTGGGTGCTAATTACCAGTGTTTACGAGCAGATTCCCGTTATTTTTTTCGGGGATTGTTCTTAATTATTCTCTTGGTTTAGAACCCGGCCTGCATCATATTCGAATTCTGATTGCAAGACTAAAGATCGCTTACTTTCTCTGTGCAGGAAAGAAAAGAAGGAGATAGATGGAGATTGAGAAGAAGAAATCTAGTCGTATATCAGAGGACAGACTGAGCAATTTGCCAGAAGATATAATACGACACATCTTGTCTTTCCTGGAAACCAAATATGCAGTTCGATCCTCAGTTCTTTCCAAGAGTTGGATGTTCCACTGGAAACGTCTTCGTGTCCTTAACTTCGATAGCCAGTCCTTCGGTCATTTGCCACCTTTCAGGAAATTCCTATCCTCCGTCTTGCGCTGCCGGGCCAATAATTCTGTTGTAACGAAGCTCCGGTATGCTAGCCGAAGCTCGGATGCAAGTATCGTATGTAGGATGGTCAAATATGCTTTTGATCATAATGTCGAGCATCTGATCCTGGAGATCTGTCAGAAACGGCATAGAGTTCCGCTCTGTATCGCGGGTTACCAGGCCTTGAAGACATTAGAGCTTGGTGGATTCTTTTTCCCCGAATCGTTTCCTTACTCTACAATCACCACTATGCGCCTGGAGAACTGCAGTTTTTCGTATCGTGGGGATGACCTTGATGTTTTTGCTGGTTGTCACGGTTTGAAGAATCTGAGCTTGATAGATTGCACATTGAGATTGAGCTTATCCAAGGATTGCACATTCAGAGAAAGGCTGTTCAAGATAACAGCTTCTCAATTGATAAATTTGAAGATTATATCAAAATGGTTCACTTTTCCAATGTGCAAGTGCAAGTTTCAAATTTTTGCGCCACAGCTTGAATATTTCGGCTATAACTGGAACCCGGTATGCCTTCAATTTCTTTTCAATCGATCCGATAATCTCCCTCGTTAGCAATATGCAGATGTTAAATTTTTATACGGTGTACTGCAGGACAAGGTTCAGCCCAAGTCAGAAAATATCTCTCAGTCTGTTGAGTTTGTTTCATGTAGTTCACAATGCAGAATCTCTCTCATAAGGACTTCCGACAATTGAGGAGGTATGTCAAAATTATTCTTTAATTTATGTTAAAAATTGGACATTTGCCGTAATTAGGTACTGATTTGCCTGACTATCAGCTGGTTTGATTTTCATGTCAAGTCTAGATAGGCTCTGAACAAGATTCCTGATGATTTGTTGCAGAACCAGCATTCTCCCTCTGGGAGATTGAAATCTTTGAACCTGAAACCAAATCCAATGTGCATCCCTTTAGTTGATTGAAGTCTTTAAAGCTTGTCACGTTCCTGAACTCCCTGTCTAGGACTTGACCTGTTGAAAGTTGGATGATTGTTTTCACTGGCACTTTTCACTCTTTCATAATGAAGGAAAAACATATTAAACATTAAAGCCTTTTCTTCTATATCGTGTAGAGTATTTTTCTTATAATATTGGAATAATATTTTGTATCTATTGTTATGATACTAAGTTTGAATATCTTAATCTACTGCACAAAATAATATGTTTTTTAATAAATATTTTTAAGTTTTCAATTAACTAAAAGGCTGCCCCTATGCAAACGAAAGAAGAAAAAAAAAAGGGAAAAAGCACAGAAGATCGAGCCGTCGCTAGAGCTGGTCTGGCCTTCTTGTACAGATAGGCCAAGCAATAAAGCTGTAGCTGCATACAGAAAATTGTTTGCAGGATCGCATCTGCACAGAAGCTTTCAGCATGCAAAGGAGAACCAGCTAAATCCAGGTTGGCGCCTGTGCAAAGGTAAGTGAATGCTATAAAGCAGTGGCTATACACTTTGCGTTAAAAACTAGTACAATCAGAACGAGAAAAGCCACATTTACCATGGTCGCTAGCATCCACACACATGCGAGGACGATATAGAGTAAAGTGAAAACTTGAATGAAAAGCGAATACAACTGCATCGTTGTGAAAAGTTGGAATTACTTGTGAGAACCAAACTTACGAGCAACCTAAGATTTCAACTATAAGCTTCCACAAGAAATGGCTTATCTGCCCACACATATGTAGAGTGCCAATCCTTTTGGTGCCTTTATATTATGTCCTTTAAAGAGACAATGAGAACAGAAATTGGTGTAAATGCAAAGTAACTGAAGCAAATTATTAGAAAAAAAAAAAAATCCTTTGGGGGTCATGATATATATTAAATCAATTGCATGATGAATTAAAATTCATCTACAACGTTAACCAGCGGCATCAGGAAGACCTCCTAATAGCAACTCCTTCGACAAAGAGAAAGAAGAGAGGAACATGGACATCAAATCTCTCAACTATAATGAAAATCTGTACTCGCAAATAACATCTGGAATACTTTCAGCGCATTCCCTACGCCTTGTATCATCAAGAGCATATAAAATTCAGGGTGTTGGATGCAATGAGGTACATTAGCTTAACTTTGGCTCAATTTCTACTCCAGCCCAAACTCAGACCGAGCTAGAATGTCGTCAACATTGCTAAAATAAGATGACAAAGAATGAACTTTGAAACAAACCATCGCATCATACAAAAATACTTGCTCCATGACCCTGGAAATTAAGCAACACAATCATATGAGAAAAAAAAAAAGCAACAGAATGGATCATAGTTTCTAATTCATTGAAAGCTAGTTGCCAATTGTCAGGAAATAGAATGCGAGTGATAACAGCACATTTTGCTCCGAAGGACAACATGTATAAGTTCACACCCTGATGAAGTTGACTTGGACATTTGGACAAAGATGGCCACACAGCAAGTAAGCCATCACTCTACCAGGCATCAAGAAGAACGTGTCATAAAAACATAGTCTTGTTGAATCCTTAAAAACGCATGAAACATCAAAATTAGTCATGGAAAAACCAAGCCTCTAACTTTCCCACCATAGAGGTCATTAATTAAAAAAAAAAAATTGCCAGTGAAATAAAGAGATAGATATGGAGAAATTTATCAGTTGTTGGATGGTAAAGAAAAATGGATTGGCGGCAATTAAGTGACAAAGAATAAGGAATGGAATGGATTTGCAAGATTTATATGAGGGCATTTGGGTCCCTTTAAACATTTTTGTTAATGGATCAAACTTCTACTAACAGTTATCTTAAGAAGTGTGTTTTTTTTTTTATACTGCATTAATAGTATAATATTTAATTGTAATTATTGATAATTTCATATGTATTTTAGAATAAAGGTAAAGTTTAAGATGTTATGAGTAAAATTTTCTATTAATTATTTTTATAAAGAACTATGCAGTTATAGAAGTTTCAATTTTAATGGGCATCTATGTGTGAACTACTAACTGTTATTTATATACTACAGAGGTATATAAACTAAACAGGTGCCAAGAAGTTTTCCACAATGAAGAATTAAAAAAGGGAGGGGAAAAAAAACCATTTTTGATTTTTATTTTTATTTGTTTCTTTGTTGGGCTTTTTAATTAAGCAAAGGTGTCTCTGGAAGAACTATTGTCGCCATTGCAAGCTTGAATCATCGATTAAAATCCTCGAGCATTTCCAACTGAAATCCTTATGGACCTAATGAGGAGGCCAGAGTTTCATCACTAGGCTCTATCCAAGACTAGAATGCTCTACCCTGAGGCAATGAAGTGACCTTTAGACTTCGAGAACTCCTCTTTAGCAGGCTAATAGCAAGGTTAGGATCTCTTAACGATACTTATCATGAGCCTAAGAGCCAACATTCGGCCAAGCCCATCGCTCGAGGGTCGGATTCCTTTCTCGTCTCATTATCATAAAAACTCACTTAGCAGAGTATTTCAGTAATATATAAAACCATTCATATTAAATCCGATTATTATTAAAATTCACTCGCCAAAATATTTTAGTAATATATAAATAAACTTATAGCATATCTATTTGAAATTAATGTTCTCACACTATCTTTCGTATTATATTTTATCTCTCACAATTTTTTTTATTGATTTAATCGTTGAAATATTAACCCTAGAGAAAAATTTCTCTGACCCTTAACAGTGTATATGTTTGTAAGATCTAGGCCAACTCAGTACGTGGTCTCAAACTCATTGCAAGTCCGATATCCTCATTGGTGACTTGCTCACCAGGACCCATTCCAAGAAAATTGCCTATATATAGCATATTTTGCAATACAGTCCAATTTCACAATAGGGAGGTGATCAAGGAGCCACTTGCCTATACTGCAAAGGCCAGATGTTTTATATATTGTACCATTTCAAGTCACAAAATTCACTGAGGAGCTATACCAAGCATGCTGTTACCATATATGCCACACCACTTCTCAGTAATAAAGTTAAGGGCTGTGAACGCACATTTTGAAGCAACCCATTTGGACGTGCTAGCACTATCACTCACTTTGTGCAGGGTAAAGCCATACAATGAACGATCCATACAATGAAGCAAGCTACTAGTGATCACGCATCCATGTAATTAATGTGAAGTTAGGGTCATAAAAATGGAAAAGCAAACATCATGTCAACTAAGAAGCCTTTCTTTTTTCAATTAAAGGCCTCTCATAATTTCTTCTATGTTACAAGATAACTGTGACTTCAAAAAGACTTTTGTTTAGTTGCTTGCTAGCTTTTTGAAGCACTTAACCTTAGTATAACATACATTGTCTCATGTGGGTCATTTTTATTGCTCGTGAATATCCAGGTGGTTATGGTCTGATGACAAATGTTCTAAGCGGGTAAGTCGTTTTTGTTTGATGAAAATTGGTCACGTGTGGTCCAATTGGAGCCACACGTGAGAGCTAAGTCTGCACTTCAATGGTTGGAAACAATCGGTGAAAGAAAATGGGGAAAAAGGGACAGTGCCTTTATGTTTTTAGTAGGAAAAACTCTATTGGTGGGCAATTGTCATTGTATTCACAAGTATTTTAATTAAAATGCAGGGAAAGGCTTGCTGACTTTGGCTACATTGCCTGGAGGCTATCTGCTGATATTAAAATCAACATTTGACAACATTTTGACAACTCTCATATCAATTACCACAGCAGATTTCTGTGAGACATTCTTGTTGAAATTGGCATTGAAAGGACTTGAGCATATCGGCTCGTTTCTTAACGGTTGTGATGAGTCTGAGAAGGCAATGAGCATTGTGGAAATTGTTGTTGATAAGATTGTTTCCTTGGTGTTTTGTGATGATTTTATAATGTTGTTTCAACTCAAACTGGAGGCTATATCAGTGATTGGAAAAGGTGGGCGGAAATTTACGCTGGAAAAGAGTATACGCATAGATTCTGGCTGAGGTTTATGTAAGTGTGGGCAACTTTTATCTCTGTTTAATAGGCTGTTGAGCCAGGTTCACAAGAGATCAATTGTTTCCTGTGAAAAAAGCTAATTCTTGTACACTCCATGGGCCATACGTGGATATTGCTAACTTTCCCTTTTAGTTGGATGCTAAAATGCCCACGTTCCAAACCCAGTGAGCAATGTCTATTTAACTGTCAAGAAGTTTCCTTTTTAGTGGGTTTAGAAGTTGAGATATCTATGCTTCAGAAGCAGTGAGCAATATCAATGGATCTGTCGGTAAAGCGTAATTTCCGAAAAGAAGTGGTAACACATATACATCTTACTGTGTATGCACCTTAGCGTGACTCTTAAAACACTAACAGATGCACACTCTAGATCAAGTAAAGTAAAACTCGTTCGCAAGCAGACGTGGTGGACTCAGATGCGGAAGAGATTTATACTTAAAAAAGGGAAGATTGTTGAAATTTCAAATATAAATTAGGTGATTAACAAATTTCATATTATAAATTAGAGCAAAAGAGATTTTGAAGGAAAATATTGTTGAAATTTCAAGAATAATTTATGTGATTAAAAAATCCCACATAAGAAATAAGAAATAAGAGGAAAGAGAAAATAATATATAAGTAAAAAGAATTATAAATTTAATATTTTAAAATTTTAAATTAAAATATAATATTAAATTTTTAAATTTGTTATTTAATTAAATATATTTTTTTAAAAAAAATTTTGAACTATCCTAATTTTCTAATAATTATATCATAGTAGAACTAAATAAGATTCCTTTAATTATACATTATCAAAGTCTGATATTGACACTATTGCTAAAAAGCTATTCTTTTATATTAGTGATAATTTCATTTTAGAAATAAGACAAAAAGGGTAACTAAAACAAAATTGAACTAATTTTCAAAAATTATATATTTATTTATTTATTATTTTTTATAGTTTGATTAAAAACTTATTAAGTTGCAGAATTACATTTATAGGTAGTTTTTCTCATTTTTATAAATTTTATATTTTTTTCTATAATTAGAATCTAAGACTTTAAAGACAATAATTTAAATTTTTAATCACATTTAAAAAATAAAATATGTTTTGAATATTATTTTTTATTATTTTATTATTTATATTGTAATTTTAATTTTTTAAATTTATTTAGTTATTTTAAAAAAATTTTAAAATATCTTTTATTTTAGTTAATTTTGTTCCTTTTGTAGTTTTTATTTGGTCGTCAAGTTTACTTAGTTTACTATGTATCTTTTCTTAATAGCTAAAGGATTTTTATTATAAATAGGTTTCTAAACCTTAAACCTTAGGATTAGTTATTGCTCAAATCTATTCCATTATCAACTAAACGTTCTCTTTTAAGGCTTGTTATATATATATAAAGTAAATTCCAAAAATGAAAAATTGATTGAGTAGTAACTTTTAACTGCTTATTTTTCACATTTTCGTATTGCATCAAGTGTTATCAAAGCAGATATGGCTTGTGTAATTGGTTATGTTTACCTTTAGTCTTGTGTAAAAAGGGAAGCTTTATGAAAAGTTACCTGTTGATTTAGTGATATTGATGAGTCAGTGGGGTGCTTCATTAATTCTAAAATGTTCCTTTTTTTTTTTGGTGAAAAAGAAAAACGGGTCGAAAAGGAAAACTGGACCGAACCGACTTGGATTGAACAATAAATGATAACTAAATAAAAAACTTAACCAAACTGAAACTAAAACGAAAACCATCAATTCAAACCAAAGATCAGACCATGTCCAGGAGCTTAAAATAGCTAATCAATAAAAATCAAGGTAAGGGTAGAATATCTCAAATAATTTATTTGTTTGCGTACTAGTTTAATATATTTGTGTTCACCATCATTGCTCCTCTAAGATGCTGAGGATACTAACATGGGTATGTTTTTTTTGTTTTTTTGGTCTGGATATTGAGTACATTTACTATTGAGATGAGAGAAGATGAGGCGTGAAAGCACCTCGAGTTGCAATTATTATTATTATTTTTTTTTTTCCCTATACAAGACACACTAACTAGGTGAGAGGCACTAGTCAAATATTGTAATATACTATTTATTACTATGAATTTTCCAAAAACAATTGGATATGCGCATGGTAAAACTTGTCATGCACGTAAAATGATTTTTAGGGTTCAATTCTGATGTAAATATGATCAATAGGCTCACTCAAACAACTATCATAGATGAATCATAACACATCAGTCGATTGTTACAATGCCTCTAAGCCATTTTTTCCCTCTATATGTCATTGCATTGTGCATGCTGTTCACAACGGTGCAGGGAAGTGAACATTATGAGCTGCACATAGTCTCTGCTCTCCTGGCCAACTGTTTCGTTCGTTGCAAAGTACGGATGCGGAGACGACGATCTCGTACCCCAGCTTGTGAGCTTACATCAAGATTACAATTGGGGCTTGAACACAAACTCTTCCGGAACTTCTCTCTATTTCTGCAGGTTTGTATATGGCATAAAAGAGATAACATTTGATGTGTTTGCAATGAACGGTCCAGCTGAATGGAGCCAACATACCGGAATGTGCCTCTGGTAGGTGGTGGAGGATGGTTTCTACTATGGTGCCAATGTCTGGCACTTGGAAAAGGAGGATTCGTGGTAGATTAATGGTGATGATATACGTTAATAAGCATCCATGACAGAAAGTAATTTTAAGGGAAATGGTGCCTCCTTTCTGTCTCCTATTGTTCATTAAAAAAAAAAAAAAAAAACCACAGAAGGCTATGTTTCTTAGAAAATATTAAGTCACATCCCCTTCAAATTGGACGAGATTGAAGTTAAAAACTTGGCTCATTCCACTTCTGCACGATTAAATACAAAGTATAGGTGACGAAATCAAAGACGAAGTAACAATCGTGTCCTTACAAAACGTTTTCACACAATCCTGTGCACTTGGTTGAGAGAGCTCTACTGTGGAGACGGCTAAATGAATATGGTTAGATACACACTCACATCACTCGATCATAACTATTTCTCATTGTACACTAAAAAACATAACAAATACAAACTAACAGTTACAAATCTACAGTTATTGGTTTATGTCTATTTACTCGTGTCTCTGTAATCTTTTTTTAGGTTGAAAATTTTTTAATTCTAAACCTTTTTGGTATGGTTACCCTTATTCTCACAAAAAGAGTATCTGTTGTAACTTTCCTTATTTAGTTATACGATGTTTCTTTTTCCACTCCCCTCCAATTTGGAATTCATCTGTCTTCCCACAATTTCCAACATAGTAGGTGTTTTATGGGGCTGCTTGCCTTTGCAGTGGCTTATGAATAATATGGTTTGCTGTTCGAAAAAATATGGGTGTTTGTGATTGCAGAGGAACCAAGCGATCCAGGTAAATCGAATACATGAAGATTGATCATTTTCAATGATTAGATTGTCCATTTTGCATTCACTGATATCAGGATAAAAGTACTTGTGCAAGCTTCAGACGGAGATGGAGCAGTAACCACACAGAATACTTGGGTCCTATCAGAGTTCAGTCGCGTGAGATCCATTGTTTTAATATGAGACCCATTAGTTTCTGAGTAGAGGGATAGTGCAGTCTTGCCCTTGCCATATTGACTTCCTGCTTATGATGTTTTATTCTTTTAAGATGACGGCATTCTGTTCGAGTGATACGTAAAAGCTTGAGTTCAAAGCAGCAAAACCAGAAGGTATAAATTAAGTGCCCCCGAAGAATGTACAGAGAGGAGAAAATGCCCCCTCTACCAATAGTCTCCGCATGAACATTTTCCTCCTCTGAAGTGATGGAAGCAATTTGAATCCCTCAAAACAATATGACGCACCAATACTCTTGATATATATTTCATGGCAGTATGACAATCTCCACAAACCCGGAGATTCTTGAAAATATAAATTGGTGCTCCCTTTGGCGCAGTGAGAAGCCCAAATGCAACAGCCAGCTTCTCACTGTGATAAGCTAGGCCAAGCTCCTTGCCTTCTTCATTAGTGTCGTGAAGAGCAAAGGTCACATCTGGCATATAACCCGCTGCTTTGATCAACATTATAACCTCATCAACTTTCCTATAAATTTCTTTAGTCATAGGATGACCTCTGTCTTCAGAAAAAAAGGTGTGCACTTTTCCATTTGTCTCTGTCCAACTGCACCCGGGCTCCTTCCTAATTCCTCTGGATTTCATCATCTTTCTGATTCTTGCAGCATCTTCCCATCTACCAACTGTAGAATACATGTTGGATAACATAACATAAGGCACCGAATTCGTAGGTTCCAATTCAAAGAGGTTCTTTGCTGCCTTCTCTCCCAGTTCTAGCTCTCCATGTACTCTGCAAGCACTAAGCAGGGCCTTCCATACTGTTGCATCTGGTTCTACAACCATCTCGTTCAATAATTCCTTGGCCTCAACAAGTCTTCCTGAGCGCCCCAAGAGGTCAATCATACATGCGTAGTGTTCCTGACCTGGTTTAATCCCATATACCTTATCCATTGATTCAAAGTAGTGTCGACCTTTTTCCAAAAGACCAGTGTGGCTGCACGCAAATAGCAAGCCGATAAATGTAATGAAGTCAGGTCTTATGCCAGTGACAACCATTTGTTCATAGAAACGAATTGAATCCCTCCCTCTGCCATTTTTTGCATAACCAACTATTAAAGCTGTCCAGCTGATGACATCGCGAATGCACATGGAGTTAAAGACTTGCTTGGCATCCGCTATAATTCCACACTTTGCATACATTGTCACAAGAGAATTATTGACCGATAAAGATGAATCAAGACCAGATTTCAAAAGGATCGTATGGACTTGTTTCCCAAATTCTATAACTGTAAGTTCTGCACAGGCACTCAAGATGCTGGCAACAAAAACTTGGTCAGGATGCACACCCTCAATTCTCATTTCACGAAATAGTTTTATAGCTTCTTCATAAGAGCCACCATGTGAATATCCTGTAACTAGAGACGTCCATGAGATAACATCCTTTTCTCCCATCGTGTTAAATATCTTCAATGCACAATCTGGTTTCCCCTGTTTTGCATACATGTCTACAAGAGCATTGTTCACAAGCTTGTATACTGTGAAACAAGTTTTAATGATCAAACAATGTACAGACATTGAATTTGGCATATCCTTCAGGAATGCTAAAGAGTTTAACACGGATGGGTACGTAAAATCATCCATCTTCATATTTCTTTCATGCATCTTTTGAAACAAAGACAAAGCTTCTTCTCTAAACCCCTGCCTCACACACCCCACTACCATTGAATTCCAAGAAATTACATCATCAACCTCCATATTCTCCAACATTCCCTTTGCACTATTCAAGTCCCTGCATTTTGCATACATATCAACCAATGTGCTCTGAACAAAAATATTACAACCAAAACCAGTCTTAACTATACAACAATGCACCTGCAACCCAAAATCAAGTGCTGAAACTGCTCCACAAGCCGTCAAAACGCTAGGAAAAGTAAACTGATTAGACTCAATCCCTGCAGCTCTCATGTTCTTGAAAACCTTGATGGCACTGAAACCATCTCCATTATGGGAGTACCCAGTAAGCATAGCAGTCCAAATAGCAAAATTTTTGCTATCAGACACCATTTTGAAAAGATGCTCAGCTTCCAAAATGCACTGGCACTTTGCATACATGTCAACAAGGCCAGTGGCAACAAAGGCATTATCATCAAATCCAGCTTTTACGATGTACCCATGAATCTGTTCCCCACTTTGAAGAAAACCCATTGTTGTACACAGCCTAAGAACACTTCCCAATGTGTATTGACTGGCCTTTTGCCCCTCAACCTGCATTTTCCTAAACAATGCAAAAGCTTCTTTTTCACAGCCATATTTACAGTACCCAGATATAAGACTCGACCAGGCGATCGAACTCTTTGATGGGGTCTCATGAAAAAATTTCACAGCTTCGTTGAGCCTGCCCGAGTTGGCATAAGCAGCAATCATGGTGTTCCACGCATACTCATCTCTTTCAAGCAATTTATCGAACAGTTGGCGCGCCTCATCGATCCGACCGGATTTAGACAAATTATCGAGAAGACGATTGGATTCGACCCTCGAATGATCAAAGGCTCTTGAACCAGCGATTGCGATGCCATGAAAATTGCGGGCCAAGTTTATTTGAAGGAAAGAGCGGCCTGAGAGTTTCGAAAGTTGCAAATGGTGCATAACCGCTCTTGCGCTGGCGAGACTTCAAGGGCCGTTATTATTATTGTTATTATTATTATTATTAGAGCTATGGGCTGCATCTTTGGTTCCTGTAAAGGACAGGCCGATGTTGTGGTAACGAAGGTGAGGTCCATTCATGTTGTATTTAATGTAGCTCAAAAAAAAAAACACTCGCTCAAATCTTGTTTTTAAACAGATGGCACGGAAAGTAAGTGGACTTGGCTGCAGTTATATATATATTCTAGAGCGGTGAGTTTTCTCCCATATCAACAATCCCAATAATAACAACAGCAAAGCATTATTTTAAGTTTAATTGTATCCGGTTTTAATTTATTACGAATTAAAATTAATTTAGGAGATGATTGTTCTAAATCACTCTAAATAAAATATTTTTAATCAGTTTAAATTGATTTTTTTTTATTTTTTTATTATTGATCTTAATTCAGTTACTCTCTTAATTAGAGTACTTTTAGGCTTATATTGGACATATCCAAATCAATATAAATCCTACTCTCTACACTTGTCTGGTTTTAGAATTTGGAATCTTGAGGGTGCTTTACTAGATTTCTTACGAGAGACATGATCTCATTCTTTTCGAAAATTCCTACAATTAACTTTTTTTCATTCTTTAGTTTGGTTTATCAAATTTGCTATTGCAACCACTAGGCAGGCATCCACTGAAGGTTGTCAAGGTCATGCATACAGTGGCTCTGAGGACAAAGACGAGTCTGCCCGCTAACACGACACCTCCAACTCAGGGTGCCTGTAAGGTATGCACAATTTGGCTGGGGGCAATGCCATTCCCCTCGACTCTCCCCTCTCTCTACTTCTCTTTTTGGCCTTTCCACTCTAAGTAAATCCCCGCTTTTTTGGCTAATCTTTGTAATTGCTATTCTGGCATTAAATTGTTGCCTGGTGATTTGTTTGAATGTTTTGATAAAAGAGGACAAACTTTAGATGACAAGTTTCCCATTTTCCTTTAATTTTTGTTTTTTCTTTTGTTTTTTCTTTCTTTTTTTCTTTTTTGTTTCGCTTTGTGTCATGTGAAACATAAAGGTGTTGAGAAGCCATCTCCACGATTTACCTACAAGGGCTATTGTATATAATCATTTATTACCATTTTGTTCCTCTATTACCAATTACAATCTTCTATCATGTGGCTTGCACAACTGCATTTTTACCTTGACTGTCTAGGAGTTCCTGCTGACTTGGTAATTAAATTTAAATTGGTTTTTTTTCTTCCTATTTTGGTCCATTAGGGAGCCCAAGAGAGTAGCTATCTACTTTCCTATAAATCCCATTCCTTTTCCTCAAATTGAAACATGAGATTTCTAAAATGAGTGTCTAGACTTTTAACCATTGGGGTATCCAGGATAAATCTTAGTTTTCATTCTTCATTCTTTCTCTTCAAACTTCTAATAACACATTTTCTTTCTTGTCAACAAGATTTCCTCAAAATAAAGATAATGAAAAGAAGGTGATATCATTTATTTATTAAAATAATTTAATTCTTATACGCATATTTATAACTAAAAATTGTAACTATAAAAGAAAAAAAAATTTAACAATAAGGGTTAATATACATAAATAATACCAATTTTGTGTCATATAACAAACTTAGTACGACATTTAAAGTGTAATAACTCATACCACATAATTTAAATATATAACAAAAATAATGTACCATCAAATAAATTTGATGGATTTTGTCAAGTATGCTAACTTGGACTAATAACGTTGATTAGATAGTAATGTGAACAAAATATATATATATATATATATACATAAAGATAATTAAGAAGTATAGATGTCATGTCACCTATTTGAGTTTATTAGGTTTATCACAATTATTAAATTCAAATTTAAGATAATTTATAAATTTCTTTTTAGGAATAAAATCATTTATAAGTAATTTTAATTTTTTTGACCAAAAGAAAAATAAAATTACATGCACATCTTTTTGCTTTTAAAAAAGTAGAAGAAATAGTAGAATAAAAGAAAATGACAAACCCTAAAACATATTAAGGACTTTATACTGTTAGTAATCATGACAGAAAAAGAGAGTGAGTGAGTAAGATAAGATGTGAAATCACCATCGAAGGCAATATTTGTGATTTGCCATGAAAGAGACAAATATTAGTCACCATTCAAGGAAAAACTTAACCACACTCCTATAAAATGCATTAATTGTTAGGTCATGCCACTTGAAAAACTTGCAATTGTCTTTTTTTTAAAATTAGCGTCCCTAAAATCTCTGTGCTAAGTTGTTTTGGCTTTACAGAATGCAAATTTAGGCTTCCACTCCATGGTTGTATGGAATCTAGTCTAAAACAATGTGTAAAGAAGAAAAAGATAAAGATGCAACTCTAAGAACAAAATCTCTGCAAGACTCCATTGTTAGTAAATGTCTAACCTTGATTCTCTTTGTTACTCTCTTTGGTATGTAATTTTAACACTCTTTTTTTCAATTTTCCTTTGCTCATGCAATTTGAAATTTACATTTAGAGTTTGTGAGAATAAAAAAGGATAGGTTACTATTACATTTATTAATTTTATTTTCCTTTTGTTTTGTTTTATAGTTTTTTTTTAAGTTAATTTGCTTTTGTTTTCTTTTTAATTAATTAATATTTAAATTATTTTGGATTTAAACCTAGTAATTGTGATAAGCTCAATAAGCTTAAATGGGTAATATTACACTTGTACCTTCTAATCATCATTTTATTTTTGTTCATATCACCATATAATCCATATAATTAGGTCATGGTCTCATATATACATGTTAAAGGCTATGGTTCCAAAACCTCTAAACTTCAACAGGTAAGATGAATAAAGTTTTTAGATTACTTCAAAATATGGATGATTACCTCATATTGCCACCACAGAGTCAATCATTTGCTCTGCCTATAGGCTCAACATATTTTGCTTAATTAAATTGCAATCTACATCTTATTTTCTCTATTTTATTATGCTTATACGTTGTCTCAAATAAGAAAATGATAGATAAGCAGTACTTTTAACTGAGCTCACAAAGACCTTGAACTATCAAAACTTGCTTGAGGTCTTAACAATTCCAAACCAAAAATCTCATTGATGGTTGTGTGGCTGTAAGCTAGCCACCATTGCCATTTTCATAGTTTTTGCTAATGCATCATTCTCCTCTACTTACATCTTAGGGTTTGTTTTTCATCCTATTACCAATTTTTGTGAACAAGAAGTGAGAGTTGAGTTATTTTTATGGGTATTTAAAAGAGCCTTTTCCCTTAGGCTTTTAAGGTGGACTCAAGTTAGGCTTTTTAGTTTGGTTTTCTTGGGAGGTCCAAAATGATTAATAATAGGCCTAAGGCCTAAAGCAATATGACCCAACACGAAGGTCTAATTAGAATTACCAATAAAAAAGAAGCCTTTATTATTAACTTGGGTTTCAGGTTGGATGACAAAGGGCTCACTAGCATTAGACCTAAAAGTGCTTCTGTGTTTTCTAAAAGCATGTGCAACCTTTGACTTAAGGCCTTTCCTTTTGCCTATTTCTCCTCAATTAAAAGGAAGAATCCCTAATGCTTTGTTGAAAAGGGGGAGGTTTAGGGGTTTTTAGGTATTTCTGTTACTTTAGGTGTTATAGGGAGCACTACCTATTTATGTAAAGTTAGCTTTTTTGTCTTTAAAATGATCAAACCAAAATTATCATGCTCTAATAAAGTAGAGATCATAATCATTTGCTCTATTAACTTTTCTAATGTTTTGTAAATCTCAAGGTTACTTATGTTATAAGACTAATGGGAGTACTCTTTATCATACCTCCATTCCTTATGATCATTAGGGCATAAAGAGCATTTAAAGTTCTCATCCTACGACCTTCATCCAAAGTTTCCAATTAAGGCCCTAATTTCTACACTTTTTAAAAGTTGAGGAGTTTACTCAAAGTCTCGAGCCACAACCCTCTTTCCTTAACTCGTCCTCCTTAAGGGGGCAACTCTATTCAACATGGCCAATTCTTTCATATTGGTAGCAAAACTCGAGAAAACGTTCATATTTAAAAGAGATCCATTTAAGGCCTTTAGAACAATGATTATTGAACCATATTCATAAAGTTTGATCTACTTTGAATTGCAATAACAACATGTAGTCATTAAAGTCGATTGAGTTATCCAAGGTGTAATCAACTTAAACAAGGCTACCAAAAATGTTGCTAATTTTTCTTATATTAGCACAAATCATTTGATTTAGGGGTAATCCATAAACTTAAACCTAGATCATAGATTGTGAGAAATCTAAGATTTTTAATGGCAATTTCAGTAACCACTCCTTTAAAATGAGATGGTTGCCCACAATCATCCATACTACCTTGTTACGGACTCTCTAACAATTAGTCTCCCTTATAAAGTAGAAGAGAAATCTATTATACTTAATGATAGGTCTAACAATTGTATAAATTTCATATTGAATTTTAAGTTTAATGTTGTGCAATTATGATTAGTTTTGGTACGTTTTACTTTAATTGCAATTCTTTTTGTATTATAGGTAAAGAATTGAAGTAATGAAATAATGGAATTAATAAATTAAACTTATTACAAAGTTTGAAAAAGAGGAGAATGCATGGATTGGTTATATAATTGGTTAAAGGATCAATTTACTATTAGAAGGATAAACCTGTGTTGGTCTATAAGCTAATTGGTGAATCAGTTGGACACTAAATGTATAATACTACAAAACTAACCGAATTGACATCAGTTTAGTCTAATTGGCACTAATTAATTGTGTTTTTACATTGTTACATATTTTTGTTGGGACATTTTAAGGGTAATTCGATCATTTTAAAGATATATATAAATACCATGTTGACAAATGACCTAGAAAAAAAGGAGGAACAAAGGATTCTTATGATCAAAATAAGGAAAAAAATTCTGAAAAAGGGAGAAGCAACTCAAATGAAAGGTAAGAGTTTTTTTTTTACCTCTTTCAATCCTTTTATTATGGTTTTAGAGATGTTAAATACTTGTTTATTTGTGATTTTTAGTATACATAATTAAGATCTTAAGTTAGGATAAAGGGATATAGTCTATTTTAAGGTTAATTTGCTTAAACTTTTATAGGTTATTCATACTCTTAAGTTATTTAATAAAAATGGTGATTTGATTTATCTATTTTGAGATTTATTGATACTTTTATACTTAATCACAATAGAAGTAGATTTTTTAGATTATGTTAAGATTGATAGATGAGACATAATTATACATTAAATAGATATACATACAAACTTAAAGATAAACATATGAATAAGTTTGTGTAATACTTCATAGTTTTTTGTACTTAATGGATCTAATCTATTTTTGTATAAGTTTGATGGAGGATCACATATAAACTAGGTATAACGAGTGTTACTTGACAAAGAACACTTCTTATTAAAGAGTAAATTAGCATTCAAATCATGAACTCATAAAGACCCAATGTGATTTGCCTCTTTTAGGCAAAACCTTATGACCCAATATCCAATTTAATTGAGACAAAATTTCAAATTCCTTCGCATTGTTAATTTAGTAATTAATTTAATTTTATTATTTTTATTAAAATTAAGGTTTTTTAACAATCTTATTTAATTTTGTGGTAGTATAAATTGCAGTTGAATTCTCAATTTCTGTGGGTACAATACTTGAAATATTCACTGGGTTTTATTACTATGATCGATCTTGTGCACTTGTAAGTAAGTCTAATCAAATTTTTGGCATCATTGCCAAGGAATGATGACATTGATTATGATTTGTGTCTTTTATTCATTTACTTTAATGTAAATTATTTTGTTCTTCTTTCTTTTGTGAAATTTAATTTTGTTTGTTTTGATACCCTATTGATTATTTTTGTGAGTCACTTTTTCATTGTTGTTATTTGATTTTTTATTATTAACTCAGTTTTTACATTTTATTATTATTTTTATTTGTGGGTATGTTTTTAAGAAAGTTTCAAAGTGTTCAATCACTTCCTTTAAATCCTAAAATTGAAAGGGCATGTTGTGGTAATTAAGCACAAAGAAAAGTAGAGATGACAAAAAATTAAGGAGAAAACAATGAGCAAGTGGTTTATCGAGCCAACAATATTGGTCAAAAAGCACATTGATAGGTCCAACTCAATAAAAAAAACATTTAGTGACTTAAGATTAGTGCCTCTTCTTCTTGCATTAAGCTTATCACAACAATACATAATTATGAGTTGAAAACAATTCACTTCAACATGTTGTCAGCTTTTCATAGGTTATTAAGTGATGATCCTTTCACCTTCATTAAAAAGTTCTACAATATAGTTCTAACCTTCTTTTTACAAGGTCATTACGAGGATGAGTTACATATATGGTGGTTCCTTTATATTTTAAAGGATAAAGCGAAAATATGGTTGCATAATAGTTATGAAATGTTACGAAGTAGGTTAATGATTTTTTTTTTTTTATAACTCAATCTATGGTTCATGATAACTTAAACAAATCAAAATTTTTATAAATAGTAGTTTAAATAGAGTTAAGCTCAATTATTTGAAAAACCAACTTAATGTCCTAAACTTCCATGGGTGTCTGGACACTTTAGATTTTGTCGAGGATTTATTTGATAACATTGGTGCTAAATGGTTTTTTTGCGAAGATTTTTCCGACCTTAATAAACTTAGAGACCTTATGTGCTTCTGTCACATCTTCTTTAAAATCCAAAGTGGCTTCATCACAATAAATATGGTTCTTAACAACCAAATCATTTAAAGAGCCTAATTCCATAAAGAAAAGTAAGTTTTGGTTAATACGCTAAGTCTAAGAATATATGTTATAGAGTTGATTGGGTTAGGTAGGATGTATGAGTTTTAAGTTAATTATAGCATAAGAGTGAGAATTGTTCTAGAGGAAAAGAGTAACAATATTTAAGAGGTTGTTAATACTTCTATAAGAAATTTTAATGGAGTCCCTCCTCTAGTGAGGATGGGATGGAGGGGGTGAGATGTAGTCAAGGATTCAGGGGTAAGGTAGTTAAAGTGAAATAAATGCAAAGTCAAATAGGGGAGGATATAAGCTTAATGATAATGTAGTGGTCCTGAGTCATTAAGAGCAATTTGAAAGGCAATTAATTAGAAATAGGCAAGAAAGGTAAAGCATAAGAGAAATTTATAATGTTGGGGGCTTGGGGAAAAAGGGCTAAGAACTTTCATCAAAAAGGTTAAACTAGAACCTAGTTGTTACTTTGGAAAAGGAACAAATAACCTCCTTCAAGAAGAGGACCTTTTCTTTCCTAATTATATCCTTTTAAACTGGTTTTCTTTCTTAGTTTTGGCCCATTCAAAGACCAAAAGAGGGTAATTACCTCATTTCTTATAAATCTCACAATTTATTTTCTAAATTTTAAATATAAGAAACTTTTAATTGCCAGAATATTAAGATGAATTTAAATTAATTTTCATTCTTTATTCTTTCTCATTAACTTTCTAATAATACATTTTCTCTTTTATCAATAAGATTTTTCCAAAAAAAAAGAGAGAAAAATTATGTTTTTTATTGAAATTAAGATATATAGTAAAAAAATCAATTTACATAATTTTAAAAATATTTTGTATTTTAAAATAATTAAAAATTATCTAATTTGGATTATATTTGAAATATACTCTAGTAATTTAGAATATATTTAAAATATACCTAAAATATTTTTAAAATATACTTAAAAATTAAATTTTTTTATAATATTTTTTTGAATTTTTAATTTTTTTTATTTATAAAATTTTGAACTATTCATTTTACATCACATATAAATATTATTTTATTCAATATAAATTATACTGTATTCACCAAATGTCTATCAAATAGTCTATCTACTTATGAGTTTTATAAAAAAATAAGAAATAAAAAAATCAGATAACTTTTCTTACAATGTAACAAAAAAAATAAAAATATAAAAAAATAAAAGTCCGGTAACTTAGGGTTTCGACACTAACGAGAAAGAGAGAGAGAGAGAGGCAATTGCCGCTCGGATGAAGGGATCACACAAGAACGGGAGAAGATGTCGCCGCTCGGATGAAGGGATCACACAAGAACGAGAGAAGATATCGACGCTCGGATGAAGGGATCGCACAAGAACTCTCTCGTTATCTCAGAAGAGATGTCATTTCTTGCACCCAAAATAAAAACTAGGACAACAACTGTGGTCATGCATCACTGAATTCAAGAAGGTTTATTAGGCTATAAATATGCACAAAATTGTACAAAGAAGTGCCTAAGGGGAGAAGAGAGATTCGAGAATGGAGTTAGATTACTTCTTGTTGATTATCGCGGTGATTTCAGGAGCTTACGTTGTTGTATTTGGGTTTATCAAGAAACTCAACGAGTGGTACCATGTTAGTAGAGTGAGTGAGCTCATCCGCTTCCACCAGGTGATATGGGCTGGCCCGTTGTTGGCAATATGCAGTCATTCTACAAAGCTTACAAGTCTAACAACCCTGAGTCCTTCGTCAACGACATGGTTCTAAGGTATGACCAACTGTCTGCCAATCTTTTTAGCCACTGGGCCATGCATCTTTTAAACTTATGGGAAAAAAAAAAGAAAATAAAATAAAATACAGCCACTTTGGTAGCAGACAAAAAGGGTATCGAAAAACAAGTGAAATTATTTGATGAGATCTAAAAATGAATCATGTATCCAATTTTAACATGTCCATCACAAATGATAAGTCTATTAAGATGAAAGCATTTCATTATCCGTGAAAATTAAGTATAAAACTAAATGGTATACTAAACTTTAACAAA
Source organism: Bruguiera gymnorhiza (assembly GCA_020883675.1). Taxonomy (NCBI): domain Eukaryota; kingdom Viridiplantae; phylum Streptophyta; class Magnoliopsida; order Malpighiales; family Rhizophoraceae; genus Bruguiera; species Bruguiera gymnorhiza. The sequence continues at coordinate 1,785,687 of JAIRCJ010000087.1, forward strand.
GGAGACGTACAGAAGAGCTATTTTGGTCTAAACCCTAAATTTGGTTTCTGAGCTTTCTGATGTTTCTAAATGCCTCCTTTCTGTTATACATTTATAATATTAAAGTTAATCTTTTAGATGCAGTTACGTCTTCCTATTTGTTTTCTGTACAATTACACTTTGAGTTGCCGATTAAAATTGTTCAATTGGGTAGAAAGAACTCCCTTTTTTTCAAAATTAAAAAATAGTAAAGAACAAATATTATTATATTTATCTTGTATTTGAATAAATAACCGGAACTATTATTATTATTATTATTATTATTATTGCTTACAAAACCTTCTCTCAAAACTTCCTTAGAACTATAAAATCTTTTATTGTCAAATTTAATGAAAAGGACACAAAAATAGTTTGATGGATTGATTGAATGTAAAATTTCAAAACTGAAATATAAGTCAAGTCAAAATTTAAAGTAGAAAATTTTTTTGAAAAAAAATAAATATTGATATAAACTATTAATCAGGCAATCTAAACTAAACTGTCAATTTTTTTTAAAAAAAATTGATATAAAAGCATAAAGTGATGGGAAAAAAAATTATTTTTTCAAAACTTCCAAACATTATACCTCAATGTTTTTACCCATAAAAATTAATTGTCTAAAACTCTAGCATAACAAGTCCTGTTAATCTCAATGCCCAAATAAGTCCAATCATAAAAATCAAATATACGGCTTCATCACATAGACGCGCATTGTCCTCACACGGGACAAAAGCAAGTGAAGTGGCATAAATGGTTGTGTTGAATAGAAATTTGTTATTTATGTAGTTAATTTTGATCATACATCAAATTATTATAAATATGCAATTGACGATTATGATATTGTGACGTAATACTTTCTAGGGTTTGCACCTATCCCGTAACATTTTCAAAAAAAAAAAAAAGGGTAATCTAATATTCTACTTTGCAACCTCATGATCCTTATAACAGAAACGTTAAAAGCGAAAATCTCTCTAACACGGTAGACAATGGTGCGATGGCAGATGTGGCAGAACAGGAATCTACAAGGCCCACATGTTTGGAAGCCCCAGCGTCATAGTTTGCGATCCACAAACATGCAGGCGTGTCTTAATGGATGATGAAAGCTTTGGACCTGGCCAGCCTCCTTCCACCAAGAAACTATTTGAGAGAGAATCAGTCAACCCGGAAGCCGAGCATAGACTCGTGCGGCGGCTGGCGGCGATTCCGGTCAACGGCAGCGAGGCATCGTTGTTGTATATCAAGTACATTGAGGACCTTGCCGTTGCTGCAATGGAGGAATGGGCTAGCATGGACCGTCCCATCGAGTTACTGTCTGAAGTGAGAAGGTTTGCTTTTAAGGCCATCGCTTATATCTTCTTGGGACCCACGAATGACTCTGTTCTCGGCCCTTTGAAGAGGTCCTATAACGATCTTCTAATTGGGCTTAACTCCATTGGAATCAATCTTCCTGGGTCTGCATTTCATAAAGCGCTCGAGGTAATATTCCCCAATAAGCCCTTTTCTTATGCTAGAAAAGAAGATGGCGATACAGTACTTAACGTATTCTTTGAGTTTAAATGTCAATTGCCTTGCATTGATTTTCAAATTTTTGACCAACATCTCCTCTATTGCCATTGCACCTTCCCATGGAGGCGGATCTACTCATTAGTAGAGTTTTTTCTTCTTCTTTTTTTCTCTCTTTTTATGTCTAATTAAATTGAAAAAAAAAAGGAGTTAATTATGAGTGAGTTTTAAAATTTAAAATTTTATCCCGAAATTTTGCACTTAATAGTCTGTAAATTATATCTAATGAGTCAGTTTATTTATTAGATGGTCCGTTTTATGTTGTTTTCCTATTCTGACGTCCCAATAAAAAAAAAAAAGTACCAATTTTTGGTTTTGGAAGGTTATGGCTTGATCAAAATACAATAACAAAGGTGATTGAGAGAAGGTAGGTAGACAGGAAACGTCCAGACAGAGTGAAGTGCTAACGTGGGTTTTGCACAAATTTTATACAATTTTTAAAAAATATATATAATATATAAATAGATAAAATAAAGTATGAAAATAAGTATATATTATTAATATTTATTTACACATGCTATTTTACCTGTTTATCTTTTAAAAAAAATAATAAAATAAAATAGACGGTGACCGATGTTGCCCCGTTACTGTATCGGTGTCACGGGGGCGCAACATGATGAATACGAAAAGTTGTTTCACTGTAGTAACTCGAAACGATTACATGGAGGAAGAAACAGATGCAAGGAATACAATCTTTACAGAGCAAGTTAATTAGAATGCCTTAACAACAAATTCGTTCAGGCCAGGAGGAATCTGGAAAAGATGCTTGGAGCAGTCTTAGAGGAAAGACGGGCAATGAGCAACAGAAGTCATCTAACAAAAGGCATGATGGACTTGATGATGGAATTTGAAGATGAAGATGGTGGAAAGCTGGGCGACGAAGAGATCATTTATATGCTGCTCGCACTCTTGTTTGCCGGCCATGAAACTGTAGCCCATGCAACAATGTGGGCAGCATTTTACCTTTATCAACATCCAGAGATTTTGCAGAAAGCCAAGGTGGGCAATTTTGTGTAATGACAGATGATGACTTTTCCCTACGAAGCCTTGATTATGAACCACACTTTTGCAGGAAGAGCAAGAGGAGATCATAAGGCGAAGAACTTCTACTCAGAAATTGAGTTTGAAAGAGATTAAGCAAATGTGTTATCTTTCTAAGGTACCCTGCCGCCTGTGATAATCCATATGCCAAGTCAATTATATCCTATAGGAAAATTTATTGTATTGGATGGTGACATCAACTAACTACTGAGTTGACAGAATTTAACCAATAATCATTTATCACATTTAAACTTAACAAATTTTTTATAAATAATTATTCTCTTTTATTCGAGAATTATATCTTAAAAGTAAAAATTTCATTAGTTGGAATCACAATTTTTATTTTTTAAACTTCAGCATTTTAAAAATACAAGTTATTGCCCCCTCATGGCAGATTACAAGTTATATCTTGTTTCAACCTTCTCATAAAAAATTACTTACGATTCAAACATTGACAATTCTATACCAACTTAGCAACTTTGTTAGTAGGATAGCCTCACGTAAAGTGTATATTCTTCTACGATATAAAGCATGCTTTTTGGTCTCGAATGGATTTTTGTGTTGTGCTCTAGATAATTGACGAGGCATTGAGGAAAGCTAGTATTTCAACTTGCATATTCCGGGAGGCAAAAATGGATGTTGAAATGAATGGTTGGTGCACTAATTTTTCATTGTTAATTTAGTCAACTTCTCTATGATCATATTCGCATATCTTTCCTCCCTTATAGTTATGTTATGGCTGACTAGAGGAGGAAATTACATATCCGGGCAGGCTATCTCGTTCCAAAAGGATGGAAAGTTTTGGTCTGGGGCAGAGCTGTTCATATGGACCCTGAAACCCATGCTGATCCAGAACGATTTCTGCCCTCTAGATGGGATGTGAGTTAGATATTTATTTTATGCCCTAAGTTAGTAGATTATTTTTCTTTCCAGGTATAAATAGTTTTGCTTATGCAATTCATGTTTATGATAGTTTCAAGCCTAAAATAGGCCTTTATGGTTTTTATTTTGGTGTAACTTTTTGCTTTGACTTGGCAAGCAGAATCAGAAACTTAAACCAGGATCTTTTATTCCCTTTGGAGCTGGAAGCAGGAAGTGCCCTGGAGCTGACTTTGCCAAGCTTGAGATTTCCATTTTCCTCCATTATCTAGTTCTTAACTACAAGTTATTATTCCTACCTGCTTTCTCTAGCCAACTAGCCAGTTGCCAACTTTTTTTTTTTTTTTGAAGAAGAAAAAATTTGCCAATGATGCAAGTATTGCCTAGTTAATTAATTTTAGTTCCCTTAAAATAATGTATTCTATTATATAAAAATTTTGAAACAGGATGGAACAACAAGATCCAGGGTGCCCATCTATCTATGTACCGTTGCCAAGACCTAGGGACAATTGTCTAGCCAAAATCACAAAGCTGCCATGATCGATGGAAGACCTGCTTGCTTCCGTACCATAGCCTTGGACACGGATGACTATAAGGTTCACCTTCTTCTCGTACGAGATATTAATGGAACTTGTGCTTCGAACTTTTTTATTAAAATTTTTTGTTTGAATTTTAATAATTATGTTCTTATTTCTGGTGTTCTGGCTTCCCTTGTAAAAAACAAAAATAAAAAATTAAATTTGTGCTACAAATTGTTTACTACCATGTAATTTATTGGAGGAAATTGTGTCTATCCGTAGCATCATTCAAACAAGTTCGTAATGTGCATGGAGCTATTACTTTTGAAAATTTAAGATTGAGACTAATCTTTGTTAAAATTAAAACTATCAATTAAATAACTAATTTATTAATCTAAAATTGCCGTTTAGGATAAAATTAGTTGCAGCTAAATCGATGGACAGCCAAAGATTCAAAACTAAACTGATAAAGCTATCACCACCTCGGTGATAACGTAATTTATTGTATTTTACTTTATATTAATTTAAATTTAAATCTTTTATTATCATCATCTAATAATAAATCTAAATTAAAATTAAAATTTTAAATTTTAAATTTTTTAACCTCAACAATAAGAATGAAAGAAATTCACTTAAGGCCAATAATATTCATATAATTGATTTAAATTTCTAGTTATATGATATTTAATATATTTACTATATACTTTTTACTTATTTTAAAAATTAAAATCAAAAAATAAAAAATAAAAACCTCTAAAGCAGCGAGAAACAGGTAAAGAGACAAGTTGGATGGCAGGTAATAGGTGCTTGGAAATATGAACCGAGCGACACGTAGCGTTAGAGACATTTCTTTTCAGTTTCTTTTACTTTCTTTTGTATTTTCCTCGGGTTCACATCCTATTGTATACACTAGCGCCATGAACATGCCTTTGTTCCACAATTCAAGGCTGGACCGGTGAGATTTTTTGCAAGTTGTAGGTTATGTAACTTGTTTTTGGTGATATTAATGAAAATAAAACAAATTGAGTTTTCTCCAAATTCTAACTGTTTTGATGAAAATTACTAATTGTACTCGGTGCTTATATTTATTGAACAAAGGAATTGGACGAATAGAATTCAACACAGCATTGAATTCTTCAACATTTATCATGGCAAACGAGCTGTCGGAAGAAAATGGTTCGGGTGTCCATGGCGATGAAGAAATACTGACACACAAAAGGGAAATATAATATAATGAAAAGGGAAATATTAAACACAGATTGGCAAATTTGGAGCTTGATTTGCAACAACTGAAAAAGACTTGAACTTGTTTAATGTAAATCCCAAGATGAACACATTGCTAAAACATACGGCAAGTCTAATGAGCTGCATCTTCTTCTTCACAGAATTTGGCGTACTCTTTTGGACCCATTAAGGACTCCAATTCTGATGGATTGTTTGGCTTGACCTTGATGATCCATCCATCTTCATATGGACTTGAATTGATCTTCATCAAATTCAGAAGCCAAAAAATGTCCGAATTAGGAAAGAAGAAATATACATGTACTGTGTTTGGGAAGAGTAGTAAGCAAGGCAAGTGAGTCCAGGCTATGCACAACATAGATTTAGAGCAATTATAGTAGAAGACAAAAAGCAAACAGGTTTGGTTTACCAAGCCAGGTTCTGCCTTAAGCTTTGGGTTAACCTCAACAATCTCGCCAGTGATTGGAGAAATTACATCACTAGTTGCTTTCACACTTTCCACAGCTCCCAAACTGCCCCCTCGAGTAACCGAATGTCCAGTTTCCGGCAAATCTACAAACACCACTTCTCCCAGATGTCCCTGCACATATTGCGAGAAATTCACATTTTACTTATCATTTGGACTCTAGGCCATCTTGTGTCATTGGTCTGGGCTTGCAGCCTTGCACCCCTCGTCAGTTGGGTAATCTACGCAAATGACATTCATCCGGAAGAAGAACAAAGTAGGCAAGTAGAAAGCATCGTAGTAATAGGACTTGTATTATATAATTATTAAGATACAAAGTGAAAAATCTCCCCGTCCAAACAAAATTCTTTAAAAGTTTCTCCTAGTTATAGAACCGCCCTTGTAAAACTACCATTTCATTTAGGAGACCATTAATGCAATTGTTCACCTAGGAGATCGTTAACACCATGACAACTGACAAGACAACTTGGTGCCATAAGAAATATAAGCAAAAATGGAACCATGAGGTCTGCATAGATAATGGCCTCACACTACAGAACATAGTCAAAAGTCATCGGCCCGTCAATTGCCCTATAATTGAATTGACCGAGATCGATGTGAAAGGGGAACACACTCGCACATACCGAACATGTTAAGAACTTTCTCACGATAATATGGTAATTATGCCAAGTCATTGTTTCGTGCTAACCAAAGCCCTCCTCTAATCACAGGCCTTAATTTAAACGGAAAATTGTCACATAGACCTAATCCACAATATCTTACTCATGATATTGTGACGTGTATGTTCCACATGTTATGAAAATATTTGACACGCATGAGATTAGGATTTTGTCAATAATGGTAAGCTGGCTTTACATGATTATTTTCTAATTTCAATCCAATCTGATACATGGGTCTAGCCATAAATCCTATCTAGAGGAGGAACATGTCAGATTTAAACTGAAATTTTGCATTTTGCGTTGGGAATCTTCACTGGCAATAACTCTAATCTGACGACAAAGAATTTCACTTTATGTAGCTAATTATAAGAGTAACCTGAGCATGGTCACTGATACCAACTGCAGCCACTGCACCCTCAGGTTTCACCCATTCATGTGAAGATGAATACTTGAGTCCATCCAAAACTACACAAAAAGGAAAAATCCTTAATATCCATGCACCCATCTTGTGAATATACACAAAAAACTCAAAAATAACTTCAATAAAGGAAAGAATTCAAACGAAACCCATCTTTGAAGAATGAAAAAAAGGTGAAGGATTTTACTGAACTCAGACACTGAATACAATCCGGTAAGCTGCAGTTCACTTGACAAACAAGCAAAAGGAAAAAGGCAAAGACAGTGAAGAAATTTACCAGAGGAGAAGCATCTTGAGAGAGAGAACGGTGAGAGGTGTGCTTTGGAGGCAACAGAGATTCTCAGAGCATTGGCTGTTGAAGAAGCCCACATCCTTAGTGCCATTGTTGCCTAATCCTGACTTTGCCTTTTTCCTTTTATTTTATCTTTGGATGGATGAATGGTCTGCAATCAATGCCTCATCCCAATTACCACGATGGTCGATACAATGGCCCTCTCTCTCTTTTTTCCTTTTTTTTTTTTTTTTTTCTTTCTTTCAATTATTTTGTCCATAAACCTCATTTTCCGTCCGGTTTCTACGCAGGCTGTCTTGACGTTGCAACTTGAATGATAACACCTGGTGTGTTTTACATCGGATGACCGGGCCTCATAAATTACCCCTCAATTTTGGATATTCGACCATAGTATAATTAATAATAAAATATATTTTTATATTAATTTTAATATAATTTATTATTATTATTATTTATTTATTTATAAATATAAATTTATATTAAAATTATAATATTAAATTTTACTTTCATTAATACTAAAATTAATAGTAAAAAATATATTTTTATACTTAATAGTATTTTACTGATGAGTTTATTTTATAAAAAAATAAATAAATAATATTAATAAATAATATTAATTTTAATTTTAATTTATAAGTGCAGTAATTAATATATTTATAATATATATTTTCTAAAATATATATATATATATATATATAATTAATTAAAATAATAATAATATTATTATTTATTATATATTTATAGTAATTTTTGTTAAAATTATATATATAATTTCTTCTTAAAATCTTAATTAAGAGGTTAAGTGTTTGAATGAAATAGTATTTTAACATAATATCAAAAATTTATAACTAAAAGGGAATTATATATTCAAATCATATTATTTTTATATTTAATTATAAATTTTTACAAATATCTTAAACTTGTCCTTAATTCACTTTTTCAAACAACAAGTTTGTGTTTGAAAGTTAGTCTTACTCATAAAATAGTTTCTCTATAATCTATGTTTATATTTAAATATATTATGAAAATTTAAAAAAAATATATTTTTTATTTATATAATAATTTTTTATAAATTCACAAATTAAAAATATAAAAATATTTTATAAAAATTTTATTACAATCAATAAAAATTTAATTATTATAAAAAAAATTGTATTCATTCATAAAATACTATTTTAATTTTAATTAAATTTCTGTAATTATAAAATATTCTAATAAAAAATAAATGACAAAAAAAGTATTCTCAAATTCTCTTTCTCAAGAGAAAAAAGTTTTAAATTTAATTTTTTTTCCAAAAAAATAAAAGAAATAATTACCCTTAAATTTCATTTTAAAAAAACTATTCTCAAATTTTTTATTATTTTAAAAAAATTATAAAAAGAAAACAACATTTCTCAATTTCACTTATTTTTTATAAGAAAAAATAAAGAAATACCTACTATAAAGTTTTTTTAAAAGGAGAAAAAAATAGATGGTCTTGCAAATTTTCTTTTATTATCTTAAAAATAAAAATTTATTGGAAAAAACAAAAGCTTTTGATATCCACTTAAAGGTACTTTAAATTTGAAAATTAACTTTCGAAATCCGGTTAGAGGGACTTCTTTCTCTAATTTGAAGTTGAGTTAGCAAAGATATGAATTTTAAGTTCTTCTAAATAAATAGTATCATTCTTATGCACCAAATGTCTATCAACCCCATAAGTTTTTTTTAAGTTATATTTGATATATGGGTGCACCTCAAGATTCTCCATGTAAATTTGACTGAAGGATAATCTAACCCTAGCTAAAGACTGGATTGGGAAGTATAATTTTCTAATTATCATTAGGCATTCACACGTTTTTGTAATTGTAGACGGTGGATGATAGAGAAAAAACAGGGAAAAAAAAAGAGAAAAAGATAAAAAGAAAATACAGATTAAGGGATATATATATATATATATGGTGAGGGGTGGAGCGATAAGTCAGTGCAAGGAGGACTTTGAACATAACACGTGGCAAGATGTCTCGAAGTCTTTGAATGTATATTTACGACGTTTCGCGAGATGATTGACCGACAGTAACAAAAGATGTTACTGGTTGCGCAATGACTCGACATGTCATGCTGTGATTGGTCCACCATCGCAGATGATATCATGTGGTTTGGTATATGACAACACCACGTGTTAGGATATGATTGGTTGATCTATGTGACAAACGACAATTTGTCTACTTACGCAACGCATGTCACGCCAACCATTCCGTACAAATTTTTCTAATTCTGATAATACTAATTTCAGCCAAATTCACACGTTTTCGTAAGTATAGAGAAAACCACACTCTTACGAGAAATTTTCCCAATCTTTACTACAATACTTATATTTTGCATTAAGAACTCTAAGGGGCTAAGCCCTACCATGGCTGCCCCATGGTGCGTTCCTCTGCTATTGGTTTGCCAACACAAAGGGAAAACCCACCATGGCATTCCAACTTAGTGTTAATTGTTCGACTAACCAGAAAAGAATAAAGCACTTAAATTTGAAAAATACTATTGGTTAAGATTAAATATATGTGAATAAAAAAAATATTAAATCTAGACAGCTAGGTAATATTATGTTTTAATTATTTCTCCGAGTTAGATTATTTAGGTTGTTTCCGCATGATAGGCTAATAGGGTACGCACGTCCTATGTTAGAAGAATGAGTGACCGAGTTTACTTCAAGAGAAAAAGGAACCCAACAAAAGTTAAAAATTGACCATTCAGCTGAGTTTCGTTGCCTACAATAATAAAGCTCTTCCGTAAGAAGTGGATTTCAAATCATATCAGTTTTATAATAGATAATAAAGCCAAAAAAAAAAAAGAAAAAGAAAAAGAATCTCTTCCTATTCAAATCCTTTACGAAATGTTTATGGGAATTAAACACACAAAAATTCTACAACTTAGTGGATACATATCGATATCTATATATATATATATAGATAGATAGAAATTGGGGAATATTGGATAATTCATGGAAAAAGGAATTTAAAAACTTGAGGGCTTTTAGGAGTTTGTTTTAGTTTGTTACTGTAGTTGATAAACTGACGATAACAGAATTTACTACTAATAAATTTAATTAACAGTTTAACAACTATTTATAACATTTTAAAAGAAAAATAATTTTTTTTAATAAAATCAAAACTTGAATTGATAGTTGTTCAACTTCTTAAAATTTGTCTTTAATTGGTAACCGAGCCTCTGAGAATTCAAAAGCGAAATACAAATCAATGATATATGCCCACATTAATTACGATACAGACCCAATCTCAACACGAAGGCACGGTAATGTAGAGGCATGTGTTCAATAGGTTTGGGACAAATAAATTCGAGTCAATCTAACTATTTTTAGGATTTTTTCTTCTTCTTTTTTTTTGTTGATAAAATCTTGATCTCATTTTATATTAGCATAGATGAAAAAAAGATATTATTAATTGTTTTTTTTAATCTTTTTATATGATTACTTGTATAAAAAATAAAAAAATAAGTTTAGAATATATATGATTAATTAAATGTTTATATATATATATATATACTTTTTCTAAGTTAATTCAAATGCTAGAATTTTATATTTTACTTTTTTTAATTTATTCAAATATTAAAATGTTCGAATTTTACTTTTTTATTTTGTAAAAAAATAAAATAAAATAAAATTCATCAAGTTGTTAGGTTGTCTTGTGGATTAACTTCGCTGGTTACTAACATTTTTTAGTTATTCGACTTGAGATTATTTTATTTTATACGTTGTTGAAAAAATTTCTTGACCCTATTAATTTGAGATTGAAGTCTCTCCAGCCGTCGAACCCATGGCCGAATCACATCCCGATCCGACCCGACCCAAAACCGAGATGGGGTCTAATTATTCAAAATCATCCTTTTGCTGGTACCACCCCATTGGAGATGGCCGACGAGATCCCTCGCTACCAAAAGGGGAATGTCTGATCGTGTTAAGGACCCCGAGACAAAAAAGACGATGGACGGCTAAGGCGTTGCCAGAAAAAAATCCAGATTGGGCTTTCAATTCCAGAGAATTAAAACAAAGGCATGATGGCTTCGGAATGTCCGTTAATTAACTAAAAGCCAATTCACATGGAAAATCCCAATCAAGGAGGACCAGAACTTTGACAACTTAATAAAAAGAGAAGCATGTGTCAATGCCCCATCGTCCACGTAAACTACACTTTCACTGCAAAAAGGAAGAAAAAGAAAGAACACACACGCGAGCTTTAGTGCTTTACTGATTGATTCTATTCAACGAAGCCACATTGACCCCACTTTGGACCAGCAACATTCATAAACGAAGCTGCAAAATTCACGGCTTCTCGAGCTCTTCTTCTTCTTCTTCTTCGTAGTGGAAGCTCTTGAGTCGTGGCTGGGGTTTGGGGTTGCCGCTGCCGTTTTTGTTTTTAACTTCGGTTGGCCATCGACGCCAACGCGAACGGGATGGACTTCTCTTCTCCTCCATCCCCTGCCGACCAGAAGAATAGGATTGACCCCCGATCGCCCCTCTCTCTCCCCAGAACCCGTGCCCGTAGATGGCGTCATGGCCGCGCCCGCACAGCCGTCGTTGTCGTCGTTGCCCTCTTCCTTTCCACCTCCGCCTGGCTCTCTCTCATCTTCTCTGCCACCTCCGCCCGTTGCTTCCACCGCTTCACCAATTGGCAAGGCAGACCCCACACTACTTCTCTCACGAACCGCCCTCGCTCCACTCCCACTATCGCCACCACCTCCTCCGTCTCCTCGTCTGATCCTCGTCCTCGTCGCAATCATCATCCATCCACTGTCTCATCGCAGCCGCAGCCGCAGCCGCCGCCGCCTCGCTCCACGCCCCTTCGTTCCTCCCTCCAATTGGGACGCAATCGCAATCGCAGCCTCTCAGAGTCGGAGGACAAGCACTGGGGAGAAGAGCCGCTTGGACTGAAACAAATCGTGTTTGGAATAGCGGGATCTTCGCAGCTATGGAGGCAGCGGAAGGAGTTCGTAGGGCTTTGGTGGCGTCCAACCCACATGCGGGGCCATGTCTGGCTTGAAGAGCAGGTCTCCCCCGAGGACTGGGACGCTTCTCTGCCCCCAATCATGATTTCAGAGGACACCTCCCGTTTCCGCTACACCAATCCCACTGGTCATCCTTCCGGGCTTCGGATCTCCCGCATTATCTCCGAAAGCTTTCGCCTCGGATTGCCCCAAGTTCGGTGGTTCGTTCTAGGGGACGACGACACCATCTTCAATGTGGATAATCTGGTAGCTGTGCTCAGCAAGTATGATCCCTCTCAAATGGTTTACATTGGTGGCCCTTCTGAAAGCCACTCCGCTAACACCTATTTCAGCGGTTCTATGGCCTACGGCGGTGGCGGCATCGCCATAAGTTATCCCCTGGCGGAGGCGCTTTCCAACATCTTGGATGACTGTCTCGACAGGTATCATAAGCTCTACGGGAGTGATGATCGACTCCACGCCTGCATTTCTGAGCTCGGAATTCCTCTATCCAGAGAGCACGGCTTCCATCAGGTACATTCTCCCACCTGTTGCATTCCCGGCCATAGTCGGAAAAATTATTATTCTAACAAATCTGGCGGCTTCCTTCTGACAGTGGGATATCAGAGGAGATGCGCACGGTCTCCTGTCGTCCCACCCAATCGCACCCTTCGTATCAATTCACCATGTTGAAGCCGTCCATCCCTTTTACCAAGGCTTGAGCCATTTGGACAGTTTGAAACTCTTCACCGAGGCCATGAAAGCCGACCCTATGAGCTTTTTGCAGCAATCAATCTGTTATGACCGCAAACATCACCTTTCTTTCTCTATCTCACTCGGTTATGCCATCCAAGTCTTCCCGAATATTCTGCTTCCCCGCACGCTGGCACGCTCCGAAAACACCTACTCTGCCTGGAACGGGATTAATCACCGAAACGAATTTGATCTGGATACCAGGGACCCTCTCAGATCTCTTTGCGAGAGGCCAATCCTATTTTTCTTGAAGGGTGTAAAGAAACAAGGCAAGTCTACATGGGGCTCATATGCACGGGCCAGACAGAAAGATGACTTGAAAAGAAGACTTTACTGCTTCCCGCGTTCCCCTCCTCTGCCTCACGTGGAGAATATCCAGGTCTCGGGCTTTCCTTTAAGCAAGAATTGGCATTTGGTGAGTGTTCTTTAAATCTCCTCCTGTCTCTGTTTTTCTGATCGTGGAATGGCGATTTCTCAGACTTTTCTCTTTGACTTGAAATGGCAATATTTCAAATATTTATCTGGACAGGCACCTCGTCGCCTTTGTTGCAAACTGAAGCAAACCAGCGATGAATTCCTTGCGATGTCAGTTGGGCAGTGCGATAAGGGATCCTTCGGTTCTTTTGTCGATTCCGTGTGAGCGAATGTACTGTGGTTGTTGGAACTCAGCTTTGTGTTGGTGTTAAAATGGCACATTTTGCTGTTGAAAAGCCAACACTTTCTCTTATTCTCTTCATCTGGGGCTCCCGTGATGGATAGAAACGTACTTCATGAAGTTTGGACTGATTCGGCATTCAATTAACAGATTTATGGAGAGTCCATTCTTGGACAGAGTTGAGATTATGACGTGCTTCATGGATTGCTTATTCTTTACCCTACTTTTCTTCGGAAGGTACAATGAAATGAAATGAAATGAAATGAGATGCAAGGCTTAAGTCTTATGGTTTATGAAGCTGTGAAATGAAACGGTCTTTGCATCAAACCACCTCAGTCAGTCACATTATGAAGCTATGTTGAAGAATAATACAGCGTTGCTTATGAAAAATTGTCTCAATCTTAAACAATTTGTTTGGGAAAATTAACCACAGAAGCCATCTTTTTTCCTAAAAAAATTTTATGAAAAGATCTTAGAGGGCGTATGACTGAGTTTCTAGTTAAGTGTGATAAGTAAGAAGAAAATTTTTGCATTATTTACTGATCTAAGTGGGCGACATGTATGATGTGAGGACAGTGGGCGAGCCGATGTGCTTCCCAATCATTGTTGATTTGCAATCTGAGCAGATATCTCCGATCCCTTTTTCTTTTTTCATTTTTTTTTTGGTTTTTTGGGTAAGGATAGGGACAACTAGTTCCCACCCTCGGATCCACCCCATCCCTTGCCCGTATCCACATCGTTGTTTATTTATCGTTTTATCCATAAATCATAAATATATGTATAACTGTATAAAGACATTACCGTAATTTTAGTTAAAACCCTTTTTTTTTTTTTACCCTAAGCTGCATGCGCATAGCAGTCACATGATGCATTAGATTTGTTGGATAAAGTGGTTTGTTTGAGCATGTGGGGTTGTGGTCCTGGGGTTTGAATTCCTGGCTACGTATTGGATTTCGTGGTGCTTCATTGTGTTTGGGGCGAGTTGTCTACTTATGATTGCCGTTGTGGGGTCTGATTTTCATTGCAGCAAGAATCTTGTCAATTGCAAGAGCGAAGAAAAAATCATTTGATAATTGAAGTTTTGGTTCGGTGGTCGCGGTGCTTTTACAGTGGGGGGCTGTGCCTTTTTTTTTTTTTCTTTTTCTTTTTTTGTCTTCTTAAAGTTTATAATTTGTTTTTATCTTTTTGGGATAGAACGAGTCAAGGGTCCTCGATATTTTACGAAGACGAGAGCGGGACTCTAAATTCCATCTTTGTCAGAGACGAAAATGAGAACGAAATAAGGTTAAGAATCGGATACGGAGATCAAGGTGGCCATACCTCCCTATAAATTATAGTATAGGTCAACGTTGTTTCCTGCAACTGTCATAACTTTGACCATACCCATCTAATTTATTTTGTTAATGGAGAGTTCTTATGATTAACGAAAGTTCCCAACAGGCTAAAGCTGCACTCCCGTGCTCTATAACTTATGCCCCGTTGGTTAAAGTTTACATTTAAAGCCAGAGCACCATTGTTAAGTGTAAGATCCGACCCGACAGTGTTGACATGATATGATTTGATATTTGTAGTCACGTAAGTACTTTTATCATGTATTTAGTTATTATAAATATATGATTAATAATTGAATAAAAGGTGAGTAGAATATCCATAGCAATAGAGATTAATCATGGATGCAATGAGAGTAAGGAGTACTTCTGCATGAAACGAATTGTCTGCAGATAAACTCTAAAAGTGTACGTGACACTTAGTTATACTGTAGTGAGTATTACAAATATTTTTGTTTGTTGTAGAAAAAATTTGTATAATTTACTGAATCACATATAAATACAAAAAAAATAATAAAATAATTTTTCTACTCAATTTATTCAAATAGTAGAATCTTCAATTTTACATTTTTACTATGACAAAAAAAAAAAAAAACAATCCATTAAGTTATTAGGTTGTATCGTGGGTTAGCCGACCCTATTCTAAAATTTTTTTAATTGTTCGACTTCATCTTTTTTTGAATTCGGGCTAAAAAGAAGTTCTTGACCCCATGTTCCGGTTAGATTGCAATTTAATTACCTTTAATGATACGTATGGTTAGCTCATTAATAGCTGAAATATACTGTCCCCTTTCTTGCTTTTGGAGGTGACTCCAGTTCGAGCTGGTTTCGGTTGCCAATTCGAAACGACAATTCAGAGTTAGGCGGACTTGTTTCAATTTTGGTAAATTGGCAGTTTCATGGTTTTGATTCGATTTTTTTTTTCAAAATTTTGAATATTTTAAAATTTTGATAAAAAAAAGTTAATATGAAAAATCATTATATTGATAGAGAGATTGTAAAAAAGAGTAAATCCAAGGCACCTGGGGGTTCAGGGATTGGCTCGGGGGAGGGAAAGAAACATTTTGGGAACCTTGGAGAAGAGTTATTGGCCTTCTTCAGGACCCCTGGACTCAAGAAAATGGCTTGAACTTGATGGGTCTTTTTTTTTTTTTTTTAATTTAAGTATTTTATAATTATATTATTTATTATATTTGTAAGTCATAGTTTAAAATAATTCATTATTGTCCATTTTCAAATTTTTAAAAAACGTACGATCTTTTTTTTTATAATTGGCCTTAATGTTAACCAATATAAAATTTAATATTACGTAAATAAAAAATGACCCTCTATGAGTCTTTCGCACGGCATAATGCGAATAAACAGAAAGACATTAATGTATTTAAGTTTTTTCACGTCCCATGACTGATATTCTAATCTTGATGCGAGCATTTTTGCGAGTTTTTCTTTTCTTTTTGGTTTTTTCAATGGGTATGTGTTGATGTATATCAAGGGTGGCTTATACATTATGGGAAATGGTAAAGGAGTAATAAAGGGTTTGGAGAGATTTACTCTCCTATTTTTCATTGTAATTAATTGACATCTGTATAAGAGTTAATGATTTAATAATGACAGTCATTAAATAAGATTGAGCAGTGAAAAATGTAAAGAGAGAGGAAAATGGGGAAACGAAAGTGAAAGGAATGAAAAATAAAAAGTAAAAGATTTATCATCTTCCTTATGTTTAGGAAATAGTGATGTAAAGTAGGAAAATTATAAATTTTTTAAATAAAAAAGAAGTATAAAGTAAAAGAAGAAAATAATAATATATATTGTAATATCAAATTTACCCTTCATGGCAAGAGGGCCATTTTCTATAATTATGTTCTAATAAATAATAGTCACGAAATGTTGCAAAGTAGGTTAATGATTTTTTATTTATTTATTTAAACTTAGTACATGGTTCATGATAACTTAAACAAATCAAAATTTTTATAAATAGTAATTTAAACAAAGTTAAGCCCAACTACTTGAAAAACCCAAGGCCACGAATACAAACCCCTATCCCATAATTGAAAATAAAAAATTTACCTGTTAATTATACCATTTTAAAATTATTTAAGACATATTTTAATAATAAAAAATAAAAGTTTTATTTTAAAAATTAAGAATTTTAATATTATAAAAATATAAAATTTATAAAAATCTAACACATTAATTTTTGAATAAAAAATCATATAATTTTAGACTTAATAATTTTTTTTTTGTTTTGGATCTTTGTGTACTCTATTTTATTTTATTTGTGTTATTTTTGCTGACATAGTTTCTTTTTTCAGATTGGAAATTTACAGACATGACGTAGACATTAATATCTTTTAACGAGCTGGTCTAAGGGATAGATAATTTTTTTCCTCAATTTTGAAAGGAAAATTTTAATTGGGCCAGGGTGGAAAATGGACAGCTTTCTTCCTCTCCGCACCCCCCACGTTTTCTAATATCTTAAGTTATTTTTTTATTTTGATATGTAAAAATACAATCAAATGGAGTCACAAATTCACGGGTCAAAGAAATGGGATTTAAGAGAGAAAAAGAGCAAATTTCATTTCTTTTTTTCATTTAGTCATTCAATTTAATGAATTAAAGTTTTACGTTAAGTGCCAAAACAACAATTAGAATTCTATTATTTAAATATGATAAAACTGCTGTAGAATTAATATTTATGTTAGATATACGTTGTGTGTTCATTGCATGATATCTTGGTTTTGAATTGGCAAGCTCAGCTTACATTCTAATTGATAGGCTTTTCATCTATTCATAACTTTGAACAAAGAAAGAACAATGCTTTAGTTATTTATAATTGAAGTTATAAATATTTATTATTTCTCTAATTTTTTGAAAAGAAAATTTGCAATATTTATTTTAAATTTCTTATATTATAATATAAATAATTTTAAAAAAAAAAAACTTATGTATCACGCAAATTTAGAAGCTAGTTACATTAAATAGGATTAAGCAATTAAAGAAAGTTGCCAGAACATTTAAAGAATCTTATCAATGGTTTAGAACCTAACCCTTCTCGCCATTGAACCCATGACCGGTCCGACCCAAAATGGGAATTGAGTCTATTTACCGTAATCATCTTTTGTTCATATCACCCCATTAGAGATGGCCACCGACATTCTTCACCATCAAAAGGGTACATTCATGCTAAGGACCCCAGACAAGAGATGATCAAAAAGCAACTGTCTAGATAGATAAAAAGCAACTGTCTTGAATCTAATCATATATAATAAATCAGAATATATTAAACAAAGATTCTGTAGACGAAAAGACAATTAGACCATATGTTCCAACATGGCCTTTCTTTTCTTTTTTTTTTTTTTTGTCTTTTTCTTTGTTCAATTTTCCCGTCAATTTGGGGGAGTGATGCGGTGCGTTCTGGAACCCGGTGACTAACTCGAAAAAATCAGTTCCAATTTCGTAGTTTATGGTTGAACCGGTAGATTTTTAAGTTTCCGGATCGTTTCTTATTCTTCTCGATTTTTAAGTATAATTGAATTGGACCAGAGATCGACTCTCTCTCTCTCTCTCTGTTTTTTTCCAATCAAACTAACCGGTTCGAGCCGATCTCTGAGACCTTGCCTAAAGCTCGACCGGTTCGAGCCGATCACAGCTTAAAAGACATGTGATGACCGTCCTCCTCGAAACTACGCTTTTCTCTGCAAAAGGACGAGTGGTCCTGATTCTAACCAACGGTGGCCATTGGACCGACTTTCATAAATGAAGCTGCAAATTCAAGGCAGCAGCTCTAAGTTCTCAAGCTCTTCTTCTTCGTAGTGGAACCTATTGAATCAAATCTTGATTGCAAGCTTCAAACTTTACCGAGAGAAATTGTGGGTTTGTCTTCAAATGGAGTCCAACTCCAATCGGCGGCATATTGTGATGCTACCAATGATGGCACATGGCCATCTAATACCTTTCCTGGCACTAGCAAGAAAGATCCACCAAAGAAGTGGCTTCACAATCACCATTGCCAACACCCCACTAAACGTCCAGTACCTCCGATCCAGCCTGAACTCGCACGAGCCAGGAATCCAACTTGCTGAGCTACCCTTCTGCGGTACTGATCATGGCCTGCCACCCAACACGGAGAACACTGAAAACTTGTCTTTGGAGCACCTTACGGGGATCTTTGAGGCAAGTTTAGGCCTGAAGTACCCATTTCATCGCCTGTTATCTGATGTTGCTGCAAAGGAAGGCAGGCCTCCCCTGTGTGTAATATCGGACTTTTTCTTCGGATGGGCCTCTGAGGTTGCTGAGAGTGTAGGCACTGCGAATGTTACTTTTGCCACTCCTAGCGCGTATGGCTATTTGGCTTTCAAGTCCGTATGGCTGAATCTTCCTCATCGTCTTGCCGATTCTGATGGCGAGTTCCATATGCCTGGATTTCCTGAGAATTATCGTTTTCACGTCACTCAGTTGCATGAATTTATGAGGAAGGCTAATGGTAATGATTCTTGGTCCAGGTTCTGGCAGCCACAGTTGTCACTCACGCTTCAGTCTTTTGGATGGCTGTGTAATACAGTAGAGGAAATTGAGCCGCTTTCTTTGGATTGGTTAAGGAAGTTGGTCAAGAAACCTGTTTGGGCAATTGGTCCTCTTTTTCCAACACAACTACTTAAAAGTTCATCGACTGTAATCAACACACAACGTGCTGGCAAACATCCTGGAATTTCTGCAGAGAGGTGCTTGGAATGGCTTGGATCATATAGTTCAGGTTCGGTTGTGTATATTTCTTTTGGTTCACAAAACACTGTCACTCCCAGCCAAATGATGGAATTGGCAATAGGCTTGGAAGAAAGTGGCAAGCCCTTCATTTGGGTCATAAGGCCACCCACAGGTTTTGACGCAAAAGGTGAATTTAGAGCAGAATGGCTACCAGAAGGATTTGCAGAACGAATGGACAATACAAAACAAGGTTTGTTGGTTCGAAATTGGGCATCCCAATTGGAGATTTTGTCTCATAAGGCCACTGGAGCTTTTCTGGGCCATTGTGGATGGAATGGGGCGTTGGAGAGCTTAAGCCAAGGCGTGCCAATCATAGGTTGGCCTATGGCAGCAGAGCAGGCTTTCAATTCCAAAATGCTGGTAGAAGAAATGGGTGTTAGTGTTGAGTTGGCAAGAGGAAAACAGGATATTATAACATCCAAGAAAGTGAAAGAGGTTATAGAATTGGTGATGGACAAGAAAGGCAAAGGGCAGGGAATGAAGAGGAGAGCTGTGGAGATTGGGGAGAAGATAAGGGCAGCAGTGAAAGAAGAGGGAGAAGGTAAAGCAGGGGCCTCTGTTAAAGCATTAGATGATCTGTTAAGGACTCTCCTATCCAAAAGAGAGGCTGGCAACTAAGGAGTATGATGGAGTTTTGAATATCCAGAAGTGAGTTTTCATAGACTGAAAGATTTATTTCTTATAAATCATAGTAGCCTAATTCAGTTTGTCATGTTGTCCTGTTTTTGTTGACTCGATCGTGGATTAATTTCTATCAGAAAACCTTTTTGAGTTGATAACTCAGATTACATATATGCATATATGCATATCTGCACCCACACACGGTTTTTCAGCAACTTTTAATACATCAATATGGATACAGGCCTAACTTATGAAATTTTAGGCAGCAAAATGTATCATTACTTTCGTTGAGTTGAGTCCACGACGCAGTGATGAACTTTGCTTGCTTAAGAATTTTCCCATTAAAATAGAGGGGCCAAAAACAATGAATTGAGTAGAAGTAATATAGGGCATGCTGGTGAATTTTGCTTGCTCAAGAGTGAGTGCTACAATATGTTGTATAGGACACGCATATCAAAAACTAAATAACTAGGCATGAGGGTCATGTGAACCAGAGTCAAGTAGGACCAAGTCCAGCACTCCAGCTCGAGATGGGTTGAAGTCATAGTTATGTAACAATCGCCCTCCAGTCTCTACACACAAATAAGTTTCCACTCAGGTCTTTTGGGTTGCTGGCTTTCTTACCTCTGTTTTGCAAAATCAGTGATAAAAAGGGTTGTATTAGATGGATGCAAGATTGATAGACGTGATGGGATCTAGAATGCAAAAACTGGGAAATCAAAATAATCAACTAAAACTGGTGGTCTAGATCCCGTCCCGTCTAGTCCACCCAGTCTATCAATCTCCCATCTCCCCACCATTTTGGCGATTAGAGAGAGTAGCTCCAGATGATTGAACCATCTTCGGCTGGCCTTAAAGTTACCTAGAACATCAGTTAATACTTTTTCTTTAGTGACGTAATGCTTGAGCTTGGGTCAAGCCTTTTGGTGTCATGGGCCTAAGATATCTGTTGGCTCACAATCGGTGCTTGAGTAGACCACCAAGTGCAAAGTGTACAGTGTCAGATCCTGAGAGAAGCCATTTCAAGTAGGAATTGCAGAATACAGGATCATATCATGGCCAGCTCTCTAAAAAACTTTGCCTTCTCGAAATCATCAGTATCCACATTAAACAATATCCTCTGTAGCTCCAAGGTGGGGGCAAAAGAACTAAATAGAATTTTCCTGATTCTGTCTTACAATCATTTTGTATTATTATGATAAAAGCCAACCATCATGTCCAGAAGAGCCAGTGTCATATGAAACATGAATTAAATTTATATGTAAAGCTCTATCTTATTGTATCACCGGTATGTATCCTTTTTGCGACGGAGGTTCCCTAGTATATGTTTCCTGACACAATTTCTTTGTACCTTGGATGGACCGTCGGTGCTTGATTATTAGATAATTGACACATGCTTTTCTATTATCTTTTCTCAATTTTCCTGACAGGAAGCTGGTGATCTCAGGTATACTTTGCTCAGTGTTCAATAACGGGATGATGGGGTTCTGCCAACCACATCATCCCGGTTGGAAATGAAATGTTGTGAATAAAGCTTTTTTTTTTTATTAATTTTTCTTCCTAGTCCGCTAAAATATATAGTTTGAGTATCATCCCATTTGTCTGGCTATTGGAGCGGATGCACTGCATGAGGCATAAAACATATGTCCAGAACGCGAAAGCCATTCATCTATAAAGATTCACGATTAAATGTAACCTAATATAATTTAAAATAAGATGTCTTGATTATAAAATTAAGATGTTATATTAGAAAATTATTTAATTTAAAACTTTAAATTATTTGACAAAATTTAAAATTTGATTATATGTTAAATTTTAATAATTTGTGAATCCAAAGTATTTTTGAGATTTCCTTAGCTCTTTAGCAGACCTCTGTGATTTTTCTTTGGTCACCATCATGGTGCATTCGATTTATGCTAATTTTGCATGATGTATTTCCTCAGTTTCTGGTCTGTTGTATGTATCAGTATGTCTCGCCCTTGGACATTATAACTTACTGGAATATGAGTGCTAATTAATACCCCCCCCTGATGCTTTCCATGGGAGGTTGTTAAATTTGGATGTTCGTGGTTCAGGAGCTTCATCAAATGTTCTGGCATATGACCTAGCTGCCATGGAAGGCGTTCAGCTTGTTCTTACTCTTTTCTCTCCCATTGCCTTAGAAATAATTGTAGTTGTTTGCTTAACCTCAGACTTGTAATTACATGGCCTAACAAAAAGGGGGGGAAAAAAAAAGCGAGAGAGAAAAAAGAAAGGTACTTCATGTCAGTCACTGTTTCATTGTCTTACAAGAGCTACAAACAGCAAATGGGAAATGTAGCTGTTAACGTGGTAATTGCTGATAAATGTCAAAAAAGAAAAAAATAATAATAATAATAAAAGAAAGCCACGCTGTTCTTGAGGAATTTAACGAAGCAATGCAGATAAAACTACGCAGATTTGAAGAAAAGGCTCGGCGAATGAATTCTATACGACAAATTAATTATCAAATTAATATTATACACAATAAATTGTGAAAGTTTATTTAAAAAATTAAAAATTAAATTAAATATTTATATTTTCTTAAAATTAAGCATATACATACAATTACAGATATAAATTCAGGGAGCTTCCGGGAACCCTCAGGGCGGATCGCTTGGACGGAGATATGAGGTTACAGATATAAATTCAGGGAGCTTCTGGGAACCCTCAGGGCGGATCGCTTGGACGGAGACATTAGGCCTGTTCAGTTTTTCTCATTCAATCCAGACTCAAGAAGTTTCCATGACATTCCGAGATTTATGGAACTTGAGAGTTAGTTAAGTCCCCTTGAATGATTGTGTGGCCTCGCCTGGCACCAACTGGAACTGGGACATGTTAGCAGCCAAGCCTGCAGTTGTACTTCTGGGGTGGTGGCATATGGCAAAGGGCGTTGGCAATAAATCGAGTGTGGTCTCTCCCTGCAATCAATGCCGAAAGTCCCGTTAATCATGAAAAGGCTTGGGGCATTGTAACTTGCTGGAAGCCCTTTCGTGAGTGGAGAATTGGCCTTCATCAACATCACATTTAACAGAATCAAGGGAATAAAGCCAAAAACACTACAAAAAGTGTATTGAAAAATCAAATTTTCCTTTCAAAAATCATGATCAATTGTACAAGCATTAAAGAGATGTGATTCTTTGCGCCGAATATTTTGTAATATGATGATCTATTGAATTGATAATTTGTAATATAATTTGGGATATTGAAATATTATAACAAATTTTTAAAACTCAATTTTATTTGTAAAAATACATCATCAATTTAAACTTAGAAAATTCATAACAAAATTCATGATTTTTGAGTCATACTTTTATTTGACAATTTTCTAGATCTCGTTATTTCATATTATACTTTAAAGATATTTAATGAAACTAAGAAATCTAATAGATTGACAATTAAAAAATAAAATGGTTTAAGAATTGTAGTCTCTTAGTATTTAAGTAAATTTAATATGAATTGGAAAATTAAAAAGAATTTTCAAATTTTTTTATTTTTAATATATTTCTTATATAAATACCAAAATTTAATAAATAACTGAATTATAAAAAGTGTGGTTGAAAAATTATATTTTATGATATTTTTGAATTATTATTAATATTTAAATTTTAAATTTTATTTTTACATATTTTCATAAATAAACTTGAGTTTTAAAATATTTTTCATAATATTTCAATAAACAAATTACATTACAAAATTATAAAATTCAACAAAGCAACAAATGAGAAAATATTTGGCACAAGACTTGCTTTTTTTTTTAAAAAAATTATTTACAATTTATTAAGATTTTTGAAATGAAATTTAATTTTTAATATGATTTTTGTTTTTTCATTCGTTAAATATTAACGGAACCCGACTGATTAGGGACGATTTTAATAACTTAATGAATGTTGAGAATAAAGGCATGAATTTTGAAACTTGGGGCAAGGAATTAGGAATTAAAGAACCAAGTTCAAGGACAAAATTATGTGTTTAGTCATCACCACGACTTACAATCTAAATGACCAGTCCATGGCAATTTCATTAGCCATACTAGTAGTTAGTTGCTTACAATCATCTCTGTTATAGTTTGGAGGGAAACAAAGGCAATTCGAACCGTCCAACCAAAGGAGACTCCGGAGAGTGGACGTTGGAGAAGTTTCATTAAAAGTCCAAGCTACTTGTTCTATAGTCTGCTCTCTCTCTCTCTCTCTCTATATCGAGTGATTAAAAAGAAGAAAGAAAAAGGGAGTCCTCCACTATCTTTACATCTTTTTCTAAATGGTAGAATTTGGTCACCTGGACACCCCCCCCCCAAAAAAAAAATAATAATAAACAAACTCAATGAATGTCGTGGGAAGGTTGTCTAGGTAGCCATGGAAGCCCCGTTGTGGTTGACAAGAGATACAAAAGTACCCACGAAAGACACTACTAGGCAATAACATCATAATACTTTTCTACAAACAGCACAAAAAAAAAAAAAAAAAACAAACAAACAAACAAAAACAAAGGTTGATTTATTTGGTGAACTGAACTAGCCCCCTTTTCAAATTTGGACTTTCTTTGCTCAAATCAAATCCTTTCCAATTTAGACCTTTTTTTTTTTTTTGTGTTATTGGGTGGCGGTCCCTAGAGGTTGTTTCCTCGAAGCATTAAAATTTCACACTTCAAACTTCAAATCCAAGTCAACGCAAAACGTTCAAGACCATCAAAGTATCAAGCACCAAACCGATGCATATGACCAGCAAGTTCGTGGATATAACAAGTGGGGTATAGAATGTCCTTGTCTCTCGTGCATTTCCCGCACAGATGGGGTTTGATGTCAGTTTCCATCTATTTGATAATTAATGGAGGTACTCGGACCCAGATGTCTGACTAATCTTCTGGGTATTTACTAAGAAGTCTTGTTACGCCTCCTGTCACTCAATTAACATCCCCAACATCCTATGCTCCAATCTGTATGGCATCTGCTGCACTTGTGGTGGTATGAAATGTTTTCTCTTGTTTCTTTGGCTTGCATGGTTGATTTTATATGCGAAGTGTTGAACATGAGAACCCAATTGCCATTTATGTACGATTGATTTGAGACAAGTAATACTAATTGGCCCTACTTCCTTGTTGCCTTTTCAAAGAAAATAAATTTTATGGGAAGATTGATTTAAATTCTTTGGTAGTTGCGCTGCCAATCCTTGACGGCACGTAACACCTTATGCATAGAGTCAATCATGTGACTTGAAAAACAATGGCTTCATTTTTTTTTTTCTTTTATGAATTTTTTCTTTTAAAATTCTCCTTTTCTGTCAAAAAAAAAACACTTTTTTTAATATATTAATTATTAAATTTATAAATTAAAATTAAGAAGTATTTGTGATTATTTTTATTCAACTTTTTTTAAAAAAATAAATTTATTATTTAAATAATATTAAATTTAAAAAAAATTCTTCTACACTCAATTTTTGATATTGATAAATCTTGAATTCAACACTGTACAACTTGATAATAATTCCTTATTTAGGAGAATAAATGACAATAAAAAAAATTAAACTTAGATTAATATAAAAATACAGTTAAATTACTAATCAAATTATGGCCTTAAATATATACAAATCAACAACTATTTACTCTCCTAAGATTTCACCACACACATTGTCCACCTACCCTCCTGGCAACAGTGTTATGAATCAATATATTATGTAGATGGATTGGAGATGGTGAGCACTGTTCACTTACAATTATTTTTTATATCAGCAGTCAATGCTATTTTGTTAGAATTAAATTATTTATTTATTTATATTTTATTTTATTTGAGATGTTCTAGAGAGTTGTAGTATATACTTTGGATACCTTTTTTCTTGACTCTATGAGTCTCTCCGATGCTCCCTAGGAAAAAAAACGAAAACTCTATAGTTGCTTATAAGCATTGGTACAGTGTGCCTGTCACAATTTCTTACATATTAATCGTTTCTTACTAAATAAATAAATAAATAAATAAATAAATTATCAGTATCTCATTTTTGGTCTTTTTAAAATAATGTAATAATTTTTTTTGGGTGTAGTGTATGTGTGAAATATAATTTTTTTTATAATTAAAAAATAAAAAAAGATTATAGAAGACGTGAAATGCATGTATTTCAAGAAATTTTTTTTTTTTTTAATTTACGTTGACCATAAAAAGACATTTTATCCAAATCAAGCTCATTTTTAGGGCTAGGTAAGAGGGAAACTCTCTCTAGAGGGTTTGTACGTGAATTGATCGTTTTAATTAATTGCTCTCATGTTTTTAAAATGCCACGCATTTTAAGCGTTTCGCTTCTGAGAATTTTCCACGTGGCATCCAGTGGACCCCACGTTTGACGCCCTTTTTAATTCTTAAATTTAAAAATATAGCGACTATTTTTTTTTTCTTTTTTAATAAAAATATTTTATCTGAACCTATGCAAATTGTGGATGCTGCACTACATAACCCAACAATTATTATTTAAAATAATAATTTGATTAATATTTTAATATATTTATTTAAATTTAATAATATTTAAATAATATAATTAAATAAAAATAACGATTAAATTACTCGAATTCCAACCCATAAATTCGACTTCAAATTTAGAGAAAAAAAAAAGAAGAAAAAGATTATTATTATTATGATTATTTTCTTCTGCATTGCGGGGTCAATTTTTTCTTTTTTATTATTTTTATGACTCAAAAATAGTAAAAAAAAAATATTTTCTCTCTATAAAAACCAGAAGGAAGTCTTCTCTTGCTTTTAATGGCTTTTAATAAAATAAGAAAGAGAGCTTCTCTCTCTGTTTACTCTCTTGCTCCGTGCACTTTCTCTTTCTTTGCTGCTAAGCTCTCCCTCTCTCTCTCTCTCATTCTCTTTGTTGGTTTCGGTTTTTATGCTTTACTTTGAGTTTAACTTTGCCGGAAAGTTCGTATGGAGGGAAATTGTTGAGAAGTTTTTCTCTCCGGTTTTCTCGGCACCCAAACAGAAAGGTGGCGACTCAAATGTGACTCCAAAATGGGAAGTGGACTCTCCTCCTTCTTCCCTTGCTTGAAACCGGCGGCGCTGGCCGTGGCGAGCCGGCAAGAGCCGCGGGACCAGCAGCAAGACTCGATATTTGCGGCTTCTGAGCCGCTGGACGAGACCCTGGGCCATTCCTTCTGCTACGTCAGATCCTCCAATCGCTTCCTCTCTCCAACTCCGTCTGATCGCTTTGTTTCTCCTTCTCACTCCCTCCGCTTCTCCCCGACCCGACCCGTCCAGCCCGAGACCGCTTTCAAGGCCATTTCGGGCGCGTCGGTCAGCGCCAATACTTCTACTCCCAGTACTGTCCTCCAGCTTGACGTTATTCACGACGACGCCGCTGACTTTGCTGCTGCTGGCGGTGGCGGAGGAGTGAAGGGTAGCTCTGTGGTGAATGTTAATGGTTTTGAGAGCACGGCGTCGTTTTGCGCGCTGCCGTTACAGCCCGTGCCACGTGGCGGCGATGGGTTCTTCCTCTCGGGCCCCATCGAGCGCGGCGCATTATCCGGCCCACTGGACCCGAACTCCGGCGGCGGCGGTGGAGTACACTTCTCGGCGCCACTCGGCGGCGTTTATGTCAAGAGGAAGAGAAGGAAGGGCGGCAGCATTTCGGGGATTAGGAAGGCGATATACAGGAACTTGTCGGAGAAGAAGAAGCGGCCGTGGGTGGTGCCGGTTAAGAATTTCGTGAACCGGAGAGAGAATTCAGTGGTTACCGGAGAACTGGAGAGGGAGGTCAGAGACGAGAGCAATGTGCAGTGGGCTTTGGGGAAGGCTGGCGAGGATAGGGTGCATGTGGTTGTATCGGAGGAACATGGGTGGTTGTTTGTTGGGATTTATGATGGGTTTAGTGGCCCTGATGCACCCGAGTTCTTGATGTGTCATCTTTACAGGGCTGTGTTTAATGAGCTTCAAGGCTTGTTTTGGGAGATTGAAGAGCCTGAAGAGGAAAGAACTAATGCTCTTGAAGCTAACTCATCTCTGGAAAATAGTTGTAAAAGCGATGGGGAGCGTTTAATTCGGGAAAAAGAACCGAATTTGATTGGTCGTAGCGAGTCCAATGCATTGTCTCAGATTGAAGAAGCTATTGATAGAGGTGACCCATCATTAGAAATGTCTGTTCAAAATGATGGGAATGGACTGATTGGTGGAAGTGAAATGAGCTCGGTGCCTCAGGACCGCACAAAGAGGGTTACATTTCAGTCAGATGGGACGGAGATTAGGCAGGGAAGACGGTTGTGGGAGTTTCTTGCGGAGGCTGATCCAGAAGATGGCCTTGATCTTTCAGGTTCGGACAGATTTGCATTTTCTGTTGATGATGCAATTAGTGTGGGCAGCGCTGGATCAGCAGTCAGCAGAAGGTGGTTGTTATTATCAAAGTTGAAACAAGGCTTGTCCAAGCATAAGGACAGGAAGTTCTTTCCTTGGAAATTTGGATTAGAGGGAAAGGAGGAAAAGGTGGAGATGGAGAATAATAAAGTTGAGGATAGGTTTTTGAAGAGGAAGCGGAGGGTTGGACCTGTAGACCATGAACTGGTCTTGAGGGCACTGTCGAGGGCACTAGAAATGACTGAACTTGCTTACTTGGATTTGACTGATAAGGTACTTGATACCAATCCGGAGTTGGCATTAATGGGTTCATGTTTGTTGGTTGCATTGATGAGAGATGAGGATGTGTATGTGATGAATGTGGGTGATAGCAGGGCAATTGTGGCTCAGTATGAACCACAAGAGTTTGATCCCAGTGCCGACGAGAACAAGTCCAGTTTGAAGGGGATAGTTGAAGGCCCTGCTCAGCCAAAGAAATTGATTGCATTGCAGCTTTCCACCGATCACAGCACAAGCATAGAGGAAGTAAGTCTTAAGTTCCTGAAAATCTATGGCTAATTGTTCCTTCATGTGTTGGTGCACAATGACACTCTCTGCTATCAAGTTTTACTAGCTGATCTGCTTTTTGCCTGTTGCATGCCTACTTGGACATAGTATTTCTCTGACTTGCAGGAATTATTTGGCTTCACCAGTTGGGTTAACAGTCTTCTTCTTTTTTGATTAGTTGTCTTATCTATAATCCTTACAAGATATTCCTTTTAGACAATTCATATGATGCTTCAATGAATTCTTAATATATTTTTCCATGGTAAGCTCTAATATTGTAACTGACACTAGAAAGGTTTATCAGTCTTTTCCTGCTAAGCAATAGGTGGCATGCATTTCTCACATTGCTTGTCTGGGGCTTCAAAATGTGGGGCTGACACCATATTTCACTAAACATTCTTTCTAGTGAAGAAGTTTTGATGGGGTTTCTGGAGTGATGTCAGTACTTTTCTTGACATCTGACTCTGTCTAGCATTAGATTGAAAACTTTTAAATGGGATGACTGCTTGCTTCATGATTGGGGTTCCTTTCTTTGCTCTAATTAACTAGTTTTGAACACTTGAGTTAACTTTTTAAGATGATATATACTCAGTGACTGAAGAGTGAATACTGACTGAAGAGTGAAGACTGAATCACCTTCACAATCACCTTTTTGTTTTTTTTTTTTAAGATTGTCACATTAACACTAGAAACTGCTGAAATAAAAAGGCTTTTTACCCATTGGTTTTGCAGTTTTCTGCTTCTCTTGACTCTTTTGATTTCCTGTGCCTTTGGCTTGTTAAAAGATGATACTAGGAATATATATTGTTGAAATCTTTTGTTGCATTAAAGTTTGCATAACAGGTGTTAGGGAGCTCTTCTTCATAAACTAAATCCGAAAATGATGAGTTGACTTATGCACCACTGTTTCGAGTATCGTCGGCTTGAAAAATCTTTATGGTGTCACTTGTTTATGCATATCCACCTTCGGTTAATGGATTATCTATGAATTGCCAGACTATTCAGTATATTCTTGCTGTAACTTTTCTGATGTTGGGTCAAGAAAAATGAGGAAGTTTGCCATATTCTCTCTTGCTATTTTATGAATTTTTTTTTTTTTCCCTTTTCTAGTGTAGAACCAGGAAAACACAAAGAAGCTTCCTTAGTGTGAGTTTCGCTCATGGAAATTGATGTCACTTAGAATTTTGGACTCTTTCCTGGATTTTGATTTGATTGGATTTGTTTTCTAAATTCTTTAATAGATACTCACGGGCTGCAGCATGGGTATTGGAATATGATATGTTCCTGAGTTATCTTTCAAAGTGGTTCTACCATCCTCTTCTCACCTGCTTTTTGCTTATATTTATTCAAAAAATGGTGGGTAAATAAGAGCTTCACATATGACACATTCATGTTTAGTATCAGGCTGTACATTTGTAGCTCTTTAGCCAATCAATAAAATTTTCTGTTCCAAAAAAGAAAAGTAAAATAAAATAAAACTTCAAATTGATACAAGGTGCCTCCTGAAGTAGGTAATTTGATAACTAGGCTTTTGTTCTTCACTCACTGACATTTTTGTGCCAAAGGCTGGGAGAAAGGCTATTCTTATGAGTAAGCCCCAAAGTTTCTTGCAGGTTCTATATGGAGTAAGCATTTATGATTTCTATCTTGAAGAAATTTCTGTGTGAATATGATCTGTGCTTTTAGGATGATCAGGAAACTATAGATCATCATACTTTTGATTACTCATTGCAGAAAACTTGAATTTCTCTGGGAAAAAGTAATATGTGAACACATGGTCATTTTTAACATGCACTTCAAAGTGATCAAGCATGCTTTTACTGTCTTTTATATTCTAAAGGCTCATACCATCATAAGTGAAGTTTTGTCTAAATGTATAAGCTCCAATTACTCTTCGATATTAATGCATATTACTGTGTGGCATGAACACTGTTCTCCTTTCTGTGTTTTTTCACTGGGCTTTCCCTAGTGAATGCTCTCCATAGTGATACAAACCTATATAACAGTAATTGCTCTCCCCTTATTCCTCCGTCAGCATTGTGTTCTGAACATTAAGCTTACCAAGGTATTTATTTGAACTTTTCAGGAAATCATTAGAATCAAGAATGAGCACCCAGATGACACCCAATGTATTGTTAATGATAGGGTGAAAGGCAGTCTTAAGGTCACCAGAGCATTTGGGGCAGGATTTCTGAAACAGGTTTTGAAATTTCTATAGTTGTCCTTCTGAAGGTTGAATTGTTATATGTTGTTTGCTCAATGGATACAAATTCTTCTCACAGGCATCACGTTAAACATAGAATAGCTGTCTCACACAATGAGGATTTTGTATTAGCTAGCATAAAAGCACAAACACTTGTTTTTATCCATTCATGCAGGACATCAGGTTGGGTTAGAAGATGTTTTTCACAAAACACACAACAGTTATTCCTAGTGAATGCTCTCCATAGTGGCTTCTAGATTAATTCTGGAAGCTTATGAATGGGATCAATTGCACAATGCTGTACTTGTTGTAGAGGCTAGGGCTGTAAAGTGTTCTAACTTTGTATTTACTGATTAACCCAAACTTTTTAAGTATTTTTTTTGCAATTAAATTGTATTTTTTCTAAATTAAATTGCATTGTTACTCCATTGTGGCTTCCATATGCATGTTTGTGCAGCCTAAATGGAATGATGCATTACTAGAGATGTTTCGGAGTGAGTATATTGGGACTGCACCATATATAAGCTGCTCACCTGCCCTTCGACACCATGAATTGTGTCCGAGAGATCGGTTTTTAGTTCTCTCATCTGATGGGCTATATCAGTATCTGACTAATCAGGAAGTGGTTTCTCATGTGGAGAGTTTCATGGAGAAATTCCCAGATGGAGACCCTGCACAACACCTGATAGAGGAGGTTCTGTCTTGTGCGGCCAAGAAAGCTGGTAAAATCTGATTACCTTTTCTGCAAGTCTGTCAATTATTTGATTGCTTCTATTGCATCCCAAAAAAAAAAAAAAGGGCATACATAATGAGCAGAAAAGTTCTAAGATTTCCATGGCCTGGTAGCAAGTTTGGCCTTGCCTACCAAGAGAAATAAATCTAAGTGAAAAGTATCGAGATTGCTATATATTTAATTTTTGTTAGATTGTAGAGACCATGCTGCGTTTGATGGCTGCTAGGCCTAAGCTCCTGTACCCTGAACTAGTTTTTGGTGTGTGCAATGGCTACTTGTCCCCACAAGCTGGATTTATCAGTAATTGCCTGGTCAAAGTATTGTACTCATAACAGTGTTTCAAGGTTTATTGAACTCTTTTCCAAAATGGGATAGATCTCCTCCTCCGTCATTGGGCTTGAGGCTACGTTTTTGGAGTTTTAGTGTGTAGCTCTATGGGTTGTGTCTGGCCAATACCATACCTATTGTATGCGTAAGATCTGTGAATTCCATTTTGTTAATGTTTGTCTTACTTTGTCTAATTCTTTGAGTTGATTTGTGCACATTCCATTTATACTTGCCTGGGCTTTTGTGATTTTCGAAATCTATAATTTAATCTGCAGGGATGGATTTCCATGAATTACTAGACATCCCACAAGGAGACCGCCGAAAGTATCATGATGATGTTACAATTATGGTGATATCACTTGAAGGAAGAATCTGGAAGTCATCAGGAAAATACCTATGAAATCTTTGTACATTGGACAACACATTAACTGGTGACTTTCTCCATGCAAGCAACAATGCAATTTCAATTCTCAGGCTGAGTTGTTCTGCAAAGGGGTCATCACAGTCCTTTTCTTCAGCAGGTGGTATACAAATATCAAGGTTAGTTTCAGATGTTACGAGACTAATGCTAGGTAGCTATGAATGGTCAAGTAGATGCCCCCGAGGATGAAAAAAAAAAAAAAGAAAAGAAAAAGAGGGAGGGAGGAGAACTTTGGAGACGGGAGTTATTGGGAAATGCTCTCTAGGAACTGAAAGATGTAAAAAAAAAATTTTGTTTTGCTCCTTTTCCTTTTAAACACGTGTTTTTCTTAGATAGTTGCATAGGAGGCTCTGGATGAATAGGTGCTTCGTTTCTGGTAACTTACAACCAAAAGAGGGAGATAGTGGCTGTAATTTAGTTGGGGGTATACCGAACCTGAGCCTTTCCTGGTTAAAGATGAGCTCTGTAATTTTGAAGGTGGATTTCAACGCAATGCGGTTCAAAAGATGAAAGGAAAGCCGAAAGGGTTGTTCCATCTGTGCCAGGGGAGATGCCGACCATCTCTCCTTTGTATGCACATGCAAGAGTAATTAAAAGATCTCCTTTATGTGCTCCACAAAGTATCATACTATTACGATATGATATAATTTCCTCGTCTAAAGCATGAAGGAAGAGCGATATACAACATGGGAAGTCATTATAATTTCGAGGCAGACTGATTATTACCGAGCAGAATATGCCTGCATTCCATGCTAGACCTGGTGCAAAGGCTGTTTATACTAGAATCCACAAACAAGAAGTCAGTCTAGGTTGGAAGGCAAGCGTATCCTGTTCAAACAATGATTTAGTAGATTCAAAGGTAGTAGCTAAGGAACTTCTGAACCACCAAACTGAATGGAATGCTAAATCGAAGGCGGAGTCTAATAGTCACGACTTTCTTCTTTGTTCTATTCATCTGTATTGATGATGATGCTGAAACTGGAAGGACTACAGTCATGCTTTAACAAAAATCCGATATTAACAAAGCAACTAAAAACATGTGCAACACTCGCTCAATCCAGGAAAACTCTGGATCTAATGGTTGGTAATAGAAGAGTTTTAGTATAATAATAAAAGTATAGAGGATACACGTTTGAGTTACAAAAACATTTTTTCTTTTTTTTTGAGTTATAGAAATAATTTATTTTGAAAAAGAAAAGGTAATTTTCTCTTCCAAGCATGCAAATTTACAACGAGTATGTCTCATCCTGGTTTTGTAGGATCCAGCAATCCTTTAACGTGATTCTCAACTGTCTTACTGCCAAGAGATTGAAGCAACCGTTGAATCGCATCACCTCCAAAGGAAAACACCGGAGCCTTTCCATCTGTCTCCGAATCTACCCCATGTGCTTTAAAATAGAATAGTTGGCTCTCTTCCAGGTCACTCATCGCAGCTCCATTGGGGCACCTTACCTCGTCAGCAATTATTTGAAGACTGGGTTTGACATTTACTGTTGCACGAGGTTCAAGAAGCAGGCTCCTTGTCAATTGCCCCAGAACCATCAACGCCATTCAAACCATCCCGTAACTATAGGTATGATATATGTAAAATCATGCAAAAATTAGCTGCAAAATGGTATCGCCTCTACAAGGCACAAAAAAGTAAAATGTATTAAGAATTCAAATCTTTGGAGCTCAACAAGCTTGCACTACGAACTAAAATGACAGATGTTCCACTAGCTGTCAGGGTTTTGAGTGGCATGATAGTAGACTTTAAGAGCAACGACCATCACCATGACGTGAAAATGGCGCACATATGATTGTTTCATCTCTCGTGCAAACTAATCTAGAGGTCACCAACATTGGCATACCACACCAGTGTGTTATCTTATTGTAGAAGGAAATAAAACAGCATTCACCACACGAGTGAGGCTTAAAAAGATGTCAGCAGGTACGGCAAAAACCCACGAAACTGGAAGCAATAAGTTAAAACTGTTGACATTTATGTTCCCATCAAAAACAGCTTGTCCTAGGAAATGAGTAACGATACACATGTGAAGTTATCGAGAATAAGCTCTTGGATGGTCCAAGACCAGCCTACTGTGTAGATCTTGTGTTTGATTATTGACACGAAAATGAGTTGTGGATAACGATGTCGCAGCGGCTGGCTCAATTGCTGAACATGGAGGTTGTGCCTGCTCAAATTTTCACCAGTGCCTACCTCTACAAACTCATAGGTACCAGCAGATTCCTGCCAATGATCAACTCACAATCACATACTACAGCAGTAGTCAGAATTTCTAAATAAGATGCCGAATATAACTGAGGCCAAATATGAAGTGCTAATACCACAAAGCCGAGATTCATTTTTAAGTTATCAGCGACAACTACCGACCTTAACAAAACCCCAAATATTACTTGAATAGAAAGATGCCAGTGGAATAACAATGAATACAAACTACAAATAACATGCTGAATCTAAGAATTTATCAGATTGGCCCTTTCGGTTCTTCTTTAGGGAATACATAGTTTTCCATTCTTATCTCGTGTTTCAAGTGAATCCTGAAGGCAAGAATGGATAAAAACAGAAAGAAAGAAAGAAAGAAACAGGAAGAGATCACTGCCTCTAATGCCCCAAATAAGTATTTCCAAAGGTGCAATAGTAGACACTATACATCCATTTATTAAAATTCCTCTAAAAAGGCAGCATCCCTTGGAAGAAAAAGGTGGAGGATAAGTAGAGGTGGGGAGGGGTTTAAGAGAGGAAGAGGAGCTCTTAGTCACATTCTTAGCAAGAAAAACTATTATCAGGTTAGATACTTTTTTTTTATCCTGAACCAATCAGGTTAGCTACTCTAGGAGGTAGAAATCGGTGCACAATAGAACCTCTACAATCAAATTTTCACAAGTAACATATACGAATCATAGCTCGACAATTAGGAGCTAACCATATTGCTTTATTTAAATCCGTCTCATTTCACCCTTCCCCCGGTACCCCAAACGCCCTTCTTCATCTAAAGCCAAAAACAAAGCAGAAACTCTAGTTGTAAAATTCCATCAACCTGAACCCCATGCCACAGAACTCTGTGAAAATGTTGAGAGGCAGGGAGAATGTAAGTTATCATACAACACAGTACACATATCATAAGGGGCTTATTTAAAGGCCTGCATTCCCAAAACAAGGAATTTTCATGGGAGAGGAGAAACTAGCTTGTAGTGTCATTGATGGTGTGGTAAGAAAGCAAAGTTTTGAACTTGGGGTTTTAGTTTGGGCTTCATGGAAGTTCGTGCATGAATCTGGGGTGTGAAAAAAGCCTAGGCAGACATGCCTGCTTGATTCTTCACGTACAGACCAGGGGGAGAGATATTAGAATCAGATGGGCAGCAAAAATTTCAGCTCTATAGACAGTTTGCTCTCTCTCTTTCTCTCTCTCTCTCTCTCTCTCTCTCTCTCTGCTTTGTGTTTGAGCTCAACTTGGCAACTGTCAAAGGATCAACCAGTAACCTCTGACGACCAACAGTCATGTTCTACGACCAAAGGCGTCTCTCCTGTTTCTTTTGCTTCTAGTTTTTACGTCTTGCACAGCAAGTTTCTAACAGCCAATCTACAACAGCAGCATTCAGCAGTCGTCGTTTGGAGTGGTTGGGCTGTCTATAAGGAAATCAGTGGGGTTTTCAGGAGCACATGGGCAAGAATGCATTGGGCTCTAGTTGTGCGGAGCGGAGATTATTCATCATTGGGCTTTATTTGCACAAAGCCACAAACAATTTTGTTCAGATCCCTGCCATTGAATTGAATAAGCTTGTGTTCGAATAGATAAACATGTTGGTGCCAACTAACCCTACTATCAAGGTCTCTTAATAGCCAGACCAGCCGGGCTGGCCGCTTAAACCTGCTTTTGGGCCAGCCACGGATGAAATGGCTGCTAGAACATTGTAACAGTGAGTCCGTCGAGGTGTCAGCTTTAGTTTGGTGGGCTCTACGAATGAGCACGAGATCTTGATTCGAGCGAGTGATGCAGCTCAATTAAGAGTGCACTCAGAATCATTAGTTATCCAAAGAGAAGATTATAAATGCACAAGCTAGCAAAGATGCGGGTCTAGCAAAGTGTGCAATCAAAATGCTAATATCTATTGATGCTAAATTACCACATAAATGTGAGTCTAGTGTTTCGTACTTTTTACAGCGTTCTAAAACTTGTTTTCTCTTTTTTCTATAATCTATAACAAATTAACCACCCGTTATTATTGTATTAATAAAAAAAAAATTAATTTCGTGATATATTTAATACAAATACTCATTATATGTTATATAATTCAAAGTTCTTAAGTTTCTTTTTAATATAAATATAATAAAAAGAAAAGGTATTATTAATAATTACAAAATTATATCATAAAAATGAGTTTAATTAAAATAATTTATATCTTTTAGGGTATCTTAAAATTTATTTTTTAAAATATTTTAAAATTGTAACAAACTAATGACTGATTATTATTGTGTTAAGAAAATTAATGCCACATTATATTTGGTGCAAAAATTTATCATGTGTTACACGATTCAAAGTAGTTAGGTTCCTTTTTAGTTATAAATATAATGAAAAGAGAAGGCATTGTTGATAATTGCGAGATTATGGTAATAATAGAGAGGATTAAGGAGTACACGTCATGGAGATGTCGTTGGTCTTGATTGATTTTTGCCAAAAGGGAAAGAAAATAGTGTTGGATGGCCGCGGCCTTTTCTTTCCCATTTTCTAAAAGACAAAAAAATTGAGACAATGAGGCCAAAGTGGCAATGAACGTTTGCACTTTCCTCTTCTTTGCCTTTTGTCATCTAGACGTGGCCAAATGATTTTTGAACTTTCCTTTTTTATCGTTGTGCCAATGTCATCCACTCGCTTTCCCTTGGGCAACGCGAGAAATTCTGCCACTAGAAACACACAATTCTGCAGCATAAATTGCCGTAATGAATTTTATATTATATATTAAAATATTTCACATGGTTATTATTATATTATCATAAATTTCTTATGCAATACAAAATTTTATTTATACAATATAAATCTTTTTTATGTATTCGCAAAGACTTTCTTGAAGAAATAAATGGTAAAATTGGACATATTTTTATTTTTTTAGTAATGTTTATTGTTAATTATATTAATGTATTAAAAGATAAAAACATATCAAATTCATAATTATAATAAAATAATATGTAAATTTACGTTTGACCCGCGTTTTGGTATTTACCTAGCGATGATCTATGATGGGGAAATTAAAGCAACGTTACCCAAAAGGGAGCCCTTTGCCACATTTTTCAAGCCTACGCTCTTTTATCTCTAAAAGGCCATACGAATGCACCGTTGATTGCACGATGGTGGCGGTGGGTGCATGCTGGTTAACCCCGTGGTGGGGTTCAAGGCACCAGAGGACAAAGGTGGCCGAAAGCACTGGACAAACAACGACAAGAGATAAGGTCGTCTTCAATTCTCCATAAAAGAGTTTGCCTTCTAATTTCTTCCATTATCATACACCCCGGCAAGTGCATCAGACTAAGACCAGACTTTCCTCTAATCCACTTCATTTCGCATTCGATCTTTTTTAATACGTTGTTGTTTATTCTATATTTTGTGCACCACCCCATCAGCGAGACTTTGATGATCCCTTTATAAAATTTGTCAGTTTTGTCTTCATGTGCTACGATATTGTTTTTCGTTTTTGGGGAGAAATTCATTCACTTCCACGAAAAGTCTTCCTTGTTGTTTGTAGAGCTAATTAGAAGAACTGAATTATAATTGTCTATATAGGAGGACAAAAAGAAGGAAAAAAAAAAAAAGCTCATATGAACAATTACTCCTATTTCTCTTGTTTCTTAGAAGATTTCTTTAGGAAATTGGACTATTTTTACAATGATGAACACACCCTTGTACTCGGGAACTTCAAATTTCATTGACGGACTTTGAGAAAAGTTTCTTTAAGAAGAAGTCTTTTGTTGAATTTAAGGCAACGAAATTTTACAAGTACTAATTCCTGAAAAATAGTTCTTTACCTTTATGACATCAAACAATTTCCACGGCACTCTCTTGGACCACTCCTAAAAACAACTCAAGGAAAGGACTAAGAGGATCATTAGCCTCTAGGTGTATAATTAGGACTTAAGCTTTAGCTTAATAGTTAAATTTGAGGCCTGACACCAGGAGATCTAAGGTTCAAATCACTTGCTTTATCTTTTAGAAAAGAAAAAAAGAAAAAGAAAAAGATTTTCTGGGTATTATTTTCCTACGTCTTTCCGAATTTGCATACTCGTTGATTCAATGTTGCAGCAATGCTTGTCTATTGCTCCTTTTTGGGTCAATATTAAAAGATTTATTCGGTGGCAAAATAAGAGAAGAAATGCCCCAACTTCTCACTTTATCTTTTAAAAATTTTTATACATTAAGCGGTCTGCACAAGATTGCAATTGAGGTTTATTATTGTAATTGATAAGTTCACTATAATAAAATATGTTATTAGTAAATATAATTAATTATTTGGCAATTATTGACAATGTTTTAAAAAAATTATAATAATATAGAAAATAATTTCAAAAAAATTCTTTTATATAATCAAATTATAATTATTTATATAAGAATAAATATTATTATTTTAAAAATTATTAAATTATCATAATTTTTTATTGTATTAAAATACTATATTTTTAAAATATAAATTTAAATTATAATAAAATTTTACTAAATTTAAATTTTATAATTTACTAAATATTGATAAAATTGCGATTGATTCAAAATGTAAATTTTTGAATCGTAAATAGAATTCCAAGCACACCCTAAATCTTCATCAATCTCTTTAATTCTTCATCGATTAGGAGACTAAATGCATGAGTGTTAAAGCAAAATATCACTAGTTGGTTATAGTTTGCTTATTCAAACTAACCATTAAATAGGTGGAGCCGAATAGTCATGCACCACCTACAAGTACTTTTGGGTGTCATTGTGTGGTCACATACTTGTGCTTGTGTATACCACCTGCCTAAACCTTCAAGCAACATGTAGATTTCCCTTTTCCAGCTCTAACCAGACTAAAAATCTGTGAGTTCATACTCAGCTGGGATTTTCTTTACTCGCCCTAACTTACTTAGTCCCAGCTAATGAGAATTAAGATCTACGTGTACTCCGCTTACCTTGGATCTAAACGTGAATTGTGAACTGAGAAAGAGTGCTAAAGCTCCCACTACTCTCTTGAGTCGTGTCTGGTCCATTTTAATGAGACTTTAAAAACCCTTTTAATGAGTGCCCTTTTGAGCACTGGGCCTGCTGGATGATACAAGCAGCTCTAAAAAATAAAAGGAAAAGTGTTTTGTCGACTCGGGATGATGTGGAAGGAGGTTAGACTACCAACAAATCCCAAATTCCACAATCAATGCTTGGCTTAACCATTTTGACCAGACTACAGCTAAATGCTTAAGATTGTGTTACGGTTAGTTAATGGCATTATTCTCTATGAACATCCAAACATTGAGTGCACATGATTGGATCCCTAGACGGGATTATGCAGAATCCTTATCAGATTATGCTAACCACAGTGCTCTAGAAACTAGTCAAGATTGTGAAGTTTTTTACTAAAGACGTGGATGAGAAAATCTGTGGGCCTACTTCCTTGTGTGCAGTGCACTGAACCCCCCCTCCACCCCTATTTTTTTTAATTAAAGTTATCAATCCTCTCATATTCCATTTCGAGGATAGAAGTCAAGCGAATGCAAATACCAGTAATTTCATAACCTCTGAAAGGAACGTGTTTTATGCCCATGGCCAAGGAGTGAAGTGTATTAAAAAAACCAATGGCGACAAATTTTTGATACAGTGAATCACATGAAGAACGCTAGATGTATCAATGCTCTCACCATATTTATTTTCTCAAACAAGTTAAATATTACTTTTTTTTTTTTTTTTTGTCCCGAGCTGTATGTTATACTCTTACCCTACACAGGGGCGGATCCAAAAATTATAACCAGTGGGGGCAAGGTTACTTATAATTAATAAAATATTGATTTAAAAAATAATATTAAAATAAAATAATATAAATAATTGTCACTATATTTTTTACATAAATTTTTTAACGATGCAATTATGAAAACTTAAAATGATTAAGTAAAATTTACATATATAATAATTATCTAAAATATAAGGAGTTTCCTATTATGCAAGAATTAAGAAATGATTTATATATATATTTTTATTTTTTAAGAAGAAAAATAGTTTCAGAATAATAATAATAATTTTTTAATCACATAAGTAGATTATTTTATTCCTTTCAAACTAAAAGATGAAACAAATGTATATAAATTATATATAACTCAAATTATATTTAATTACAATCAATTATTTATAGTCACGTATTATATTTG
Organism: Bruguiera gymnorhiza; assembly: GCA_020883675.1. Lineage (NCBI taxonomy): Eukaryota > Viridiplantae > Streptophyta > Magnoliopsida > Malpighiales > Rhizophoraceae > Bruguiera > Bruguiera gymnorhiza. The sequence goes on from JAIRCJ010000087.1 coordinate 1,826,850, forward strand.
TTTTAAATCTAATGAATTAAACAAACCAACTTATGGGGAAAATTATAAAAGTTGATGACAATTCTAAACACTTTTGTACTAGCTGAAGTCTTTTTGGTTAATTAATCCAACAACTTTTTATTTTGAGTGCGGACAAGGTAAAATTTTGAGTGAGAACAAAGTGTTTAACTTCATGTAATTTATGCACAATTTTCTTTTTTGAGTGGGGACATTTGCCCCACCAAATACATACATACATACATACATATATATATAAGGAAAAAATATTACAGCATATGAAACTCGTACACTATCCAATTTGGGAAAGATTTAATAAACCACTTATTTTGTTAGAAAGTTTGTTTTTCCCTAGACTTCTGGTTTTGACGTCACAGAATAATCTTATGAAAGAAAGATGAAAGATGACTACTTTTGTTGTATATATCCCTCAAATCTGATGAGTCCTCTTTTTCAACGAAGAATAATGCGACCACAATTTCACTAGTAGCAGAAGCAAAAAATTTTCCATGGCGGGAACCGAGGTATGAACGGGCTAACTCAAGTGGGCCAGCCCTTGTGGAATTTTGGGGTGCGCTTTGGACAAGCCATCTCCCCTACTTTCGGTGTCCAAATGCTATATACAAGGCCCTCCTCCCTCCCCTCTTTGTACTCCACCGATCTCTACCTCTCTTCTTCCCTCATAAGCCCAACAATTGTTTTATTTTTTTTTTCAGGATTATCAATTTAGTGACCCCACCTGAGTCTCAGTTGACAGCCTTTCAAAAGTTTCGGTCTTTCAAAAATTTTGAGTGGTTTTAGCTTCTGAGCATTGGAAAAGGTTCCATTTTTGGAAGTTCTAACCAGTTTTTGTGGATTGTTTTGTTGGATTGACCATCTGCCTGCGTATTTTAAGCGATTTCAGCTTCTGGGTATTGCTTCAAATCAAGTTTTTGTTCACTATGAATCTTAATTATTCACTAAATTTGGTGTTGGTGGGGGGAGGGGTACAGCATTTGATCATAAGAATTTCAAGTCTCAAGGAAAATGATTGTGTCGTACAGTGGCTGCACTCTGTGGAAATTCTACTTGATTCTTGGAAAGAAACCTCGTGTCGTTAACAATTTATATTTTTGGATTTTCCAGCTCTTTAATAGGTACAGCCTGGGCACTTGGCAAGAACAAGAAGCCTTCATTTCTCGGCTCTGATTGTGTTCTGTTTCTTCTTGTTCTGTTCTGTTCTGTTCTGTTCTGTTCTTTCACACTTGAACCGTAGAGAATTAGGGAATTGGGAAGATGGGAGGGGCTTCATTGCCACCTGGATTTCGGTTCCATCCAACTGACGAGGAACTAGTGGGGTACTACTTGCAAAGAAAAGTTCATGGGCTTGAGATCGAGCTTGAAGTGATCCCTGTGATCGATTTGTACAAATTTGATCCATGGGAGTTACCAGGTATCCTTCTAATCATTTTATTTATAAATTTAGAGATCAAATTATAGAATATGATGCTTTATGCCTGTTCTGTGTTCATTATCTTGGAATTTTTACTTGCATTTTGATGTTTATTTGTGGTAATTTTACTGTTACAGCAAGCCTCGTCCTTCAGTAATTTGTTGTTCATAATAATCATTGTCGTTTTAGTGAAATTTTGGTCATGATCAAGATGGTAAAGATACAGTTCTTTTGGTGACTGAATTTAACTTACTTGCACTCCTGTGATCAACCAAACTGTCCTTTCTTGTGGTCAGCCTTGAGATTCATGACATAATGTAGATTCATTTCTATGTTCCTGCCTTAAATATCTTTAGTTGAGGTGAGATGAGATTGATACTACAGCTTTTGGGTAGGATGAGAAGGAAATTTAATAGCAGTGTGAACATACAAGTCTTTAGAATGGAAAAGCACTTTTTTGTTTGTTTTTGATTTCTGCTTTGTGGACTCCACTTGTTACTTTTTTTTAATGGGGCCTGTATGTTTTGGGTCTAAAGGCCGATTGATGTCTCTTTTGCAGCTGCCCTTTATTCAAGGGAAAGCACAATCGCAAAAAGCTCAACCTTATACTCATTCTCATTTTAGGCATTATTTCAGTACTATGGTTTTGGAAACTAGAAAAGTTTGAGTGGCAATCTGTAATCTGTGAATTTGCAGAGAAGTCCTTCCTTCCTAAACGAGATATGGAATGGTTTTTCTTCTGTCCAAGGGATCGAAAGTACCCAAATGGCTCAAAAACGAATAGAGCCACAAAAGCTGGCTATTGGAAGGCTACTGGCAAAGACCGGAAAATTGTCTGTCAATCGGCTGTCACTGGCTATAGAAAGACTCTGGTTTTCTATCGTGGACGTGCTCCTTTAGGTGATAGAACAGACTGGGTGATGCATGAGTATCGTATCTGTGATGAAGTTTCTCAGGGATCATTGAATTCCCAGGTAACTTAAAGCAAGTTGAATATTCAGTTTAGAGCATGGAAGTAGTGTTTGCATTTTAAGTAGTTTAGGAGATTAAAAATGTGTGATTCTCTTCAGGGAGCCTTTGCCTTATGCCGTGTTATTATGAAAAATGATCAAGGCCATAAGAAGAGTGATTCACATGGAGAACACAAAGCCAAGAAAGCTGGCTCAAGCAATGCGGATTTCACCTCAGCTGCAACATCAAATGAGCCTTTAGGCATCTCCACCGATGCAACTTACCTGTACAATGAGAGTACCTATTCAAGCCCTATTCTTTCTCCTTATCAAAATACAGCAGTGGCTGAATCTGAGCCTGCTTCACTGGGGAGCAATCCTTCAATGTTTTGGGTCTCACCAGATTTAATTCTGGATTCCTCGAAGGTATAACATTAAGGAGAAGGTTTTTGAACAACAGCTGGTTAGCATCTGGCAATTTTCATTGTGCCTTTTGTTTATTTCAGGATTACAAACAAGCATACTCAATGGCTCCAGGGCACCAACACGAAAATATGAACTTTTTGCCAAGTTCATCAAACTCAAATTTTACTGGACAAATTGAGCCTGCTGATGATCTCAGTCACATTGGCTGCATGTCACCTTACTCGGGACATGGAAACTACATGGGTTATTATGACAGCGAGGATATGGCTTATGAAGGTTATGACCAAACCAGTTCTCTAGGATATGGCAAACCTTTTTGAAAAACAAAGGAGAGATCAATGAATTTTTGGCCAATTGCAGGGTTTGATCCTTGGGGGATTATGGTAATCTCTGGTCACAGGAAGACAATATGGTAATTGTGTTATAGCCTCATAGGGAGTTATCCAGGGTAGAAGGGTCCTCCAAGACAGCGCCTTTTAACGTTTGTTCTTGGTTAGGAAAATAATATGTTAACTGGTCTTTTTATATATATATATATGTGCTTTGAGTTGGTCTTGCTTTAAGTCCCTTTGGCGTCGGACATCGTTGCTGCTTTAGTAGTTAAATGTTGTCCAGGTCCAAGTTTATGCTGCTGCTGTTAGGTATCTCATGGTTGTGGTCACGTCTATAGATTGCACCAGGAGTGGGTCTAATTTCAATTGTCTTTATAAAATAAGCAAGCTTCTTGCGCCAAAGATGCCTTCTATAGTTGCTGCAAGCATTCAATGTATGTAATATGTATCCTTTCCAATACAAGCATCCAGTTCAAGTCTCCCACACTGCGGCATTTGAAGAAGGGTCATACTGAAAATAAAAATGAAAATAAAAAATAAGGATCGTCTAGGGTGGGGCATGCTTTTAAAGTGCTGCTGCATTCTCCGTATGGTGCCACGGGTTGTCATCTTCACTCACTATGGTTTGTCAAATTACTTGAAACCTTTGGGTGCAATATTCTCTTGAGATATAAAGCTCACATATAATAATCAAACATAAGCCAATACATAAGCCAGAGGTAGCTGTTGGAAGATGGACACTGCCCTTTTAGCTTTTGGTCGGTGTGGTGCTACCTTTGGTGAGGTCAACAAGTTTGGAGGTTACTGCAAGTCCAACGATCGCACGAATTCCATTTCCAGGAAACATAGCTTTACAATGCCAATATTCATTTTGTTCAGCTAAAACCTTAAATATCAATCCGGAGATTGCATCTGATCTATTGGTCTGCTGATGTGAGGATTAGCAGATCCAACTCGGCTTTTCATACGACGCCGAAGTAACACCAAAGGAAGACCTAAGAAACCACCCACATTCTAGCTTTGTTTTCATGTGTGTACGGTGGTTTATATAGGCTTAAAAAGCAATTTAACCACACCAGTAAGTTTCCGGACAATGATCTCTTGAAAGCAAGGCGTACAGACCCTGCATATCATGAGAGGAAGAAAAGGCCACATATACAAGCTTACGTGACTTTACCATTAACTTCTTTTTGACAATCAGTATTGCTTTCCCTCTTCTGAAGTTCCTCAATCTACATTGAATTTTCTGTACTTTTGGAAAGAATCATTTGCTGATATGGAAGTGGGACAAGTAACATAGTTTTTGTTATTCGGCTGATAATTATATGACATGTCAGGGCCATGCAAACGAGAACTTTCTGCACTTTCTTAAGAATCTTGGTAAAGAAGACTACATTAATGTTACTTTAAGAATGCTTTCCTTAAAGCCTTATTATCCACTAATTCTTTTTATGCCACCCCAACTAATATTCTCCAGGAATAGATGCTGCCGTCCCCTATTCCTTTACCACCAACACCTACCCTTCTTGACCTCTGGCCATCAAACTGCTTTGGCAGGTCTCTAATTCCCTCGCCCAGTAATCAAATTGTTTGATATTAAAGGGCAAACCTTGGCATAATAACAAAGTTGCTCCACTGTGAACTAAAAGTTATAAATTTAAGTAGTAAAAATAATTTATTTGTAAAAGTTTAAGTGGTGAAAATAGTCTGTTTGTAAAAACAATGGTAAGATTGTCTACTCAACCATTTATCCTAGACCTTTAATAACTATTATATAAATTGTTAATAGATGGTTGAGCACTACGGTTGAGCAATCATGTGTACTCAACCACATGAGTCCCCAGATTTTTAAAATGGCATTAACACTCTCAGGATAAAGGTACCCAAATTTTATTAAAACTTCATTAAAATAAATTTAAATTGATAAGGATGTAATTCTACATGATCAATCTTTAGGAGTATTTCTTTAAATATCATAATTTCAATACTAATATTATAGAAATTGAATTCTGTCTATTTTTTCATTAGAAAAATGTTCCTTTCAGTATTTAAATTCGGTTTAACTAGAGCTCTCAAAATGGGTTATCGGGTCAGGTTAATGTTAGATCACTTCGAGTTCCTGTCATTTCGGTTGTTTTCAGGTGAGTTGAGACCGAGTTGCAGATTAGCAATTTGCTATTTAAAATTTATTTTTTAATTGTTTCATTAATTTTTTATTTTATTTAAATCTTATAGTACTTATAGGTAGTTATCGCGAAAAGAACAGATAGGTAAATTTAATTGTCTGACTTCAAGTGGAACCAATGTAAGTCAAGAACGTTTTATGCAACTCTTCTTATCATCCATGAAGAAAATAAGAGCACTGGAGTCGTGCTCACGGTTGAATGTTTCAAGTTTAAATTTTAATAGGAGTAAAATAATCAAAATAAATAAATAAATAAATAAATAAAACAAGAGTTTTCCATTTTTGTTTTGATCTTATTTTCATTATTGCGTCCTTAAAATAAATAGAAACATACTTTAATGGGGAGGGGTTATAGGTCATGCGTCATGTAGCAAGAGAGTGACTTTTTATTAGGTAACATCTTGATGTGCCACATATAATTACATAGCATATATGATAGCATGCTGATTACTAAAAAAAATCTTAGTAACAGCAATATTATTTTTATTTGAGTTATGGCATGAATGAACTGAAAAATCTTCGAGGTATAAGTATTTCGCCCTACTTTAATTGAATTGGAGGTCAATTGGCAGTGTTATCGTTAAAATGTGACTTTTATAAAAAGATGAGGTCCAAAGGCATATGATGCTAAATGGCCATATTTCAAATATCTGATAATAATGAGTGCAATTGAAGAATGAGATACCAAAAGGGCATCCTCTTGAAATAACTGGGTAGCTTTAGATTCCTTAAAATAAATTTTATTCTTTTAGTTAGCTATTCTTCATTTAATGCCATAAGAAAAACATGTATTGACATAGATATGAATAGATAGATTTAGATGATAGGTGCAAATCGATTCTTCTTGATTATGTCAGTGTGATTGGTCCGATGATAGATCTTAGGCCGGTTTCCATAATTATTCACATCACCATGTAATTGTAACCTTAAAGAATCAAAAACCAACAATACAAACGACACAGCTTCGAGCCCATTGTTTTGGAACATTGGATTGACAGAAAAGGGTGCTCCCAATCTGGTCTAAATTTGTCAACTTTTCCCCTCAAAATAAACAAAAAGGTCAACTTTATTCAGCACCTAAACGGGTAACGTAATTCCCAAGTGAGCCAACAGATAAACATGAGAACGCGGTGGTCTGTTTTGAAAATTTGTAGGTTTTTGTTTTATGTTTTATGTTAAATGCTAGTCCAAGATCAGCAGTCTCCCACTTTGACTTTCGTGGTCTGTCCATTTGGCGATTAAGGTGTTCATATTTTGAGAAAAATAATAAACGTTGTTTTCAGTCTTGTATTAAATTAATTGATGCAGTAATGGGCCAACCATTTGCCTAGGGATGTGCCCGAACGGCATGACATGTCAATTTCAGTTATGATAATGGTTTTGCAAAGGTTATATGAACAACGTTATCTTCTTAAATGAAATTTTATACGTAACATTATGATGGTCGTTGCTTGCACATTTTTAATATTTCAATGTGATTACTAAACAATAGAATGACAAGCTTGTATTTAAACGTCCTCTTGATAACGCCAGTAGAAAATTAAGCAAAGGTGCAAGTAATTTCATGTCTGTGACCAAAGCGCACGGAGAAAATTTATCAGCTAGTGGATTGTTTTAGGATGGAATATGCTTTTGACCCAACAAGATGTGGCAGAAAGTCGTGATGCCGAGGTTGCAGAAAAGGACATCATATACAAGAATGGCAGCTCAAACTGTCAATTACAAATGAAGCAAGCAGAAGAATACGATTTTTGTGGTCTTTTGACTCTTGAGGGAACGATTTGTACAGTAACCAACCAACAGAACAGAACGACTTTGTTGAAAATTTATGCGAGAAAGAAACAATAACCAAGAGTTTGAACTTAGGAACATGAAGTATAATATTCTATCAAAAGTCCTTGTTTAAGTGGTTTCCTGAGGGACTTCTCTGGAAAGGCTAGCAGATTGAGCAAACCCTGAACCAAAGGCTTTTCTTCTTTCTTGATGGTCGAAGTTCTGTGCCATTTTCAGTGACCAGATCATTCATAAACTGAACAACAGCCTGAAGAACAAAATACTTTGTCCATAAGTTTCAACTGGAAAATATATGAGAACTGAATAAGCCAAGTTATACAACTTTACCTGAGCACCCAATTTAGTAACTCGTCTTGGTGGAACTTCCAGAGGAGTCTCATCAGCACGAAAAACTCTCAATCTTGACAAGAACCTGAAAGAATCTGGCAATTCCCTTATCTGATTGTCACTTATATCCAACTCTTCTAGCATCTCAAGATTCCCGATAGAGCGTGGCAAGGCTCTTAGGTCCGCAAAGTTCTTCCCCACATTCAGCTTCTTTAGTCCTACTGCAAAGCAGAGATTTTCTGGTATGGACTCCAGCTCATTGAAGCTAACATCAAGTTCCTTCAAATTGGAAAGGTTGCCCATGGTTGTTGGTAACCCCTTAATTCTGTTATAATGGAGGGTGAGGATCTCCAAGCATTCCAGTTTTCCAATTGCCTCTGGAAGAGCTTTGAGCTGATTAAAATCTAATTTCAGCTCAACAAGTGATGAGCAATTCCCAATGGTATAAGGAAGTTGCTCAAGTTCATTCGTTTCCACAAGCAATGTCTTCAAGTTTGCCAAGTTCCCAATACTCTCTGGCAAATGAGTGAACTCATTTGAGCTCAAATCAAGATTCATAAGGTTAGTCAGGTTTCCAAATGAAGCTGGCAGCATTCTTAATCTATTCGCATGAACATCAAGATCAGTCAAATTGATCAGCTCCCCAATGGGTCCAGGAAGGTTAATCAGTTGGTTTGAGTGGAGATCAAGCTTTGTTAAGGCCTTCAGATTGCCAATCGTCGGCGGAAGTGCCATGATTTGATTTTCAGACAAGTCCAACTCAGTTACAACTGATAACTTGCCGATTGATACAGGAAGCCACTCAACTTGATCCATCAACTTGCCCCTAAGGTCAAGAACCACAGCCCCAGTTTTTGCAGAGTTTTCTATAGCAGCTGCTGCTTTCATTAGACTTAGCTTCTCAGCATCGTTCTCAGCTGCAAATGCATCAATTTTCCATCCAGAAATTGAAGGAATGAAACAGCCGTGCAATAACACAGCTTAAAGATAGAAACAGAATAGAGAATACCATTTCTTTGCTTGGAGATACAGAATAAACTTCCATGCCATTCTTTTCTTCTGTTTTTCTTAGAACTATTAAACTTCAAGGACCACACACATTATTTAAGGATTATGAAATCAACAGGTACATTTTACTCGAGGGAGAAAATTATTAAGTGAATCTACTAAAGCTCAAGCAAAAGAGTATGAGAAAATGGCCTAAAACCAGCACTTACAACTAATTTTTTTTTCAAGGATTCAGTTGGACATCAAAATGGCAACAGTTCACAAACTTCTCAAATTGCAGAGAAACAAGAACAAGTATTGACCTTTCTCTTCCCAAGCTATCGGTACAAGTTTCGCTTCTGTTTAAACAACTTCAAAGGGATGGTAAGAACCCAAATTGATTCAAAATTAGCTTGCTTTTTAATTACAGGGATTTTGTAAATTTTCCAGCCAATGAAAAAAATCTTGAAGTAATAGATATATGACCAAGGGGAAATTTTCACCTGAAATGAAAGAAGCCTTTGATGAAGAACTCTTCAGCAAACCCTTGAAACCATCTTTGACCAGTTCTCCATCTTCTCCTTGCTTGATCAAACTATCATCACTAACCGTACTTACTTTCTCAATTTTCTGAGTGGGTTCCTTAAAACTAACAGCATTTTCCTTCTGGGTATCCCCAGAGACCAACGAAGAGGCTCTCTGAATCAACCCATCAAAGGTCCCAAACATTTTATCAACCTCAACCAAGTGAACAGCCTCTTTTCTCTGCTCAAGGCTCTGAAACAAAACCATGTTCCTCCTCATCTGCTGAAGAACAGAGAACAGCTCCTCAGGGACGTTTTCAGGGCATTTCTTGCCTGAGATTTCTTTGAGCTTTGCTTCCTCTTCACCGTTGACTGTCTTGATCACAGATGCAGCTGCTTCTACCTCTTCAATGGAGGGCCTTTGTGGAAGTGATCTGTATAGACTCATGATTTCCTCTACTGTTTCTACAAAGGCGGGTGATGGGTCTTTGTCACTGTGCTTCACAGCCATGACTGAACAGGCTTTGTCTGTTCCAGGTTCAGCAGAGTTTTCCAGGGTTTTCAAGAACTTAGTTAATCATTTGGATTATAATAAACATGTAGACATAGTTAAACTAAAAGATAGGGAGACACTCCGAGGAAAAATGAAAACAGTTTCTTGTTTGCTTTAATGATCACAACACCCAAAAAATCTTCCAACTCTTATTGTGGACTTTTCTTCTATAATTGTTGAGATTAATTTCCAGAAATAACAAGAATTTTTCGCTTTTTCAAAATTATATCACGATTTTTTTTTTCATTTAAATATATTATGATCTCTTCAATTAATTCTAAATTTATCACGTAATATCACATAAAATTATTATGTAATAAGATATAAATTTGATATAAATTATTTTTGAAAAAATTAAAATAATAATATAATTTTAGAATGAGTTTTGTGTTAATTAATTATATTTATTATTTGAATTATATATATATATATTTTTTTTTCTATCTTATCACGTGAATATAACATGCGTGTCATTTCAAACTTTTCATTAAAACATTAACAAAATTCGTTAAGTAGACTTGATAGTAAAATAAATTTAAAATCAATAAAAAAATTTGTGATATATTTGATGGCAAAAAGGTTCATGATATATTTATAAAAAAGATGAAAATTTCATAATTTTTTTTTTGGCCAATTAACCCTAATTGTTAATTAAATTTCTTTTTATTCATTGCCCCGTAAATTTATCAACCTTCTCCGGGGAATGTGAGCTTAATTCATCTAATATATTATTATGGAAACATTATTCTTGTAATACATCTTTCACTAATTTAGAATTGGTGTGGAAAAAATTAGAACTTAGTTGATTTTATTTACCAATGGAAAGGCGGCAGAGAGAAAAATATTGAGGGAAGACAAGTCAAAAGATAGGATAGGCCCTCTTTCCACAGATAAGAGTTATTTTCTTTTCATTTCATAGTTTATCTATAAAATGAATTCCACTAATAAAACAAAAACAAAAAAAAAGAAAGAAGAAGAAGAAGAAGAAGAAGAAGAAAAATACAAGTTTCCCTCTTGATTTCCTATTCATTGGCCTTCTTTCTCTCTCTCTCTCTCTCTCTCTTTTTTCAAGAAAGAAAAAAAATTGGATTGTTTTTGGACTTTGCTCACAATGTCATTCTCCACGGACTATGCAAAGAAAATTTCGCCTGATAATTGTGAAAGTGGACGAGAGTAATTTTCTCTTTTTGTCACCATCACCTAATTCAAAGTTTTCATCTCATCCTTATTTTACAATAAATGATCCCACAAATCTGGTCTAATTTGTAGCCCATTTAAAAAATATTTAATTTTCCATGTCTTTATGTGGCATTTCATCTATTTAATCGGCTTGTAGATATGAATATAGCATACTTAATATATATATTTTTTCCTATTTTACTCTAATTATATCATTATTTTTTCCTTGCTCCCCATTGAAATTTGAACTTCTATATTCAAAATTCCACGCGTCTTGATGCTCTCATAACATATATGTATACATAAATTTACACACACACACACACACACATGCACACACACATGCACATTTTTTCTTTCAAAGATAGGTAAAAACAGGGCATGAGATTTCATAAAAGGAAAAGATTCATGGTCAGCCTCGTTGGTGGCAGTCACGATTTAAAATTAACCACATTGACGTATGCATGAATGAATAATTTAGTGTACGGAACTGTGTATCCATTTTTTTTATGCACAAAAAATGAGAACCATATTCAAAAGAAATGCATAAATTCATCTTCATGCGAATAGAATACTATTTAATTTATCCAATAATGTTTGTTTCACGATGAATTTGAATTTTAAGAAAAGAAAAATACCGTAGATATGTCAATCATTGCATAGGTGAGATAGAAATTGAAAGTCAACTGTTAACTTACTTGTATTTGTATAAACCCTCCTATGGGGACAATCCCCTGTCCAGACATCCGTTGACAATGAACATGAATCTTATTAATCTTGTTTGATGCACAGTATCATTTATTCAAATCGTTGCACACCATAAGTACGCGCAGTATGATTGGTCCTCGTATTAAATATACGTCCCCTTTGCTTCTTGAGTGCCACCACCACCACAACCGATAAACAGAAAAAGTTTCAACACCTTCACTACAGACTGTCGTTTGGGAGAGCTTCAATATATTTTCTTCAAATTTCACCATTTCCTTCCAATTACGGAATAGTGTGCACATTGTAAAGGCTCCATTTTGGACAGTTTGCCCTTGACATCTCATCGTTGTCGACGACTTTGTCTGAACGTAATTTTTCTGTGTGATTAATAAATAGTGGGCGACGCGTTCATGAATAAAGGATTTTTAGAAATCCCTCTCCTTTCCTTATGGACCAAGGACCAAAGTGTTCAACGAGACAATTCTGTAGAAAACTTCTGTAATTAATCCCAAATAAGTACCCTTAGGTTCAACCTATGTTTCTTTTTATAATCCAACAAATTCATCTTTCCGTAAAACCACTTTGTCTTCAAACCTCAGCCCACATCACAGAAAACTTAGATGCTTATTTATGCATGAACAATGCTCCAAAAGATGGAAATCATGGTAACTACTCCGGGGTTTGCCCATCATTGTATAGTAAATGTATCATGTTTTTCGCGAGCATAACATGTATATGAAGGGAAAATCTTAGTTTACACAAAAGCGATGCATACAAGTAGTTACTTTTGTGTATACTTTGTGATTCTCATAAAGGAATGTCCAGAGAATTAAAGATTGTTTACTTTTGCAACTCGACTTTATTTCATTAATTGCACCACAAATCAGTCCTACTTTTATTACCCCATTTTTCTGGATTTGTTTTTATTTTCCTGAGAAAAATTTGGCCTTTGTTCATAATGACATCTTCGATGAAATGAAAACGCCATTCGATGATGTTGAAGTGGACCGGAGAGTCGTTTTCTTCATCTGTGACCATTGCTTAAACCAAAGTTTCTGTTTTCTTTTTTATATTTGTTGCAAGGAACATCAAAAGGTCGATCTATATATATATATATCGCATAGATCGGGTCTAATTTGCTTAATTTATGCAATAATATTTGTTTCACGATGAATGTGGAATGCGTTGGATGTATATAATATATTGGTTAATGCACCTTATTATTTGTTCAATGCATACGTCAATATCACTGCAAATTATAAATGCACTCAATAAAGTTGGTCATGTACCTAACATCGAACCAAACATGCTTACGATTCCTTCTTGAGATACCATCACAGCCAAAAAGAAAAAAAAAAAAAGAAAAAAAAAGCAAAACAGTGCAAACACGTAGATTACAGGGCTGCAGTTTCAGAAAGCTTCAATATTGACCATTTCCTTCTATCGATGACATATTGGGAACATTGTAAAAGTACATTTAAGGCTTAGAACTTGTTACGCTTTGGTCAACAAAGTTCCATTTTGGACGACAGCTTGCCCTTGACAATTGACATATCATCGTTGTCAACAAACTTGTCTCAATGTAAAATTTCTATGTGGTTATTAAATAATTGATGTGTTCAATAAAAAAATTTTTTAGAAAACCCATAATTTTCTCTCTAAATGTGCCGAAGTCTTCAATAAGACAAATTTCTGGGATCTTTGTTGTTAATCCCAAATAAGAATCCTTAGGTTCAAAACTTAGGACCATTTTTTTAATCCAACGAATTTATCCTTCCATTAAAACTGCTTGTCCTTAAAACACAGTCCAGAGGAAATGAAAAATGTGGGATTCACAATGCGTTTTGGCGTTAAAAGGCTGGCATTGTTGTCATTTATGCACGAATATTTAAGTCACTTTACACTTAATATTAATATTGCTTCTTTTCCTCGATTTTGCCGCGTGCTAAGCCTCAACGTGTGTCTTTACAATTGCCTTTGGCTACTTGCCTTTGTCTATTGCCTTTTCAGAATTTTTATTCTATTATTTTACCCTTTCTTTTTATATATAAAACCCAATTGTATCTTTTTACAGAGATGGTAAATCGCTGGTATTTTGCTTCTTTATTTTCTTGATACATCTTGTTTTACTCTTTTTTATTCTTTCTTGCTAAAATATAAAATAAACTATATGAAAAAATAACTTAAGAAAGAAAAGAAAAGAAGAATTACACAAAGATATATATAGTTCAGTCATAATAACTTACATTCACAGACATGAAAATCTACAAGAAATATGTCTTTTTTATTGTATTGTTTGTCTTACATGGTGCACAAAATATATATAATGTGGAAATTGTCTCACACATATAATAATTATATTATAACAATAAGAAAATTGATCTCTGATATTACTTTATTACTAGCATCCTATTTTCATTACCATTAAATGTACGTTAATTGATTTATAAGATCTTAGTTTAACAACAAAATCAAATCTTTATAATTATATAATTCTCTGACATTTCTTTCGGTGCAAAAGATTGAAACATAGATATTCTGTATTAGTTTAGTTTTAAATGCCACAATTATATATCATTTTCAGTTTCTTTGCTGAATAAATAAATTATGTTAGCGGTGTTCGAGAAAAATAAAATTTATGTTAGCACCAACCAATTACCTGAACATTGTAGTAATTATACAAAGAATTAAAAAGGGCTAGCAACTATAATGAATTTAAAAAGAAGAAGAAGAAGAAGAAGAAGAAGAAGAAGACAAGACAAGAAAAAAAAATGATTAAAGAATCTAGTGCCATTTGGAAGGAAAAGGTACGTGCCAAGTGGTAAAAACTAGGCTTTATACCGGGAAATTGAGAACTCACGAGATAAATGGAACACGTCGAAATCAACCACAGCTGTATGAGAACAACATAACCATACGAATTCTGTTTCGATGTTATTTATTTATTTATTTTAAATCAACCAATAAGCCTCTAGGCAGTGAAGCCTTCCTTTTATGGCAAGTTATATCAGAATAATAGTCCCCCACCAGCTGTATTTCTTGCGACTCATAACTATAGCTGAACAAGAACAGAGCTTTAGTAATCACTAGGTACAGGCCAATGGAAACTATATAAAGATTTTGATGTGAAATGCGAGTTCAAAATTTGAATTTTACTGATAATTAAGTTTTTTTTCCCTATTCTAACTGGATCACAAAAGAAAAAAAAAAAAACCTTTAAAACACAGTGAGATATCGGCACAAATAAATCCGTTAATTACAGTTTACAGCAAATAGGCCCAGTAAAAATAAGGATGAGCTGTTTGGTCTAAAAGAAAGGTGTACCCATTGCAGGAGGCTGCCTGATTTGAGAGAATTTAGATCTTACTCGGCTTTCTCTTGCAATTTCTTAGATGAACTAATGCACAGAGTCTAGGTGACAACTGACAACTGTTAAGAAAAAACGGGTTTTCTATCGATGGTCTTCAAAATAAGACCTTCCAGGTATTTTGTGGCTTCGTGAATTGTTTTCTTAAGTATATTTTCGCTTTGTGAAAATTTTACTATTATAAGTTTCTGTTTCTCTCCATTTCCAGTGCCATATAATTGCATTACGGTGGCGCGAAATTGTGTACGTGACAGTGAAAAGAAAGTTCCTTTTGTTTACGTTCCCCAGCAATTCAATGGTGGATGTATGTCATGCTTTATTTTGTTGTTACTCAGATGCAAGATTGTTAATTTTGGCCTCAATGATCGAACGTGGCAGTCTAACTAGCACAAAATTAAGCTATTTGATTGATTTTTCCATAGTTATATTGAGCGAAATTGATAAAATAATGGATAAATATTGTTGATTAATCGGTCTGAAGGTTCTGAATCCAAGCTCTTAGCAGTTGTATATCGAAAAGGACGAGTTTTAATATAACGGTAAAATTGTTTGGTTGTGACCTAGAGGTCACGAGTCGATTTAAGGCTGTGTATGTGTGATCCCTCCTTGGACTTCGTAGTGGGGGAACGTTGTGTGCACTGAACGACCTTCTTCTTCCTGATATAATTTGCGCGCCGCAGCTGGGAGATATATAATTATTAAATATCAGGTTCATGGAGGAAACTAAACTGTTTATTGTTGGCTGACTCAGTTTTACCTTCTCTTTATTGTTTGTTGCCCCTAGTGAAAAGCAAGGCAACCAACCCTTCAATATCTGTGCGACCTTTTAAGCGTAAGTCATGGGAATGCAGCAGTAGCACCGGAACTTCTCCTTTAAAAGCAAGCCTAGCTCTGTTGGAGAAACTTGGACTTCTCACATCACACTTAAAACTCCCAAGTTACCACTAAAATAATTGCAGCATTTGTTTAATACCTCCCGTAGGATTGCTTCATTGTGTTCTTTTAGAAATTGCCAGCTTCCAAGAATCATCTTGCTTATAGCGAGTCTTTGCATTATTTTTTAGGTCTTTTTGCTTAGTTACTGCGTATGAGGATGTCTGCTAGAGTGCATGCAAGCTTGGAAATGGCCACGGCTTGTTTAGGGGAGACTGGGAAAAAGTGGAAGGAAAGAATCCTTGTAATTGCTAAGAAAATGAAAAAGTTTCCCAGTATTCTCTGGAGAACAAGTTGAGAGATTGGGAGAGATGACCCTCGAAGAATTGTTCATGCTCTAAAAGTTGGTTCAGCTTTGACACTGGTTTCCTTGCTTTGTCTGTTGGAGCCATTCTTTGAAGGGATCGGACAAAATGCTATGTGGGCTGTCATGACTGTTGTTCTTGTGTTAGAGTTCAGTGCAGGTCTGCTTCTTCTTTTGTTGTCATCATAGCAATGGTGTTAATATTATCTCAGCTTTTCCAGACGAGGAAAAGCATCTGTTTGCTTCTTCTTCTTATCTTTTTTCTTTTTTTTTTTGGATGTTTTCTTTTAATTTCATGAATAGGGGCAACTCTGTGCAAAGGGCTCGACAGAGGATTGGGAACACTGCTGGCAGGGTCATTGGCTTTTCTTATTGAGTACATTGCAGGGGCTACTGGTCATACTTTTCGGGCAATTTTCATTGGAACTACAGTTTTTGTGATAGGTAAGTCTTAGTTTCTATAAGCTCGTGGAGATGGAAGAACCTGAATAACAGTTACAAACTACAATTGTTTCTCCGTTGTTCTATCGGTATTGGTTGGGGATTCAGTCCAGCATATGTTGCAGGCCAGTGGAAATAAGACTATTATAAAACAGACCATTTAGCCTGTTGGTTTCTGATGTGCTAGAGCTGATGTCTGTACATTACTCTGACATTAATCTACGCTTTCCTCTGGCTATATATTCTCTTTCCTTTTTCAATGGAAGAGATGGTCTGGCTTCCACCTTCAAAAACACAACATAAAATTGCAATGCAAAACCAACTTGATTGTTATCAGATCAGGAATATTATTATGCATAATCTTGGAACACATTACATAAGAAAAGGCATTACTGTTAGAGGAGAGCAAATGAAGTTAGAGAGGGGAAGAAGTGAAGAAAGTAGCTGTTAAGTTAAATCCATTCACTTTGAACTTAACAAAAGAAACTGTGATGTTAAAGATGTTAAGAAAAACATTTTATGAGCTTGCTCTAGAGTCCGGAACTAGCTAGACAAGCTACTGATGAGTTAGGTCTTCATGCAACATGGCTTAGCAACCTAATTGCTTCATCTACTTATTTCAAGCTCGGAACAATTTAGTCCATTGTGCATTTGAGTTCTAAGCTTTACAACCTTTACATTCCCTCGTGACAAAAGTGTAGTGTATAAAATTAACCACGTTCATGTTTTAACTTTACAGGAGCTGCAGCAACATACACAAGGTTCTTTCCTTATGTGAAGAAGAATTATGATTATGGCGTTGTGATATTCATCTTGACATTTAATTTGATAACCGTGTCAAGCTATCGTGTCACCGACGTATTGAAAATTGCAGAACAGCGGTTATACACCATTGCCATTGGTTGTGCTATCTGCCTGTTCATGGCACTCCTGATATTTCCAATTTGGTCAGGAGAAGACCTCCATATTTCTACTGCACAAAAGCTTGAAGGGTTAGCTAAGTCAATAGAAGGTGTGCAAGTTACATATTTTACTATCATCTTTGATTGATTAAGTACATGACAACTAATAGGCTGGTGATGCAAAAATCTTGCAGTTTGTGTCCACGAGTATTTTAGTGATACTGCGGAAGAAGCGGCCCAAGGTCAACCATCCGATGATGTTGTCTATAAATGTTATACGGCAGTTTTGGACTCAAAATCACGAGATGATACATCAGTAAGTCCTTTCATTTTAGTTAAAACTTTCTTTCATATTCAAGGTTTAACCACGTATTGGCATTATTCTTGAATGTTTTCTGACTTTCTGAATTGTGCAGGCATTATATACAAGTTGGGAGCCCAGACACTCAAGGCACCGCAAATATCCTTGGCAGCAGTATGCAAAATTAGGAGCTGTACTCCGTCGTTTTGGATACACAGTTGTTGCTCTACATGGTTGCTTGCAAACTGAAATTCAGGTAACTGTTGGAACATGTGCTTTGAAACTCAACATAAATCAACAATTGAAAAAGTTTCTTCAATTTGATCACCGTTGTCATACCGGTTTCATACATAAAAATTTCATTGTACATTTCAGTGTTCATGTTCTTTTAACCCACCATTGACATTTGTTTAAAGATCCGTGCATTCGCGTTGCTGGGGAAGTGTTGTGAACATTTGTTTAAATTCTATTTCGGCTTAGACCCCAAAATCCTGCCGTGCCCTCTTTAAAGATCCGTGCATTCGCGTTGCTGGGGAAGTGTCAAAAGTGCTATTGGAACTCTCTCACAGCATCAAATTCCGCCGCCATTGCTCTCCTGGGTTGCTCTCTGATCATCTGCACAAAGCCTTACAAGACCTCAATACTGCCATAAAATCACAACCAAGACTTTTCCTAGGCTTCATCGACAACGAAGCCATAAACGTGCTAGCTCTAGCAGATGCCCATGCTCGTTGCCAGAGGCATGACGAGGACAATGGAGTCTCATTATCGAGTTGCAAGACCGACACATCTGCATTGCTTGAATGGAAAAGCGAAAGGAATGATGGGCAATCCAAAGATACTGAAAGGAAGATGTTGAGGCCACAGTTGAGCAAAATCGCTATCACAAGTGTAGAGTTCTCAGAGGCACTTCCTTTTGCTGCTTTTGCATCTTTGCTAGTGGAGACAGTGGCGAGACTGGACAATGTTATTGAGGAAGTTGAAGAGCTGGGGAGGATAGCCGGCTTCATGGAGTTTAAACCAGGCGATGAAGTTGTGGTGACTTGTGAGACACCAAAAACACCAAAAGTAGATGTTAACCATAATCATTTGCCTTCCCATGCAGGAGACTGATTGTGATTTGTTTCGGGCTTTAGCACAATATCATTTATATAGGATGTAACTGCTGGGTTATTATAAGTTCTCATTTATGGAATGAACATGTTAGAGAAATAAATGACCACAATAGATTTAATAATGCACGGGAAAAGATATTTCTCTAACATGTTCATTCCATAAATGAGAACTTATAATAACCCAGCAGCTACATCCTATATAAATGATATTGTGCTAAAGCCCGAAATATAATCACAATCAGTCTCCTGCATGGGAAGGCAAATGATTATGGTTAACATCTACTTTTGGTGTTTTTGGTGTCTCACAAGTCATCACAACTTCATCGCCTGGTTTAAACTCCATGAAGCCGGCTATCCTCCCCAGCTCTTCAACTTCCTCAATAACATTGTCCAGTCTCGCCACTGTCTCCACTAGCAAAGATGCAAAAGCAGCAAAAGGAAGTGCCTCTGAGAACTCTACACTTGTGATAACGATTTTGTTCAACTGTGGCCTCAACATCTTCCTTTCAGTATCTTTGAAATGTTAGAGAGCAGATAAAGTGGGTAGCTCGCATAAGTGTTGCATGAATTCCTTGCTCAAAGGTTGGTTGCATAACTAGCAAGCTTTATATCAACATGTTGCAAACGCTTAACTTCCAACGGAGGGAAGAGAAGTTCCCAGCTACAGTGCCTATTTGGCTGGAACACAGGCAGAAGAAGTACCAATGATGGGCCACCGCCCAAGTACCATGAGGTTGATCTTCCTTTCTCGTATTCTCTTGTTGACAAAACACATCCTATTGAGCCAATTTGGTCAAGTTTTAATGTCATTAACACCTATGTAGGATCTAGACTTATTTGACTATGAAATGCAATTGCTTAACAGATTTGCTTCCCTAAACAACTGAGTTCTACTCTCCTGTTAGGCCTGTGAGATAGCATATTCATTCATTTAAGAAACATAATATCATCGCCCTTCTATTGAACGCGACACTAGCAACTTCATCCCCTATACGATTTGAAAAAATTAAAAAAATTGGATTCAATTATTTTTTCTGTGCTTTGTTTTAATGGTAAATTTATTCTATTGCGGCATAGTCGAATCATGAAAACAATCTCATAGTCTTGCATTTTTTTTTTCACATATTTTTATGAGGAGGTAGGGAGCTCAATTGCCGCTTGCTATAAAGCCAGCCTCGATGGATTTAGTGCAACAAACTTCAACACATGCTAGGACTTCTAGGGACCATGTGTCATTATAGGCTACACAGAGAAGTCCTTCAAGTTTGGTGAATTTAACACTGAGGTTATAGAACACATTAGATGCATTTCTCTTCTATTGGGTACATAACGAGAAATTGAGCCCATTATTTTAATAGAAGTTGGTGGTGGTGTAGCACTTTTTCATTTTGCAAGGATGGGCCTCAATTTGGGGCTGATGGGCTCCTCATTGGGATTGGGATCGGCATGGGCCAGGTTTTAGTGCCGGAAACAAGTGATTGTTATGTGCTAAAAGAGAGGGTGGAAAAAAGTCCATTTTTGGTGACAAGCCTAGGCCTAATTTTGAAGAAATCCTAGGTTTTTGTAGTTAAATTGCAAGTTTGTACTAATGTCTATGAATACTTTGAATTCTTTAAAAGAAAAGATTTTCCTACATCAAAGTCCGAAGAGATAAAGGTCTAATAAATGTACAAATGTTTTGCTTGTTAAAAGAAAGATGGATTTTATGATGTCATTTTATCATGTAAAAAATTATATTACTTATTTTTTATATTTTTGCAACTGATGTAAAATGAATTAAACTAATATTTTAATACTTTGTAGCTAAACAAATGTTTTATTTAGTATATGTTGGAAGATTCATGTAGGTTAAACTTGACATTTTATTAGTATAGAGATCTTAGTGTAAAAACTACATTTTGATCTATTGAGAAAATATAAAGACAAGTCTTTAAGGTATTAGTTATTGTCTCTATTATTAATAATTTATGCTTTTCTAAAAATGTCAATGTCTTAAGAAGCATGATTTTATGTTTGAAATTGTGACTTGAGGTTACTTTCTTTGTCAAATTTCTTCTCATCTACAGAAATCCCTTTCAAAAGTTTTTCACTTGGCCTTGAAGAGTCCATAAACATGTTAGAAAGATGAAATTCCAAAACCTTTTGGTCTATCATCACTTATGGGTTATAGATCATTGTATTATAACCATCTTTAAGATTGGAAATCTCTAATTTGAATATTAGTTGGAATTAATAAAAATAAAATTGAAAAGTTTTTGTTTGATGTAATAAGATAGTGAATGTTGAAGTTGGAAAATCATATCATGAAGTTTTGAATTTAATCCTTATTTATTATTAATAAGACATTTTTATCATTTGTTTAGCTTGAAATTGATTAGTTCAAACTATCTAGCTAATTGCATTCTATTTATTAAGTTGACAATCCAGGTTTATATATGCAAGTTGAACATCTTATCTCATTAAGATAATTTGGATAAGAGGTAATCTATGAATATCATGTTATCATTAATTAAGTTTATCTTTGATCTAAAAAAAAATTGTCATAATGTAGTTTCTAAATCCTTGTTCAACTTTTATCCTTTATTTGATCAAATTAGTGAATGGATAGATTAATTATTTAGTCTCCACTTTTATTCTTGTGACCTATTAAGCAAATGATGTTTGTCATGTTGAAACATTTTTAAAATATAAAGAGTTATGTCCCTTAGTTTATTTAGTAATTATGTATAAATTTCCTTTAATAAATAGACATATTAAAAGAGTTATGTGTATTAGGTCTAAAAGATGTCCTTCTTATCAAGTAACTCTTATAGTTTTATATATAAATGTAATATAACCATTCATATATGATATAGAAAAATGACTTTCCTCTCAATATTAAAACAAAAATATATGGGGAGTTTAATTTCAATAGTGCAAACTATAATAATGTGTGTTTCATTTTATGTTATGCGTGAATTCATTGTAACTTTTGTTGCATATTAGTAAGGATGAATTTCATCTTAAGAAAAATGACATTATTATATGATTTGAAGTACTTTTATTTTCTAATAAAGTCTTACTTTCAATCTAATATGTCATGTCTTTCCTTTTTTAACAAAAATATTTTTATGATCTTATCAAAATAAAAACAGATTTTATAGTCATTAGTTGATTATCAAGTGGACAAAGCAAAAGTTGCTTCAACTTTCAATCACTTTATGCCTTTGTCTTTATTTTTCATATAGGTAATTGTAAGATTATATGCACTTAGTCAATTTAATACAAACTATTATAATTATTGGTTGTACATTTTTAGTCTTTTGTTATATGATTCTAATTAATAAAAGCTAGAAATGTGTATTTAATAATCATAATAATATAATATATGCTCATATTTAAGATTAATTAAGTTAATTGTGTTTATGCTTAATAGTGCTCGCAAGCAAATAGGATTTAAATGGAGATTGTTTTTACAAGACAAGTGTTATTATTGTATGGTAGAGGAGTAACAAGCTTTAACTTAGGTCTCAAGTTTTTCAAAAAGTGATTTTCATTACTTACATAAGCATTAGATTACAGTCTTTGTGTGTGTCTATTATTATCATATTTTGATTCGAACAATAACAAACAAATCATATGAACATCATTTGCACTAATTAAATTATTATTAGATAAATATATTCACGAGACTCCTTAATAATAATATATTAGTTATTATATATATTTTTGTAAGATTTGTTTATAAAATGTATGACTTTTTGTAAAAAAAAGTAAAAAGCTTGAGAGTCACTTGAATTTCCCCTATCTAAGGACAAATAAAAAGTTAAATATATTATAAATAACTTATCTACTGATAAAATTAATATTAGAATTTCAAATGCACCTATACGCTTAAATTTGTAGTTAGGAAAATTCATAAACATTATAAATATGTTAAGTTTTATATTAGCAATAAGGGATTGTTATATTCTTATATACTGAAATTAGATTGAATGAACCAAAGCTAAGTATTGAATCTTACAAGCATTAGATTGATTTGCTTAAAATGAAGATATGAAAAAAGGTGGGATAACCTAAGTTTTAATACTATATATTAAATAACATTTTAAAATCTCAAATCTACCTATAAATTCAAACTTGTAATTGAAAAAATTTATGAATATTATAAGTTATGTTAGGTCTTTATATTAGCAATATATGATTATTATACTCTTAATATTTAATTTTCATATACACACACGCAAAAAGCATTTTACTTATAATTAATAAAAGTTAGTTGGGAAGAATATTATTGTATTACATAAATTTCTTGATATGAATGAAATATAATTATTAAGGTATCAAGGCTAGTCTCTTTGCAAGCCTTTTAATTGATCTAATTTTCAAGAATATATGAGCATCAAATGACCTTTATAAAAAGGAAGACAAGAATATGTAATCAGGATCAAGTTACAATGTAGGAAAATCAAAGAAAAGTATAGATGGTGGTCCTTTTTGGCCATTTATATGTTTATCTATGGTCCTTCCATGGTGTTTTGGTAGCTTTTTCTAAACTTACAAAATGTATATTTCATAAATGGACTACTTTCTTATTGTTAGATACTATTTCTACCTTATTTGTATTTTACTAGTCATTTTTATGAGATTTCCTTTGAAGGAAAGAAAGAAAAGAACAATGCTAAAATTTAAAAATTATAATTGACAAAGTTGCAAAAAATTGTAGCAGAAGATATATTCAACAAAAATCAAAATGTAGTAAAGAAATAAAGTGGAAAAATAGCTTGATTGCATTAACCAATCTACTTTTTTTTTATATATAAAATCATGAAAAAGGCTATGAAATGATTAAATAAAGGCTTAAGAGAATGTATGCAAATAGCTTGTATAGGTAGAAAAAATTTTAATATTTCTTCTAAGTTCATGTTTTTTCTCATCACATTTGATTGAGTTGAGGCTTGGTGATTTGTTAGAAATACACCTTTAACAAATTCTTCTTATCTAATGCTTCTTTTATGTTCAAAAACTTGAAAAGCATTAATTAACTTAATAATAATTAATGTTGAGATATACTTTAAGTCTTTAAGTGAACATATCCTTGACTTGAATCTTTTAAGCAACCTTATAAGAATTGTTTTAATAATTCTTTCACCATTAAGGTCTTCACCAAGTAATCCGACTTGGTTGACAATTTTAATGAGTTTATCAACATAATTTTTCATATTTTTAGATTCTTTCATTATTATAATTTCAAATTATCTTATTAGATTGAGAACTTACATCCTTTTTATTTTATATTTCCTTAAGACTTTTCTTGAAACTTCCCTCAAGATTTTTTTACTAATTCACTTGTAATGATCTTTGTGAACATAACATCTACAAGTGGAAAATGAATGCAAGTGAGAGCTTTGATGCCTTTTAAGTTTTGCTTATTAATTTAAGCAATAGTAGTATTATTTGGAAGTAGTAGGGGCTGTTTGGAAGTGGTGGAGGGAGCTCTTATTTCTACAACTTTTAACAACTCAAATGTTTACAAATAAGCTCTTATTTTGATGGCCCATATGCAATAATTTTCTCTTTTAAAAATAAAAGGTGAAGGAAAGGAAAAGTTATTGAAGGCCATGATAGATGTTTTGGCCTTTAAGAACAAGGATGCTTTGATATCATTTAGAAAAAAAGAGAAAAAGAGAAAGAGTAATGTTGAAATTTGAAAATTGTA
Organism: Bruguiera gymnorhiza; assembly: GCA_020883675.1. NCBI lineage: Eukaryota > Viridiplantae > Streptophyta > Magnoliopsida > Malpighiales > Rhizophoraceae > Bruguiera > Bruguiera gymnorhiza. The sequence continues at coordinate 1,851,305 of JAIRCJ010000087.1, forward strand.
ATAGATACAACTATAAGAAATTGCAACAAAAGATATATTTTGCAAAAATGAAAATGTAACTAAGAAAAAAAGTTGAAAAAAATAATTTAATTGCATTTATCCATTTGCTTCTTTATATCAAAGTATGCAAAGTTTACAAAATGATTATATAAAGGTTTAAGATAGCGAATATAACTAGCTTGGTAGGTAAAGAAAATGTTGACCCTATCTAAGAGCGTCTTTTAAGCTTCTAAGTATGCTAGATAGTTTGTTTATATAAGCAAAACTTTAGATTATTTGAACTCATTAAAAAAAAAAACTATTTTTTTAATTTGATTTTAATGCTTTAAGTTAAAAAAAAAAATCCTAAAGCTTCCTCAAGACCAAAAGCATCTTAAAATACTTCAAATGATTGAGGAAGAAAATTTTGGGATTGTTAAAGAAATTTTTTGATAAGGTGGGATTCTAACAATTTTATCTTCACTATTTAAAAATTTATAATTGAATATAAAGAGTGGTGGGAGCTAGAATTATCTAATTACAACCCAATTTTGGCCTAACCTAAACTCGCCTAAAAATTAAGGTTAAGTCTTATATTTTTGTTAGAATTCCAAATTGGTACATACTTAAACAACTTAAAATCTTAGGATTAAGTCAATTAAACCTAATTTTAATCTTTTGTATAAAAGATATAACTTTTACAATTTCAAGTATTATATTTATTATTTAATAATCCTTTTAGTTATGCATGCATATTATTTAATATTCTTTAAGGCTTTGGAGACTGTTATTTTAAAGGTATTTTTCTTTTTAGAATAAACTAACATTTTTATTCTAATCTATTGTGTTCCTTTACTTTTAGTCGATTTCATTATTTTGTAATAAAAAATAGAATAAATTGGCATTAAAAGGGTAATACTTTGTTTTGTCCAAGTGATGCAATGATGTTGGTTTCTATTAATATAACTAATTAGTTAAATTTTTAAATTTTCTTAAAAATTATTCATATTAAGTATCAATTTTGATATATAATTATATTATTATTTTATAATAATATAATAATTAAATTTTATCTCAATATCTAACTGAATTTTTATTAGTACTTTCTAACATAATTACATTTTTTTAATTTTAAAATATTTTAATAGACTTTATAATTTGTAGTATTTAATATTAACTTAATAGTAATTTTTCTTAGTATTTTAATAAAATTAAGATTTTAACATGTATTTAATTTACTTATAGAATGTAGAAAGACATGCAATTTTCTCTCTCTTTATAATGGAGAAATATTTTATAATTTTGCAAGCTATTGTTAGAAAAGGAAATTTCTGAGAAATGGTTCTTTACCAAATAAGGGAAAATTGCAATTTTTTCCTTATTTATAATGGAAGGAGATTTTGAAATTGTGCATATAACTCTTTAAATATTCTAAGTTTGGGTTCTATTAACATGAGTTTTATATTTCTTATAAAAATGTTAAAATAATAAAATTTAAAATTTTAATATTAATTAAATTTAGTTTAAATTTATTTTATTTTAATAATTAATTAAAATAAAAAAAACTAGTTAGTGAAATTAAATTGGTTTTAAAAGATTAAAAAAAATTGGTAGAAGTATTATTAAGAAAAGAAAAAAATACTCATAAATTAAGTCTCTTTTTTTTAAACAAAAAAAAGTTAATGTTAGGAGAAAATAAAAGAAGAAAAAAAATAAATTTAAATTATGCATATTTTTTCTTTCTTTTTTTTCCCTTTTTTAACAAAACATAAAGAGTAATTTAGAAATAATTTTTTCCTTTTTAAGAAAATTATGTGAAATTATAAGAAAATTTTTTCTTTTTTTTTCACAGAATATAAAAATAAGAATTTAGAAATATATTTTTTTATTTTTCTTAATTTATAAATATATGAAAATCTAGTACATAATTTCATAGAATCATTACTTTCTCCCAAAAGGCAGCCTATTGGGGTGTATAGTACTCATATTTATATGACTTAAGATCCTCTTCTTTCAATCCGATGTGAGAGTTGAGTTGTACCTAACCCGTTTATGACATAACTCGTTATCGTTCGTGACATACCCATCCATGATATTTTCTTCCATCGAATCTATTAATGTTCTTGTCGGAAATTGGGGCTCCCCCTTCATACTTCTCGCGTGTAAAGCACTTGGTGGGAGACACCGGAGTTGGAGTTAGGTCGCCTTTAATACCATCTGTCATGGGATCATTACTTTCTCCCCAAAAATAACTTGTTAAACTGTGCAGCACCCATACTTATATGACCCAAAATCCCCTCTCTTCCTATTTAATGTGGGAGTTAGGTCGTACCTAACCCGTTTGTGACATAAGTTGTCACCGTCCGTGATATATCCGTCCGTGACAATAAGTAAGCTTAAGTTTTCTTCTAATTTCAACAAAAAAAAAAAAGGTTTAGAATAATACATTGTGTGGATTTTTAAATATTTAATAAAAAAATTAATATAATAAAATTTAAGATTTATTTTAAGTTATATTTAAACAATTGACTATTAATTATTATGGATAATTGTTAAAAAATTAAATTTATTAATATTTTTAAAATATATATTAAATTTAATATTTCTAATCCTATTGTTTTCAACATTGAAGTCCATTTTTTTTTTGTTTGGTTTAACACTCTTAATTAGTATACAATTTATGTTTTGTATAGATATTAAAGAGTATAAAAATACAAAATATTATATTAAGAGTGTTTATTAAATATTATTAATTATTTAATATTAATTATTTTATTTGTAAAATATAACAAATTAAAAAATATATATATAAAATTTTTATACTATTACTTTTGTTTATGAATTACTAGTGGATAATATAATTAATAAAAAATAATTCTTATAAAATTTATAATTAAAAAATAAAAAGAAAAATTTTCATTAAAAAAGAATACGATATTTATAATCAATACATAATAAGAAAATTATATTATATTTTACATTTATATGTTATAAATTTTTATACAAATCTGAGTCTTATATATATTGACATTTTTAACAAATTAATGTATATCACAACTTAATTAAACCATAGATAAATATAATATATAATACTTTATTTTTGTTTATTACACATATATATGTAACATTTATCATATATATTTTCTTGTTAATTTTATATTTATAATATTTATATATTATGTATGTATTTATTATATACACAAACACATATACATATATATAATATAAACGTGTAATGTGTAGCACATAAACACCTAATTAGTACATTATATAGTTATATATACAAGTTAATATATAATAAAATAACAAAAATGGGTCAAAAAAACAAAAATAAAAAAATAAAAAAAGCGAGCCAACGCATGTCTAACCCAAATTTAATAATTAGGGCCTAATTTTCATGAGCCGACCATGAAAATAAATTCACCAAACACACTTGATTCGTCCTGTTGACTCATCCAATTAAAGCTTACTGACTAAGTAGTAATTTATGGAAAAATCGTACGTACCTTTTGATTATTATTATTTTTAGCATAATTACATAGTAGTACATAATGAGTAATATAAAAATAATAAAAAATTATAATAATTCTTTATATTTAATTAATTTATTTATAAAATTATGTAAAATATAATTAATTTTATTACTATTATATTATTCCTTAATTGTTGTTATTTAGTTTTTTTTTTTTTCCTAACATCGGAATCATCGAAAGCAACCTACCTCGATCTCAAATCTAGATTAAGTGGAAACCAATAATTCAAAGTCAGCGATGTAATTCAAACTGATCGATATGGTATATTGGAAACATCTCATTTGAGCTTACATCCAATTTCTAACCTAAGAATTTTTTTTTTTAAGAATCATTCCAACCTTAGAGTAGAATATCAATAGACTAGATTGAATAATCTAAAGGGAACCATTATACTTGTCACCTCCTAACTCCTTAAGGGCTTGGAGAGTAGAGAAGTGAGATGTAAACTGTAATCCTTAAAACCCTATAAATTGTCAGAATTTTTTGAACTCACTCAACAATAATCCCAAAAACTTTTTATAGTACCTAGAGATTCACGTAATCCCTTCTTCTTCTGCTACTAACACTACTAACTTTTAATAGCTATTGGTATATTATTTTTCCAATACATAATAACTAAAAAGAAAAAGAAATTTACTCTTATAAGCATGATTGAATGCCCTTAGACTTACAAGAAAACTTCTTTCATTAGGCTGGAGGCAATTAACACTTCAAAAACTTCTTTCATTAGGCTGGAGGCAATTAACACTTCAAGGATCATCACATGTTCATGGGCCTAAGATGTTTTGCACTACTCAGAGCTTATTCATGGGCCCGGTGGTGAATGAACTAAGGTGCTGTATCACTATCAGTGTACTATTTCTATCCAACTACTGGTTTTGATGTCAGAACATCCACCGAATCATGATTTGCAAAGCTTGACCAGTCATAAGATAACCAGATAAGTATTCTGATTGCTTAGTTGTGTGATGTGGCTGAATCGGTTCCCTCTCAATGTTCATATAAAAAAAATAAAAAGGGCTTGCGGCTTGAATCTAACACTCACATGCATGCAATCTTGGACACCAAAAAGTGACAGGGATAAGAGAGAGAGAGAACACGGGCCCAGAAGTTCCTGACAAAGTTGACCTTGATATGCCACCAACGGAAACGGAAGTTAAACACCAGGCCCACCACCTTTATATCTATAAGAAACTCGAGTGAAAAGTGGAAATCCATCTCTACACCTTGAATTGAAGAAGGAAAATGTAAAAATTAAAATAATAATAATAAAAGCTTATTTTTAACTTCAATGCCAGCTTCTTTCTCACTTTACTTATTGTCCATTTCTCAGTCAAGTCTCTCTCTCTCTCTTCCCCCCTTTCCCACACAACTTCATCTAATAATTGGAAAGGGTGTGTGTTTGCCTCACTCCACTAATGTTTAATTGGATTCTATTGCTTTTTAAGTGACTTCAAGCTTTTATTTTCCTAACCAATATCCAAAATTCCCCTCCTTTTCATTTTAAACATGAAGTTACCCAATTGGGCTATGATTCTGTTTTAAATATCCAATTCTTGCACACTACCTTTCCAATAAGGGTTAAAATTCTAAATGCTTATTTCAGAATTATTCTGCTCACACAATGCCCCTTAACATCTGTAACATTTGTACTACTGTTTTCTTTGTTATCTGCTTGTGTACAGGCAAGTCCTGAATGGGAGAGAGGACTATGTTTTCTATTTCTGGGGCTATGAGATTATAGGAAATCCTGAGAGAAAGACTACCTGACCACCTTTGTGAGATACTACAATGCCAGTTCCCCTTGCTCCTTATCCTGCACCCCCAGCACCAACGTATGCACCACCTGCCAATGGTATCCTGGATTCTAAATCAGTACTTACAGTTATTTTATTATGAGAATTTGCTTTTCTTTTTGCTTTTTCTGGTTTTTTTTTAGGGGGGATGGGGAGGAGGAAGAAGATCAGAAGGAAAAGAGAAGGACAGAAAGACATAGGAAAGGAGGAGAATATGGGGATCCTACAAACTTAGATACTTGATAATGGGAGAGCTTTTTAAACTGTGTAGTTATTTTTGGATAAAAAAAATCTTTGGAAAGAAATTGATTGTGAACATAGCCATAAAAGGGCCACTTCTATGCAGAAGCACATGTTGGGATAGATCAGTACATCAAGTGCTTAAAAAAGCATATTTTATGGAGGTTAGCGATATATTGAAGCTAGATGCTGTAAAGAAAGATCCCCCAATTATCAATGAAAGCTGCTGTTGCTTGTCTTTTTTCCTTTTTTTTTTTTTTTTCGTCTAGCAAGATGATAACAAGTACAGTTTTTAATTTAGAAAATTTTCTGGGTTGTTTTGGCTATAATCAAAGGATGTTATTTTGCTAATTGAGACAGGACATAAGACTACAGTGTCGTTTAATATCACAGCATACTTGATATTGTTTTGTGCTGGCACTAATTTTTGTGACTTCTTGTTTAATCCATTAAGCAATTTCTCGGTTATCAGGTACACAGAGCCAGCTTGTGTGCTCTGGATGCCAAAACCTTTTACTCTATCCAGTAGGAGCAACCTCTGTCTGTTGTGCAGTCTGCAATGCAGTCACAGCTGTGCCACCTCCTGGTTTGAATCTTTCTTTATCCCAGTGAAGTTAAATTTATCAGAATTATGTAAGTGCTAAAAAAAAAAATCCCAGTGGTCCCTCAGCATTCAAGACTAAATAGACCCCAAAAGACCAAATTTATGATGAACGAACTGCTGAGGCATCTGCAAAAGTAGATGGCTAAATATATTCAGTTCAATTACAACTTCAACAGGCACAGAAATGGCTCAGTTGGTCTGTGGAGGCTGCCACACTTTACTAATGTACATCCGGGGAGCAACAAGTGTACAATGTTCTTGTTGTCACACTGTCAATCTAGCCTTGGAAGGTAGGGAATCTATAATGACATATATATCATCATGCGTACTATGATATTTTAAACAATTTTAGCAGAGATATGCCAGAGCTCCTTACAAACATACTTGCTCCTTATAGAAACACTTGTTGCCAAGTAATGTTCTTGAGGGTGTGCATATTCCGATTTCTTGCAGCAAATCAAGTGGCGCACGTCAATTGTGGGAACTGCAGGATGCTACTTATGTACCAATATGAAGCACGGTCTGTGAAGTGTGCTGTCTGCAATTTTGTCACTACAATTGGGGTCAGTTGCACACATTCTTTTTCTCACTTAATGCACCTTAATGAACAGTTTGGTTTCTGCCTTTTCTATTGGAAGTCCTGAGAGATGTAAATTGGACATAAAGAAACAATGTTTGATCATATACTAGGAAGATTAAAGCTAATATCAGCTCACCAAGTTATGGATCATAAACTTAAATTCTGTTCAAGACTGTGGACCCCCTCGAAACACACTGAATGGAAGCCATGAAAAGTCAACTGATATCTGCAGGACTTCAATCAACCTCCAGTCTTATATTTAATTCCTATTTAGATCTTGAATGTTTGTTTTCTCTCAAAATTTTCTGCGGTTTGATATTCACAACTCCTTGAACTGCATTTGCTGGATTTTGGGGCCCTTCTTTTTTTATATTTTTGCTTTGATGGGGGAAAAGAATTTCATTTGAATAATCAGTTACCATAATTTTTCATAAATTTTAAAAGGACCTCTATTGCATGTTTGCTTTAAGTGTGGCGTCATTTGATGATGCAGGCCTCAACAAGCACCACAGAACAGAAGTTCAGCAGCTAAAATTTTTACAGGCCCTTAAAGTTTGTCACTACGGATTCCACAACTTTGGTTTTGCATATTACCATATCTCTGATATTGCAACCATCGAATGAAACAGAGGAAATTCCTTCCAGTTCACATGTATAGAGTTGTTTTTCGAAGCCTTTGCATGACCTTATTTAGTATAAATAAGCAGTTTTGGCAAATTAGGTTGTATTTTATGTCATGTATTAGGTGTTGTGTGGGAAGATTCTCCATTATGAGTAAAATTTCATTTTCTTTAACTTTGACATGTGGGTGCCAAATGCCAATGTTGCATCAAGAGCTTGGGAAGGAAGATTTGATTTAGATATTCTCTCATTCTGAATTGTCTAATAGTCTAGATACAAACAACTGTTTGAAAGCTATTTGTGCCATGTAAGTTTGACGGATGGTAACTGTAGAGGGGACCAAGAAACTAGTGGCCTAATGTTGGTGCATGATCTGTACTTCAATTATTGATCTGATGAGATTCTGAAGTTAAAGAGTAAACCAAAAACAGAAACTTTACACAGAAACTGGGTAGTTCAAGATTGGGCTGAGAATTACTATTCTGGATCTGGTTAAATCTGCCAGGAAAGAAATGCAGAGTAGCATTTGAAGGGTTTCTTTCCTGTTAAGTTTTGAAATAGGACAAGCGTCATTCAGATTCGCAGTGCATTAGGCTTCTAAACTAAGTGGGAAGGTCTAAAATTAACGCCATGGAATGCACTGATATGGATTCGAACTCATGACCTAACCACCAGATTACAATGAGCTGTGGTGTTCAGATTAGCCAAGAGTGGGATTTTTGCTTCTTACACAAGGAAACCCTTCGAAAAAATCTCGGGTCACCCATCTTTTGGTCTCCCACTCTCCCTCCTAGGCCTCGCACTCTCCTCTTTAACATCTCAATCCGCTTTCTGTCGGTCTAAATCTGGTATCGATTATCAAATGTTGTCCTGTCCAGAAAAAGTACACACACACACACACACACACATATATTTTTTTAATTTGTAAAAATTAGAAACCCCACCTTTTATTTGAAATTAAGAATTCACACGATTTTATCATTTGACCTTGTAATTAGTGACATAAATAAATGATTGAGACTCGTATACCACATGTTTTTGTTTTTTTTTTTTTCGTTCCTATTCTGATTTTGTTCCTTTTTGTTTTTTTTTTTTTTTCTGTAACACCATAAGCAGAAACTTTTCTGTTGAACTTGCCCTTCCGTAAACTTTGGATTTTTAGACCTTGTTTTTGACACACTAATAACCTTGTTAATTAGGATTCTATCGTTTTATGGCATGCCAGATTTAGGGGTCTCACTTATCGGTTATAATATCAATGTGGCATATTCTCCCATGGTGCGATTCACAAATTTGATACTCTTAATTATTAAAGTTTACAATCGTGGCCCGGAACGAAAGCAAGTCAATATCAGCCCCACATATAGACCACGACCATGTTTTTGGAAACTTCTACTTTAAATATCGAGTTTCCATGAAGCTGATGGCATGCAATCGCCTTTGATGTATATATAAAGATTCAAGGACACGAGGATGACATCGACACGGACTTAAGAATATAGTAACTAACAAAAATTAGAGAGATTGACATCGATGCTAAGCAATCTTTGCTAAACTGTGAGGTTCTTATGCTGAACAAGAGCACATGGAGTTTTGTCCAGACCTTCACTGAGAAGTTAAAAACTTGTAGCAAAGGACCCAAGAAATTGCCATTCATCAATTTCAGTCAGGAGCAGCAACAGTAGCAATGAGCTTCGGATTCAGATGATGAGTCTCAGATCTTGTAAGTGCGTCCATGCTTCCAGATTTGTGCCAGGGGGCCGGGGACCATGTCAGTTGGTGTTGCCCACGGGATACCACTAGAAGGACACTCTTGCAAGGCCTTGACCATCACTTTTGGAGCGTCTACGGAGTCATGTGTACCTTAAACTGTAATGCAGGGCTATCAACTTCTCTGTATGCGTTCCCCACATCTGATCTTGGTGCAGAAACACAAGAAGAGGAAGAAATAACTTCGGGATTTGAATATTTCACTTTGAGGTACTGTTACTTGCATTTGGCGACGATTCTTGAGGTTGAGAATACTTTGCATACTGGTTTAGAGAAGATTAAAATATTAAACAGCGAGCAATTCTCCACTCAATACATACACTAAAGATTGTGATATTATGAAACTGGTGCTTGCCACGTTTAGGGAATCAGACGAGAAATTCACCTATATACCTACCTGAAGACGCAGTCTAACGGTCTAGAGAGCCCTTACGGCTAGTTCGATCAGATTGAGAGTTCAAACCATGAGCAATCCACTCCCTTGTTACTCACCAAGGGAATGACCAAGCTGAGTTCACCAATAGGGATCCGCTCGGGAAGAGGAATGAATTAGAGTAAAGAGGTTCAGATGTTCCTAGCCTAGATAAACGCAACGGAAAGGAAAAGAGCTCAAGCAAAACCGAAGATCTCTCGGGCAAGTGCTGTATCTAAGATGGATTCCCTGGAAAATCAGCAGGATTCGGAATCAGCTCTCTCTCATCGTAAAGAAGTGTTTTGAGGAGTCCATCACACTCCTTTTCTTAGCAGCGATGCAACTTGTTTAGAAGGTAAGGCTGCCAGTCTTTTACCCAATTTCGCAGAATTTAATAACTAGTTACTCAATTTCCTAAAATTGAGTTAAATGCAGAAAGATGAGTAAAACCCAGTTGCAATCAATATTCACTCAATCATGTATGATTCTGCTCAATAATCTAGTCTCTTTATGTTTGAACTCCAGCATTGAAACTGCTGAGAGCCCAAACGATGTGTTGGACGGATTCATTACTGCTGAGCGAAAACATGTGGGAAATGGCAAGTGATCTCAAAGCCTATAGAATGCTCACCAGGCATTTTCTGCGATTCCACACAATCAAACAAAGCAGTCACAGAATATGTAAGTTAGAACGAAAGGCACAGTCTTGGCACTAAATAATGAAGAGCAAGTGCTTTGAACAGGAAGTTTCTTACCAAAAGGAATCATCTGATTTGAGTTATCCCATGTTGTAGATTTATTTTCCCAGTCGTAGTCTTTCCTTCTTAGCCGGAAGCCAAGATGCTTTGGCCTTACGTTTCACTCATGTCCCACACTCGGAATTTTAATCACTGTCCTGATACCTTCCCAACAGCGTTCTTTTCCTTTTCGAGGAGCTTCCTCTTGGGAATAATTAAAAATAAGTAATCTTTTAATTTGCAGTGTCACCACGGCATGTGGTCATCGTCAGCCACACACAAACACACGCGCGCGCGCAGCTTTCCAAAAGCAAATTATTTTAGAGGTGTTAGGCAGCCGCAGTCAATAGGGATGTAAACTTTTTTACCCGCTCACTGACCTGATCCTGATTTATACGGATAGTAGCTAAAGCTCAATCTAAGTTTGCATGCCCACCAGCCAACCCATGCAAAGAGGTAAGTCTCAGCTCTAGGTACCAATGAGATTAGTGCAAGTACCAAGCCACAGCTTGCATGGATTTTTGCTTTCTCACCAGACTACCATATGTCAGTAAAATGCTTGGCCAATTGATGTGCTTGATGTATAGGACACAATGCAAATGTCAGTCAATTTATATCTGGGTCTTTCTCTCTGAGAATTTTGGTTTTGAAAATCCACTTTGCAATTAAGAAAATCATGTATACATTTCAAGAAATATATGACTCCTGATAAACCATACATTGTAAAAAAATTATGAGCAACAATTATTCATCAGAGATGGAGAGGACAAAACGAAGGGTACGGGAAGGAAATGAAAAACACCTGCATCTATGCTAGACAATTCTCACTTCTAACTCCATGTTCTACATTGCTTACTCATCACCCATAGCCAACTCCAATGCATAGTCATCCCTTTCCTGTAATATTGAGGATTTCAAGGTAAGAAAAGGTATATTGCAATCAGAAGTTACTTAAATCCTTTTCCTTTAACACTTTATAATATATTTATACCATATGTGCAGTGTGTGTCAAGAACAGACTTACAATTGGTCCTCGAGCAAAGTATCTTCCAAACTGAAGCCAATACACCTGCATACATCACCAATTTCAATTTTCAGTAGATACACAACAGAACAGAAATTCATGCACTTAAAATTGCCTCACAATAGTGCAAACTTTGAATGTTTCATATGTATGAAGAAAAACTGATTGCTTAATACTTTAATTCTACATAAATCAATGGAACAAATATCTTAGTGATTCTTCAAATTGAAAGGAGTAAAGGTTTAAAGGTTGATGTCACCTCATCTTCATCTTGTGTTTCCACCTCAAGATCAGAAGTGGGAAAACCCACACATAGAAGTGCATAACCCTGCATTACAGGATAAATATACATAAATTTCCTAATGCTGCAAATAATGCAAAAAAACTGCAAATATAGCATCAAGATAGCATGATGTAATCCAGATAATTGTCTAGTTTGAAAGCTATTGAATTGGATGAGAAGATATGTTTGCACCACATAGCATACATCAAGTTCATTTAACTAATATAAAATAATTGAACATCTACTTAACCATTGCATATTTAAGCCTCATTCCATTCAACAACACAACAACCCCCTCCCAGGTGTGGGGCGGGGTGTTGGCAGCTGAAAATATGACCTAAGGCAAATAGCTAGTGAAACCTTTCTATTCCTGTGTGATATTGTATTTAGCCATACAGTCTTTCATGCTCTATGGAGAGAAATTTTCCAGTCACTAATATCCAGAATTTTAATCTTGCTTCCCTAAACTATTGACCAAACAGAGTCTTCAATTGTTATGTTCCAAATTGGGATGACTATTGCATTTGCAGCTGCTAATAAATTACACAGTTCGCACACTCAGTAGAACAGCACAGAATAGTTGCCAAGGAAACTTCCAAATTTGGCTCCCTAGACATGTTCTATATGTTAGATACATCCTTGTTATCCCACAAATAGAAGGTAAGGAGGCATGCCTTCGATTTCAATTCAGCAGATATTCCTAGTGCTTCTGGTTGTCTAATTTGACCAGACTTTACACGCACTGCACAACTGGTGCAACAACCTGCAAGCAAAGAGCCTTTCAGCAAAGGCAATTTGTAGCAATAAATAACAAGGCACATCCAAAGAGCTATATTCAAGTGACCATCATTTCAAGAATGAAACATAAAGGGTGTTATGTTCCAAAGTCCACAGGGCAAATGATTACCACAAGTGCAACACCTGATCCCAATTTGTGCACAAAGCAGCCAGTAATACCTTCACTGTTTCTAAGAAACAAGCAAATGTAGCCCACCCTTGACCATGGCTCTCATGCTAGTGTATGGTCCAAGATGGGGTCTCATAAAGGCCGAGTCTCTTCTCACAAAAGTAACAGTATAGAATTATTACATTGAAGTCAATTATGCCATACTTAATACCTAAGGTTTAACTAAAATTACTTGAAGCTAAACCAACAAACCCAAAGACCGTGATTCACCCAGTCAAAACTATAACTACCATGTAGCCTACGACCCAATAGACTTCTGATAGCGTGTGCACTGGTGCATGTTAGAATCCCATGAAATATTATGGTACATGGTCCTGTAGGTGAATTTTCATGCAATCAATTCTCTCTTATTTACTTCAATCAGTACACAAGCCTAGCGGCAACAACAACAACAAAAACAACGAGATGAGCAGTGGGAGTGAATTTAGAGAACAATACCGTGCCTGCAAGCGAATGGAAGCGTTATGTTCTGTGATTCAGCTGTGTGCAATATGTACTGGTCCTGCAATTTGTAAAATTCACCAAAATTCCACATCATTGATCTGTGGCCTATATCAATTATGAAGTTCAAATGTGTTCTTTCGATGCCCCACATTTTCTCGGAAACACAAAACGGGGATCGAAATGTAGGTTTACCTCCGGTACGAGGAATTCGTGAACGACTCCGCGTTGCCTGTCGTGGACCGTGACTTTATGAGTAGGAATCGAAGCTGAATGGCTGCCGGCTCGACCGGTCGTCCGGAGCTCCGGCGATGCTTCAGAACGGCAGCGCAACGAAGAGCGGTGAGAATTACTGGTGTTAGGAGGCGATATTCGCCGGTGAAATGGCTGTTTCCGGCGAAGTAAGGTGCAGGAGGAGCTGCAGGAAACGATAAGGTCCATGGATGTTCTGTTGTTTCCTCCGTTTCCTTCGGTGGGGGCACATATTAACTTTAATTAAAAAAAAAAAAAAAAAGGGATAAATGGGGGAGTGCGGAGTAATAATTGGGTACACGCGGCCGCATGGCACGAGCATTTTGCGTAGGACAACAACGTCCAGTGTACGCGGAACGACATTATGGAAAACGATTGTTAATCACCAACCGACGTTGAGAAGCGTTTTGTAAGCTCACTGAACAAAACACAAGGCGTTTATTTCAATTGCATTGTATATGAATCGATTATCATATGATCTGTAGAGGGGTGGATTGCTATGTGCACCGTGAATGCATCTAAATCTCACAATTTAGCAAAAAAGCAGCAATGCAGCGACAGATCTAATCAGACAAAAGATAGTGTTGGTACACAATTGGGTGTAAGGTTCCACAGTCACACCCCAGTGGCAAATTACAAGCCTGAATAGAAAAGAATTTTTAAGTCACAGAAGCTCAACAGCCAAATCACTGATGAGCGCCACACTGCCCCCTTCCTAGGACAATAAACTCAGTGTTGGACACTTCACACCCAACTGCAATCGACCTTTCAGTGTGCAAACCAGTCATACCCATTGCAATCTACCTTGATATTCCACACACTGTTGGATTTTCCCATCCTGGGTCATTACTTGTTTCTTTATTTTTGCTGGTCGGGTGTTGTTATTCACTCTGAACCTTGGCAATGGCTTATGTTGGTCATCGACATTGGACTTCTCTGGTAAAACCTCATCGAGGAACTCATCTGCCACATCTCCATCTTCGTCTATTCTGAGGCGCTTTGTGTACCATTTCAGGCCCTAAAAGAATATATAAAGAGCAACAAATTCATAAACTAAAGGAGGTGGATCAGTTGACTAACTTGAAAATTGATATAACGTAGGGAAACGTAAACTGCCCAAGCATCAATGATCCTTTCAGTAAAAGCACAGTGCATACTCAAGCCTTAAGAGAAAGAAAGCTTCCGATCATGTTCTACATGCACAAATACTGGTTTCTGCATGCAACTTCTTGTTGCTTAGAATATGATTATTCAAGTATATGCAACTATACTTTGAAATTCTGTCTAGCAATGCAACAATGATCCAAATGCCAATCCTTATGCGAGCACTTGCACCCTGCACAAATATGCTCTGTGCAACCAGCAGCTAAGAGGACAATGAATTTAAGCAAAATTGGGAATCAATAAGGAAAGCAATGGCAAAAAAGAAAGGATCCAGTAACCTAGTCATTTATGCAGTGTCACGTCTGTAATTTGATGAGAAACAAGTGGCACTAATGGCCTGTTTCAGAACCCTCCACGGCAGCTCAGTCCAAAACATTATACCTAAAACTGCAACAACCCACAACCCTTAATGGGAAAACTTAATAAACAAATTTGCAGCACATTCAGAGGAAGAAGGAGACTGGTCACTCATAACCTGAACCACAATGCATCTATACGCATAAAAACATGTTTCTTTCACATTCAAACAAGATATCAGTGAAACAAAGAAAGTTCATAAGCTGCTCAAATTGTTAACTAAGGAACCAAAAAAGCTTGTGAAAAATGCATCTCTTCTTTGAGTGGAGGTGTTTTCACTTGTGCAAGGTGCAAACTGTGGCTCTAGTTCTAGTAGAGTTTTTTCTAGGTAGGACTGATGTCTTACATTAGTTAGGCATGCTTGTCCCTGGCGGTGGAGAGAAGGGAGACTCAAAAAACATTTAATAACCTGGTGCTGATGCCATTATTGATCATTGTAGGGAAACTATAGAGGTTAATAAAAATATAAATTAGAAGAACTTGGCTTCAGTCATGTCCACTGTCCTTTCCCTTTAGTTATTTTTGTTCAATTGATATAAAAAAGGTTTTAAGAAACAAAAAGAACTCATTAGAGCTGAAAGGTGATAGGGTCTAGAAACGATAAAATGCAAAAGTGCCAAAGAATGTAATGAGGAAAGAAAAATGAAATAAATACTTCTAAGAAGAGAAGTTTCAAGGATCTAGTCCTCTAAGATGTCATAATCTCGTCCTTTTTTTTTCATTTAATCAATAACTCATAATCTCTTCCCTTCTCTTTCATTTAATCAATGACACTTAACACCGGCATAAAATATGAACTTCTGTTCTTCTTGCAACAGATCAATATCTCTGCCATTATTATTACATGGAGATAACCAGACATGCAGATCTTTGAAGGAAAGTCACAGCATCAATCAAGCATTTGTGTTGCATTTCCTAACAACCATTACTCCTCCAACATGACCATCATCATGAGAAGATGGCTACCTGAACATACCTCACCATGACACATGCTAACAGAAAGTGAAGTTCATATCTAAGGAGAAACTGGATGATGCAGTAGACAAAAAATGAAGTTACTATATTCACACTTTCTCTCGCACATAAAGTGCACAACATAATTAAAGTTTTTCTTTGCCTCAAAAGTCAGTTTTCTTAGACTGCTGTCAGTAAAGAGAAAATTAGACAAGGAGTATTTCTCGAGCCAAGCAGGCCCCAAAACATTTACTTGTACCACAGTAATTGTCAACTTCCAAGCCTTGGCTGACTGTATGTGAATGAAAGACTGGTAACTGTCAAACACTCCATACTACTAAACTAGAAGAAAGTCTCTCCCAACCCACATGGATCTGCTTCAACCACAAAAATTTCACTCCATTGTGCTTTCATGTATTCCAATGGTCCACCAATCACATGCAAGACAGCAAGTTCTTAATAATTGTACAGCTCCTCTATTAATTGTAAAAAAAAAGGGAGGGGCAGGGGAGAACAAAATAATCATGCTTTGAGACCACAGGTCTTGAGGCCTGCTTAACATCCACTGCTTCAAACCAAAACCTTTACACATGCAACAAGCCAGGAGGGGCAGGGGAGAACAAAATAATCATGCTTTGAGACCACAGGTCTTGAGGCCTGCTTAACATCCACTGCTTCAAACCAAAACCTTTACACATGCAACAAGCCAGGCAATCAACTCAAATTGTGAACAGAAAGATTAGCAGCAAGGGTTGAAAAAAAAGAACATGTGCTATTTGTTTAAGTGGCAAAATCATTCACAAGAGTGCATCCTTTTCTTCCTTGTGATAATTTGCACAAACTGTTAAGGAAACCTAAAAGTGCAGAAATAACTACCAAATTTAGTCTAAATCCAATCCTTGGCTATGCACACAGTGTGAAACTTAGGCATAATATTACACAAGCAATGACATCAAATAATTCACTAGACTAGTGCAAAACATGCCGGAAAGCACAGTCCAGCAACAGATGTTGCAGTGCAGATCAAGACAACTGTTTTGTTGGCGTAGAAGATAACAAGGCACACACAAAAATGTAGATCATCTCTACCCAGAATCCATAGCCATTATTCCAAACAAAATCATGATTATTTAAATAACCTGTGTCTTATACCATTTAAGTTATGGATGCCATCTGCATCATGAATCGATAAACAGGGTTTCTGGCTTATTTCCATTCCTAAATTGCTCATCTTAATATCTCAAGTCTTTGATTCTTATCATCAACAAATTAGGTAGGGAAAAGACGGAAAAGTTTACTAAAACTCCTCTAAAAGTTCCACCTTTACAGAAAGAAACAATGGCGTTATAATAATTCATCTAAATTTCTGATATAAATGCAGCTGGACCATATCGTTCAATTGCAGAAACATCAATCCCTCACTAAAAGCCACCAATTGCAATTTCCCCTTTCCCACCATTTTGCAACTCAAAGCAAATATATAAAAAGATTAAAACTTTTAAACAATAAATAAAAATAAAGCATAAAGCAAAGATGGGAAAAGATAATAATAGGACGACATTTATTTCTTTTGGGGGGAGGGGGTTGGGAGTTGTGAAATGCCGACCTGGACGCCGCCGTCACCGGAGGTGCAGGGGAGGATAACAGGGCCGAGATAGGGGCGGTCGACGGCGACCTGGACGGGGACGCTGAAGCCTTTGCGGGGGAGGCCAGTTTCTTGGAATTTGGGCCGAGATTGGGGCTGCTGCTGCCGATGACGAGGGTATTGATCTCCGTCGTCGTCGTCGTCTTCCGATTGGTGGTCCCTCAATTCCTGGCCTCCATCGTCTCTGACAAACCCAAGAAACCCAGCAATCCTCTTCAAGAATCGCATCCCCAAATCAAATCAAGCTTTTCCTATCTATCTATCTATCTATCTATCTTTATGCAATATAGATGCCAGAAAATTGAATTTCGGTGCTTTGTGGTGGGGTTTAGAGAATTATAATCATCGAAAAAAAAATACGCCGACAAAGAAGAAGCAAACGGTTTGAGAACGCCGGCGCAAGATTTTCAGTCGAAATATAAAAATCCTGATGGTTAAATTCAATTGACGAGCGCTTTGGATGGACGTGAATCTATTCTATATTGGCTGTTTTAACCATTACCTTTTAATTACTTAAACAGCCCCCGTTGGTGGCTTTAACAAAGTAGCAGGTTTTTTTTCTTCTTTTTTTTTTTTCTTGGTTATCGATAGCGTCTTCTGATGCTCATCTCATGGATTTTTCTTTGTCTTTTTCTTTTTTCTTTTTTTTTCTTTTTTGGGTGGGTGATGTGCCCATCTCATAGATTTGAAACTCTTCAAATTTAACTTCGAGCTCTATACTCGACTCAAAAATGCAAAAAGAAAAAACCTTTGAGGTTTACACATTTCTTTCTTTTTTTTTAACAATGATTATATAAAAAAATATTATTGTTATTATTTCAATTGAGAATTTTATAATAATTTTATCTATTTAATAAATATTTAAATTTTTTATATTATATATTAAGAAATAACATGTAATAAATTAAAGTGTGTGTTGTTTCAAATTTAATAATTATTATAATTTAGTATAAAAACTTTTTATTTATAATTATTATTATTTGAGTGATAATTTTATTTATAAAAACATTTAAAATAAAAATAATAATAATGAATGAATTTTACTTAAAATTAAAAAAAATATTAAAAAACAGTATTTTTTTTATATAAAAAACATATTATTATTATGTTATGATTACCATTTAAGTGTATATTTATAATAATTTAAGACTAACAATGAGCGCATTCAATACTAATAACAGTGTCAATTACTTCTATTAAATGAAGCCCTCATTTTCGCACATGGGGAGTTTTTTTTTTGGAAGAAAATGTGTAATATTACAATATTTAAGCTGGAGTGGACAAGTGAATTAACACTGATCGTCAACTAGGGAGACGACATCACAAAGAATTCACCTAGTCCTAAAACAAACCCTTTTTAGTTGGATAGGAAATTTCACTTTACATTACCGAAGCCTCACATAATTCAATTGTCACAGGAGCAAGCACTAGCAGCAGTGGTAACGTTTGATGCTAGAAGAATAATATAGTCTTGTGGTCTAGAAATTGTGAAGCCATTCCATAGTGGGGAATTGGAAATTTGATTGAACTTGTGGATGAGAGCAGGAATTATGGTTAGAGCAGGAGCTTTTGTTGTGCACAAATGCGTCCCCAAAGCAGAACCTACTGATTTGGACAATTGGATTGTCGTCCAAATTGAACTTTGAGTACAAGTGACACCCAGAATCCTACACCCTCCATACATCTTCTTCTTCCTCTGCATCTAGTCGGGATTCGTGTGATATCAAGGTAGAATGAAAACTTCAGCCGTTAACTAGAGTTGGATGCATGTGAAGCCTTTGAGACCAAGCGGATGTGTTATGAAATGACCACACTACAGTTTTGCCCGTGGAAATTAGTTCAGCAGTCAGCAATGCTGCATGGTTCACCGTCTAAAGACTTGGTTGTATGCATTTATTTATTGTTGTGCTTTTGTTTTCTCGTGCTCATGCTCTTGGAGGGCCTTTCTTCTTCTTCTTCTTCTTCTTTTTTTTGGCTCCTTTTGGCTTGGCAGGGGGTTAAAATTCTAAACGAAATTGTATAAATTATTATGTGAGGCCTAAAGTCCCTGTAGCACAGCGGCCAGTGTATTTGCCTTTTAAGCAAGCAGTCGTGAGTTCGATTCTCACCAGGGACAACTGAAAAGTAAGATATATTTTTAAGCCTCTTATCAATCAACTCTTTTAGATGAGGAGCCCTGTGCTTAGTGTAACACTATTTCTGCCATTATTCTTCACACCCATTTTATGAACCAAAATTATACTTTTCTCCCACATAATAAAGTTTGGGTTTTATGACAAAAATAACTCAAGGGATGTGAATATCCTATGATCAATCAACTTTTAGATAAGAGAGTGCTTACAATTTATTTTTCGGTTTATCAATTATTTTGTATGTAGTTTAAGTTCGCGTGAGATGACATGAATCAGTGCATGCAGAGAGGAAGCTCGGTGAAGCCGATGGCCTGAAAGTTGGAGAGACCTCATGTTTGGGTAACTTACATATTGATTGTGTAAGAGTCGGTGCTTTTGGTTTGTTTAGAGTATGGAATATCAATTCCTAACAATGCTTATATTAGAAGCACTAGAACTGTTGAACAAACTTACTTCGAAAGAGCTACTTTGAAGTGAGTCTTAATTTTAATACTTCATATTAATTCTTTGTCTGTTAGGGTTTTCAGGATGCGAACTTGCATGAATTATTCTATATAACACTTGACTGAGAAGGTATTTCATCCAAAATGATTCTTTACTCAATACATCAAAAAACATCACTATCTTTTAGGATTGGTTTGATTGGTGCAGTGCCTTAGGTGAGCGAACGAGATAACAATGAGGGGGGTCTGCACTTTTCGGAGTTGAAGACAATGAGAAGAAGAAGACACACGTACAAGATTGGGAAATGTAGGACAAAAACTGCAGCCCCTGTGTTTTTATTTTTCGATAAAATAGTTGGATGTAAACATTGAAGTTTTTTTTTTTTTTTTTTTATACTTCCTTTCGAGATTATTTTTCTCGCAATTAACTATTTATAATTTCCTTTTATTGGTCCTATTTTGTATTTTTCTTATCACATGATATAACTAGATTTGGATTCTCTAATCTCGTGGTGATAAATTGTTCTTTCTTTCCGCATCAATCCCATACTACATAAATTATTACCTACATTAGTATATGTCGAAGGTCCTAATGCTCCAATCACTAACAATACTATGATAACATGAGTAGATTTTTATTGTTTTTACTAAACATTGTTGTTAATGTTCAAAAAAAAAAAATCATAATATTCCTCTAAAATTCAATAACCCATATTTGATTAAAAAACAATGTTACAAGTCAAAGCATTTACTAAAATTAAATGAGAATAAGGCATGCTCCATGCGACAAATTATTGGAGCCCTTCACAATCATGAAAGGATCAAATATAGATTTGATAATACAAGAAAATGCGTGGGTAATAAAGCTAGTTTAGGTTTGGTTCTGATGACCATCATGCAATAGAAGCCATGCCAATCGTCAATTTTGTTCTCAGTACTGCACTCATAATGTAAGTGAATGAATGATTGGGATAATATTCCTCAAAATGGCAGAAATCATGGACTTTGGTTATCCTCAAAACCTTTCTCCTGAGATTTTAAAGCTTCAAAACACTCATGAAGGAGTTCGCTCGCCTTTATCATCAAAGGTTATATGGGAAACAACATCCTGTAAAGCAGCGCAGTTTCTTGCACATTTGTTTTTGATTTTGATTTCTAACAATTTTTATAGGAATCTTTCTCTTTACGTTATGCATGCTACACGCCAGTAGAACAGTAGAATTTCGTGAATTCAACATGCCAAGTGTTTGTCATAGTTGATCTCAAAAAGTATTAAGCTTCAAACCATATGCCTTGCCAATTGGGTGTTCTTATAATAATTAGGCGATTAAGATTTCTTCGGAGTGCTTGCAAAATCCATTGACCAAGGATAGACATAAACTTTCCTCTTTCTTGACCATTTATTTTGTTGTTGATACTGTGAATTGCGTGTATATTTATTAAGTACATTGTAAATAACATGTGTTGTCCCTGCTTTTTGAATGTCCATTTAGTTTTGCTTTTCTAAAAATTTTAATGGCCTTTTCTAAAGCCGTTGGCCTTGCTTTGGTCATAATGTTACTTTGACATGTTAAATAAGTGCAATCAATTTATCATGAAAATGACGTCAATTTTCTTCTTTGTGTAATGTGATTGTTGTTGATTTGTGTCTTTATAGGTGCAGTATCACAGAGGGGGTTAACCTTCCGTTTGGGGTGTTGCCAACCATAGAGGAAGTTGGTCCAACAAGAATGTAAAAGTATGTAAATTTACAGTTTGAAAATGTATGTTATTGAATGTTACAGTTCACCCAGAAATTTGCAATATGAAACTAATCTAGACCGATCTTCAGGCAAAGAGTGTTTTTGGTGCCAAAACGTTTGTTCTTGGCATTGCCATCCAAATTCCCGCAAGGTATAATGCTGCTGTTGATTGCTTGGTATGGGAGTGAGTCTAATTGCTCATTTAACATTGAAAGTTTTACATTCTCTTGAAGTGAGCAAAGTGATTACAACTGGACTCCACAACTCTTTTGGAGAATTTTTTTTTTTTTTTTTTTGGGTAATCTGTGTTTTGAATGCTATATCTCATAGCTCCAATGAATTCTTCATACCTTAGCCTAGCAGAACTTCAAACTGAGGCCTCCTATATATAATAGTTTTCGTGTATTTATCTGCAATATTGCATATATGTGATACTTTTCATTCTACTTTGAAAATTACGGACTGCTATGACAGCAAGTGTAGGTTTCCATGTTTACAGAATCTGGTTTACGTCCTTGTTTTCTTAAGGTTTATACACTAAACCTGTATGTTCATTACATATTAAGATTTTAAGTGTTAATATGTAAATTATGAGATTAAAAGAATGCCACATTAGAAAGAAAAAAAAGAGAAATAATTAATATATAAATAGAAAATATTAATAAATTTAATATTTTAAAATTTAAAGTTAGAATATAATATTTAATTTATAAATTTATTATTTATTTAAATTTTTTTCTCTACTTTGAACTTTTATATTATTGTGACACATCATTAAAGGAAGAGGATTCATGTGATATTAATAATAAAATATTCTTTTTTAATATAATTTATTTTGAATTCACTATTTTTTAAATATAAGTTATTTCAAATTAATTATAATATTATAAAAAATAAGTAAAATAGTAATAAATTGGACAATACACTTATTTAAGAGAACATATGATTAAGAAATCATGAGAGTCACTCTATTAATCTTATAGATAAGAAAGTTGGGAAATCAAAGAATGTTAAAGTCAATTAATTAAAAAAAAGAAAAAATTATGCTTATATTCTTCATGTTGAAAAAAAGGAATAAAAAAAGCAATAACTTTTAGTTTTGTAGAGAAAGTTAGATATTATTAAAAAAATTATCCAAATGTCTAGTTTGATTAAATAAAAAAAATTAACTATCTTAATATATTTTGAATCAAATTTAATTAAAATTTCTTATAATACTTAGTATTTTAATTTTAATATTACTATTAATATATCCATAATGATATAAGTATTAATTATAATTCAATTATTTCATTTGATATAAAAATACAAATATTTTTTTGATATATTCTTATTAATATCTTATGTCAACTTAAATATGATAAAATTTTTAAAAAAAATTTACTTATCATGTATCATAATATTGAAATTAAATATAATACGATAAATAAAAATTTTATTTACTTATGGTATAAATGTTTGAATTATATATCTAAAGAAAAATTAACAAGATTGATAGTGAGATTCTTTTTTGAATTTATATTTTTCTAATTTCAAAATATGTGTGGATTGTTTTAAGTGTAAGTAAACCAAATATATTAGAAAAGAAGCTACAAGAAGCACCCAACTATTTAAAATTATACATATAAATATTTACAAATTTTTTTATTCTATAAATTTTAATGAAAAATTATATTTTATTACCTTTATAAATATTTTTTTTATTATAGTTATATTTATTTGTTTTATAAAAACTCAATCTTTTGATGTTCTTAATGTATATATAAAAGAAGTTAAAAGCAGTCAAAAAAAAGATGAAAATTATAAGATCTTATAGTGATAATAAATATTATAAAAAATATAATAATACAAAGTGGTATCTAGGTATATTTATGAAATTCTTCTCAAATTCTTAAATATATGTACAGTAAATTATATTAAGTACATTTTAATAAAAGAAATGATAAAAAGATATAATCAGATATTAATGAATATGATCAAAAGTATAATGAATAATTTCGCTCAACATAAATTTTTGTAGATATATGTATTATTTGTTAAATAAGATTTCTAATAAGATAATTAAAAGTACTTTTATTAAATTATGGATATAAAAAAAGTTTAATTTAAAATACCTAAATATTTGAAATTGCTTAAAAAAGCAAAAATTTACATGAAAAGAAATCTTACTCTTAAATAGTTAATATTTATTTTATTAATTACTAAGATAAATCTCAAGGGTATAACTATAGTATGAAAAATTGTAAAACTGTTAATGTAAGATTTATCAAGAATGATGAAATTAGTGATAGTAATAAATGTCAAAATGTAGATATAAAAAAATTAAAGGAAATATTATTTTTTATTTATAATGGTTCTTTTTATCCATTACAGTATCAAATATTATTTTAGAAATTAAAAAATATTTGAATAAATAAATAATTTTTTTAAAAATTAACTCATAATTAATTAATATAAATAAACTATAAAAAATAATATTAAGAAAATTTCAAAAAGAAATAAAATTAACTATTTCTTTTAATTATATATTTTATTTGCAAGAATAGGATTTTAATATTAAAATTACTAAAAATTCAGTTTTGTTGCCATAAATATAAAATTATTAAATTTGATTACAGTATTGGTAATTCAGCATGACTTGAAATTATATCAAATACATGTGAAAATTAAATTTTTAATGAAAATTTTAAAGGTAAAAATTAATTGATCTGTAAATTAAAGAATAAATATAAATTGAAACAATTTCTTTTATAATAATATATTAAGTTTATTGATATAATGATATCTTTTTAATTTAAAAAAGAATATTATTGATTAATGTTATGTGCTAAAAAATTAATAAAAGTAAATTTATTTTTTAAATTTTATATGTTACTTATTGTTAATATTTTAAGTATATTGTATGAAACTAAAAAAAAATTTTAAAAAAATTTATAATAAAAGATATGATAGAGATTTTTTTATTATAAAAATAAAAATATTTAGTAATATATTACAATAAATAATAATTATTTTATAATAGTTATATCAAGAAAATTCTATAAAAAATGTCTACAAATTAAGTATTCACCTAAATTACTCTCTTAAATAAGGTGACAAATATAATTTTATATAATGTTCCAATAATAATGTGAATATAAAGAAATTAAATCAATTTCATGTGTTTTTGTTATTGACATGTTAATATATTTGTTAACTTATATTAGACTGAATATCAATTTTATAATTGAAAAATTAGACAAGTGTAAAAATAATCTTAGAATAAATCATTGAAAAATTTTAAAAAAATTATTTAGATAGTTAAAGAAATAAATAATTACATACTGATATATTAAATATTTAAATTTAAATTTTATTAGATATATTAATAGTAAAAAATTTATTTTTAGTTATTTGTTCTTATTAAGAGAAGAAATAATTTTGTATAATAATAAAAAATTATTTATTATCATTTCATCTATTATAAAAGTAAAATTTGCAACACAATTTACATTATAATTCATAATTATAGTTGTGAAACTTTATTTTATAATTTGAAGTTGTCAACACCATTATTAACCGCTAAAATTTATATTCCTCAAAGCATGCTCTGCACATTTTTATTCCTCTGCATGGCTGTCCAAAACTCCAGCAGCCCTGTTCTGCTTGTTAACTCTATTTCAAGGGGGATCAAACACTAAAGACAATCTTCTGAGTCAACTGCTCAAATTACGTAACTTAATACCTTTTGCAACGCAATTTGTTAATAAAATTTTTAACATCAGAACATATGTCAAGAAAGGTAGAAAAATTCACTTATTTTCTTCTTCCAACTCTTCCTTCATCTCTTTTCTCTTAAAAAAAAAGGGTTTTTGGAAAGGGGAAATGGGATTGGAATGGAATGCCTCACTAGAGAACTGGAGTGGCTATCATCAACACTATGCCCCAACCACATCGTACAATTAATAGATCCAAAAGAAAAGCAACTAACACAATTGGCATTCAAGACACTGGCAATTTTCCTTTTGCAACACCAACGAATATAAACATCAGAAACCGAGACCCCCTTTTATTTTCTTTTTGTTTTTAATTTCCGCACAAAATCCATGCTCACATTCCCCTAATCTACAGACTTCCTTCCATCAATTGGGCCATATCAACATCAAGTGGTTCCTCAAGAAATTATATTTTCTTCAATTTTAATCCTTCCCAAAATCATAAATCTAGCTGAATCCCTAAGGCCTTAACTTCTACCCAATAGCCAGATCTATAATTCAGGCAAGACATCACCGGCTTCGGGTTGGTAAGTGTAAAAGCTTAACAACCATGACTAGAGCCACCACCTATACCTCCCCATTTATTGAAAACTTTCCTTAATTGAAATTCAATCCATTAATTATATGCAAAGTCAACAATAAATGCTAAAATATAACGAGGTAGAGAAAGAGCAGATGGGCTCTCTAGACAGGTGAAGGAAGACCAACCCATGGATGTAACAGAACAATGATGGAAGGGTAAGATGATGTGAAAAGAATGGGTAAGGGAAAACACACCCAGCCATCATCTCCATATCTTTCTGCTTTTAATCAATTATCTTCCTTCATTTCCTTTCCACTTTCTCTTCTGATAGGTGCCCGCTACAATATAAAAACACAATGCCACTGCAGTCGGTAAAGCATGAATCCCATGTATATATAAATAAAGCCAGTGAAATACCGTAAGGTAAAACGTAAAGGAAGGGAACCAAACCAGACCACAGAAAGGATTGTCATATGGGTTAGGTTCATCATAAGCTTTCGTTGTCAAAAAAATATTAAACTCTCGTTGTAAGGGTAGATACTATAAATATCTGGTTCGGCAGCACAACCTCCCAAATACCTAGACCTTTGGGTCTTGGTATCACACAGAAACAGGTACTCATCACCATTGTAATTTTGTTTCTCTACTGAAATCTCATCTCCATAGCCCCAAAATCCATGAACCCACGACAATGTGCCCGTCAGTTGAACAGTCCACATCTTAACCCAGGAGTTGGCCATACCATACTCCTGCATCACCCATACGCTGTAGCGATTGACAACTTGAGGTCCTCGAAACCAGTCTCCTTCATTAGCGCAGTCAAAAGAAGCTGATGAACCTTTTGTCTCTAAAATGCTAAACTGGTGAGACCCCTGGAGCAGTTCCGGTGGCAAATTCCATCCTTTTAAAAGTCTCATCAGCAATATCAAATGCCAGAACAAAGTTGTGACAACGGTCCTCGTTAATACATTTCACAGCCACCCAATGCAGCGCTCCATTTATGAAGTCCCCGCCTGAAGCAAAGCAATAATTTGCTTCTTCAGCAGCACCTAATGTTCTCCAGCTGCCCTGTTTCAGCGAAAACAGCCGGCAAGTGGGGCTATCGCAAAAACCATCTTTCACCCTCAAAATATACTAAAGCCACCACCTTGTAATCTTCACTCTTAGCATCGAAACCAAACGCATACGCAATCCTTAACTTCCAGTTGACATCTAAAGATGAAGTGGGAGAAGGGAGGCGAACGTACCTTCTAACAGAAGGGTTCCAGATGCAATAAACCTCGTCGCATTCCGGACCACTGGCGTCGACGTTGTAAAGGAAGAACA
The DNA here is from genome assembly GCA_020883675.1 of Bruguiera gymnorhiza. Lineage (NCBI taxonomy): Eukaryota > Viridiplantae > Streptophyta > Magnoliopsida > Malpighiales > Rhizophoraceae > Bruguiera > Bruguiera gymnorhiza. The sequence continues at coordinate 1,878,585 of JAIRCJ010000087.1, forward strand.
ACCCATGGAAGGGCCCCTAGCATCACTGGGTGAGATAGTGGGAGTGGGAAAGGGATAGTAATACAAATGTCGAAAGATTGGGGGTCCAAATGGGAAGACAAGACGCGTCTTCCAAGGATGGAGCAGCGGCGATGGACGAAGACCGAAGGTGGAGATCTTGAAGAAAAAGAAAGGTAGGTGGACACAGAATGGGGGGGGGGGAGGTTTGATCAGAGACTACAATTGTTTGCAGACAGTGGTGCACCTGATGACATCTGCGACCGGAAGTCTCACAAAGATCTTGAAAACCGAGATGTCTTCGAGAAGAAGAAGACGGCTATCCCCCAACATCTCAATGCCTTTGTTCCTCTTTGCCTTTTCCTCTCGTCTCCAAATGGGTGTTATGCAGCTTCTGGTTTTGAAGTTTCCAGAGAGAGGGCTCGGTCTAACTTTCGGAAATTTGGGATTCAGGTTATCCAGACTGCGGGTTAATCGATTTTCCACTCATTTTTGAGACCGAACTATCTGAGCATGGAGTTATTTTAATTACATATGTTCGGTATCACGATTCATCGATTTTCTCGACTCAATGTATATTAAGTTGAGTCGAGTCGATTTTCTCGATTGCATTAAATGTATCTACCCTTACTAGAACATCCGTTGACTTTGCTACTTGATTAAGCTTACTAATTGTATTACAGTAAGCATCCTAAATATAACAGCGATCCTTGAAGCATCTACTTAACAAATTGAAAATATTATGGACAAAAAAAAAAAACCAAAACACCCGAGAAGTCCAAATGTCTATGACATAGTAATCATTGGGAAACAATTGCCTAATTAGACAACCTCTTGGGCCAACAGATATCTTTGCATTGTTAGGGTGCATTAGAGAGCAGAGGCAGAAGAGGACTATCTCTTCGGGTAATAGTAATCATCTCCATCTCCTTCTGCATCTAATCACTTGTCTTCCCTTCGTTTCCTTCCTGCTTTCTCTTCATCCACTACCATCAAAAACACAATTGCATTGCGGTCAGTAAAGCATGAATCCCATGTATACATTAATAAAACCAGTGAAATACTGTTAGATACACACACCAGAGAGAGGATTGACATATGGGGGCTAGGCTCTTTCATAGGAGACAGCTCCACTTTCTTTGTCAAGCAAAACTAGACTCTCAGTGTAGGCGCAGATACGAATAATATGTGGCTCGGCGTCACCTCCAAAATCTTTGCTCCCTTGGGTCTTGGTATCATACAGAAAGAGACGCTCTCTACCAGGATGACCGTGTTCTTGGATTAAAATCTCATCTCCATTTCCCCAAAATCCATAAACCCATGATAATTTGCCCATCGGTGCAAAAGTCCACATCTTAGTCCAGGAGTTGGCCACACCATACTCTTTCATCACCCAAATGCTATAGCCATTGAAACCTTGAGGTCCCGGTATCAGATCATCTACAGCTTTATGATAGTCAAAACAGGCCAGCGAACCTTTTGCCTCAAAAAGGCTATACCTGGGAGACCCATGGAGCAGCTCCTGCGGCAATTCCACCCTTTTGAAGGTATCATGAGCAATATCAAACGCCAAGACAAAAGTGCTAAAAGGATCCTCGTTTCTATGCTTCCTGGCCACCCAATGCGAAGCTCCATTTACAGAGATCCCATCGCCTGAAACAGTGCGATACTTTGTTCCTTCAGGAGCAACTAATGTCCTCCAGCTGCCCTGTTTCTGCGAAAAGAGCTGGCAATTGGGGGTATCCGAAAAACCATCTTTCCCCACACTGGAATATACCAAAACCACGACCTTGTAATCTTTATTCTTGTAATCGAAGCCAAACCCACGCGCAATCCTTCTGATTTCACAAGGGAAAGTGGGCAAAGGGAGTCGAACGTACCTTCTAACAGAAGGGTTCCAGAAGCAATAAAGCCTGCTACTTGCCACAATATCGTCAGCGTCGTGGAAAAGGAAGAACAGGCCGTGGATGGGCCCGAGGATGGTATAGAACGAAGGTAGTGGGAATGGGTAGGGGATAATGCGGTAATCGTCGAAAGATTGGGGGTCGCAATGGGAAGACAAGACCCGTCTTCTCTCGGTGAAGCAGAAGTGGTGGGCGAATACGGAAGGCTGAGAACTTGAAGAAGAAGAAGAAAAGGAAAGGTGGGTGTATACGAATTGCGGGGTTTTGATTAGAGAATACCATTGTTTGCAGACGGACGTGCAGCGGATGACATCCCCCACTGCAAGTCTCACGAAAATCTTGAATACCAGGATGTCTTCCGGAAGAAGGAGTTGGCGATCCCCCACCACCTCCATGTCTTTGCTCTTCGTCCCTCTTTCTTTCATCTCCCACCAATGGGTTTTACGCAGTCTCTGATTCCGCAGCGTGGAGTTTCGAGAGACGGCCCCGGTTAGGTCACAATCTCTCTCCAACAAACCCTTTTCTTTCGCCCTAATTCCAAGAATTGTGAAGCTTAGTTTATTTTTTTTTAAATTTTTTTATATTTATATCCATTTTAAATAATTAAAATCTTATATTTTTCTCTTTTATATAATTTTTCTTTTTTTATTTATTTACAATTTTTAATAAATTTTTCATAAATTATTTAATATTGATTGATATATATTTGATTTTTTTGATTGGAAGATTAAGTTTAATTTATCCACTTTATTTATTTTAATTTAAATTGTTGATTTTTTAAGGGTATCTTAGTTTATATGACATTACACTCCTATCCTATCTAATAGTGAAATTTGTAGATATATTCTTTGTCGCTCTGATATGTGTTATTCATCGTGTTATTGTAACAAATACTTTATTTGAGGATGGTGATGACACTAATGTATTATGTGCCTTTAACCAAATAATTATATACAAATAATTTTAGAAAATTTTTTATACATAAATAGATTTTTGTCTCAAAACTTTTACCTGGAAACTAGGGAGGAGCAGTGATGTTGTTCTTTTCAACTTGGTTATTCGGCTAAATTATTTGAATATGTTAAAAGTTTTATCTAAATAAATTTGCTTAGTAAAATCAAATAGCTCAGAGAGCTTTTTTTTTTTTGGAGAAAAAAAATAAATTTAAAATTTTGTTTCCTTTTAAAAAAAGTAAAACAAAAAGAATTTATGATTATTTTTTATTTTTTAATTATGAGTATTTGTATTTACAAATTTTAAATATATATAAAAAATTATTATAATAAATTAGATAAATTATAATATAAATTAGATTATAATTAAATATATATTAAAATTTTAATTTTATTAAAATATTAAAAAAAATTTACAAACTAACTATTATTTTAATATTAAATACTATAAGTTACAAAAGCATATTAAAAAATTTTGAAATTAAGGAAAGGTAGTCATATAAGTAAAAATGACGACATAAAAATCATATTAAGTAATTTTTTAAGTTTTTTTTGTTTTTTTTTCCTTTTAAATACTTATAACCATAAGTTTTTTTTTAACACTTAAATCATATTATGTATTTTTTTGTAGAAATATTTTTCTTTTATTTTCATTAACTATGGATATTTGTATTACATGAGTTTTAAATACATATGACTAATTGTTGAAATAAATTGAATAAATTATAATAACTATTAGATCATAATTAAGTTAAAAAAATATATACAAAATTGTTGAAAAGCAAAATAAGAAAAAAAAAACAAGAAATTGCATTGTTTAATAAGATGTGATTTCTAATCTAATGTTTATTGAAAAAGGTTAGCACACTCCTTCCAAAGTTATATAAAACATAAAAAGCTTAGGAGAAAAGTTTTGAGGAAAACCAAGCTTAGGAGAAATGTTTTGAGGAGAACTAAGCCTATGATTTCTACCATTTTAAGGAAGATTCCAATCTTTCATTGACTTGCATGATGAATAAGATTTGAATGAAAATTAAAAAGGAAATAGCAAAAGAATGCCAAATTATGCAATTCAAAAAGCAACATTCAGACCCTTTATCCAACAATTCATAAAATTAGAACAAAAGTACTTTTGATATGAGACCTTTATTAAAGCCCCACCAAAGTATGATTTGAACAATGACATAACCTACACATTACTCAAATAGACTAATACTCATTGTCAACTATACAAGAAAAAGTTCCACTTATTCTTTTCCCAAAACTTGAACTACCTCTAGAGAATTACTATTTGACAGAGTAAAATGACATATGCCAAAAGCCTCATTTGGGTCCAAAACTAAATTGTTTTTGACACTTTCAATAATAAGGATGGTTGGCCATCATATTATTAAAGTAGAAGAATAACAATAAGAATTTTGAAATGGTTTCTTCACTTTTTATTCAGATGAACATAAGTATTTATACAAGTTTTGAAAATTAAAAAAAAAAAAAGATAACAATTCTTTGATTCCCAAATATAAGAACTGTCTAAAATAGTTTAGTCAAAAAAATTATGTACATTACCATTTATAGCATCCTTGATTGATGTATTCTAAATATGTACACAACAATTAAGAAATTTTTAATTGAGAATCGTCCACGATCTTTGATTGAGAATCTTCCATGATATGCCCCATTGAGATAATGGTCGAAGGAAAAACACCAATCTTGACACAAAGGAGTACAAGTGATGTTTGGAAAGTGATTTTGTGAGTACATTAGCATATTGGTCAATTGACGAAACATTAAAGATGTGAATAGTACCTTGTTGGACTTTTTCATGAATAAAATAAAAGTAAATAGCGATGTGCTTCATGGGTGAGTGAAAAACTGAATTAGCACAAAGATATGTCACACTAATGTGGTCACAATAGACAATATGAGTAGTAGTCAGATTGGTACCTTATTCACAAAGAAGTGACTGAAGCCAAGTGATTTTAGTTGTAACAAAGGCAATGGCACAATACTTTACTTTAGTAAAGGAACATGTAACAAAGTGTTGCTTTTTGGAGCTCTAAGAGATGACATTGTGACTAAGAAAAATAACATAAGCACTAGTGGGGTGTAGTCATTAAGGTTACCAGCCCAGTCAACATCTAAGTAACTATGCAATAGAAGCAAAGAGTACCTATGAAAGAATAAACCATGAGTGATTATGCCATGAAGGTATTAAAGAAGCCATTTGACCGCAGACCAATAAGATGAGGTAGGGTGATGCATAAATTAAGAAAGAGTATTTACTGTGAAGGCAATGTCAAGATGAGTAAGCATAAGATATTGTAAGTCTCCAACAATGGATTTATATTCTGTGGTGTCAGTGAGAAAGATGCCATTAGCAAGTTGGAACATTACTCGGGGACGTAGGGGTGTGGACATCTTTAGCATTAAGCATCTGGGTCTTCTCAAGGAGATCATGGATATACTTTTGTTAGGAAAGAAGAATGCTAGAGGAATTATGTATGACTTCCATATTAAGGAAGTATAATAGTGGGCCAAGATCTTTAATTGAAAATCTTACAGTAAAAGAAAAAATGAATCAATTACGAAGAGCATTATAATAACTTATGAGGATTAAATCATCGACATATACTAAAAAAATATTGTTAAGTGATTTTTGTGAACGATAAATAGGGAAGTATTAAAATTTGAAGTAACAAACCTAAAAGTGAGTAAGAGTTGGCACAGTTTATGATACCATGCCTATAGGGCTTACTTAAGCCTGTAGATTAATTATGTATGACTTCCACATTAAGGAAGTATGATAGTGGGCCAAGATCTTTGATTGAGAATCTTACAGTAAAAGCAAAAATGAATCAAATAAGAAGAGCATTATAATAACTTGTGGGGATTAAATCATCGATATATACTAAAGAAATATTGTTAAGTGATTTTGGTGAACGATAAATAGGGAAGTGTCAAACTTTGAAGTAACAAACCTAAAAGTGAGTAAAAGCTAGCATAGTTTATGATACCATGCTTGTGGGGCTTACTTGAGCCTATAGATGACTTTATGAAGATATTAAGCATAAGTGGAGTTGGTTTGGTCAATAAAGTCTAGAGGTTTTAAACATGACCATAGAAGAATGCACTATTGAAGTCTAATTATTTGAGAGGTTAACTCCTAGCTAAAGTAAGACAAAGGATAAAATAGACAGTTGTGGGTTTAATAATAGAACTAAAGGAATCCTTAAAGTTAATACTAAGACGTTAGTGGAAGCCTTTAGTAATGAGGCGAGCTTTGTGGTAGTCAACAAAACTATCATAATGGTGTTTGATACAAAATACCCACTTAAAGCCCACAAAAAATGAATAAGGTGGAACAAAAGACCAAGTACCATTATGTATAAAAGTATTAAACATAGCAAACATAGTTGGTTGTCATCAGGGGTGTTTGAGAGCTTGGATCAAAGTGGTAGGCAAAGTAAGAAAGGTAAGATCATAAATAGTGGCAATACTGAGTTTGTGAAGAGGTTTATGAATGTCGTTCTTGGCTCTAGTTTGTATGGGATAAACATTAGTTGCTAAGGGTGGCATAAGAGAAGCACATGAAGTTATGTCCTACGAGGCACAAGGAGGGGAGGTGGTTGTCAACAAAGGGTTATCATTAGCTAAAGATGATGGTGTCAAAGATATAGGAGATAGAAGGGGGAGAGATAGGGCTAAAGATATAGGGATGGATAAAAGAGGAGGAAGGGGGACAACTACAAAGATGTGAATGAGGTGAGCAGAGGAGGGCATGGAGTTGGACCATTAAAGTAAGTTGTCAGAGGAGAGATAGAGAAGATTAGACTGAAGTTAAAGAAAAAGGAACATAATTTCGATGAAGACAACATGATGAAAGAGAAAGATGCGCTATATGTGTGGTTAAAGATATTGAAGAGCACTTTGATTGGGTAAATAGCCAATAAATACGTAGGGTTGTGAATGTCGAGCAAATTTATAAGGACTATAAGGACAAAGCCAAGGGTGGTAAAGACACTCAAAGATTATAAGTTTGAGAAGGTTAGATAGTGTTTGAAAGAGTTTTTCAAAGGATAAGTGCATAAACAAAGTGGGTTTGGGCATAAGATTGATAAGTTAGACAATAATGCGAAAGACATATAACCAGTAAGAAAGAGGCATGTGGGAGTGATGAAGGAAAGTGAGGCTAGTGTTGATTATGAGACGATGGAAACACTCAGGAAGACCATTATGTCTAGGTATGTAAGGTGAGGTAGTAAGATGAGAGATGCTATTGGTGGAGAAAAAGGATTTGAGAGAGATGTATTTACTACAGTTGTCTATGTATAAAGTAAAATTTTTTTTGTTTAAAGTAGTTTTCAACAAATACCTTTAAATGAGTAAAAATACTAGTTATATCAGATTTTTATTTAAAAGTATAAAACTAAATGTAATAAGAGAACTGATCAACAAAAATAATGTAATATTTGTCATTATAAATAAAAGGTATAAGGGATGTCTAAACATTGGAATAAAAAAGTTTTAATAGACAAGAACTAATAAGGGAAGAAGAAGAAAATGGTACTTTATGTGTTTTACTATAATGACATGAATTACACGAAGTGTTTTAGATGGATGATGAAGTAATGATTAGAGTCTTTTTAGAAAGTAAGTAATGCAAAACATTAACATGGGGATGACTAAGATGATGATGCAATTTATGAGTATAGACTTTGATGCATGAAAGGGCAATGGGATGATTGTGGGACAATGGTAAGTATGGTCATATATAAACACCTTATTTAATTGTGCCTTATAAGAGAATTAAACTCATGCAAAAGTCCTTAACACAAAAAAAAGGTGAGAACTCAATGGAAACTTTATTAGTATTGCAAAATTGGTAGATAGATATAAGATTTTGTTTCATAAAAGGAATACAAAGTGCATTTTGTAAATTGAAAGGCTTAGAGAAAAAAAGGAGAGTAGTTGAATTTGTGTGGATGATAAAAAAGCCAGTGACATCACCAATCATTATGTTGTCGAGTTCATAATAGTTATAATGCAAGGATAGATTCTGCAAATCATTGGTGAAAGGAGGACAAAGTCGAGAGCTATTAATGAATTCCATAAGTTCAAAACCTAAGAGAATCCCTTGAAAGTAAAATCACCATGAGGTGTAGTTAGAGGAGTTTAGTTTAATAGTGATTTGCGTGAAAGTGTTGATTGAAAAAAGAGATGGGTTATTCTTAAGGGAGTTAACAATAGAGGGCTAACTTTGGAAGTTAAGAGAAGATGTAATAGAGGTTATAAAAGAATTAGTCGTTGATTGAAGGATGAGAAAGTACTCATAAGAGTTATAGGGGCTCTAGTACTACATAAGAGTAAAAGAACAACAATAAGAATTTTGGAATGGTTTCTTCACTTTTTATTGATATGAATACGAGTATTTATACAAGTTTTAAAACTAAAAAAAAAATGATAACAAATTTTTAATTTCTAAATATAAGAATTGCCTAAAATAGTTTAGTCAAAAGAATTATGCATATTACCATCTATAATATCCTTAATTGATGTATTCTAAATATGTGCATAATAGCTAAAAAATCTTTAATTAAGAATTGTCTGTGATCTTTGATTAAGAAAATTTTGTGATACACATTACAATTATATAACAAGCAAAATTACTCACTATAGTCATCAAACTAATTGGGTGATTTTATATTTTTAAACTAAAATTTCTCTTAAATCCATAAATCACATAAAAGCAAGACAAAGATTTCATAGAAGCCCTCATAAACACAAAATTTGTCTATTGTCATTCACACAAATGATAGACTTAATCAAAAAATAAAATTCAACAAGGAATCAATCAACTACCTCGACAACATACTTGAATGCACAAGTTACATTAGCATTGCTATTGACAACAATTACAATATAAACATTGCTCGTTCTCATGTAAATGAAGGAACAACTTCCAATTTACCCTACCAAGCATATGCTAAGTTCTTTTGTTTACATTATGTGTATTTGAAAGACATTCACCATATTTTCATTGCAACAAAAGGATGTCTTTATTATGACAAGAAATTGTGCAATATGAAGCCACAACACATAATGCATTTAAATCATAAATGAAAATAAAGTGAAAATGAAATTTGTAATGCTTTTGATAAACATTAGTTGTTGTCTATTTCAAACGACATTGGCCATTTCAATCTCTTTTGGCTAAAGCAAAAGACCAAGATTAACCTTATACCTTTAACATTGACAATCAAAAAATAACCTAAAAATGGAAAAAAAAATACGAAGACTAATTAGCACATTAGTCTATATTTCCCATGCTTAGGATGTTTAATAAATGTGTTTTTAGGAAACAATTGCCTTTTGTTTTAGCATAATAAACAATTGTTACTATTAGAAAGTTTAGTTGAATAAGCTTTATTTATATTCATTATAATTACAATTATCACAAGGGAGCACCAAATTAGGTCTTTGTAATGGTAAATAAACTAGTTATCTTACTTACACTATGCACAAATTTTTTTATTTTATTGTCTTGTGTGAAGAAAATTGTTTTGAAGAAAGTTGAAATGCAAAGAAAAAAGAGTTTGACATGTTAGATTTCTTTCAAAAATTAAAGACATCTTGGATATATTGATTGTTCATTGAAATTTTCTTTTAATGTCATTGTTAATGTGAGATTTTATTTGCTTTTTTTTGGTTGTATTATGTAAAGAAAACAACCTTGTGCATAATTTTTTTGTTAGTAATTCACAATGAAAAAGTAGAAAGGAACACAAATTCCTCTTTGTGGGAGGTATAGTTAAGAGTGGAAGAGACAACTTAAAATTTTGAAACTTAAGTTTTGTTAACAATAAATAAAGGCACATTTTGATATGTAGAAAGTTATAACTATACTTCTAATAAAACTTTTCATATTTTATAATGCTTATTAATTATAATAGATAATTTTATATGATGTTAATTAAAAATATAATTGACTAGTTGTACCATAATTACTACCTAATTCTTGATCTTCTATAACATAATGTTTGTAAAACAAGTCATTAAGTCATAATGAAGAATCTAAAAATCATTTAAAAGATGAATTGCATATGTTTAAAATGTACTACATTTGATAGTTTTGTATTACATATTATGTTATAGAAATATATTTGTATATAGGAGTCAAGCAATGTGTGAATTTATAATATTTATTGATGTGATAATAAAAAATGTGATATGGCAAATAATATAATATAACAAATAATCTTTAATTATTGTGATATAACAAATAATGAGATAATAAAGTAATTATATATTCAAATAGATGTTAACTTTACTCTTTTCATTTCCCTTTAGTTAAAAAAGTAGATTTTTTAAAAAAATAAAATAAGGATTTAAGACTTTTTCATTTTAAATAGGCAAATGGGTATAAGCTTGTTTTTTAAGAAAACAAAAAGATGCATTTTATGTAGTTTTTTCCTTTTTCTCAAAAAAATGAGAATTTAGTAGCAATTTCTTTTAAGAAAGAAAAAGAGATTTAAATTATGAGATTTTTAAGACAATAAAAAAATTGGGAGTAAATTTTGTTTCCTTTTTACGAAGACAAAAAGGGATTTAAGAGTTTTTTTTTTCTTTATTTCTTACTTAAGAAAAAAAAGTAAATTTGTATGATTTTTCTTTTTTTAACTTTCAAAGAAAACAAAAAAGAAGTTTTAGGATTTTTTTTTCTTTTTATTATTTTAATTTATGAATTTATAAAAAATTAATATACATGTAAAACTAGTGACATGAATAAAACAAATAGCTAAATTTTCTCTAAATTTTGATTTGTCCGTATATATATATATATATACATACACGCAAATAAAGAATTGACTATATAGAAAAGATTATAGATATGAATTAGATAAATTATAATAGTTATTAAGTTGTAATTGAGTAAAATGAGTAAATTTGATTTATGTTAAAATTTTAATTTTATTAAAATACTAAATAAATGAGTAAATTTAATTATTAATTTAATATCAAATATTACAAATAGTAAAAATATATTAAAAAATTAGAATTTAAATAAAATACTTAAATATTTTTAAAATTAAATAAATGTCACCATATAAGCGTTTCACTAACTTTCTCTTAATTTTTGTAATAAACACTTACACTATTATTAGACTCACGTAATTTAAGACTTTATTATATTTATTACTTGTGTTTTATTTGAATGGAAAAATTTAAAAGAATTTAAATTATAAGCTTTTTTTAAACAACAAAAAGAGAAAAATAAAAAATAAAATAAATTGTGAATTATTCTTTTTAAGAAAAGAAGTAAATTTAAAAATATTTTTTATAAAAAATAAAAAAACTTATGATTATTTTTTAAGAAATTATTTTTTTATTTTTTTAATTATGAGTATTTGAATTTGTAAATTTTCAATATATATAAAAAATTATTAATATAAATTGAATAAATTATAATATATATTAGATAATAATTATGTAAATTAAATGCATATGAAAATTTTAATTTTATTAAAATATTAAAAATTATAAACTAATTATTACATTAATATTAAATAATATATATAGTATGAGCCTATTAATTTAAAAAAATTGTAAAAAATTCCAAAAATACAAAATTATAAATTTAAAAAAAATTCCAAAATTTTTTCGAAAAATCCTAAAACTCAAAATAAATTCTAAAAATATTTTGAAAAATTTTGAAATGTTTAGAAAATTAAAAATTATAAAAATTAATAAATTAATAAATAAAAAATAAATAAAGTGAAATTCCAAAAATTTTTAAATTTAAAAATTACAAATTTTTAAAAATATGTTTGAAATTTTTAATTTTATTTTTTGGTTTTTGTTTTTTTTATTTATGAGTTTTTTAATTTTCAAAATTTTTTAAAATTTTTAATTTTCTAAATATTTCAAAATTTTTCAAAATATTTTGAGATTTTAAAAAATTTTTATATGATATTTTGAGTTTTGAGATTTTTTAAAATGATTTTAAATTTTTTAATTTAAACTTTTTTTCTTAATTTTTGGAATGTTTTGTAATTTTTTATTTTATTTTTTAGAAATGCCATATCATTATAGTGACATGACATTCAAGCTGAGCAATTAATACAGTAAAATTTAACAATAAATTGATGAAAAAAATATAAAAGCTTAAATTTAATTAAAAAATATTATAAATAAAAATTAAATGACAATAAAGAAGAGTACTTAATTAAATTTTTTGCGAATAAATTTATTTAAAATACTTTATTTATATAAATAGCAATAATAAAGTCTAAGAGCTGTAGGCAACTGCTAAAAAGTAAAACAGAGATCTCATCTGAGAGAGAGTGTGAAAGCTCTTAGAAAACTTAAAACCCTAAAAAATCCAAAACCCTATTTTTATTATTAATTTTCTTTAAAAAAAAAAGAAAAAAAAAAAAAACCAAGAACGCGGTCCGATCTCCGCTTTAGCTCTCGTCTCTCAACATTCTGTTGTTGAAACTCGTTGAGAGTGATCTAATTTTTGCATTCACATTTTCTTTTCCCATCTCAAAACCCCATAAAGAGAAATAGAGTAAAAAAAAAATTTTAAAAAAAAAGGGAATATGGACTCTAGAGAACCGCCAACGGCACCGCCGCAACAAACACCGCCCAGCATGTTGCTGGGCCCCACCTCCTCCTACCCTACAGATTCGACTCACTTGTCAATGATCAACGCACACAGTATGGCTCCCACTGGGGGCGGCGGCGGCGGCGGTGGTGCCGTGGCCGGTGGTTTCCCATTCAATTCGGTGGGTCCGCGACCGCAATCGCAGCAGCTTTCTTCACAGGTAGGTGAAGGTGGCGGCAGTGCGGGGATGAACGCAGCGGGTGGCTTGGATGGATCTTCGCCGCATTCTTCTGGGGGTATGAGATTTAGCATCGAGCCCGCGCAGAAGAAGCGAGGGAGGCCCAGGAAGTACACCCCAGACGGCAACATTGCGTTGGGACTGTCGCCTGCCCCGATTTCTTCGGGGGCCTCTGTGGCACATACGGATTCTGTCGGCGGTGGGACCCCTGGGGTGGCATCGGAGCCACCTGTGAAGCGGAACAGAGGACGGCCACCAGGTTCTGGGAAGAAGCAGCTGGATGCATTAGGTAATTTATTTATTTATTTTTTTGGGTGTACGTGTGTAAGTTTTAATAGATTTCTGTGCATGTGGGAATATTGTATGATTTCTCGAAATGGGCAGGAGGAGTTGGAGGGGTCGGTTTTACGCCACATGTGATTACAGTGAAAGCAGGGGAGGTATGCATTGTAATATTGCGAGTTAAATTTTCAGTCTTTTGTATTGTTTACTTGTTTTGGTAAGGGAAAATGGGGGTTAATTTTTGTTGAGATGCATAGTTAATTTATTAATTAGCATGTGCTCACACTATTATTATTATTGTTATTATTTGGTGTCCTGGAAAATAGTTCGCCAGATATACTAACAAGTGCAAAGTTGACTACTTTTATGCTCTTTTTTGAGCGGTTTATATGACTAAGAGACATACATTTTACCCTTGGATATGCTTATTTGCTTCTCTTTTTTTTTATTTTTTATATTTCAATGGAAATTGAGAGTGCTCCTTTTTTCAAGTTCCATTGCTGCGTGTATTGTACTAAACATTCATGATCCTACACGATTGCACATATGATTGAAGCCTGTATTGGAGTTATGAGGGATTTGGCGATTCTTGAAGTTGACTGTTGATACAGATTTACATTACTGTGTGTCTATTCTGTAAGCTACTCCATTTGGCAAGCCTCAACCTGCATAATTTTAAATGGAAAAATTTTATGTACTTTATGTAGTCAAAATGGAGAATACGATAGCCCAAAATCATGGACTTGAAGTTGCAGGTGATTATGATGGTGTCCAATATTTGGAAACAATGAGTGCTTTAAATTTTGCTGCGCATGATAAGTAGCCAAGGAAAACAACATATTGCAATCTCAGTCTTGACAGAATCTACATGGTTATAATAACAAGAAATTGTTCTTTTTGTTGTTATGCTTGATACTTGAACGTTGATCTATGGTTTCTACTGCAAGAGGAGAAGGCATAAAGTTATAATTGAATTGGACATGGAATTTTGTGGGAAGGAGAACAACTCATTATTGCCGATGCTTGGATTTAATTTGATGAGGATTCATTTAAGGATTAATTTAATATGATGTCTCGAGACCTTGGAGGGCATGATAAGGCTTTGATGATGTTGCTGATTTAAGATGTTTGAACAAGAGTAACATGTTTAGCTAATGTCTAAACTGAAATTACCTGCATGCTTTAGATTTTTTGTGTAGCTGCCCTTTATGTGCTTGCCTTGCATTGCCTCATGAAGTTCTAACTGGTGATAACTTGTTAGGAATGAAAAATCATGGTGTCTAGCTCTTTATGATTGTTTCTGTATGTTGAATGCAAAGTCAGTGCATGGTGTTCTTTCATAGCTCTTGTGCTTTCATTAAGAAATTCTATTTGTAGGCTACTTTTTTTTTTTAATTTTTTGTTTTATCAATTTAAGGTTGGGCAGATATATTTTGCAATATTATTTGTGCTTATATTTTCCAGGATGTAGCATCAAAGATTATGGCTTTCTCGCAGCAAGGGCCACGAACAGTTTGTATTCTCTCTGCAAATGGTGCCATCTGCAATGTCACACTTCGGCAGCCAGCAATGTCTGGTGGCACCGTGACCTATGAGGTATGTTTGATATTAGTGAGTGTGAAATGTCCATTTGATAAAGTATGTTGATGTTATTGAAACAAGTGTTATCCATTGTTAAGATCATAAATAATATTCTTTAATTTGGATTATGGTATGTGTATTTGTGGTATAAGGTGGAGAAGATGCTGTAGATTTCATTATTGCAGTGGTTAAGATTATTTAGCCATGAAAGAGCTGTCAAGTAATTCTGAATGGTCATGACACTTTGTTTCTTGGTTACAGGGAGATGTGCATTTATTGTGATCCTAATTCCAAACGTGCACGTATACCTGAATTTCTCATGGATACTCCTCAATATCATTTTTAGTTCACTTGTGTGATTAGTTATTGGGTATGACACCCAGATGCACCAATGTAACCATGACCTCACTAAAACAGGATTCCACGATGTCTGAGACAGCAGTTTAATAGGCTTAGTCGCAGTTCAAGGTGCCAAAAGCAGGTTATTGACCCAAATATGAAGTTTATATGTAATAATGGTGGTCATGCATCTTAGGTTTTATTCACCATTTGCTCCAACAAGACCTGGCTACTCGCATTATGATTTTGTGTGTGCTTGCATCATCAATATCTTACATCTTTTTTGGTTCTGTGTATACCTTCAGTCTCTTCTGTGCTCTGATGAACACTATTTTATCAGCTTTTTTGCATGTCTCATCATATAAAACATCCTGCACATAACAAGAAGAATATTAAGGCCCTAGGCCTTAATCCCTCGCACAAGATTGTTTAAAATCATAATAAGATATCAAACGTTGGTGGAGCTCTCTGTCAAACAAGTGATGAAAACTATGGCTTGAGGCTTGGTAAAACTGTATAAACAAGTGGAACATGCATTCAATACTGTCGTCCATTTTAACTGGGAACCGGTCAAATTGATGTGGTTTTAACCATCCATTGTTGTGTACCAAGTTTTATGGAGTACAAGTCATGGTTTGTGAGGTAAATGTTGACAT
Organism: Bruguiera gymnorhiza; assembly: GCA_020883675.1. NCBI lineage: Eukaryota > Viridiplantae > Streptophyta > Magnoliopsida > Malpighiales > Rhizophoraceae > Bruguiera > Bruguiera gymnorhiza. Next base: position 1,894,139 of record JAIRCJ010000087.1, read on the forward strand.
TATTACCTGAGGGTATGAACATAGTTCAATTGATGGGTCTGTCCCAGGAAGGCGCTGTTATGACATTGGTTTTGTGGTTGTATATGCTCATAAGTTGTTGAGTTTTGTTCTGACTTCCTTTTGTTACTGTCATATTCTTGTTTGCAGGGTCGATTTGAAATCATTTCTCTATCAGGTTCTTTCTTACTCTCTGAGAACAATGGTAGCCGCAGCAGAACTGGTGGTTTGAGCGTGTCACTGGCAGGGTCAGATGGTCGAGTTTTGGGTGGGGGAGTTGCTGGAATGCTGATGGCAGCATCACCTGTACAGGTACCTTTGTGTCTTTAACTCACGGACTTTCTGGTCAAGTACACTCGTTTGCTACCTTTAGCTATTGTGAAATCTTTTAACACTTAAAATCCTCAAAAATACATGATTTTATCCATTACTTATGTTCAAAGCATTTTTTCCCTGCCGCCTGTCAGATCATCATGGCAAGCTTTGTTGCTGATAAGAAATTGAACTCAACCACCTTGAAATCTGGGGCTTCCTCTGCTCCACCAGGCCACGCGTTGAACTTTGGTACACCATTGACAACAGCTAGCCCTCCTTCTCAAGGCGCCTCTAGTGAATCTTCCGATGAGAATGGTGGTAGTCTTCTGAATCATGGTCCCGGAGTCTATGGTAATGCTGGCCAACCCATGCACAATATGCAGATGTATCAGCTATGGGCTGGCCAAAATCCTCAGTGATCAGACCCTCAACAATTTGACAAATAGTGACATGGCGGCCGTTGCACAGATGATTGAGGTCAAATCATAATGCTAACCGAGTTCCAAAATAAGAATCGTAGATCAGCTTTTTGCTTGATATTTTAGTTGTTTTTGTCTAGAGTTGAGTTATCCTTTGGCCTGCTCCTTTACTCTTTTGGTGACCTTGGCTTAGCTAATGATCAAAATGGCTGAATGCCACGTTAGGTTAGGAATGTCATATTTGAGTCTGCTATTTAGGTGTATTAGTTTTAGGCTTGTGCTTCTACTCGGTACGTTATGCGCCTAATTTGTTTTTGAGGTCTATGAAAACACATAATTTATTCACTAGATTCGGGTGTTTTTTCCATTGCAAATGCCCTTACTGTTCATTTTGGTTTGGCTTACTCTCTGCGTTGGTTTCCACCAGTTCCTTCATACGATTAAAAAGAAAGGGAAGATATAGAATGTTGGGGTCCTTGACTGCAAAGAGGCGAGGAAATGAGAGGAGAGAAGATATAATTGGGAAGGAGGAAGAAGGGATTTAAAAGAACGAAAAAATTGTGCAGAAAATAAACACAAAGAAGGAAAAAAAAAAAACGAGGAAGATGATTGAAATTTAAATTTTTCTTTAATTCTGTTGAATTCGATTTTATTACACAATTATAATATTCTCACATACAAACTGTAAATTTTTAAAATATTTTATTAATAATTTACAGAAAATAAAGTTAACAATATTAAAATTAAAGAATTTTAAAAATATTAAAATATTATTAACAATAGTTAATTTACCATTTCTTGTAATTCTTAACAAATTCCTTTCTCCATGATTAATTCTTGTCTTCAAAGATTATAAAAATTGAACTCTAAAATTGGGGTTGTATAAATAACGGGCCTTTCTAAGTAATTTTTATAAGACTCATATTAGATCAATAATGGCCTCTCTGTGCTGTCGCCAAAATTCAGGTGATTCAGTATCCAATTCAAACATCCGATCGGCGATCTGCCCTTTTAATCGAGCGATGGCCCGCACTAGAGTTTAGGTTCGAATTCCATAGATAATATGGATATTATTGTCTATAATGATAGACAAATGAAAGGCTTACCGAAGCCTTTGGATTCATTCACTTGATATTTTGAAAATGAGTTGATTGAACTTGAAAATTCACTCATTGAACCCTGGACAGGCGGTGGAAACTGCCGAGCTGGAGTACGGTAGCGGTAGAGGGAATTTCCGGTGGAGCGGTGAAATGCGTAGAGATCGGAAAGAACACCAACGGCGAAAGTACTCTGTTGGGCCGACACTGACACTGAGAAACGAAAGCTAGGGGAGCAAGGGGATTAGATACCCCAGTTGAAACATGTGTATGACAACCATTAATGATGGCTCAAGTTAATATGTCATTGGACTAATTTTCTTCACCACTCTAAAGGGACTATAATATTTTAAAGTTAACTTAAGATTGGCTCTAATTGTAATAGAATTTTGCTTATATGGTTGAAATTAAGAAATACTATATCGCCTTTTTAGAATTCTCTTTTAATTTTGTTTTGATTAGTATAAAATTTCATATATTGCTAAAATTTAAATAGTTGCACTTTGAGTAAAGTTGAAAGCATCTTTCTTTTAGTTAAATATTGAGCCAAATTATTCAGCTTAGTGTTACCTAAAGGCAAAATAGTTAATTAGGCTAATGGGTAGTCATAAAAAGTTTTAAACAGTGTCATGCCTATCACTATATGGAATAGGGTGTTGTATTGTCATTCAACTAAAGATAGCCATCAAAACCAATGTTTGCGACACATAAAATACATGCACCTAAAATACCCTCATATATACTTGTTAAACCTTTTCATTTACCTATTTGTTTATAGGTGATAGGTAGAACTATATTAAGAGTAATACCTGTTAGCTTGAATAACTTTTGTTAAAAACTATTGGTAAAAACCTTATCTTTATCAATGATAATAGTTTGAGGTATATTATATAACTTGTAAATTTAATCAAGAAAGAATTTAGTCATCATAAGTGTTATATAAGGATGACTCATTCCTAGAAAATGGGCAAATTTTGTGAACCTATCAATGATTACCAATATCACACTCTTGCCTTTAGAAATTGAAAGTCCTTTAATGAAATTCATGAATATGTGTTGTCATGATTGCTCTAGAATTGGTAAAAGTTACAAGAGACTTAGATATAGTAGATTTTCACCGTTAGACTTTTGGCACACATCACATGTAGTAATCCATTATTAGACTGATTTTTTTAACCTTGACTAATAAAAGAGAGTTTTCAACTTAGCATAAATGTCTCTAATACTTGAGTAACTTCCAAGAGTTGAATCATATAAGGTCTTAATGATCTATTCCTTTAAAGTGCCTTTATTTCCTATGTAAATCCTTCCTTTTCTTTTGATGTTTTATTAGTTATGAAGCAATGATAATGACTAGTATAAGGAGTTTGAACTCTAGTCATCATTTCTTGAACAAGCTTATTAATTTCATGGTGTGTAAGATCTCCTTAATCCACTAAAGTACAACAAGAGCCATTATCATACAAAACCCTTTTGTTCTTCTAAAAAGAGCATATGTTGCCTTATTTTCAACTCCATTCAATATTGGATGACATAATTTAATCCTAATAGCTTGGTCAACCTCTTTGTTGCACATATGTATGGAGTTATTATTATAAGAGGTGTTTAATTCTCTTATGATCTATTTTAATTATAAATGACTAGTTTTCTAAATAATGTCTCCACTTAGACACTGTTATTAGTATGGTAAGGAATTCATTTTCATACATAGAGAGACCTTTGTGCTTGAAATTGAATAGCTTGCTTAGATAGGCTATGGGGTGGCCTTTTCGCATGAGAATTGCACCTACTAGTATCACTTACATTTATTTCTAGAGTGAAGAGCTTATGAAAATCTAGAAGAACCACTATGATGGCCTCATATATGGCTTGTTTCAACTGTGTAAAGGCACATTCATCTTTTTGTGTCCACTTAAAGGAATCTTTCTTTAAAAGTCCGATTAATGGCTTCTTAAAGACCCCATAACCCTTAAGTTTTTTATAGTACCCAATAAACCTTAAAAAACCTTTTAGTTACTTCATAGAGCTAAGTCTAAGCCATGACTTTATAGCTTCAATCTTAGAAAGGTCTATGGTACTCTTTCTACTAAGATCACATGCCTCAAATACTTCACCTTCTTTTGCCCAAACAAATATTTCAACAATTTAGCATACAATTTATGATGCTTTAGAAGGTGCAATTCCTGTCTCAAATGTTATATATAAGAATTAAAACAAGGGTTATAAACCAAGATTTCATAAAAAGGAACCAGCACAAACTTACACAAAAGATCTATAAATAAACAGTTCATAAGAGATTGAAAGATTATGGGAGTATTGGTTAAGTCAAAAGGGTATGACTTTAACCTTTTAATGCCTATGATGAGTTTTGAAAGTTGCTTTTGCAATGTTAGCTTCTTTAACTTTAATTTGAATGTAAATCAACCTTAAATCAAAATTTAAAAAATACATTACTTTATGTAATTCATTAAGTAAAATATCAATTAATAGAATAAAGAATTTGTCATTTACAGTTATGGTGTTAAACTGCTTATAATCTATGTAAAAACATCATGTTTTATCTTTCTTTCTAATTAATAGCAAATGGGATACAAAGGGGCTAAAACTATTCTGAATTAAGGAATTTTTTAGCATTCCTTGAACTTGCCTTTTAGTCTCGTTATTTTGGAAATATGGATATTGATAAGATCTTACATTTATTGGTTATGAACTAAGCAACAAGGAATATAATGGTCATGGTTTATTGCTAGAAGTAAGGTTTTTGGTTCCTTAAAACATTATAATACTCGTCTATTATTGCTTTTAAAGTCTTAGATATAGAATTAACTATTGAGGTAGTTATTATAGCACAAAAGTGAGCTTGCATATTTGTATCTTTCTTCTTAAGTAGGCTTAGTAATTTTCTTTCTAATAAAGAAAATGATAATGTTTTAGGTTTTTAACTCTGAAGCTTCATATACAAGTTTTCAACTTTGTAGCTCTACCTACTACCCTTCCTTAGTGAAAGAAATCTTAAATTGACAAAAGTCTAACATCAATGGGCTATACTCTCCCAACCAATCCATTCCCAACATAACATCCCTAACCTCTATTTCTAATATCCTCAACTCATATATGAAAAGATGCCCTTGCATCTTCCAAATGAATGTAGGAAACTTCAGCATATCTCATTTTGTCTTTATTTGTAATAGTGACCAACACAATAGAGATTGGTATAATTTGGTATTATAATTCTCACACCATAATAGCATCAACAAAATTATGAGTGCTATTAATATTTATAAGAGTCATTAATTGCTTCTTATCTATATTACCTAGAAACTTCAAAGTATTATGGTTAGGAGCACTTATAATGATGTCTAAGGAGATCTCTCTAGTGGTCTCCTTTTTTAAACCCTTTATTTAAGGTTCTTTGTTTCCTTTAGATGCCTTATAATTCTCCATTTATCCCTTGATAAGATTAAGTTATTTTTTTAGCACATTAATAGCCTTAGTAATATTTTTCATCATATCTAAAATTATTTTCTTCCAAGACTTTTTGGCATAAATATTCACAAGCAGCAATTTAGAAGTTAAGTTAGAAGTGTTGTTAATAGATTTGTTTGTAACAGTGAATTAATTATTACCTAAAGTTATAGGTTTTGGAACTTTCTATTTCACAAACCCTAACTTAAGGGTTATCTCCTAAAGGCCAACTAACTCAAACACCTTCTCTAAGAAATAAGGTTTAAGTATTTTCACAATAAATCAAATTTTGCCACTAAAACCAGGCAAAAATAAAGTAAGACTCATCTAAGTATGTGTTTCTTACCAACATTTAAGAATGTAATTTTTTAAATTGCCCATAATAATCTTGCACATTACCTATTTGTGTAAGTTTATGAAGTTCTTTCATTATATTTAAAAGAGTTCTATCATTAAATCTTTGTATAGTTTAGCTTTAAATAGAGAACATAGATAATTAGGTTTGTTTATAATCTAGTCTTGAAACCTTGGATTAGTCTTCCTTTCTAAATACATTATATTGATTTCAAATTTTAATTATTTGATGATATTGTAGAGGTGAAATAGCGTTGGCATTTTCAAATCAAAATTTGTGGATCGTCTCCCTTAAATGAACAAAGCTTAACCTTAATGTCCTTGACAACTAGTATGTTGTCATGCATTATTGAGGTTCCACCCCACAATTTGCTTTCACTACCCTTAGTAAAGGTGACATAAAGAGAGATAAGTAACCCTCTAGCACTCATTATAAATAGGATTAAAGATCAAGCCCTTCTCTTTTAAAGTGTTGGGTTCCTTAGTATTAAACAACTCGATGATATGCTTAAGAGAGGCTTGAGTTTCCAAACAAAATAGTTAAGTTTCCTTATAAAAGACCTATAACTGTTACAATTAATTTTTTTTATCACTTTTAACGACTAAAGCTACTCAATAAGTGACTAAATTTAAACGTTTGGTTTTTGTGATTGTTTATCCATCATTTTGAGTCTCATGTCATTACCATTAATCATAGTTTTTTTTTTTGCTAGATTGGAGTTGAGGAGCATATATTCTAATACCAAATTTTAAGGCCCTTGATTAAAGAAAGGAAATAAGAGGAGAGAAAGAATTTGGAAGGAGGAATAAAAGATTTAGAAGAATAACAAAATTGTGTAGAGCTAAGCAAAGAATAATAAAAAGGAAAAAGTGAAAGGATAGAAATTCAAACATTCATTCAATTTTTTGTTGAATTTAATCTCATTAAACCATCATAATATACTCTCAAACAACGTGTAAGTTTCTAGGATATTCTACCAACAATTTATAGAGAATAATGTTGATAATACTAAAATTAAAGAAATTAAAAGTATTGGAATATTATTTACAATAATTAATTAACTCTTTATCTCTTGTCATTCTTAACAAAAGGATGATTAAAGATGCTTTAGCAATGGTATGAGTGACTAGGATTAGTCCAATTACTGTTTTAGTTTGAACTACAGGTTATAACTCGTAATTTTCTTTTAAATTACTATAAATTGCTAGTTTGAATTAACAATTCACGATATTAGTTTGGTTTGATTTGTAAAAACTCACTATGATTTGAGTATACTCTATTTGGTTACAATTCAAATCATAATTGTTAACCCAAATTGATTTATGATTTAATTAGATCTCAAACCTATTTTGGGCCTTTTTTAGTTCAACCCAAAACTTGGGTTGGATCGAGGTAATTGTGATAAAGCTCTTGTCAAAAAAGAAGGAAAATTTGGAAAACAAAGAGCATGTTTTCAAAATGGCTATATGCAATTTGTTTGTAGTGTTTATAATTAATTTGAAATCTTTAAGTTTTTGTTTGTTGATTATGTTTTCTTATTCTATTTCCTTATCCATATGGCTCATAAGACAGACATAGACCAAGATTTTGTAATATATGATATCAAACTCTAAAAAGTTTAACTGACGGGGAAACATATTCTTGTTGATTAATAGGTAACACGGTCTAAAAACTCTTTAGGAAGGTCATTGGAGTTGATGATTACTTTTTAAAGGGGGTTATAAAAGTGAAAATATTAACTGCAGTTGGTAAAGATGCCAATAACTAAATGTTTCCAATTGCCTATAGAGTTGTTATCAATAAGTTTATAGAGACTTAGAAATAGTTCCTCTAAGTACTAAAATTAGAACTTGGAATGACCAATGAGGATGATTAAACAATTGTGTAAGATCAACAAAAGGTAGTATTACTAAACTTAATATTAAATTATCATTTATATGTAAATTCATATAAGTTAACTATTTAAAATCACTAATTGATGTTGGTTTTATGACTATAGGGTTTACTTAATACGATCTACAATTAGCTACCTTATATAGAACATAATGTTGTGCTAAACACTTATTTATTAATTAGAGGATGCAAAATAAAGGATTAAAACTACAAAGGTTCTTCTGATAATGTGTAAAGGTCATAAATGAAGTTGATTTCAATGTAAGAATGACAAAATTAAAGGAAAAGGATCCATAAGCTCACGATGACTTATTAAAGACAAACAAGGAGAAATAGTATAAGGCATTTTTCACCTATAAAATTAAGCATGATATTGTAAATAATAATTTGTATTAGATTTTTGATAGGAACATTGTTTTTACTATAGCCAAGTCTATTATTTCAATGTTAGAGGATATCTATATTTATATAATAAGGAGGTAAAAAAAATAATAATAAGGACCTTAGTGTCAAGTGGTATAGTTTTATTACCCATAAAATTAAGAGAAAGTTAAATGACAATATATAAGAGTGTCATTATTATGAAGTTGAGTGGAATGGTAGTAAAAGATATAAGATCAAACATAAAAGAGATAAGTTTGTTATGAAACATGATAAGAGGACATACACATGTGAAGCATAGAGTTTGTCTGGAATTTCACGTCCATATGCTTTATGTGCTTTAAACAATAAGGATGAGGATCTTGAAAGATGCATATCTCACTGGTACAAGAAAGAAAGGTATTTGGAAGTATATGAAAACATGATATAACTAGTGAGTGGAAAAAGGTTTTGGCCAATTAATGGGAAAAAACCAATACACCCACCTTTATACAGAAAAGTAAAAGTTAGATCTAAGCAAAATAAAAGAAGGGGGAATAGGAAAAAGCAAGGAACTCTTCCATTGATAATATGTCAAGAAAAGGTATAAATATGACATATCAATTACACAAAGAGCATGGTCATAACAAGAGAAGATAAGGTGTATGCAAGTGAGAATAACAAGGAAATGGTTCAAGCCAATGTCATTAGTTTATATACCCTTCCAACACTAAATAAATCTAGCAGAATGACACATTAGATGATTAAGCACATCAAAAGAAGTCAAAAGGTAATCCATAATAGCCAAATGACAAAATATGTGAACCAAACTTCCCAATTAACAGAAGTGTTAATCCAGTCCCACAAATTAACTATGTGGTTAATCCTTCTATCCCACAAAGTGGATTGACTATTGATCCAACAAAGCATATGAGTAGGTTAATCTCATAATTATATTTTTTTATGAGCTTATATAATTTTATTATAATTATTTCTTGTAAATGTAGAGTTTAAGGGATAAATAAGGGAGTTTAGCTATAACCATACAAAAATATAGGAACAAAAGTGTAGCCAGATCTAAAACTTTTCTTATAGATTCATTAAAGATTGCAAGTATAAAAACTTTAAAAGAGTTGTGTCATTTAGTCTAAATTTACTTATTGATTTAGTGTAAATTCCAAAAAAAAAAAAAAGAAAAGAAAAGAAAGAAAGAAAGCAAGGGAGTCCATCTACCAAAATAAGATAAATTCAATAATCTAAGTGTTGTCACATCTGGGCCATACCCTATTTATCTAGCTAAGATTGTTAGTATTCAATCATTAATAAAGCTATCTCTTTTTGTTTAGTTGCCTTACTAATGAGTGATTATGAAATTGAAAAAAAAAAAAAAGTAAAGATGTGCAGCTACAACCAATACTAAGCCAAGTGTTGAAAATACCTTTCATGTTTCAGCAAAGGTAGCAAGTTATATAAATAATATCATGATATTAGTTTGTTATTGATGTTAATGACATTAATGATATTTGATTTTTTAAGATTAATAATGCGAAATTAGGAACTAAGCTTAACAAGACATCAACTGAAGTCCTTACACAAGAAAGCCAATCAACAAGACAAGGAAAATTTGTTTGGCTTGAACCTGTAACTACAACTTCATCCCGGTCCATTAGGCCTCTGATTAGAAGTACTTATAATGTCATAACTCTGCAATAGTTATTGGTTGGTGTCATTAGAATTTTCCACAGTCTAATAACATATCTTTATTGTATTTTGGCTGCTGTTACGTGTGATTGGATTATTTTTGTTAATATATTTGTAAAGCCAGATTAAGACTAAGAAGAAGCAGACTATGAAAAAAAAAAAAAGGAAACATTTTAGATAAAAGTTTGAAATTTACACCTGTTTTGTTTTGAAATAACCACTTTTTTTAATAATGAACAAAATTGTCACTTGTACTTGAATGAGGGCTTTTTGTTGAATGCGCCCTTTTTTTTCTTTTTGGGTGTAATTGAGCAAAATTGGCATTTGTTTTGACGCCAGGATCGTCTTTTTTTTAAAAAAAAAAATGATGTAACTTCATTTTGAGTTCAAGTACACATTTTGTTCATTTTGAGTAAATAGAACAATAAGGTTTTATTTGTCATTAGCTATCCAAATGATCGAGATGTGGTCATGTTGAACGAGGAGTTGAAAATTGTCAAGATGATTCAATAGAGTTATTGAAAGTTATTGTACAAACTAATGAACTAAAATTAGTGGAATTGATATTAAAGGTCAAGTTACAAGCTTGCATTTTACAACATATAATTAAATTATTAGTTGTTAAAACAACAATTTCATAGCAACTTCATTATAAACTTAATGCCAACTAATTCATTTTGCAACCCAAATCATTAACTACAGTAAACCGATTATTGTAATAATAAACCATAATTTGCAAGCACATTAACTCCTTACACCGAAGCCTCGCCTTCTCCATAGTATAACAAGTCGAAAATTATTTGTTGTGCTCTATCACACATGGAAAGATCAATCCAATGGAATGATTCACAACCTTCATCTTGCTACAATAGATTCAAGAAAAAAAAAATTCAATTAAGTCAAAATCATACCAATACTCACTATTTCTTTTTTTTTTTAAGTAACCTGCCGACCATACTCGGAAGCAAATCTTACCTTGAATTGTTCACATGTAAGAAATCTTCTTCCTGGGATCAGATCGGTCCATGATGTCCGTATCACGGCTTCATTGCCACAATGGCACAACATCTCTCTTGGGTTTCTTCAGTTATGTCTCTCTCTCTCTCTCTCTCTCTCTCTCTATACAAAAATATTGGTTCTACAACTAAAGTGATTGGAAGGGACGAGGCTTTTATGAGCTGAAGGTTGCAAATCACATGGAAGGAATACGCAGTTGCGTTTTTTTGGAGCCGGGCAAGAAAAATGACACGAAAATGAATTAGGGATTATAGGGACAAACATATTTTTATATCTTAAACAAGTGTATTTTTCAGTTTTTAGGCGTATTCTATTATTCATTTAACAGGTATTTGTTTTCCTGTCCAAAGTAGTACTAAATTAGAATGAATCTTCGAACTTTAGGACTCAAATGAAAAACTGAAAACATTCAAAATTATATTGAAAAAATCTTAGAAGGTTTAGGATTAAAATAATATTAATCCCGATTTTCATACCAATGATTAGTTCACATATAGTTCCTTATAGGCTTGCATACCTACACTCGCTTCAATTACTATACTTCGTTTCCGAAACAACAGATTTAGTAGTCTTTAACATGTTCAAGAAATATATATATACATCCATCTTAGTCAAATAATGATATATTTTATACCACTTGAGGTGGTAGTTTAATCGATAATTTGACATAATTCCCTCCATATTAATCCGAGTTTGAATTTTCTCACTGTCACCAATACCCAAATATAAAATGGGTATTATGTTGACTACATGGAATTGAATTTCAAATTTATTAATATTAAAAATAAATATTAAAAAAAATCTTTTCAACGACTGACATATCTCAAAGAAATTTTTTTACTGTTAAAAAAAAATAGTAATGAAACATTTTATAAGTTACAAGGTCTCTGGACAAAATCATTTGCTAGAAAATCTGTCTCTAGATCATTTCCATGTGATCTTCATGGTTGACCACAGTAATGGCTTTTGACAACCATATTTTAGACCTTTTAATTACCATAAACAAATTTAATATATGCCAGAATATTGATTAGATACGATTGTACAGACAATCCATTCATTCAATAATATCCAGGTAAAACACATCTACAAGAGGGGCAACATCAAAAGGGAGGACTCCGTGGTACGTTGTTATTATCGTTGTCGCCTCCTTCGCAATCACTGTTCACTATAATAATCGAGTCCTTGAAAATGTTGTACCGATTGAACATTAAATAATGCTTACTGTTAAACTGAATTAGAATGAGCCATAAAACAATTGCTTTCTTGTGGCAATAAGAAATTCAACTGCTCTTGATGATTACCTGTAAAGGTGACACCTTAGAATCAAATACTGAAAGCATCTACGTAATTTAATTAATATTATAGGAAGCATATATTCGACCGGGTAAGCTAATGTTTCAATCAAGGCTTTCTTAATAATGTTTCCACCACTACTTGCAAATATTTTATATTCTGTTCGCAGTAAGCCCAACTATCTGAAAATTTTCTTAAACTATTCTTTGTTCATTTAACCATCATCATCCCCAAATATTAGTTGTTATTTGTTAAAGAAATGAATTTGATTGCCTTCTGTTTAACATAGGAATCTTAGTTTCCCTTTATAAAGGGTAGGTGCGTAGCTTAATTTATTGTTTTTCCAACCCTATACACCAAACAAAAGCTTCCTGATTGATTAAACTCCATGAGAAACGACTTCTATTTTCTTTTCCTCCTCCGACAAGTGCCGGCGGGTGCCAACTTCCATAGATTATTGATTATATGTTGCCTGAAAACTGTCACTGTTCAATTTCCCTGCGCTGGAATTTATTTGATGTATGGGATTCACCGCAATGGCCTGTGTTTATGGTCCATCATGATAAAAAAATACACGGTCCAATTTCTTGAATTACTACTAGAAAGAAAATGAACGGGAAGAAGATTTCCCATGTTGCAAAACAATTCCTTTGTTTTTGGATAGAGTGAAGTGTATCATACAAAATAAATTCTAGGTTTAATATATATTCTTGTGCAATTGGATAATTTCGTTTTTCAAAACTAGGCTGCCGATCATTGGAATGAAGTATGGAGTAATCTTTCCTATTCCTTTTTTTTTTTTTTTGATGAACCAAATGACAAGCTTGTCATCTATAATACGAAATATCAAAAGTTTCATATAGGTTTTTTGGGGTTATTTTATTTGGGGTCTCAATTAGGCTTATGGTTCTAGTTCCTCCGCTGCCCCCCACCTCCTGCTTCCCAAAAAAAACAAATAAAAATTGCTGACCGCCATGTTTTCTTGCAATCCGGACCTCATAGTTTCTATTGATGATATCCCACACAAAAATAAATTTAAAAGCAAACACGACACAATTACTTCGTAACTATCATAATAATGGAATGACTACACTTAGAGACCTATTTTTGGAGGAAATATCTATTGCTCTTATATTATCATCTCAACATCTTTGAATACAATACAATGTTGGCAGCATGATTTGCTTGATTTGGATTCCAATAACAATATGCTCTATATATGCTTAATAATTATATATGATGTAATTACCATAATTGGAGTTGTGTGTTTAGATTAAAGGATTGGGTCCGCGGTGGAGATTTTGTTAAGTAAGTTGGGTGGAAGCCTTGGTATAGCTTGCTCAGTATTTTTAGTATAGCTCGATAGACTTCCGATGACCGGTTTTTTTCCGATGGTTCAGAATTTGGGTCTTTTTTGTGTATAGTTTATTGAGATGGGGTTCTTGGTCTGGGCAATTGGCTAACGTGGTTAGATGTTGGTTTTGCAATATTATTGATATTATATGGCATAAGGGTTCGGGCTAAATACATAAATAGCAACTAGGATCGCTATCATTATCATGTTACCGCTCATCTCAAGAACTGTTATCTGTTAAAAATCTTAACTAAAGTCATTTGATCTTTCCTCACTCTTACTACATTACTCCAAAGAGTGAAGATCAATTTTTGTGGGGAAGTTAGAAAAGAGTTGGCATCATTAAAATTGTAGCATAATGCTGCGTAACTTTATTCCTTAATATAGCATTCGATGTCTGCAGCTGCTACAAAATGATTGAATTATCAGAATTCTAAAAGACTTTCAAACATATGTAAGAAAATTAGCATTAACTAGTACTAGACTTGAAGATTTGCATCATCTACTTGACTGTAACCAGCTTTTGTAACCATCAATTACCATGTGACGTCCTTTTTTATTTGTTTTTGTGGAATCATTAGTTAAATCCTTTGAGATAACACATCTAAGGTGACCTGAAAGGTACCGGTATACCAGATGAATAATCAAAAAGCATATTCCAAAGTGCAGTGCATTAAAGGAATCAAATGCAATTTGGAGATGAGCACTAGGAGAGCACTCATCAATGTGAAGGATAAGCATCATTGGATATGCAAGGCAAACGATTGTTTGGGTCATCCGGGGAACCTAGCTAACCATAAGGGTCTGAATCGGAGGATAAAGCCAGGTACGGACTTGGAATAGTTAATTGCAAACCTAACTGATAAAGAAAATTTGGATGCTTGATGGACAACATTGTCTATCTTATTCATAAGTAGTGAATTGTAAAATACTTTCCGTGCAAGAGATAATAGTGGCAAGCGCGAATAGCAGTCGGAATTATGATGCATAAGCAGACACCAAATAGACATACGAACAAATATATGAGCAAGCCAAAGGAAGAAATTCTGTTCAGTCATCATCTGCCTAAGAGAATAAGAGCTCCATGAATAATCTCGGGCAAGAAAAATGTCCTATTTTGTTGCAGCAGCAGATAATAGCACCTTTTTTTTCTCTTTTTTTATAAATCGGATCAATTTTATTGAGGAAATATAGCCAAAAGAATGATACAACTCCAATACAAAAGAAAAGGTTAACCGAAACAAATATTAGAGGCAGACAATAAGATTTGTTTACCGAGTACTATAATTTTGAGTATTAAGTCAACTAATCGAGTGAAAAGTGTCCTACTGCTTGTCTATGGAGAAAGGAGGAGCAGGAGGGGATCCATGAACTCAATACCTGAGTACTTGTTATTTAGATTATGTAACATTGCTTGAACACAAGGATGCCGTGCTGCATATCGCACTATTGCAGTGTATGGGTGGAATATTTGTTCAAGCTTATGCAAAGAGAAACAGCTTTAACCTAGGATACATAGCATTAACATGACAAGGGCAACTGTGCCTTGGATACATAGCACTACTCTTCCTAAAGAAGATGTACTGTAGTGCAAACTGTGAGAGCGAGGTTGTTCTTAGTTGGTACTGTCTGATTAAATAATAATGAGACAAAGGCCTTAGTCAAGAGATAAGAAAAAATATCCACCAAAATCGATGAGCACAGAAAAAAAACATAGATCCGAGTGTTAAGAAGACAAAGAAGAGTGTTAATAAAAGCAAAACTTCTATCCCCATGCTGCCTATGCCAATCACTAGTTGTGGAGAATATTGGAACCATCAGAGAACCACGTTGTGGGCAGGAAACATGAGTGGTCACCATTTTTCTCTTCAGCTAATTGATCATTAATATTATTACATCATCTGGAGGCCATCTAGTGGTGGAAGAACATCGAAGTATAGGTACATACCAAAAGAAGAATTAATTAATGAGAACGTGCCTTAATATACATAGCTCTAGGTGTAATTGTGTGTGTGTGTGTGTGTGTGTGTATCCTAGCTAGGGGAATATAGGTTGGTGGTAGTATGGACAAGTAGCTAGATTTTAATATGTCTTTTTCTTGGACTCTAAAGATTTTCGAAGACAGGAAACTAGTTGTGTAGCTCATTCCCAAGAGCTTGAAACATTAATGGAACTCAATCATGCAGACCAGGCGATCCATCGTACAACTACACATGTTCATTCAGTAGGATGGAATCCCCATTGTGATAAGGAACACCCTTAAACTCTTGAATATTATTATTATTTTTTTGCTCTACTGTTAGATTTATTCCCTCCGGAAAACAATGCACAAAAAAGAAAAGAAAAAAGGGAGAGGGAGTGAAAAAGACCATGTTACTAAATCCCACAAGAAAACTCAATTCAAGGTTTCCTTATGGTGTTGTTGTCTACAAGAAGAAGAAAAGCAAAGGACTCCATGTTGTGTGAGTTAGACCCAAAAGAATCAAAGGATGTTTGGCCCCATGTTGGAAATACATGGGAATCTCAGACATAAAGAGAAGAGAAAGAAAGGAAGAAGAAGAAAGAGAAACCCTAGTTGATAGGTTAGTATCAGTGAAGTTGAGAAAGATGAAGTTTCAATAAACACAAGTCAAAACATTCTCAAACCATTTATATAGAAGAAGGAGAAAGAGATAGTTCCACAGTGAACAAGATCACTACTCCCAGAAACCTTAAAGAGTCTAAAAGTCAGAAAGAACAAAGCAAAAAAAAAAGAAAAAAAGAAATATACCCTAAAAACATCACAGCCAGAAGAAGCAAAAGAAGAAGAAGATGATGATGATGATGATGATGAAAACAAAGGTAATCCATGAATTTTGCTGACCTTCTATGATCCATCAATCCCACGATCTCAGCCGTCCATTTGCAAACGGAAACAATAGAAATCCGCCCACCCCAGAGTTAACAGATCACATTAGCAGCATCAAATCATCAGCAACCCCATTTTTATTGCTTTCTTTCAAAACGGAGCCCTACCGCCGGAGTTCCCCGTCCATCCATCCACCGGGAGCTGCACGTTCGGCGGCATGTTCAGTGGCAAATTAAAGAATGGCAGTCCACCGGAGGAGGCCGCTCCAGCATCGGGAAACGGGTTATTCCCAACTCCGGCACCACCTGCGCCACCACCACCGCCACCGCTACTCTGCATCTGTAACTGGTCATCCTCATCCAACGGAAGCCTCTCGTACGCCACGTTGGTAAACGATGCTGCGATGACTATCACCGGACCGGCTGCCGTCAGCTCCCCCACGACGCTTCCTCCCACCACTTGGCCTTGTCCACCGGCGAGGAAAATCGTGAGACTGGTTGCCCCCGGTGGGGCCGGTGGCGGCAAGAAGGATCCGGACAAAGATAAGATCTCAAATCTTCCATGAAGAGTGACAATAGCGCCTGCTGCTGCTGGTTGCCGGATGCTGACATTGGTCACCGTTCCAGCTCCGCTCAGTATGCAAATCCCACGCTGCCGCCTGCGCGCGTAGTTAGCCACGCACTCGAAGACATCACACCCATTTCCCACTTCAAGAATGTGGGCTCGAAGTGTGTTGGCGCTCTCCCGGGTAATAATCACCGGAGGCTTCGGCTTGTTCTTGGAGCCCGGCGGGCGGCCACGGGGCCTGCGGCCTACGACGTCGCCTGGGCCAGAGTTTCCAGTAACCGCAGCAAGGTCAAGGCCTTGGTGAGAGCCGTCTTCATGCTGGTCGTTGGAGAACTGAGCACCACCACCACCACCACCGTGGCCGCCACCAACCCGATTGGAATCTTGGTTGTCTTCAGGGTCGTGCTGCTGGCGCTGGAGGTGGAGGTCAGCAATATGATGGTGACCGAGCTGATGCACGTAACGAGAAGTTGTGCCTAAATCCAAACCGGCCATGCCAACATCAAAAGCAACAAAAATAAACAGGAACAGGGTAAGTGAAAATTAAAATGAATTTTTATTAAAAAAACAAAACAAAGAGGAAAGAAAATTATTTTAAGAAGATTAAAAACTGTTGTTGTGGGTTTTGTTTATTGCGCCGAAGAGTAGGAGAGGGAAATTATTAAGAAAAAAAAAAAAAAGAAAGGGAAAGGAAGAAGCTCCGGGACTTGAAGAAAAAGAAAATATATGAAAAGGAGATACAGAAATATATATATATATATATAGAGAGAGAGAGAGAGAGAGAGAGAGAGAGAGATTTTTATATTTTTGAAACAAAAACAACACAGAGAGAAAGAGAGATAAAGAGAGAGAGAGCGAGTGTGTGCGGAGGGGAATGGAGAGGGAATGGAGCGCAAGAAGCAGAGGGGACAAGGTCTTACAACACAGTCATTTCTCTTCCATCTTATAAACTATATATATATATATGTATGTATGTATGTATATGTATATGTATATGTATGTATGTATGTATGTATGTATGTATACGCGCACCCACACACACATGTATGCATGTCTTTGAATGAATAACTTCTTATTTTGGGAAATGTAAGAATACGTATGTACGGATACAAGTTTTACTCTCGCACGTGAGTGCGTGTGCCATACGTACATGACACAATACCGTAGTTCTACACACTTATCTTTTTGCCTAAAATACATATATATATATATATATATATATATATATGGTCGTCAACACAGCACTCTTCACACTTGCAGAAGCAAACCGTACGGACTTGGCGACAATATACCGTTGATTGCCGTCCATAGAGTAATAGAATTAATGGGTGCTCCGTCTCTGTAAGTTCAATTCTCAAAGCTCAATAATTTTGTAACGTAATGGTCTTTTGCGTCTACTGTACCAAAAGAGTAGAACAAAATGAAAATCTCTACAAAAGGGTAGTCATTCTCTCATGCTTTTTATATACTGGTAGTGATTCAAGCCTGTGCTGTGAGCCGATTATGGTAATCTGTTGAAAATGATAAAGAGTAGTCCTTAAATAGACCTATCTATGGGTTTAGAGGATGTCCGATTAAGCTCAACTGATGCGCTGTTAGGCTCGAGTTAGGATTTCATGCTCTCATGTAGTCTGGGTTAAACAAGGAAACACCAGGCGAACAGATCTCATTGTATGACTTTTACCTTTGTTTTCGGCTAAAATTCTCTTCTGGGTCCTGATTTTGTATGTATTTTGCTTCTCATTCCTTCGTCAAATCCATCTGCCTTACAACGAAAGTGTAGTCCGGGTTACCTACACTTTTGGTTAGGGTTAAATTGAGCCTATTTTAAAAACAAAAAGAAATTGTCTTTAAGTGCGTGTTAAATTGACCCTGGCATAGAAAAAATTGCTTCTATTAAGTTAAACGGTTTCACATTGAGCTAATTCTTATAGTAAGTTCAATTAAATGAATTTAGATTGAGTTAATTCTATTTTAAGTCATTTTATATTTTTTAAGTATTTTATATTACCAATAATTTAAATTCATATTATTCAATTTCAATTTATTTTAAAAATTAAATCATTTAAATTTTAAATTATTTAAACGTATTATTTTAATTCGATTTATTTTTATTTTAAATTATATTATTTTAGACAAATTTTATTGCATTTTAAATTATAATATGTATAAGATCTAAATTCGAATTAGAACGAGAAGTGTGTTTAGGTAGGTCATTCCCAATAAGGTGTTATTTGAAAAAATGATTTCTCGGGCAAATTAGCATCTATATCTTCATAGATTGTTAATGAGAAGAGGCTTTAGAAATGTTAAACATTTGCTATGAAATTAAATTTTTCTACAATTTTTATTTTTTTTTAGAGAGATAAAATACCGCACAGTTGCAAGATTAAGATAAAGCATTACGCACATTGGGTTCCAATAAAATCCAACAAACTGGATCGTTGGTTTCACGCGACATATAATAAGAGGGTTTAAGGGGAATGTCATGGTTTATGTAGGTCATGTGAACTAATAGTACGAACGTTTTAGCAGGTGAACCCTATGCAAGGAGAGAGGCGTTGGTGCTGTTGGCTGAATAGATGTTGGCATGCTAGTCATGGGAGGTGGGGGGTGGTTATATTCACGGTTAGACACCTAAGCCAACCATGGTTAAGCACGAAGTTGACCTCGTTTGGTTAAGTTGGAGAGAAATGGACAATTTATATTATTTAATACATTCTATATTTGCCTAAAACAACCAAAATAATAATAATAATAAAATAAAAACGAGAGGAGGTGGAGCAAGTGGGAGGGGTTGCTTTTGTCTTCTCTTTCCCAACCTCGACGGCCCTCTTCTCCTCTTAGGTGCCAGCCTTGGTTGACTGACTCAACGTGTGTGGGAGCCCAGATGGAGTGACCCATACACTTTTATGGTATGCTCCAACGTACACATCAATTGCCCATTCAAAGAATGACGCTCCTAAGTACAATTTGGTACACCAGTGACTGGATTTTGATTTAATTGCCTTATTTTATATTTATAATTAAGCATTTTGGCAGTTTAATTGCCTTATATATATGTGTGTGTGTGTGGGTGGGTTATACAATCGATCAAAACTGATGGTACGGTATTAATGTGATTTTTTTGGTTTTAAATTTTAATTTAAAAGAATATATGTGAAATTTGTAAAAGTAAAAAATTACTCTAATTATATAATTTAATAAATTTTTTAACAACAAAAAAAAAAGGTTTTATTTCCATTAAGAGAAAATTTGTCCATTAATTGATAAAGAAAGTTCAACTAATCAGTTGCCGCGATGACAACACCACTCAGGTTTTATAATATTCTTATTGTCTGAACTTGTTTCAATAAATAATGGATGTCAATCAGAAATTTCACCTTAAATGGTTTTAAAGGGTTTAAATTAAAGATCTATGTCTCGGGCATGTCTATTGTCTGGATCGTGCAACATAAATATGTTTGTTGACTGTTTTTTTTTCGGTCTCGCGTTTGATGGCCTTTTAAATTCTGTGTCTATGTTGGATTTGAGGGAGATTAATAAACGCATTAATATAGTTGTTTTTGTATACTCGTATTAATATAGTAAATGTCCAAGACATAATTAAATTTGAGATTCTCTCACTCCAAAGTCCCTTGCTTCTGAACCGAAAATTTTAATTGTCCTGAATTGTAAATGATTAAGCCATAATTAAATTTAATGCCGGGTTTAATTTAAAACTTTTCCATTCCCTTGCATTAACCCCCCCCCGGGGAAAAAAAATGATATAGCTCACTTCTACATCAAGGTTTCCCAAACCACAGAGTTTCCTTACAGGGCACATAGATTTAAGCATCCCATAAGGGACTCAACTCTCCGTTTGTCCCATAGAAAATGCAAATGGGAAAGGACTGCTTTAAATTCTAATTCTTTGGGGTTGGGTTGACAGCATACAAAGACTTTGCTGATCAAAACTGTATAATTAGTTTTCTTAGCTTTTTCACAGCATAAATTGGAAAAAACGAAAGGCAAAAAGTTAATGACCTGTGTACTTTGAACTGATAAAGAATATATAGAGAGAGCACATTTCCAGGACCAGCTCATTGCTTCGCGTAATGAGGACAATACTTGAAAGGTTCGATGATATCCCAGAAAAAAGGACATATAAGTGCTATGAACTCTCACGTTGTAGGGATTCAAATGAGTTAATAAGCATGGGTTTACTTTTGTTTTTAGAAAGAGTTTTGTTTGGCACCGAGACTCGGCTCTCCAATTGTGACGTGCTTCTTCAATGGCACATTCCACCAGGATTAGTCTATGGATTTAACAGACATGTTCCAAGCAGAACAAAATTTCTTTCTCTATATTTGTTATGCCAAACAAGCGGTATAGTGTCCCTAATTAACATTACCTCTGCAACGTATATTCCAATAAAAGAAATTCTTACAAGCGTACCGAGAAGACATAATTTTGTGAAGAAAAAAGGGGACAAATTGAAGTGAAAACCTAGTCATGTGCCTCTTACGACATTGACCATGTCCTAATTATGTTTTCAGCCCTCACCTATCGGGACAAAAAAAAGAAAAGAAAAGAACAAATGTAAATTACTCCAAATTGGGAAGTTGGGATGACAAATTAAGAATGTGGGGATAAGTTAGTTATAGATACATAGACACTTCAGGAGCCCCAGCTGTGCCATTTGCCCCTCTTGGTCCCTTGGCTCCGCCAATGGTCCTGAATTCTGATTGCATTGGTCAAAAGTTGACCCCATTGAGGCGTCTCGCCTCTCAATTCTCGCCCACGCACAAGACAAAATTCAAGGTTGCCACAAATGACGAAAATACAAAAGTGAACAACAAAGCAAACCGATGAATGAAGCACACTGTTACTATATGATTTCATAATTTACTTAGTAATTAGATGTATATTTTTTTTGTATTAACTTGAAACGAGTTTTATTATTACGATCCACCTTCTAATAATAGGAATTATTATCAAATTATATAATATTGAATTTCAAATTTATTAATACTAAAATTAAATATAAAAAAATTATATTCAAATTTAATAATATTCACATTGAGTCTTTTTCTTATAAGAAAAAACTCGGATGTAAAGGACAACAAGTGGCTTCGATTACCATTTATAGAGATGATGATCTAAATAGCTCTGAAGTACTTCTTTTTTTTTTTTTTTAAAGAAAAGAAAGAGAAGCAAACCATCATTTTCATATGCTCCAATTTTCTCACAAGTGGACGACGACGATGACTAGCTGTTATAACAAATGTATCTAAATTGAATGAAATAGTCTGCCGACGCTACAATAATGAGTTTCACCTGGATTTCTGGATAACTAAGCCAACCCAAATTGACGGGAGGGGTTAATTTTTCACATATGTATTGTGTCATTATATTTCTGTGTAAGAAAATATTCAATTTATTGACCATGACCATGGGAATGTGTGTCAAATCTTTCGGCGTAATTTGTTGTTGAAAATTTAATACATTTTAATATTTATATATATATATATATTTCTCCTGCAATCTTCCCCATCCCCCCCACTTCCCTGAATCACCTCCCTCAGATCATAGGTTAAATTTTCAGAAAATTCCTTAAAATTCAAGCTTCATAATAAAATTGAAGCCCTAAACTGTACAAACATATAATTAGGAGTTATTAAGTGGAACAGGGAAAGAGAGAGGAGAGAAAACTTTTTTGTATTTTGTATTTATTCCTATTTATTGTGTTTTAAATTTTTTACCATGGGTTAAATAATACGTGATCAAGATGCGAGCTAATATAATCCGTTAACATAATCTGTTAGCACCTGTTAACAACGTAAAAGCCATTCGGTCACCAAATTGTAATAAATTGAATGTTATGCTATATTTGTTGAAACACAGAAATACCTAGATATATTAATATTAGCTCTAACCCTAAATTTTAATTTAATGATGGAATTGTCTATAAAACTGAGTGTCTGAAGTTGGATCCTCACCTTAGCTAATTGATAAAAATAAGAGAGTAATACGAGAATACTATAAAAATAATACAGTAATAATTTTAAATTTAATTTTATATATGTATGAAATTAAATAAAATATAACTGGTTCACGTTTTTGGTGACTAGCATATTACTTCTTAAGTATTATTACTTAATTTTTCTCTAAAAATAATTACAATTTTGTCAACAAATACAGATAGAAATGTGAGGGAGGAGGGACGGCAATTTCTTCACAAGGCACGACTAAGCCCAACTAAATTGGCTTACTCACATGTCCAAGTTAAGAGAAGGGGAAACACGAGTCTATCAAAAAGAAAAAGAGAGGTAAAAATGTCAAGCCAAATCATAACATAGCAACTCGCGAAGGTCCGTGGCTCCAAAGTCTTCTTCTGGAAGCTGACACTTTGTTGCATAATCCTCATAAGTACATTTCTTGCATAATTCCTCATCGTTGCACTTTCTTTTCTTGCACAAGGTGCTAAATCAAAACATAATAACTCACAAAGGTTCGTGGCTCCAAAGTCTACTTGTAGAAGCTGACGCTTTGTTGCATAATCCTCATAAGTACATTCCTCGCATAATTCCTCATCGTTACTCTTTCTTTTCTTGCGTAAGGTGCGAAATAATACTTGACTTGACTATGACTAGGCTAATAGGGAAAGAAAAAGAATCAAATAGCCATTTTAAGAAAAGAAAAGCGACCCTGGAAATAATATATGGTGGAAACCATCTAGTAGACCAAATCATCCATGACGCCAAAAGCTTAATTTGTTCAAATGTTTCCCTAGATCTAACTTTTTCTTTTTCTTTTTGGGTTGGAATAATTATAGGTAATTAGTGTTGTTCAATGTTGTTGGAACTAAGTTGTGTAAGTTTGGAGTTTGTCACATTATCATTAATATGTTCTAAGAAGAGAAGTGTTTTTTTTTTCCTTAATCACAACAGAAAACATAAATGTTATTATAAATGTGCAATTGGGATGCATTTTGACTGTTGACTATGTCCTATTCTAACAATGAATAAAAAAGGCAAGCATGCATATGCTAGATTCTTAAAAATATTAAAAAAAACAAAAAAGCGTAATATAAATATTTAAAATTTTATGGTTGCAATAATATAAGTCCCATGATCTTTTGGCTCCCCTCAATGTACTGCATTCTCTCATTGACTCACTTTTAATAAAAGTTTTGCCTTCATTTAATTTATATATATTTGTGTGTATCTATATATAATATTTTGTGTGTGTGTGTGTGTGTGTATTTTTTTTTATATGTGTAAATGACACGGATGACGTGCTAATATGGATTGAACAATCATAGTTATGTATTTAATGGTTACAAATGTGCAATTAAGGTTCTTAAAAGCATTATACTGATAATAAATTTAAAAGTGTAAGTGTCAGTGTGATCATCAATATAAATATGCATATAAAGAATATATATATATATATACACACATACATGTAGGCACTTATAAAGCAAAAAGCTCTTGACTTATCAAAAAATTAGGCAAAAAAGTGAAAATTATCAAATATATACATGCAACCATGATTGAATAAAAGCATACAAGTTGAAAAAAAAAAAAAAAGAACATATCAAATAGTGTCTTGTATTCTGCTATCAACATTTCAACTAATTATGAGTGGTTAAACATAATTAATTTTTCATCCACATGACATGTATGTAATTATGACATAGCACTATGGAGTAAATTCTTTATTACCAAAGATGCGTGCATTCCCCATGTCTCCAAAGTAACATTTTATTTCATATTAATCTCTCCTCCCTTTAGTTTGATTTTGAATTAGAGTTTCAGTTGAATTAATTGAATTAATTAATAGAAAATTAGTGTAAAGTTAAAATTTGTATTTCTCATAGAAAATGTGATGTAACAAAATAAATTTTAATAAAATTAAAAAATATTACCTAATATCATATCAACGTGCTAGTAATTAAGTACTATTTTCATTTGATGTGAGCCTATCAAATATGATAGGTTCTACACTTGTTAAAAGTCTTCAAAAGAATGATTATGTTTCACCGCCAGTCTTAAAAAGAAAGTCCAATCACCGTCTATCCATGTTTGATCTTTTTCGAGCATGGAAATGCACTTCGTACTTTTCTCCTTTCCCCAATGTGACATTCTTACCCCGCGAAGGAGGGGCATCGAATGTTGACATGTTATGACAATGCAAATTAATAATCAAATCTCTTCAGTGGAAACGTATACATATATATTATTGGATATATACATGTAAAAATTTTTATGATTTGATTAATTACGTATATTCCTTCTTTTATAAATCTGCTCAATTGGGTCACTAAGAAAATACAAAGATACAAATTATCTTTATAAAACGACTCCATATTCTAAACTTTATTTCTTATAAGTCCTATGTAAGAGTTAAAAGTATATGGTTTTTAAAGTCAAATATCTACTATTTTCATGAGTTTCAAGGAAATTTTATAATCAACCTCTTGTAATTTCGCTAATCCATGATTAGCGGCGACACTGTTTTGTTTTTGGCTGTATTTGGTCATTCGATGGCTTGCAAGAGTCGCGGAGGCGCGTGCTCGGCAGAAGCCACGAATGGAAAGTGGCAATAATAAATTGGAGAGGCACCGTTGTTCGCAAATATATTTGTGGTTCGTACGATCAAAAGGAAGGACACAATAAAAGTAGGAAAGGCAAGAAAGATTTTGATTTCTCAAGGACGAATCATAAACGTCAAATCCAATTCTCGGATCCACGTAACCTCAACGCAGACTCCAGGGTTCATATATACCTTTGTCCTGCCTATATATATATATATATATATATATATATATATAGACGCACAAGTTTAGATTTATGTTGTTAAAATAAACTATTTAAGTGTAATTAGGATCGATTTATTGGGACATTTTAATAATTAAAAATTTAATTTTTTTATTTATTAATATTTAGCAGGTAGAAATCTTGTTATTATTTAATTTATAAATTTAAATTTTTATTTTGATATTCAATAAAATTAAATACATATTTAAATTTATGTAATTTTAAAAATAACTCAGTCCATAAAACTCGGCCATTGTGCACAATCAATACAATCTTCTTTAGAGGAACGGAAAGATATTACTCATAGTTTTGTATTTTATGGAAAAAAATTTAAATTTTTGAAATTTTAAATTCTAATCTTAATAAGAGACATGTGATTTATAAAAGTAGAGATAATTATTTTTATTATGTGATTTATGATGTAATTGGTTTTTTTTTTAACAAATAAATATATATACATAAAAAGAAGGTTGAAAAGTCTTAATTTAAGCCGCCTTACAGTGGCCCTTTCTTATACGAGACAGTATTTTTATGTGTATGTGAATTTGTGTGCTTCAATAGGTTTGCACCTATGGTTCCTTAAAAATTGCAAAAGTATATAAAAATATAAGTGTAACGATCTATTCTATTTTGTGTATCATCTATTGGTTTATTTAGGACTAAAGTTACAATTAATTCTCTTTTCTTTTAATCTCCTACATCATTCTTGGAATTTAAATTTAAAACATGATTCAGTGACACCAAGTAATGCCAGGGAGTGATTCTATGGATACATGATTTCATGGATAAACGCCATACACATTTAATAGAAAAGAACACAAAAACCAAGATTGTGGGTTAAAAAAACTGGTTTTTTTTTTAAATTAAATATTTTGGTATGGATCATTGTTACTTAATAAAATAATTATTTTATTAGTTATCGTGTACATGGGAGCACGTACAACTTCAAGTCTTAACCTTACAGAAACTTACACTGGGAGCAAACACAACCACCACTGGCATGTGTAGAAATTTGGCAACAACGAGGACATAATTCACGCACTCCAGTTGGACCATCCTAGCTAATTAGCGATGCAGCGAGCACAGACTGTCTTTATCCATCCCATGCTATATTATCGAAGGCCTAACTAGGTGATTGCTAGTGTCACCAAGAATTTTTATATTATACATATTTATATAAAATTTTAATTTAGTATAAAATATTTTTAACATAGCATAACTTAAAAAAAAAAAATTACTTGTGGTATCACTTATGGGGTCACTTAAATTTTTTCTTTATCAAATATCAAATCTCTCTCTCTCTCTCTCTCTCTCTCTCTCTCTCTCTCTCTCTCTCTCTCGCTTGCTCGCTCGCTGCCTGCAAGCTGCGTGGAGTGCTAGTAATTGTAAGGTGTGCAAGACTGCAACTTTCGAGTGCTAGTACCTACTTTATTGTGAAGTGAAGAGAAGAAGTGGAGGGATGAGGTGGGGACGGAACTGAGACAAAGACAGAGGCATCACGTGCGGTTCCCCCAAGTCAAAAAAAACTACAGAGAGAGAGAGAGAGAGAGAGAGAGAGGGGGGGTGAGAGAGAGAGGGGTTTAAGGTCATGATCTAATAGCTGTCGGCCACGAGGCAGCTGTCATTTCCCATTGGGAATTGTTCTTCCTTTTTTCCTCCTCTCTCCCTTAAATCCCGGGGGTGTTTATGAACCCAATGGGCGGACTTTGCCCTGTTCCTGCACAAGTTGCCTTGCCCCTCGCCCGCCTCCACCACCCGCCCAAGTGTGCTCTCTTTCACGTTTGCTTCTTAACGTTAGATGTAATTGCGCACGGAGCACTCTGTTATTTTTCCATTTCCATGTTCCAGTCCAAGCTTTTGTTCTATGCGTTGCTAGGCTTCATGCCGTGGGATGGACCATACATTTGAACGTTAATATGTTCATAGTTGATGCTGACCCTCTTAAGAGTTGCGATCAATAGTTAAATTGTCCAAATTGGGGGAAAAAATTACACATGTTTGAGAACATAAAGAAACTTATACAAGTTCACCGTATAGTCAGTCCGTATTTGACCCAGTCAAATTAAGTCGTCATCTATGGCAATCTTGTTCTTTTGAATACTATTTAGATTTCAATGGTCAAGAGAGTTAATTACAAGATTCAAATCCAATAGATTTACAATGCAGGTCAATTGAGAAAATGAAGAGAAAGATATATATATAAATAACTCTTTGTCCTTCTTGTTGAAAGGGCAAATGTAGGCGAGCAATGGGCGCGTTGTAAGGTAAGGAAATGGTTTTCATATTGTTGGGTATTTCAGTCTTAAGGATAGTAGGTAAGAAGCGAACAAATTGGGTCAAAACTGCATATTGCTTTTGCTTGTGGCAGAGAAAAAGCTTCAAGCTCCTTTCGTTTTGAGCCATCATTCCCCCCTCCCTTCCCGCTTCTTGGTAAAGCCACCCCCTCAATTCTAGGCCACCAGCGATCCTCCACTTTCTCTCACAAAAAGACACCTACTTAAACATACACATTACACTTTGTTTGGAATGTGGGAAAATGATGAGAAACCAAAAAAGGATGTGAAAGTCAATAATCCATTGTTTGGGAACTGTACACGAAAGAAAATTGTTAGAAAAGGGTGAGAAAAAAAATTAGGCGTGGGACCCCACCCAATACTTTTCTCACGGTTTTGGTGATAAAAGCTTTGAAGATTGGAATGGCCCAATGACATTAATTAGACAAATGCCAAATTGCCCTCAGCCATTCTTAATGACTCTCACCAACCCCATTTACATCCTAGTAATTACACTCATTGAGATTCATAGATGTTTCGGCTTTCCAGGAATCATTCGGCACAAGCTCAATGCCTACACTCTTCACTTCTAGGAAGATGTCAGGAGATCAAAGTTAGCCCAAATAAAGACAGAGCGCTTGAGCATATAGAGCATTTATCAACACCTCTCTTCTTGGTACTATGGTTACTGGAATCAATCCAATGTAACAATGAATTCTCCCATGACTCCCCTTGTTCAATTTCACACAAAGTTATATAATACGTAGATCACATATTGCAGGTATAATTACTCATGATAATGGCAACAAATGAATACGAAATATGAATTATTTGTTATTCCAAGAAAAATATGAATCACAATTAATTTTTTCGGTTATTCTCCTATTTTATTAACATTTCTGTCCTTGTCATGTACTGAAGTTATAAAATTATGTCATATTTCGGATCTACCTGATATAATAAAACAGTTTGCACTTCTTTATTTTCTTTGTTATTAGCTATAAGACATTTTTATCGTTCATTTATAAAATTTTATCTTCCTATTTTGACGTTATAAATAAAAAAAAAAAACTTATCAAATTATATATTAATACATAAGAGCATAAGTATTATTTTGCAAACGTTAATTTTCTTTCTCTTTATTTTTTTCATTACATCAAAACAAAAAAAAAAAATTATACTTTTACACTCATTTTTAACATATTCAAATAATTGACAAAAAATTATTTTTTTTATTTTTTACATATTCACAATTTTCTTCTCTTCCACACGCTCCTTCAGAACCAAACACAACATTAATGATTAAACCCCTCTCCCTCTCTGGCCCCTCCTCCCCCAACCCCTAGCTAGCTAATACTGTGTACCATACGAGCCGGTGTACAAAAGGACACACCCACGGATGCAACCTTCAAAACAAATTGAGGCGAGACAGAGGAGATAAGGCTTGACTTTGATTGATATGACCCGATCCGTCCTTGGAAGATCCGCCAAACTTACTCCCCGAATCCCCAAAAGTTTCTATCACACACGTCAACAACGAGCCCCCTCTCATCCCTCTCTCCTTCTCTCAACGTCAAGGGTTGGCTTACACGCACAGTCACGTAATTGCTCGTTGATTTACAAGTTTGACTTGTATTTCAGACACAGCCATCTACGTATGTTACGGAGAGACGAAATATAAAAAAACAAAAGCTACAAATATGTATTTATAAATTCTCGGATTTAACTTTGTTAATTTGATGGATTACCACCCAATTAATGTTAGATTTCTTTTATTTATTATTATTATTATTATTATTTTGCGTGTACGTGTTGGCATAGGAGTTTCTTGAGCCATTCTGGCCAACGCAGTCTCAATCAAATTCTGTGTATGACCATCCAACAATTTTAATTATGTTTCCTTTCTTCTAAAAATAATGTGCAAGAAAAGCATTGATCTCGATAGCAACAGTATAATAATGTGTCAATAATCAACGTTTCGACATGTTTCTCGACATGTTTAGCAACTCTACCCCACTTTTACTTGGTGGAAATTAGTTTTCTATAGCCTATAGACTGTACAAACTATGTGACAACTCATGTATCTTGCCGCGTACAGTAAAAAATCGAATAAACTAGCTTTGTTTTTAAATAACTAGATTAAATATTGATAGGAGATCTAAAGGTAACACTTAAGACCAAAAGATCAAGATTCAAATCTCACTCTTCACCTGTAAAAAAAAAAAAAAAAAAAAAAATTCAATTGTGCTGATAATACCAAAAAAAAAAAAATTAGAAAATCGAAAAATGTATTCCTTATTTTAATCCCGATGTGCTTGCGAAGGTAAGCATTGGGGGTGTGGAATGTGCTTACAAAAACTCATAGTTGTTTTGGCCACAATTGACTGGCTAAAATTATTGACCCACCGGGATCATTACGTTTATTCCAGCACTCTAGTCTCCCAATACATGCGCTAATTTGTCTGTCTTCTACAATTAATTAAGAATAACAACCTGATAATCTCGATGTCAGCATCATTATCAACCAACCATACCGTGTCGTCGGGCAACAAAGTAATAAATGAATTTGTCTAATACACGCTCAAATCCGAGGTTCCCATTGGTTTTGGTTTCTAATCCACCTACTTAAAATAATGCGCTGCATTGCGAGTGGAAAGGACACCAGGAGATTAAAAAAATCATCAGCCGTTTGTGCTCTGCAGAACGCACTAAGGGTTAGCTCAAGTGCAATTATATTTCACGTGGAACGCAGTTGGCTCTGCATTATGGTCTTTAGCCGCTGTATGCTTTTACACATAAATATATTGCAACACTTTCTTTTGCACAGAAAGATACAGTTAACCCTGTATTAGGTAACTTTTTTTTTTTTTTTTTAAATAACTGCTTCAATTAAATAATTACAGTTAATAAAGTGTACTTGTCTAAAGTATATTAATTAATCTCTGGCCCTTTAAACAACTAGAAAATCATGGTAACTGGGGAACTTTTTTTACGTAGAAGTTAGTTTGGTGCTAATGGATTAAAAAAATGACTGCTTAATTTCTATCTATATTTTATTTCTCTTCGTTATTGAATATGAAGGACTTCAATAATGAAATAGCCTAAACCTCGGATAATATCTTTTCTGGCCAATCATTATATTGGTTAGGACACAACCTCATGGTTTTATTTATAGGTGCAAGTACGAATTTTAACAATATATATTATGAAAAGAAAACCTGCCGGCTTCGTTGGATCTTTCCACTGCAAAGTAACTTTTTTTTTTTTTCTTTTTTGGTTTAAGTTCTTGCACTAATAGATGATTTCAATGTGCTATATATATAATAGCTGTTACTACATATATCAATTCTTCACGCACAAAGAGCAGCCGGGTTTTAATTCTTTTTGACATTAGTTGACAAAAGGGGAAGATAAATTATGGCTTCAATTTAAAGGTCAAATTTTAAAATATGTGATTGATTCGAAAAGTTGTTTTTCAAACTATTATGAAGATGAAAACAAAGGATTGTGATGCTTCTCATTAAAAATATAGCAAGTGAAATTTTATTAGATGCTAGAAAATCTTAACAAGATGTTGTATTACATAATACTCTGTACTTTATTGTCCGATTTTCCTTAGGACCATAGAAAAAGTATCAAGAATAAAAAAGAAAAAAATAATACGTGCAAGTCAAGGTTACCTTACAGGAGCACCAGCAAAATGTCAACAGGAAAGATAAAGAAGAAGCCTTGGGAACTCACGAAATCTCTTGTGTTTGTGGACGGGGATGAATATGGATTGCGTTTTTTGTTTTTTGTTTTTTTTGAGGAAATTCAGAACATTGAAGAACATGAAAAAGACATTTGTCATTCCAATTGTCCCAAATTCTCTTATCTTTGCGAAAATGGGAAAGTGAGTTTCATTGAATTCGGCCCATCAAAAAACAAAAGAGCGAATTTCATTAGATTGGGGATACTGACTAGTTAAAAATAGCAATTTCATCTAAACTGCTTCTTGTGCTCCCAAATATCTTAATGAAACTTCTGTTCATTAGACACATAAATTCCACATAGTGTTGACACATGTAAGAGACTATTTAATAGATGCATGTATTTTTTAACTCGAAAGTATTTATCTAATATTTAGTAATTTTTGTTTTTTGCTTAAAAAGTACATATGTATATTCAATTTTTATATTAATATTTATGATCTCATTATTAATTACACAATTTATTAAGTGTTTGAATTTATTATCAATATCATGCTTAGAAAACTATTAGTTGCACATATAAATATGCACATGGTCACGTCGCTCATTTCATTCCAATATAAAAATAACTAGTGTCGTGTAACATTTTCTTCAATGAAATTGATCTTAACTTAACAAAAAAATTACAATATTTGACTTATTTCGAGGCGGGGGTCATCTTCTATGGAGATCCTTAATTGGGATTTAATGAACTTTTGGATCCAAATCTTTTAGTTCTATGTTTTCCGACTACGACAAGCAGAAAAAGCTCAAGAGCTACATTCATTAGACCACATGAGGCTAACCTAATTAAGCTTCTCGTCATTATTAAACTATAGTTACATCTCATCAATTCGGTAATTGTGTATATTATCCCCCCAACATCCAAAATGTTTGCATGCAAATTAAAAGAAGCTTTTAGTGGGTGGCTTGATCATGTAATGTAAGTACACTTTGGCTTTTTGAAAACTATGAGTACCCCATATAGCAAATGATTATTTCCTTAAAGAATTTATAGAAAGAAATAAAAGGGTTTTTGAATCCATATAGTTGTATTTAAAAACAAGTCCAAAAATGCTTTCCAACTTCTTCAACAAATTCTTTTGTTTGTGTTTTTGGTGCAAAGCTCTCTCCCTTGTTAGTGATTCATTAGCTGAATCATTTTCTAGACGGTATTTATACAGTTGTTTTCGCTTTAAGATTTCTTTTTAAAAAAGATTCACACCACATTGATGTCCTTTCCTGTTGAACAACCCTTTGTGATTTTAACTGCATTCTTTCTTAATAAAATTTACTTCACTTATCCAAAAAAAAAGTCACTCCCTGGATTAGTAGCCACGTTCTGCTATCATGTGGGTGAAGATCACCAAACTCGTCAACATCACAGTGATAAACACATCCAAACCAGCTTTTTTAAAATGCTTATAATAAAGCCAACTTGCACAGATCATATGATATTCAATCAATGATATCATAACCTTCCTTCTGGCTTTCAAAAGGGTCCTACACACTTACAGATTTATGAATAAATGCACCCATCATCGCATAGATTCTTTAATATTGTTCAATATCTTTAATTAATCAAAAAGTAAAAGTTGAGAGAAAAATAATGGGTGCCACACTTCGATTTTGGGCAGGCAATGTGGATGATGATGACAGCAATTTGCAGACTTTTATGATATGGGGAAGGCTTTATCTTCTAAACTTATATTTGGATCTTAAAATAAAGGCCCAATTTTACCAGCTGACCCAATGATCTGATAGCGATACACTTTCATATTATTAGTCAGGTGAATTTGGGTGCATGAGTTACTAAAAATCTCCTCTCTCTTCCGGTACAGAATTTGTGCTTTACAGATAAGGTATTTACATTCCCAAGTCCTAAAATATACATGACAGTGAAAATTCACAAGATCGGTTTTAGTAAAAAACAAGGAAGGCAAGAAACAAAAGTTTTCCAACAGTTGTTTGCTCATCAAAATGCATAGACAGAGAATATACACGAAATACAAACGAGACATGAGCTAAATTGTATGTGAATTATGCCAGGATGATAGGAGATATATATGGAGAAAGAAAAGGGTAGAACAAAAAAGAAGTGCTTGTTTATAGGAGCGGATACACTGCACAAATCACATTGATTTTGCCGTGAACTGCATACCATGTGAGCTTTGTTATTTTAACATTAGGGAAAAAGCCCCTTTCTGCCAAACATGATGTTGATGCATGCGTGGGGAGAATAAGGTGCCATTGGACATATCTCTTGTTGCCCTATAAATGGGACAATACACACAAGGGTCCTAACTAAGAGATACACCAAAAGTGATGCTGCAGTTGGGGTACCCTGTAATTGAAAAATGAGCATGATTCTTCCTTGGGCATCACATGCGACTAATGTTTATCCATTATAACTATCCCTGAATAGCAGCTTTTATGCATCCTCGGTACATGAAACCTAAATTATGATCAATGTTTTCTATCATTTCTGGCCCGTGATTAGTACATGTATATTAATTTAGTCGTATAGCCCAGAAAAGTACTGTAATGATGTAGTCAACCTAAAACGTTACCATCACCTTTCAATTAAAAACCAGTAAATTGTTTGGCAATGGTTTTATTTTAACAATGTCATCAGCCTGTTTTAATAGTTAAATATTAGTGCATGTATAACAATTCGTCATTGATATACTCATACCGCCAGAAACGGCATGTGATGATGGAGTCAAGTTAAAAGTTACCCTCACCCTTCCAATCAAACCTAGTAAATAATTTGGCAATGGTTTTCTTTTAACAATGTCATAAGTCAGTTTTTGTGGTTAAATATGGTGGTCTAACATGTTTTCCTTCTCATAATTTTGCTTTCCAATCGAAAAAAATACTGTTTTCTGGAATTCAGGAGAACTATGCTGGGGTTTGGGTGAGCAGATGCCAATTGATTAGTCTTTACTCTTATTTAAACTGAGAAACTGATACAATTGTTTGTTATTTGACAAAACCCAACTAGGCCAACGAGGTTCTCAGTGGTCAGTCAGCAGCCATGATCATTGATTATCCATAAGCAAAATTTCGGTAAGTTTTCACCCAATTAGGGGGTCTATAGTCCACCCCATACAAGACCAATCTGACCAGTGTGGAAACAGCCCAAAACCCTCCAGAAAAAGCACATCAATGCCCATGGACTATGCAGCAAACATTAAAATTCCAGAAGACTAGTGCAAACGGCCTTGGTACAATGGCACAACAGAAAAAAAGAGAATCTCACACTCGCAATATTCCAAAGAGATCACTACCTCTAATCACATAACTTATACCACTGCCTCAGAACTTGAGCACCAGCTTTCGTTTGTCATTATTAATTAACTAGTCCAGATCAAATGCTACCCCCTGACAGGCTAGAAAGTTACCAAATAGTACGTTGATCGGAATGTTTTTAGGTACATCAGATTTCAGCTCATTGTTTCAGGTCACATTTAAACTAAAATGTACTGAAAAGAGGTTAAGCTTGAGGATTTGCAGGACATCAAGAGACTTAAATTCATCATCGGGCCAGAGACTCGATTGCTATCAGACTCCCCACCAAATTAGAAGAAGGGAGTAGATTGATAACGGGATGTCCAGAATGCATTTACAATTGTTGCACTAAGAATTATAGAGTCATTCTATAATCTAGCTGCCTAATTAACTGTCCATCTCTTGAGAGGATTATCAAAGAGCCCATGACATTTGCAGTGCCATAAAGGCTATGACTTACAGACCCCATCAAGATGTTGCAAATGGCACATTTACTGTTTCAGCCAATTGTCGCCAACCGCAATTTTGGATCCTTGAATCCGATGTAATAACGTCTGAAATAGTAGTCACATAACAATTATATTTCTCTTTTTATCAGCCCTCATTCCCATATTATTCTTACATGTTCCCTTAGCCTGCAAATGACACAATTATTATAAATCGAATTAAATCGTGCTTTGCCATCTATGACTTGACCTGAAGAGGCTAATGAAAGCGTCCCGAAAAAGGCATAACTCAAGATGGTCAAATTCATATGCATTCATTGGTAAAATTAACATGAATCTGAGCACTTTCAGGGCCGGGTCTAATAATTTTTAGGCCAAGTTGCCAGAAATATAATGCACTGATGTCTACCTATTAGTGGGGCTGCAATTGCAGTCAAAGTCCGCAGAAGTTTACCACATGACTTAGTCCAAGTAAAATTAAAATGGGGAAACAATTCAACCGAAAAAAACCAAGAAACTCTACTATGTGGGCACATGTTCTTCAACCGGCCAAAACAATTGGGATTTTTCAAATGGGAAATAGCGGTTCTTTCAATATATTTAATCATCTTCTAGATAGATTCCTTCAAATATATTTCTGTTGTGATTGAAAGGTACAATATAACTATTAACAATTATTGTATATGATAAAATCAGTTAGCTGGCCAACCAATAAGATGTCAAATGGCAGCTATAATCACTCAATCCCACCATCATATGGCAACGTGCAAGCAACTAAAGGAAGGAGCCGTGAAACGATTGAAGTGTAAAGGAAATCTTGTGTGACTGATTGATTAAGTACTTGATTTTGCAAAGAAAAAAATGAACCAAAGCAGATCGTTTGATTGAGATACAAATCAAGCATTTGAAATAACAAAGTAGTGATGGTAAAAAATCCTCAGATTTGGGTTGTTTGCTCGCGATTTTTTGAGGGTTTTAACTTTACCTATCAAAAGTAGGATTCCACATTATCAAAAAAGGAGTAACAACAGTAATAATAAATCAAAGGCCTAAAGAATCAGTCAAAATCTATTCTGAACCTGGAGAAACACACTTTATTTTTTCCTTTTTTGTCATTGCATTTGTAATTTGTGTTTATGATTGGTCTGCACGTATTAGAGGGTCGAATAGCCTCGATAGCAGAGTTTGTCTTAATGCAACATTAAGCAAAATTTTGCACCTTTAATTGACTCCTCAAAATAAAATATAAAATAGGGTACTAATTTATCAACAATAAAAGGGTTTTCTTTACACTATTTCCATATATAGCTTTCGCCTGAATTTTACATACGGAACTCCAGCGAGCTTTGTCAACATATGAACTGCTTTTAATTCAGAAGTAGGACCTTAAAATATTATTAGCTCTCTTGTGATTTTTAAAGCACTGAAACTTAAAAGGGTGAGCTAACTAAAAGTCCTAAGGTTCAATAGACATAAGTTATAAAGTGGAGATAAAGCAAACGCAAACAAAGTTATTGGAGCCGAAAGAGTCCATAGAAAGAGGTCGCTTTTCACTTGCAGGCGAAGGCCATATCCAAATGGGGATGCATTGGTGTCAAATGTCTATTTCGTGGGGTAAAGCAGTCTGATCAGCCCCGAAAAACGCTCTCCTTTGCTACCTAGCTCGATTCTCTCTGTCCGCACCTGTTGCTGGCTGGTGAGATAATGTACGGTGAATGGCGGGTAGGTTGTGCGAACACCATCTTCCACTGATAAACAACAAACCATACACATACGTGCACACATGCACAAATCCTAGACGAGACTCATTTCGAGGTCAGGAACACTTAAAACGACGGAATTCAAGGATAGAGGCCATCTACGGGGTTTTTCTTTTTTATTTTTATTTTTATTTCTTTGTTTTTTTTTTGGATTCTGGGACGTTTCTAAATAGATATTTCATGTTGTGGAGTTATTCTGTTACAAAAGCTATATATATCTAGAGTCGAAATATACACTTTATTTAATTGCTGAAATCGCGTACATCATTGCCAATGAGATCAAAAACAAGAGCAAGGCTACTCCCATTCCAAGTGGACTCACCCCACTTAGTTAAGACTACTTTCGCAAGAGCATGAGTTACCTCATTGAATTTCCGCAGCCTTCTCTACTGCTCCCGAATTGCCATCATCTCGAGTATTGCTGTAGAGAAAGAGCCAAAGAGGCCCCTAGTTAGAACAAAAATTGGAGTCTCCCAATGCTTTCTAAAGACCATACCAAGGTCCCCGACATTGGTTCCAACAGCCGCTTCTGTATTGATTTTGATTTCATCATTCTTAGGTGCTAGCCAACCCTGTTGAATGGTTATAAGTTGAGAGGGAGTTTGTGTTTTGGTGACACTTTGGTACTCCAAATAGAGCTGCGTTGTCATGTTAATCACAGATTGAGGATCCAAACTGTTCCTTTCCATCACTAGCAAATTTCTTGCCTCCTAAAATCGCCGCGTTAGCATGGCAACGTGTTCTGAAATCATCTTTGGTGCTGCCCGCAGTAACTTTTTGAACCAATCATGGAAATCTTCTTGTGGCGCCTGACGGGTTCCAGACCAAGAGAGCTTAACAACCATAATAAGCCCGACACCCATGGCCAAGTCAGGAGGGCGTGAGTAATTGTTTCTGGTTATTTTACGCACCTGAAACAAAGACTATCCGTTGGGACTCCTCTCCGTTACAGATTGAAAAAAGTGGGCAAGAAGCCTTTGCAAGCCCTCCAAATAAAGTGGCTCACCTTTCCTGGAATGTTAAGGGACCAAAGTGACTTCTACCAGCCCGTTTCTGTCACATTGGCATAAGAGGAAGAAGCTGATTGCAATTCTGATTCAGCAAGAGATTGAGCCAAGTGATAGG
Organism: Bruguiera gymnorhiza; assembly: GCA_020883675.1. NCBI lineage: Eukaryota > Viridiplantae > Streptophyta > Magnoliopsida > Malpighiales > Rhizophoraceae > Bruguiera > Bruguiera gymnorhiza. The sequence continues at coordinate 1,932,250 of JAIRCJ010000087.1, forward strand.
CACTTTTTCACGCTGTAGTCCTAGCCCCGTCATAGTGTCATATTAACTTGTCCTCTGGACTTCGGAATCCGAGGGGAACAAAGAGAATTTGAGAGCTTTCCGCTGGCATAAAGGCTCATTTCACCAGGTCTTTCCTTCACCATTATGGTGTCCGAATCAATCAGAGTTGCCACCAAATCCAACTCGAGCTGCACTTTGGTGAAAGGATCTTAAACCCATGTTGCTCTGCAAGCCAAGGATCAGCCCATATAACTATAGATCTTCTGTTCCCAATCAGCCGTCTCATCCCTTCTTTTACCAATTTTTGTGCTGTCAATATGCTTCTCCAAGTAAAACTACGATTCAAGCATAGCTTAGCCTCCACAAAATTGTAGTGAGAGGATAACAACGGGCTTTGAGTAATCTGGCCAGCAATGAATGTTGATTTGTGAGAAGCCACCAAATCTGCTTTCCCAACACTGTCATATTAAAATCACTGAAATCTCCAAAACCTAGACCACCAACAGATTTTGAAATTATCTTCTCCCCTACAGACCAATGAGTTTTTCTGTCATTGTCCTTTCTACCCCACCAGAATAGATTAACCATTAGAGCTAAGTCGTTGCAAAGTGATAGTGGAAATCGAAAGCAGCTCATCCTATATGTAAGGATAGCTTGAATGACTACCTTTATGAGAACTTCCTTCCCAGCACGTGATAACCATTTCTCATTCCAACCCCTCAAGTGTTTCCTAACTTGATCTAAGATTAAGCTGAAAACATGTTTCTTGGAATGACTAACAATCATTGGAAGAACTAGGTACTTATGATTGCTTTCAACAGTGGTTACCCCATGCAAGTCTGAATTGCATTTTTAACTTCGCTACGCACATTGCGACAAAATGAAAGCTCCATCTTTTTCATATTAACTCTTTGCCCCGAGACTTATTCGTACTAAGAAAGAATTACCTGGAGATGCTGGCATTGAGTAGTGGAAGCCTCTGTAAACAATAAGCTATCGTCTACAAATATGAGATGGGTGATTTCGGGTGCCCGTCTACAAATACGAACTCCACTAATTTTCCTCTCCTTTGTTGCTTTTGTCAACAAAGCTGAATAACCTTCAGCACAGAGGAGGAAAATATAGGGGGAAAGGGGATCACTTTTTCTCAATCCTCTGGATGGTCGAGACTATGCTCTAGGAGATGAAGTCACAATGAGGGAAGATGAAACTGGACGAACACGTATCATAATGAGTTGCCCCCATTCTGTGCAAAAACCCATTTTAAGCATGATTGCCTCCAGGAAATCCTATTTCACCCGATCGTATGCCTTGTTCATGTCAAACTTCATCGCAATGCGTCCCCTTTTACTTATTTACTTGTGGTTCATGTGATGAAAAATCTGAAAAGTAATAAGAGTATTGTCTGTAATAAGCCGATTGGGAATGAATGCATTTTGAGTATCTGATATAATATCCAACAATGAATGCGATTACTTCGATAATAATTTTGAACATAACGTTGCACAAGCTAATAAGTCTGAAATTCTTACATGTAGTTGGTGCCGACACCTTAAGAATAAGACAAATATGTGTTTGACTAAGAATCGTTGAGTCTCTTTTGTGATTCAGAATATTCAAAGCCTGCTTCGTCACATCGTCACTAACAATATGCCAAAAAGACTAGTAAAAATGGGCTAGCATACCATTAGGCCCTGGGGCCGTAAAAGGGTGCTTCTGAACAAGTGCTAAGAAAACTTCCTCTTTCGTAAACTCTCTGTCTGGGCAGCTATTCATGCTATTCGTTACTCACCTTTCGACTGCATCAATCACTGGCTGTATCATAGTCGGGCCCTTGCGCTAAAGCCACATCTGAATCTGTCTGATGCACAGATTCATCTGTAAGTTTGCGAACAAAGTTCCTCCGTCTACGCCGACTCGCCGTAACATGGAAATATTAAATGATTGAATCTAAATATGAACAACAAAAAATTTTATGATTAATATAAAAACACAAAATAATAATTATTTTATTTTTAATATAATATGCAATAATAAAAAATACTATAAATCAGGGTGCCTATTATTTCATTATTCACATTGAATAAACTGATTTGAGACATTCGATTACGAATCTCTTGATTGCAAAATCAAGTTCTGTTTGACCCCTGATAAGAACCTCATAGCATGGGCCTTGGGCCCATAGCCTGCTCGGACTTAGCTTCCCTCAATTAATCCATCAACTTGGGGCCCCTTAGAGTCCAGGCAACTCGCTATGTGGCCTGATGGCACAAGCTAGACAGCTCTGCACCCCCGCCACGATCCAGGCTAGAGGACATGAGTTGCCCTTGGCACCGTTCTGACCTACATACAGCTGGGCCAATGCCTCCGCCTCTTGCAAGTGCACTCCACAAGGATGCCGCGCCATGATCATCGACATTGTCCTTATCTACCAGCAGACCACGCCTCGCTTCCCTTCAGAGGATGCCAAATTAGACACGTCAACTGGACTAACCTCGGCATTTGTCAGTCAGAGGGAACTCCGAAGAACTTATAAATACTTCAATACTTTTACAGACTACAGAAAATCTCTCTTCTTCTCCATAATGTTATCTTCTTTATACATTTTAGAATTCTTTCTGACTTCGACATTAAAATATTGATGTTAAATTTCAGTTTAGCATCCTATAACCTCTAACTTGTTTTGCAGGTACACGACCTCATCAACATGAGAACTCTCAATCAATCCTATAACATAACATAAGCGTTGACCCTTACCCTCCATTTTACTTTGAAAAATTACATTTGAATTTGTGACTTGATCACAAGACAGCTTCTATGATTGATGTGAGTTTTCGATGTGGGGGGGGGGGGAGGGGAACTAACAGATGAGTAGATATGGACGAGTAGATATGGACTAGATTAACATTGCAGCTACATGTTCACTTACGGAAATTTCCCTTTCACTTGGTATATGGAGTAAAGTTAAGTAATATATAGGGAAATGGAGATTTTTAATTTGATTTATCTAAGATATAAGTCAAATTATTTAAATTTCCAATGTAAATGAAAAAAATTAAGTGAAGTCTTGTTGGAATAAAAAGAATAACTAAATAAATTTATATAATATAAAATATATGTGTGATATATTTTTAAAAAATGTAAATAAGAATAATAATAATTATTTTTGATAATTAATTTTTAACCTGATTTTTTTTCTACTTTTTTTTTAAGTCAGTTCAATTGATCTAAAAATGAGATTTTAATTATAAGGTCTGAAGTTTAAACTCCAAATCTTATCTAAAATTTAAAATTTGATGGTTATTAGGTTATATTTATTAGTTTAACTTTCAATCTGCTTTCTCCCTTGTTCTGGGATTGGTCATTCGTTAGTAGAACTTATTGCTGTTAAAAAAAAAAGAATGTTTTTCCGATTAAGAGAAGATGTCCTGCCTAAAAAGGACGGTGGTATACATGTTTAAGATACATACTTTAATAAGATTTTAATGATATTACTCGTTATATTTTTCTTAATTTTATTTTTAATAAGAGTAACAAATATTAGTTTTATATTTCATAAAATTCAATCTATTGGACATTGAATTAACTTACCAAACTAAAATATGACTCTAATCAGAGATAATTGGGGTCTCGGACTCTCGACAAATCATCGGTCGAAAGACATAACTTTTACTGAAAACTTGGAATGACCCAAGAGTCATGGAATCTTGTTACACATATGGCTTTCGGCTAGGCCACAATGCAACCCATGTAAGCCCTTGGTCAACGGCTTGGTGTCAACTGAAGCACAGACGTGGACTGACATCTCAATTTTCGCGCTCAGATGATTGCTTTTTCGGGGACTATCAAAAAAAAAAAAACTCTTTACTTTCAGTCCTGCAATATTCTACACAAAATTTCCATATGAAACACCTGATGTCGAGGATGACTTGCTCCAATTCAAAGTCGTGATGAGTTTTCCAGTAGAGGAGCTGGAGACTTGTAAGACGTGGAGAGACTAAGGAGTGGTAGACTGTAGCACAGTATCAACACTCTAATGCTTTAAAGTAGTGAAAACCTGTAGAAGAAAAGGGGAAATTGAAAATGGTTACTTAGAAGAGATCACCTAAGGGTTGTTCTGGTATAAAACATTTATAGAATTTTGGGAAGGTTCCTATTGGCGGACGAAGGAGGTAGGGATTAAGTTGGCACACCAGCCAAATTCTTTTGATAGGTAGTGTTGGTGTCTCCTAACATATACTTGTGGTAATGGAAGTGATAGAGCGACGTTTGACAAGGTGCACATTGTAAGTTTTAAGAACGTATTGTCATGGATGGACAGGTACGACCCGACTTGCCTTTTGGAAAAAAAATACTGATCTCGTAACAGTATACTCTTTGTATAGGTATGAGAGCGTCTCTAGTAATGATATGTAACCTATATATTGAAGTGTTCTCCCTCATGGGAGGGTTGATCTACAGAGGCTATTTGAGACTGCCATTCCACAAATTGTCCGGGTTCTAAGAGGATACTAAATTGTCGGTTTATGATTAGTCCAGATTCTCGAGAAAGTGCGGGTCAGTGATAATGTCCTTATTACAAACTAAGACAACTTGCAAAGTTACAAATGGGATTACATTCACGAGAAGTCATCAACAGACAGATAAATTGAATAGACCACCTTAAGATGATTTTCACGCCACACATGAAATATGACCCTACAAAATTCAGACCAGGCGAAAGCAGCTTGCCTAATTAACTTTATAAAGGGTAGGGTCCATATCTATGGCCCAAAATTTAAGCCCAAGTTATTGCTAACTTGGTGAGCTCGGCTATTAAGTTGCTTCACATTCTCTTTCCTTTGAGAGTAGGGTTTGTTGTGGAGGTTAAAAATGGAGATTATATGTCACTCAAGAAATGACCAAGAGACATTCCTAAACAATGGCAAAAGAAATAAAAAATAAGAAATAAAAACTTCCCTACGTAACCTCAAATGTTTGCTTTAAATGATAAATAAATAGTTAAGCAATAGGCACAAAGCCAAACAGAGGTAAGAAGACTTCGTTAGGGATGTGAATTGGAAGGAGAATTAGGGACTAACATAGTCATACCTAAGGCACCTCCTCCGTAATCGTCATTTGCCATTTAAACTTTCTTTAGGTTCAACCAACAAAATTTCAGCCCAACCCACATTATTGTATCGCATGGCTATTTTGGGCTTCGACAGTCGACCCGTTCTTCTGGTTGGAAATTGGAATTATGTTGGGGAGGGGGTGGTTTTGTTGTAAAGACCTAGCATATTTACCTTATATAAATATATAATTATGTCTTTGAATATTCTAAAGTGCCCCTTTATTTTATTAACAAATATTACTTTTCTTGACTTGTTTGCTTCTTTAATGCACAATGTAAACATGTATAGAATAAGAATCAAGTCATGACTCTAATAACTTAGCTTAATACCTTTCTAATATCATATTATTTGTACAAATACTTTAACAATTATGCTAGATTATTTTAAAAAATATTATTGTTAAATATTAATTTTAAATTTTAAAATTAATTATTTTATATAAATAATATAATAAATAATATATTTGATTTTTGTGAGAATTGAAATTATTGATGTCATTAGAGAGTTTGTTCTAATCTAATAATTAATTTCTCTCTTCTTATCTTTTTAGTAATTACAGGATTTTAAATGAAATTTTTATATATGTTATGATGATATATATATATATATATAATAGTATAATTTAAATTAAATATATTTATCAATACTTGAATTAAAATTTTAAATTATAATTCTTAATAACGTAATAATATATAAAATTATTCTTTACTAATTAAATTATATTATAATTGATTCTTCAATAAAAATATTTTTCAAGAATATTATCACAATATTAATTAAAAATATTCTAATATTATCATACTTGACCTTATTTGAGTTTATTATATTAATTATTATATGCAAATAACAATAACAATCTATTATAATTTAATCATAATACTATAATATAATAATATGTTTAGTGTGAGTTATAGTGATTATACCTTATTTATTTAAAACACTTCTTTTTATATGTTTACAATTTATCATACAAAACTTATAAGATATATATGATTTCTTAATGATTTATAATAATGTCTTGTAAAGACTTTCTTATTGATTTTAAAATAATAATGTGTATACAATCATTATAAAATAAGAAATAAATATTGTATATCAAAAACATATTATTGAACTCAGAATGTTAGTACAATCATAAATCATCATCATAACTAAGTTCTATTCCAAGAACATGTTTGCTAAATAACTTATATTGTAAACCTTTCATCAAAGTATCTTTTATCATAAGATATGTACTAATATGTTTAATAGTTGAACATCCTTTTTAATGACAAAATACTTTAATTTTATATATTTGACATCCTTTAACTATTTTTCATTTTTTAAGAAGAATACTACTGCAAAATTATCATAATAAATTTTCAACGGTTTGGTAATAGTATCAATAATCCCAAATCATGTAATAAAATTTTGCAACCATAATACATGAATTGTGACTTCAAAATATGCCACAAACTCTGCTTTTATGGTAGATAAAGTAATGATAAACTACTTTATACTTTTCCATGATATTGCTCTTTTAGCTAATAGGAATAGATCATCGAAAGTGGACTTTCTATTATTAGGACATCTAACAAAATCTAAATCCAAATATTCAATTATTTCTAAATAATTAGATTTTCTCTACATGAGTATATAACCTTTTGTTCCTTATAGGTACTACATCACTTTCTTTGTAACTTTTTAATGATTCGTTCTAAGATTACTTTAATATCTGCTTAACATTCTAATTGCAAAATTGATATCTAATTTAGTACAAGTTTACAAATATGTCAAGTTATCAACAATAGAGGCATATAAAATAGATTTCATTTTCTTATGTTTTACATCAATTTTAGGACATTGTATGAGATTAAATTTATCACTTTTTTGTATAATAATAAGTCAAGGTAAACACTTATTCATATTGAATTTTTCTAAAATCTTCTTGATATAGCCTTTTTAGATAATCATAATAGGCTTTTTGATCTACTACAAAATATTTTTATTCCTATTATATAGGACACCTCTCTCATATCTTTCATTTCAAAATTCCTTAAGAGAACTTTTAGTTTTCCACAATATACTTAAATTATTAACAATAAGTAAAATGCCATTAACATATAAGACTAAAAAGATGAACTTATTTCCATTAATCTTTTGGTAAATACATATATCAATAGTATTTTTCTTAAACCTAAAAGATATAATAATATCATTAAACTTAATATGTCATTATTGGGAAGTTTATTTCAGTTTATATATTGACCTTTTGAATCTATAAATTATTTAATCCTTACCTTTTATGGAAAAACCTTCAACTTGATTCATGTAAGCTTCTTCTTCAAAATCTCCATTAAGAAATATAGTTTTCACATCCATTTAATGTAACTCTAAGTCATACTAAGCTACCAATATCATAATTATCCTTAATGAATCTTTCTTTGAAATTATAGAAAATGTCTCTATGTAATTAATATCATCATACTGGGTATAACCTTTAGCAATAACTTTAGCTTTATATTAATCAATTTTGCCACTTAAGTTGTGTTTAGTTTTAAAGACCCATTTACAGCTGACCCTTTTGTATTTTTTTAGTACTTTGACGAGATCCTAGACATTGTGTCTTTCTATAAATTTCACTCATCATTCATAACATCAATCTATTTCATAAATTTGATGCTTTTAATAGCTTATGAAAATAACACAAGACCCTTAGTAATTATAATATCAAAATTTGACTCTTGTAAATAAACTATATAATTATTTGTTATAATTGATCTCTTTTCTTTTTTAGATCTTCTTAATGCTATATGTGGTTTATTAGTCAATTTTGAGTTAGCTCCTTTAAGGAATGTTTCTTCATTCAAATATTCTTTAATGTTTGGAATAACTTTTAGTGTAATAATGGATGAAGTAATTGTTATGGATAAAAAATTTATTTACCTTAATTTTTTTTTGTATCTACCTTTTGATATTCATTATTCTCACACTAACTTCATTATTTTTAATAAATCTTGTATTAATAGTTTTTACAATTTTCAAATTATGGTTTAAATAATAAAATATATACTTTTTAAACTTCTCTAGGTAACTAATAAAGTAACCACTAATCATTCAAGAGTTTAATTTCTTTTCTTATAGATTATAAATTCTTACTTTCATTAGGCAACCCCAATTTGTTAAGATATGCTAGGCATAGTATATTGTGTACATATACCATGACTTTTGAGTACAAATAGAGCTAAACATTGCTCTAATTCATTGTATTTACCATAATATTCATCACCTTTATCAAATCTTATGATTTTCACCTTTTTATCTAATTGCCTTTTAACCTCTTTTATTTATACCTCAAAGGCATTTAAATATTGAGATTCTTTATGCAGCAAATAAATATAATCATGATGTGAAAAATCATTTATAAAGGTAATAGAATATTTTTCTCCATTAAGAGTTGGAGTGTTAAAAGATTCATAGATATCGGTGTGTATAATTTCAAAAAGCTGGGTGCTTTTTGTGACCATTTTCTTGTTGTGTTTGATTTACTTACCTTTTATGTAATCAACACATGTTTCAAGATTGATAAAATCTAGATTTAAAAGAATCTTTTTATTTATCAATGTTTCTAATTTTTTTTTAGATATATGATCCAACCACTTATGCTATAGGTAAGTAAACTTTTCATTTATTATACCACACTTAAATCCAATATTATGATGCACATTAAGTAAAAATTGAACAAAAATATGATCAATTTTTAGTTTATATAAATCATTAATAAGAATACTTGGACTAATCATACTAGTATTCTTATATAAACTAAAACTACCATATCCAAATTTAACATTTATTCAAAATCATCCAATTTAAAAACTAAAATAAGGTTGCTTCTAACTAAAGGTATATAAAAAGTTTGTAATAAATCTAAATGATAGCTAATATCGAAGTTCCTATGTTTTCAATTGAAGCCTTCATATGATTTCCTATAAAGAGAAAATCTTCAGTTGGATTTGTGGTTTGGATCATAATGAATCCTTGCATCGTATTAGATATATAAGTAATAGCAGCAAAATTAAACCACCAAGTATTATAAAAAATTTCAATTAAATTTGATTCGAAACATACTAAGACATTAAATTTACCTTTCTTTTCAAACCAAACCTTACGTTTTGGACAATCTTTTTTATAATGTTCAAGCTTCTTATATAAGTGATCACCCTTTTGTTCCTTCTTTTCAACTTGAGGATCATAAATAGGTTCTTTCCTTTTCTTGAATTAATGGACATTTAGATGCATTCCCTTTCTAACTTTCTTACTAATAAAATTAATGAAGTGACTCTTATGATTTCTTACTCTTCTTTCCTTCTGAGCAAGCATACTAGTCAATTTATTAACATTTTATTTATCTTTTATAGTGTTGTAATTAATTTAAAATGACTCATGCTTTGAAGGTAATGAGTTCAAGATGAACTACACCAAAAAAGAGTTATTTACTATTAATCCCAAAGTCTAAAACCCTACTACAATATTAATTATCTTAATAATATATTCTTACATAGTTCGTGACCTAGTAAACTTCATGGTCATGAGTTCTACCATTAGAGTACTAACAAGTGATTTATCCATAGAAGGAAAACGTCTTCCATAAATTGCAAATATTCTTTTACACTTTCTATTTGTAGAATAGTTGTCTTAATATTGTTGACAACAATCATTTTTAAAAATATAAGACTTAACCTATAAATGATGAAGAAGAAACACAATAATTTAGAATTTACTACTAAAGAAATTAGAAATATATAAATAAAAAAAATTATATAAACTTATACTATTTTAGATTTTGTTCTTTCACTAAATATGGATTGATAAATATTTTGTAAGTTAAGTAACAATCATAATTATCCTCTTATTAGTTATAAAATAAGTCAACGATGAAAAAAAAAAAAGAAACTATAAGTATATACCAAACCTTTTTGTTAGAATTCTATGGTACAAACAATTATCTAAAGAAAATAATATAAAGTGCAAGGATATAAAATACAAAATTTTATAATATCAAGCATATAGATTTAAAACTTAGTTATAATTAAAATTACTTAGTCAAGTGTATATTGAATGGTAGGGTCTGCCTATAAGTAGTTCCTCATCATCAAAAAGGAAAACAAATCGCCTAATGTGTCATAGAAATCATTTGATAGGTTTGATTGTTTGGATCAATAGGTTCTTTGAAAAATATAATAAATAACGAGAGTGCAAATTGCATTGTTATTAATGTTGTCATTTACATGAAAAAGAAAAAGAAAAATAAACCATTTATATAACATCAACCGACACTTTTACAAACTATCATTAAAGTGTACAAATCAATATTATGCAAAAAGAAAAGTATTAAATTCAAATGTGTTTGTTGAAATTAAAATAGTTTGAGAGGGAATAAAATAGTTTCTATTCAATTTCTTGAAGAGTAAAATTTATGAAACTTTAGATTATTAAGAAGGACTTAAATAAATTTTTATTTAGTTTCATAAAGAGAAGAATTTATGGGACTTTAAATTATTAAGAGAAACTTAAATAAATTTTTTTTCTTAAAGAGGTAAATTTATAAATCAATCTTGACCTAAATAGGTCCTATTCAATTTCTTGAAAAAATTTTTTTATGAAACTATAGATTATTAAGAGAGAGTTAAGTAAATTTCTATTTAATTTATGAAATATGAGAATTTATGAAATTTTAAATTATTAAAAAAATTAAATAAGTTTCTATTTCTAAAGAGGTAAATTTATAAATAGGTTAAAAGGATTTAATTAAGTTCCTATTCAAGAAAAACACAACAATTTAAGAAAATGAGATTTGGAAAACAAACATAATGGTACTAAATAAGATATCCTTTTTTCTTATTAAAGAAAACAAAAATGAGATTTTAAGAATTAATAATTCTCCCAAATTCACCTAATTTTTTTTTAATAAGAGAAAAAAATTACTTCTAACAATTATTTTTATTATAAAGGAAAAAGAAAAGACTTGTAAATTTTCTTTTTTCTTAAAAAATGGAGTAATAAATAGATTCGTATTGATAAGAGCTTTTTTCTTTTTATTTTCTTTTATTACTGACAATTTGCAAAAACATTAATAAGAATTTATGATAAATCGTTACACAATACTAATATACATATGGATAATAGCTACTTTTTAAAAATTAAAACAATAAACCTGCTGTTGGAACGAACATTTTCCTTCTTAAGCATCACTATCTGGGTGTAACTTAGGGAGACAGAAGTAGAGACAAAAAATTTTCATTAATTTTGATTAGTTATTTTAAGAAAAATAAAAATAAAAGAAAAATTTTGATTAGTTGCTTTATATTTGTGTCTACTTGTAACTCCTTAGAGTAAAGACAAATAGTTTTGCCCTTTCTTCTTTTACATATTGTGCACAGTTTGTACTAACCTGATGTCCTTTAGATTCTTGTGTTGATAGAATCATTATTTTTAACATTTCGGGAAGTGGAAGTTTAATGGCCTATGCCTCCGTTTATATTTTATCAACAGTTGTGATACTGTTATGTAACAACGTTGTCCTTTAGAATTTGGGCCAGTCTGCATCAGTATTGGAAATAATAAAACCCGTTATATGTGCATTTTCTAAGTCTTTATATTCTATGAATGATCTATTATAAAGAATAACGAGAATTCCCCCTGTTCTAGTGAGATTCCTCGTTAAATTACCTGTATTCGATGGTCTGTGTCAGTCTTTCCTTCGGCAATGCTTGGTTGTACTTCTCTTTGTTGTGCTTCTGGTTTCTAATGTAGGGATGGATGATTGTCATTGGCAGGGGTACTTCAGGTATGCCCTCCCTGTAACCTTTTTATATTCAGTAAAATCTACACTATAGTTATCAAAAAAAAAAACAAAGGCTTGTATATTGCGTGATCTCTAAGAATCCAAATCGATTTTAGTAATCATCCCTAAGACTCCTGAATACTCGCTCAATTATTGATTGAAGTTATTAAAGATATATAAATATATATTTTCCAATTTAGGTTAAAATGTTTGTTATGGACATAAAAGTTTCACAAAAAATTATTTACTAAATAATAGTATAAACATAATATAAGTTAAAATATTGGAGGTATCCTTTTGCAATTCTGCAATTCAACTCAGGAGTTTTTCTTTCTTTTTAATGAAAAATAATCCCTTTTAAGCAAACCCCAGTTATTTGCACAGTCTCTACCTATTATGTAAGCACTATGCCACTAAGGGTTGTCATACATTCATTTAATTGACTTTATAACATGAAAACAACGTCACTGTCAGATTGGGTTAATACTACGAGAGGTGTGTTGTGAATAGCGGGTAGATAGTAAGTGTTTGGTGAACTACCTGTATGTAGTTAATTAATGACTGTGTTTGCTTTATAATGCGCTGTTAGGAAGAAAAACAATGCTATGACTTTTTCATAATCACGGATATCAGTTTCCTCTAGTTAAAAACCTACTTCAACAGCTAAGTTGGAAAGGCAAGATAATTTTACTTTATTTTCCCCTCTTTTTTAACGTTTAAAAAATCCAAATCATCATCAGGTGCTCCACGACATGAACATGCACTTAGTTAGACAAAAGACGAAGTAGTCCACTAACACTAACTTGTCGTTTGTTGATTAATAAAAACAAATTGTACTTAACCCTTTAATAAAATAATTAAACACTCGTTGCCGAACATCTAATTCAGTTATATTTCTTGATCAAATTCCTCGATAGGTGTACTGAATTCCTTAAGAATATGTATCTGTTTTGGCAATGTTTTATATTCAATCACTTGTCTTGGAGGAGACAAAAGGAATAATCATCATCGTATATGATATAACATAGCATCCAAAACAACTCACTTGACTTGATTCACACAATGAACGGTTCATCTTGGCGTATGATTGAACTAATTAACAAGTATCCGAGTAACGTAATTCTTCAACTTCTTACATATATTTAGTTGATCGCTCTCTCTTCTTAACTTTTTCTGTGTGGCAGATTGTCTTTGTTTTGATTGTGTAAAAGGGGTTTCACTGGCATATATTTAGTCACAAGGGAACAGAAAGGGATCAATAATCTGGCCAACAAGCATATCCTTGAAGTTATGGTTGCAGACAAAACGATGAAATCAATAACAGACGAGAGTGGTAAAAGGGACTGGATATTTATATTAGATTTTATTACCAACACGTTACTCACGAGGTATGGTACCAATGGATGTTAAATATGCTTGTAATCAACTGCTAATTGGAGTGGAACCCCATAGTAACTTTAATTACCTTTTTAGGGGAGTTGCAGTTAGGGAATATGACAGACTAATTTCGAGTACTTGAAATTCTACGCAAGTCATCTGTGTCAGGACTGGGACCAAAAATTTCACAAAGGATTAGTTCCTCGGGACCTGACTCGAGATTCAATTCTTAATTTACAAAGTACCTTAGTTTATAAAGTGATCGGTGTACCAAAAAAAGTGATCCAAGTATATCCACTTAGAGCAACACTCGATCTCAAACTATCAACTGTAACTTTTAAATTAGCTTAATCTTTGGACTTAAATAGTTTTATAATATGGCATCAAAACTTTTATAATTAAAAGACCGTGAGTTCAAATCATGTTACTGTCATACTTGACAACAGTTACTGCCATACTGGACAGGTTGGGGAAATAGTAATATGTGCTTCATGTTGTGCCTATCTGCTTTTAATAAAACCGTCCCTTGATTTATCGAAAAAAAAAAACTGGTAGGAAGTGACAATTGAATTTGTTATGAAAAAATTACACACGCAGAAAGAGTCATCCTTGTCTTGATTAATAGTTTATGATCAAGACGAAGCTTCCAATGGCATGACAAAGTAAGATTAGTGTTCCTTGTTTTACTCGACAGGCGAAAACTGCCATGTTAATTTCAGTGACCATTTCTACATTGACTTTTTTCTCACTTCCTGGCTTTAAGAAAGAGATGAAGTCACTTGTGACTTGTTCGAATTACCCCAAAGTCATTGTTAGAGTTAGACGGCAGCTACTGCATCTTAGTTGGCTCGGTACATATTCACAACCACTAATCTACGCACAGTTTCCTCAGATTGGCAAGACATTGTTTGTTAAGACAAGAAGAAAGTAACAGCATTGAGAATTAAAACGTAAAGGAGATTGATGCCTATAGGTTTCCTTTTGGGCATATAACAGTCAACATCTAAGTGGGAAGTGCGTAAAACAGAGCATTTTATTTTCTTTTCGGATTCGACAAACTTAGCTTTGTCCTTACAAGAGGAAAAGAAAATTTCTGTAAAAGATGAAGGCTTAAAGTTTAGGGGTCTTCGCTATATTATATTTTTAAAGATTAAGACAAGAAATGATGTTATTTGCTTGGTAGTTGTATTGGTCACAGTGTTATTAGGGAATAACTGTGTATGGGGTGGCATATAGTTGGAATTCGCTACGTTTTCACATTTAAAAGCAAGTGTTTTTGTGTGTGGGCGTGTGTGTGTGTGTGTGTGTGTGTAAACTTATTAGGTCGTGACCTGTATAATAGGGTATTTTTCTTTATTCTCATATATCTAATGCCTTCTTTTTGAAATTGAAATACAAGATTCTGAAAATTAAAATTAAAATTTTAATTATTAAAATATTTTTAAAGAAATAATTTAGTTGTATATTTCTACTATTAATGTATCACTCTTTTTTTTTTTTAATCTTTTCTGGGGGGTTATTTGTCTTAAAAGGCTCACGAGCTTCATTGTTATTTCTCTAACTGCCTTGTTCTAGCCGATCTAAGTATGATAATTGTTAGGTTTAATAATTACATAAATTTTGTATAAATTTTAAACTTGATATAATATCAAATTGTGTGATTATAATTAATTTTGGTATGTTTTACTTTAATTGTAATTCTTTTTATTTTGTTGAAAACTTAAAGAAATGAACTAATAAAATTAGTAAATTAGACTTATTATAAAGTTTAAAATACAAAGAAGAAAGTGTAAACCAGTCATAAAATCATTTAGAAGACTAATTTTCCATTAGAAGGTCATATTGGTGCCAGTTCATGAGCTAATCAGTGAATTAATTTGATGTTGGATGAGTGGTTCTACAAAACTAATTGAATCAATGTTGATTTGCTCCAACAAGTGCCTATTTGCAATGATTTTTAAAAAATGATGTGATTTTTTTGAAATATTTTAAGGTTATTCTAATTATTTTATAAAAATTTATAAATATAATAATAATAAATAACTTATGATATGTAATTAGTTTAAAAAATAAAAGAAATTTTTTAGATAAAAAGAAAAAATAAACATTCTTAAATAAAGGAATAAACAAGACAAGTTTAAGGTGGGTTCTAATACCACTATTAAAAGGATTAAATTTTATAAGAGTTTTTTTTTTTAACCATTTTTTCTCTTATTACGATTTTAGAAATAGTAAATATTTGTTTATTTGTGAATTTTAATATAAATAGTTAAAATTTTTAATTGAGGTGAAGGAATATAACTTATTTTATAATTAATTTGTTTGGATTCTTATAAATTATTCATATTATATAGATTGATTAAATTATTTAATGAGAATGATGGTTTAATTTTTTTTTCAATTTTATTGATATTTTTATATATAATCATCATAAAAGTAGATTTTTAAATTACATTAAAATTGATAAATAAAATATAATCATTAACTAAATAGATAAACATATAGATTTTGAAATAAACATATAAATAAGTTTAATAATGTTGCATAATTCTTTGTATTTAATGAATTTAATTTATTTTTATGTGAATTTAATGAAAAATTGTATATAAATCAGATACAATAAATACTACTTGACAAAGAATTTTTACTATTGAAAAAAAAAACTAACAAAGAATTTATAAAAACCCAATGCAATTCACCTCCTTTTGAATAAAACTTCATATCTCTAATACCTAATTTGATTGAAAAAATCTCAAAATACTTTCTTTTGTTAGTTTATTAGTTAATTTTATTTATTTATATTTTAAATTAAATTCCTTTCAACAATCTTCTTTAACTAGTATAAATTATCATTAAATTGTCATTCTTTATAAATACAATATTTGAAATATTCATTAAATTTTATTACTACAATCAACCTTGTATACTTTTAAATAAGTCTGATAACTAATTTATACTAGACCTAACGAATTCACAAGGTCCCATAGTCATTATTGTTAACAACTAATGATGTTCGATGAAAATAGCAAGAGATTTAGTTGTAGCTTCTGCTACCAAATGGATAGCACTAGTAACTATGAGATAATTATTAAATGCACGTCCTCTTGTGAATGCATCCATCTGAACAGGGGTTTCCCAATTTAACATAGTTTTTAGGTACGTTAAATTAATTTAGTGTGAAATATAAGTAAAAATAAAAAATTTAAGTGAAATTCAATTAAAATAAAAGAATAATTAAATAAATTTATATAATTTAAAATTAAATATATATTATATTAAAAAAATATAAATAAGCATAACAAATATCGAAGAGATTTTGCAATGTGTTTAATATTTTGACAAGTGAATGAGTGCTAAATCAAAACCGAAATAATGTTAATAATTAGAATACCGAGAACGTCTCGATATGAAGCCAACAGGGCAGTCGAGCTATGCGAGAAAATTAAACCAAGCTAGCGTACATGTAAAATAAAAGAGAAAAATCAAAACTAGTCTTCAATCCCTTTGAGGACTGAAGTCATCGTTGACACATCATAGACGCGTTGAAGTAACGTAAGTGACGTGCATATACTTGTTGGTGTCTGAGTGTCAAGAAAAACAATAAGCAAATGAGTTCTATATGTGTGTGTGGATTTGTATATACCGAATTATGTAATTTTAGTCTTGCTATTTTCCTTGATGCTCATTCTAACAACCCAACTGGGTCAATACATCTTACTAATTTCTTTCTTTTCCTTATTATGATAGTTCAACCCAAGAGGATGAATTTTGAATATGTGAAACTTCCATGGCCAGCAGTCGAGTTAGGTAGCACAATTTTGAACTACAAGAATTCAGAAGCAAAGATCAGAGATGCTACTGCATGTAAGTTGTGAGCTTGCAAGACAATAGGGCCACACAACGGCACTAGAGTCATTTATATGACTGAAGGCTCAAGTTCGAATATCAATTGGATCCGATTGATTGAAAAATATAATTATTGACAATTAATACAATTGAACGATCCGGCTATATATCTTGTAATGACCGGAAATCTAAAAGAAAATTCCAGTCTAGTCCAAGGATTCGTTCGCTCTTAATTAGGTTTTTTTTTTTTTTTCTTTTTGGCAAATTTTTTGTTTTTCTTCTAATGGCATTCAGAAATGATGTGCACATAAAGGGAGGACTAGAAATTTCTTGAGTGAACAAGTCAAAAAAAAAAAATGAAAAACAAAACAAAAGATTGAAAATCTTATGTCTCGACCAAATGTCCGCAAGCCCAATTGCCCGTCCTAGTTGCATTGCATTTGCATCCCTCTTATGACTTAGACCTCCAACAAGGTCCATTTTAATCTTCACCTTTTAAATTGTAATAATATGTAGGGAAGATCATGCATTTATGACATAAAATGAATCAATAAACAGCGGGGCGTTGAAGCTAAAGTATGGATCTTTGTCCTTACATGTGAAGATCGCTAGTTGGGGGGAAGGCAAATTGTTACAATGATGTTCTTGCTAAAATCCAACTGCTTGGAAACAGAGAACACGGGTGATAACCCCGGAGTGTAGTGTTGGGATTCAATTTGTCTCCATCTCTCTCACCCTAGTTCATCCCCCCACTATTTGATTCGTTTTCTCCATCTCTTCCATTCCCACATCACCTCTCTGGCTATCACCTGCCTTAAATATCACTACTACTAATGGCTGCTGAGCTTGGCCTCCTAAACCTAGCCCAACACCAAAAATTAGCTCAATCTCAACAAAATCATCAGCACCAACATACCGGGGCGGCCTCCGGCAGCATGTGGATGTGGAATTCTAAGCAAGGTCAAGGAGATGATGACTCGTGGGAGGTTAGAGCCTTTGCCGAGGACACTGGCAGTGAAATGGGCACAACTTGGCCTCCAAGGTCTTATACGTGCACCTTTTGTAGAAGGGAATTCAGGTCGGCTCAAGCCCTCGGAGGTCACATGAACGTTCACCGCCGCGACCGTGCCAGACTCCACCAGGGACAGCCGCCTGGCTCATCATCAATCAGCCACCCCAACCCATCAGCAACATCAACTTCCTCATCCTCTTTCATGATTCCAAACTCCACAAATGGTGGGCTATGCTTACGCTACCAATTATCTAACCTTAATGGGGTTTTCACTCCCACGACTGTTAGTGGATGTGCTACTGACTCGCCTTCTACTCTTCTCTCCATCTCACCATATCCTCTCGGCAGCGACTTGCCTGGGAAATCCCTTAATTTTCCGGCAGCCCCACCTCTGGAGATTAATTCTTCCTTTCGTTACTCTACCAAAGGTAAGCCAGGATCACCTGTGGATAATAGGAGTAACATCACAAGCATTAACATCAACACGAACGGCAAAGAATTGGAAAATGAAGAGATTGATCTAGAGCTCCGGCTAGGGCACGGACGGACGACATCATCGTCATCATCATCATCGTCATAAAAGTGAAGATAAGAAAGCTTGGTGTGTGAACATCATTGTTTTATCTGCCAGAGCTGCGTCTGAAAGAGAGTGTCATTTAATATGTAAGATAGAGTGTAGATTTATTAATCATACAGTGTGTGAGAGTTTTTGCTTCACTCTTTTTTTTTTCCTTCTTCTTCTTCTTCTTTAAATTAAACAAATTTTCATTTCCATATGAATATGATCAAAGCCTGTGTGAGGGAGAGCTAGATTTGAGGTGCCATGGAAAAATAAAAATAAAAAAGAAGGGCATAATTGAAGTTAAATATGACAAGGACTTATACCTTATTAACATGATGAAGAATAAATGAGATAACGATTAGTGATTTTTTTTTTTATACATCTCTAATGCTAATAAAGTCGCCATTGCACTGTCACTTTCTGTTACAGTCTGTCTCTCGGCATGCATTTCCGTGGGTATTATTTCCCATCAATTAAAACCAGAGGAATCTTCACACCCCGTTCTTTGCACAATCTACAGGAATGCCATTTTTCTTCCTTTTTCTTTTTCTTATGTATTTCGATACATTTGTAGAAAGTGCACTGTCTGCACTTGCTGAATGCAGCACCAATACAAAGTATAACATGGAAGGTCATAATTCCAGGAACGGTAAACGTCCATCTTAAGGCATTAATGTCCTTAATTTTAATGTCAATCTTATGTATTTCATGTTTTTTCTAGCACAAATTATCACATATATACCAAATTTTTCTTTTTCCAAGAAAGCGAGGCAAGGCCAACAAGATTTTCTTTTTCTTTTTCTTTTCTTCCAAATTATATTCCTTTTTAATTTTCAGGGTGACCTTTTCCACTTAATTTGTTTGAGATGGTAGTAACTGTTATCCTTCTATTTTTTTGATCTAATCCTCTTGATTTAATTTTATTCGAAGGAATGAAGAAGTACCATTACCAAAATTAAACAGCCTAGTGCTCTTAGGGATTCATTTACATCCATCGAGTGAATCTCAAGGTAAATCGAGTTATCTTTATGTCCAGTGAATTCGGTAGAACAATGGCACAGTAGTTTTTTCTTTTTTTTCTTTCATTTCTTTTCCAAGGTGGAAAATAATGTTAAGCCTATCGATTAATTACATCGTTCAATTTTTTTCTGTATAAACATGAAAAATGAATGGAGCAATTAACTCGATCAGAAATTAAAAATAAATAAATAAATAAAAGTTTAGTGGTTGAAAGCAAGTGATTCTCTGTGACAGACTCTTAAAATTGTTTAGAGAAGAAGAAGAAGAAAAGAAGAAGAGGAAGAAGATAAAAGACAGGAAAACAAAAGAGGTCCTGCTTTCAGTGCCAATGTAACTCAATCTTCGATCCTCTTCGCTCAAATCCGAATCAGCCGGAAAACAAAAGAAATTGGTGGCCATTATCTCATTGGAATTCGTGTAATTTAGGATGTATACGGACGCACGCGATTGAGAAAGCTGCGGGCATATCTATGTGCTTTCAAGTTTTTCTTTCCAACTTATTTATGTGTTTTTTCTAGTTTAAATTCTTATGTTTTGTTTTATAAAAAGAAAAAAAAAATCATATTTTATTTACTGAGATGTCTAAAAAATAATAATAATAATAATAAGTTCAAATAGTAGTAACATGTAATAAAATAATGATGCACCAAGGACACCCTTGTGATCCACTAATATATGGTAAAATGTTTAAACATCACCATAATAATAGCCTACTGCAGTTTTGTTAACTCACAGCCATCTTCTATCTCCGTCTCATTATGGTGTCAAACAATGGCCAAATTGTCCAACTTTTTGGAGTAAATTAGTTTGTCTATGATATGCTTTCCGTTTCGCTTTCCATTTCAGGGTTTTTAAAATAATTTTCTCGGAGAAAGTTGACTCACTCGATTTAGCTTTGTGCTTGATCGACATGGACCATGTCTTGTAATTCTTATTATGGCACTATTGAGGTATATGTATGTTGCATATGATCTTCCAACATACATGGAGACAGAGAGGAGTATTATACTATACATTATTTATCACCGTATTAATCTTTCTTCCATAGGGTTCTTATTAAAAAAAATTGTGCACAAGACGACAAGTCCAAGTTTGATTAATTCGATTTGTTATCTTTTCCATTTGATAGTATACGATTAAATAGTATGCGTTTATATTTGTGCATCCTCTTCAGTTACAAGTGATCGATGAGAACTCCTACTTATACCCCGAAAACTATGTTTCAATTTCTCAATCCTCTTCAAATCATGATCCTGTTGACAAAGCATTGAGATTGATCAACCCAGGTACGTTCTTTTCTTTTACGAATTAATTCTTTTCTACCTTAGAAAGGATACACTAGAATTTAAAGATTTTAAGTTGAATCGTCCAAAAACAGAATATATACTTTGTAATTTTTTTCATATTAGGAGTATAGCACAACAGTCTATTAGATTAGATGGAGTAGATGTCTCTCGATGAGACTAATTTCGTTATGTTGGTTTTATTATTCAAAATGATGACGATATATAAGAGAGCATATTTATAGGACAAAGTCTGGATGAGTAAAATAGAGATGTAGCCCTAGAACTTTGTGCGACCGCACATCTACAATAAATTGAAAAGTAAATTCTATTAAATAATAATTAGGTCGGTGATACTTTACGATAATAAGTATTGAATTGTGAAAAAACAACAAGAAAAAAAATTGAATGTAACAAAAATAAAAATATTTAGGTAGATGTATGAACACCTTAAAAATAACCAAATTAAAAACAAGAATATTAATAATAAAATAAGTGTATTATTTCTTAGAGATAAATTTAAAAAAAAATATAGTATTTACACTACTTTGAACATATCTAAAGTAGATTAGCGAGTTCTTCCATTAAGAAAGGCTACTAAGTTCAGGTAGAAGGTGCAAGGAGAAAGAGCTGTGAACTTAAATTGACTTAAAATTTTTTAATTAAAAAGAATTTAAAATAATTAAATTTCACAAATAAGTTAGTATGCAATAAAATAAAATAAAAATAAAGTATTTTTGTAATTAACTCTAATTAAATTTAAATTATTGAATTAAAAAGAATGTGTCATATCAAGTGAAAACGTCTCCTCACCACCCCATGTCTGAAAGTTTGTGTTAATCCAAACTAACTAGTTTTGATATTAATATTATGTTCCTTCGACATCTCTTGGTAAGTGATATTGTATGTGTTTCCTTTGTCTTGTTGAAAAAAAAAAAAAAACAAAAACAAAACCAAACAAAATCGGCATTGTCTCTTCTCATTATTCCAACTAAGAAATTCTGCGTTAATCAAAATAATTGGTTTTGGTATTAATGGGGTGTTCTTTCAAGATGTCTTGGTAAGTAAATATTATGTGTGTGTCTGGTTTGCCTTGTTGAATGAATAAATCCAAGGATAGCACGGTCTCACGTTCGGTTTTGCCGAAGGACTAGTTAAAGCACTCAAGAAGACATAATTTTCGAGTAATCCTCCTTTGGAGAAACTTTCTAGAAATGCTTAAATACAACAATAGGATGAAACTTAAGAAGATTACCAAATTGAGAAGAGAATGGTTTAAATCTAGTGCACGGCGAGACCAAGCAGAAGTTGACTAGTTTGATGCCCGTTTTCAACCCGGGGGGAAAACCCCGTGTGAACATTACTATAATTAATGAAACTCGATTGATGTATAAATTTCTGGCCTCATAAGTTTTATGGGATGCTGTGTTTCAATTAATTTAGTGTCCTAAACATATATATGTAATATAGATTCAATGTTCAAAATGTTGGTTCTAAAGAAACCCAAGAATAGGTAAATTGGGTCTTTTAAGTTGAACAAAATAGCTCGGTAACCAAAAAATTGCAATATGTGCGATGATAAAGTAATGCCCCATAGACAAAATAACTACCTGTAAAAGAGGAATTCAAAGAATAGATTGATTTATAAAGATTCAACTCTTTCTCGGGCTTAGGTCCTCTCCTCGAGCCTTCATCCTTGAGACATGAATCTATTAAGACAAATGTTTTTTTTCTTTTTATTTAACCTAGATGAGATTAGTCCCTTACAATTTGATTTTACAATTTGATGTCTCAACTGCGATGACAGCACACTAAAGCCCTCCAACTCAACTTCACAGAGTTATCTCGCTTGCTTTTCCCAATCTCAACACCCTAAGGTGAAAAAGTCTTGATTTTCGCCTTTTGGATCGTGTAAAGATTGCCCTTTTTCATTCTGTTTCTTTGTATTCTCTCAATCATAGATATTCAAGATATATCATATTACTACAAGCATGAAACTTTCAATACACAAGTCAAAGTAACTGTTAGAATTCGAAAAACCAGTCGAGGAAGTGCAAAGCAATCGTGCGGTCAACCATAAGCCTGGTCGCATTTTGAGTAGCACTGGGTGCGGTCGATGGCACCGTTACCTCCCTTGAACAGGACAGAATTCTCGGATTTTCTTAATTCTGCACAGCAGAAGTAAGAAACCTATCCAACTAACTACTCGTGGTTGGTTGGCTTAGAGCCAAATTGGGATTGTGTCGATCAAGCACACGGTTTTGTTTTCAAATTCTCCTGGGCACATTCCATATTTCAAGTGAGAGTCGTGGCAGTGGAGGCATCAGGCTATCAATCCCGAGATTTTCTAAAAGAAATCTTCGTAGTTAACATATAAAAATTACCCCCCCCCCAAAAAAAAAAAAAACTATTCAACTAACTAGTATAATTGTAGGTTCTGCCACATGTTATGTGCCAATCATAAGATGATTTACTTGATTGCGAGGGAAATTAGGTATGACAAGAAATATAGGTGCACAAGAGCACAATCATGCACAGAAGGGCCTGATGGTAGGCGCAAACTTTTGCTGTAGTGAAAGTGCCTTTCCTATTGATCAGCAGACGAATCTCTGTGATCTTTGTTTCTTCTACTTCCCATATCCCTTTTAACTTTACTCTGTCGTGGACCCCCGACCAAAATCCGTGGCTAGACAGGCTACCTCAGCCAGCTAAGATAGCACATGTATTGGCTGGAATGAATTTTTCAAGTCCCACGGGGCAGCAGCAGCAGCAGTCACCGCCCCCTGGTCCCCTCCTCCTCCCCTTCCCCTCGTCATAATTTGCCTCTCTCTCTCTCTCTCTCTCTCTCTCTCTCTCTCTCTGTGCATTTTGTGGGTGATATTGAAGCAATATCATGCGGCTAACAACAATGAATTCAGTGTCTGCGGTTTACTAATAGCCCTCTGTCTGTCTGTTTGCAAGTAGAACAGGCGCAGGAGACCCATAGGACTAAGGTTTTTAAGGTCTAAATTCTGAGTTGCAGATGATTAATTTGACTTACTATGGCAAATACAACTTCAATTGTGAGTGTGACTACAAGCACGCACCATAATAGTAAAAATATAGTTGCATTACCATATTATTGAGGTGAAAAATCAAAATTTAAGTCATCATAGACATATGCACAAACCCCTAATAAATATGGTTTGCTTTACATTTGCTTGTCCTTTATATCCACCAAGATTTGAACAGTTAAAGTTCGACAGGGAAAGGACTGCGGCATTTGGCCGTTCAAAAATATAAGTAAGAGTTTGATTGTATGGAGGCAGCAGTCTACTTGACTTATTCCAAATTTCAACTTATAATTTGTGTTTAATTATCATAATTATATATTGTGAGAAAAGTTTTGTAGATTAAAGATATTAATTATTAAATACATATCTTGTCTTTATTAATTATATATTAAAAAATTAAAAACATGCAACGGATAAATATATTAGTTGTGCAATGTGTGAATTCATTATCCTCTTTGCATCCGAGTCACTACATACATGTAACTTTTTTGTACAATGCATTTGTAGCCTCAAAAATGTAACGCAAAGCGTGGGAAGTGGGGAGCGGGTGGGGAGGTGGCCTTTGAGGTAAAGTCGTGGTCGGTGCATGCGTGGGGCTCAGGGTCCTAAGTGTGACTGCGAAATCAGTAATCATTGCCTTTCCTCCCTTATCCTCACCTGCATGAAACCCTGTCTCGTTTCCATGTCTCCCTCCTTTTGCCTCAACAGTCACTGTTACTGAGGTGACACTTGTTCTCAAACACTACCCCAGATGGCAGACTTACTGTAAAGCTATTCTATTACAGACTTACTCGCTATGTCTTTTTTTTCTTCGTTGGTTTTTTTTCTAAAGACTGGTGTAGTCATGACCGGGCCAAGTTGTTTCGTGCACCCCCCCTTCGGTCGTTGCTTGACAAAAATCCTTCAGCTACTGAAGATGCAACAGCTAATCCTTCGAATTAGGAGTCTTCCAATACATTGTTTGAAGGAGAAATAGTCACATCCAAGATCAGTGACAAAGAAAAAGAGGAATGTTAATGAAAAAGTGCTGGAAGCGGAATAAAGGAAGGGGTGATATTATTTTCACCTGCCGAAGAAAAGGGATGCCTTTTTTCATTTATTACATACTTCAAAAAATTAAGTACAAAAACGGAGTCATTTTTATTTTGATGCAAGTCTTAATGACCTAATCCAATCCATTTAACCTAGTCTCAAAAGCATCATAATTTTATGAGACGTAAAATTCTATATGAACAGTACGAGCGTGATTCAGAAAAATCAGAACGTAAATGAATTGTAACAACCGATTATACTAAATGTACAGTTCGATTTGATTCAATTACTGTTCAAACTAGTTAAATTTTTTGGGAAATAAGTTAATTTTTTTAACTCAATGTTAGGTTTTACATTAACATGCATTATTGATTACTTATGCCACATTATATCAATTATGCAAGCCAAGAATATTAATAAAATTATTTAAACAACCCTAGTAATAAAAAAATATAAAAATTATTAAATTAAACTAAGCAATTGAAATTGAAAACAGTAACCAATTTGATTAAAGAAGTTTTCATTCAATTTAATTAACTATTTAAAATATCCGTTCAGTTAATTATATTTTTTAATTCAATTAATCAATTTATCTCAGTTACCTCTTTTTTTTTATTTTTATTTGTTCACTCTAACGAGCACACAAACACCATCAAACTGAGTTGAGGCTTTAGAACCGTGCTAATTGACCTGAGCCTTTATAACTTGCAAAAACAAAGAAAAACAAAAAAAAAAAAAAAACTGTCGCAAAGATCACACTCAAGAACTTTACAACTCCTCACCTCGGGTCATCGAACTCTGGCTAAACTCGATTCCACAAACAGTACGCAGGCCATATGTTGAGCCCATGGACATGGCCCAACTTAAGAACAATTTAGACCATGTCTTATGACCTTTCACTGCAACTTTTGTTGTTTTTCTTTTTTTTTGGGTTTCGCTTTTCTCAAAATTTACCAGTATGTAACCAAAATAGCACACTTTAGTCTTAGGTTTGTCAATTGCCTATACGTGCCGAGGCTACAGGGTTTTTGGCAGCATCATCAATCAATTAGAAGATCGACTCGCAATAGACAGAAGCCATAACTAACCATGTGACTTTATAGGTACTAAAGTCCAAAAAATACTATACGAACACCAATGACTTTGTATCTAATTTGTAATTCAACTTGCTACGGCTGATTCTTTTACATTTGTTCTTCTCATTTTTGGTTAGCCTGCCTCACAATACTCCCAATGGAGTGTAAATAGAGGTTAAATATGTGTATTTTTATTTTTATTTTTATAAAAGAAATTATTTATAAAATACAAATATATGACTTTTAAGTCACTTAGCAAATATATAATCTGAAAAACTGAATATCAGTATCATATCACTGGAACTATATTACAAGCTCAAAGTATGCATATTATTATTTGTGTACATTGTAGGGCAAAATCTAACTAACCCTACTGCCTACACAGAATCAACTTCACGTGTAATATACAAGTTTCCTCACTCTTGGTTTGCTAACAGCTCATTCATGTTCTGTTTGAGTTTCTTTGTTCTAGTTCAAGCTGCTGGATTCTCTGCCGTAGTCTTCTCCGGTGGTCGTGTATCTTCCAAAGGCCATGTCCCAAAACAACGGCCGAGTATATTCCATGGGTAATAATGGGTGCAAGAATGTTATTTGTCTGTCAATTTTGGGACAGGAGTGTAGTGAAACAGAAAAATCTGTTAGTCTGGGGCACCTGAAAATACGTTGGTAATGATCTCAACAAAGTGATGTAAACAGTTTCACCTGAATCCATTCAAAGCCAAGATAGAGTGCCAAGAGTCCTTCTAGGAGAGGAGAGTAGATCTTTTTCATTTGCCTTCTCTCATACCAGGCTGCAGCAAGTATGGCAGAGTAAATGATAACGAATATTTGATTCGAGGAATTTAAGGAACATTATCATAGAGAAAGGGTTAAAAATATGCAGATTCCAACTATTGTTCTTATATTGATCTTATTTAAGAGTCCTAATGGTCCCATAAATCACATATCAGTTGCTCAATGGTGATTTACTCATGATTTTGTCCGAATGCATCAGGAAATTGTCAGTGAAAATTGCATACTTCTGTGCACACTTGAATGACAAATTAATAATGAACACTTGGATGGCCTCATTGAGAATGAGACTAGCTGGTTATATGCGAGTTCATAGAACTCATGAAAGCAATCAATGGCTAGCTTTGCAGAAGAAGGAGACAAGGGCAGTTAAACCAAAAACTGTCATTCTTCGTTGTTAAGGAGACAGGCTGTAATGGCATTCAAAAGACAAATTTGATTGGCGAGATGAGATAATAGGTAGCAGTGTTAGAAACAAATGTAAGGGAAAGAAGTGAACCTGCAAAGAGCTTTTTCAGATCTTCACGGCCCGAGCGAGACTGTAAAACTGGAGCAACTACATAAGTAGGATCTGGAAGACAGCAACAAAGCCAGGAATCAGATTGCAACATTACAGAGTGGAAACAAAAAAGAGACATTCCTTGGAATGAGCCGAGAATATTGACCTTTTGGGGAAGATGCCATGTAATAAAGAGAACCTGTCAGAGCAGCTGTAATTACAGCTGCAAACGCCTGAGCAAATGGGACAAACGGAGGAAGTATACCACTCTGCAGCTCGAGACGACACAGTTTATTTGCAAGATACACCCAATTATGAGAGACAAAGAGGAACACGTGTGTATGAAACACATACCAGAGATGCCATTCCTTTAGCCTCAGTCAGCAAAGCGGTTCCCCTCAGAAACACATCGGCCAGAGCTCCCTATCAAGGCAGTATATAAAGAAGAACCAAAAACCAGAATAAAAAGAAAAAAAAAAGAAAAGAAAAATAGAAACATTATTCATTATTTCCAGCACAGGAGATAATAATAACATGGTTGCTAAATTTACTCCTTAAAAAACGTGAGTACAATAGATTTTCTTTAAAAGTTAAGGTTATTGGTTAAATAAGTAAAATAAAATAAATAAATAATATTTTTTTTGATATAAATTAACAAATTTGTATTATTTTTCAAAATTAAATTTACTTTTCTTAAATCACTATTCTTCTAGTCAATTAATGATTTAAATAAATTATAATATTATTTAAATTTAAAATTTTTTATCTAATTTACATAATTTAAATAATAAATTACTTAAATTTAAAAAATAAATTCAATTAAATTAAATTTAAATAAAAAATATTTAATTTGATTAACTATTTATATAAATTTTAATATTATTCAAATTTAAAATTTTATAATTTAAATAACAAGTTACTTAAATTTAAAAAATAAATAAATAATATCAAATTTAAATAAAAAAAATATAATGTGAGTTATTATTTAAATAAATCATACCTTTATTTAAATTTTAAAATATTTTTAAAATAATTTATATAATTTAAATAACAAATTATTTAAAATTTAATAAAAAATAAAATAAATTATATTTAAAAAAATACTTAATTTGAATAATTATTCAATATATATGAATTAAATTAACTTTTTTTTTAAGTAAAATTAGAAATTTCCTAATAACATTTACTTTTTCCAAGGATCATTAATCTATAATGGATGAAATCCTGACCTGCCAATGTGAACAAGCCATGAAAGCTCATACCATAATAGGTATGATACATATAGAACAATTTAACAATCCTCCCACAAATAAAATCAACTATTGTGAGAGTGCACTTTGAATAACTCTAGATGATCAGCGGAGCATTCTTCACCGGGAGCAAAGAATATACCTGAACAGCAGCGCGGTAAAAAAGCTCCTCCCCGACTGAGCTTGCAGCAACAACGAGTATAAACTGCAAAGACATGTTAAGGGTAAAGCAAATCTTCTTGCTGCATGAAGACAGAGACGGTGGAAGAAACGTCTTAGGATTGTGCAAGGAAAAAGAAAAACTACCTGCCAAGGTGACATCCCGTAAAAAAAGCTCCGGAGTTCCTCATCCTCCACATCTCTAATCGCGCGAGCATGAGGTGATAATTTCACAACTTCATCCTGCAAGCATTTCAATCAGTCAATGCATATCAAATTTTAAAAGACCAAGCTTTCTTGTTCTGTTTTTGTTTTATTTTTCTTAACCTTATAATACAGTTACGCCCGTTAATTAATATCATCTCAAGGTTAACAAAAAGGGTGAAGGAGTGCCTAATTAGAAGTTAAATTTTTTGCACGAGCAGAAAGAGGAAATATTAGTAACTTTGGCATACATCTAGAATGAACAGAAGGGCCATAATTGGTGGAGCTGCATATCCAAGCCCTTCTAAAATGGCATCCAGTGAAGCATTAAAGCCTCCCATGCTATCAATTCCACTGATGGAGCAGATAAACCTTCCTGCCAAAGCCATTGCTCCATATATACCTGATTTTTTTTTTTTTTTTTTGGCAAATCCCACAAACCAAATGCCGTCAGAAACCCACAGTCAAATTTCCATTACCCCCCCCCCATCCCAGCACTTTTCCCCCCTTGATATGAACATTGAATTTAAAATCCAAAATTTTCTTTTAGAATTTGTTTACAAAGACCATCCCAAGCTAGTCAAACCCTGCCATGCCAATTTTCCAACTCGCATTACAATTTCATTAGTTTGAAGTAATGTCACCAATACTAAAACTGCAGAAATCTTGCACAGATGCGAGGTTTCTATGCACATGGAATGCGAATAAAAAATAAAGTATCACGTTGTTGTATTACTATAATCATTAATTATACATTTATAATGATTATAACCAATTAATATACATTTGTTAACTTCCACTGAGAATCTTATGGAACCGTACAAATAATTATAATTTTTTACTAAGGGGGGTCTCAGTACAAGACATCAGCAGTCTTATCATTCAATTAAAAAATTTGAGTAAAGACGTTGATATGCGTAGAGTCTGAATTCATTTAAATTAAATACTGACCAATAATTTTAAAAAATAAATAAATAAATAAATTGAAAAATTACTGACCAATCCCAAAACCGAGTCTAACAACGGCGTCAATCTTGTCCCAGACGGCGAACTCAGAATCGCTGCCAAAGCTCCGATCAAATGTGGTCGCTTCCATCGCAGTTCCGTTAAACCCTCCTCCATGTGTCCGCTCCGATGAAGATCTCTCTTTCATCACTTCACCACCACCACCACCACCACCACCACTCCTCTCCCTGGAGGCTTTAAGGCACCGTATCTGCACTCTAACTTCACTGTCTCCTCCAGTCAACCTCAACCGCCTCTTTCTGGCCGGAAACTCCGCGGTTTTCCTGAAACCGCCGATTCTCCGGCTACCGGACGCCGTCGGCGGCGCTGCATGATTCCGTGTCCGGGAAGCAAATGGCAGCTCCATTAACGGGCTTGGAGCATAGCGCTTCCTCTGTCTCTCTCTCTCTCTCTCTCTCTCTCTCTGCGTGGCTCTGCTCTGTTTTTAAAAGGACCAGAGTGGAGGTGTTTAGGACCGTTGGAGTTGAGATGGAGAATGATCGTCCGGTGGAGGATGCTTGGCGGACCCATTGGCTTTGATACTTGGGGTGGGGTCCTGTGCTTTTTTTCCTTTTTCATTGATTAGGATTCAGGCTGTGGTGGAGGTTTGGGTGGGGGATATCAGGTGAACCAATGACAGAATGCCACGTGTAGATAACGTTGGCGGGCTTCGATCAAATTTTAGCTGAGGTTCTTTTGACAGTTGCAGTTACTGCCTTCGTTTCAACTTTTTAACCTGAAAAGTGAAAAATCAGTAGAATGCCCTTTCCAGGAACAATAAATAAAAAAATAAAATAAAAGATGACAGGAAAATCACCCCAAAAAAAAGAATTATTATTTTTTTACAGTTATAATATGGTCAACTTTAGAAAAAAGAATATAATTAATGTAAATATATAATATACTTCAAATCATTTACTCTCCTGATATATAATAGAATTCATATAGTATAAGATCCTAATTTTAAACACAATACACTAACATAAAATGTATTACTATATAATCAATTTCAATAAATTATTACAATCATGCAAATATTTAAAATTTTTATTATATTAACTCTCTCTCTTTTTTTTTTGAAATCAACAAATTTTTTTTCCCGTATCCAATGAGTTTATGAGATTTGAGTAAATTTAGTTAAGCTTGTAATAATGGGGACATTGAGGTGGTCACGGTCACTAGCTCAATGCTTCAATCAATAGGTCACCTATTTAACTTGATTTTGAAATAATAAAATTATAATTAATAAAACTCCTAATTACGTTATAGTAATTTTAAACATAAAGATTCTTAATAACGTAATATTAATATAATTTAAATTAAGTCCAATTTATTAATAAGACAAATTATGATTACCTTTATTAGCAAAAACTTGGGGAAAATAAATTTTTGAAAATACTAAAAAATAATGAATGGGCATTAACTCACCTAACCACGATGGGTCCACGAGTCGTTCCAAATTCTGATGTCGGGTCGTAGGTTTTTAATAAAGTGTGGTCGAGTCGGACGTTTTTTATGTTTGACGACTGGGGCAAAACGACTTTAATAACAACATGGATTTTATTCTATTGATATCATAATTAAAAATTATTTTTTTATGTTGTAATTTAGTGTATTTTTATTTTATTAATTTAAATTCAAAGTTTTTTAAGTCGTAGTTTCTTTTTTTAATAAACGAGACATAAAACGTTATATGTCCAATCTTTTAATTCAGAATAAATCTTTTCCCCCCCCCCCCGAAGCTTGTTTGTGCAAATTTAGCATCTTCACTAAATAGAAAAATTCATCTCGAGTACATTTTTGGAACGATTGTGAACAACTTTGAGGCTATGTTCTTAATTTTTTTTCAACTATATAATGTAAACAAACTTACAAAATTTAAACTATTTCAAACAATTATGCATGTTAGAATGGCATAAACTCACAAAATTTTTCTTTGAATTATATCAGCTTCTTTTTTTTTTTGAAAATAAATTCCCAAAAAAAAAATTAAATTTTTGAAGCAAAAGAAATGTAACCCATTCTCCAAATCTGTCTTTGCTCCTCTATACTCATGTGCCCAAATCTACAAAAACTACCCATTCTGTGTCCATTAGGATTAGGAACTTGTAAGATCAAATCCATTTCATAAACAAAGTAGAAAGAAGAAAAAGAAAGGTTAGAGAGACCCAAACAAAAAAAAAAAAAGACCCACCTGCATAAAGTCGTGAAACTAAGCCGCAAGATTAGATTATCACTCAATTCCCCTCTTTGTTAAGCATAAAAACTCACCTCCTCAACGATGGTTGTTTTGAATAACAAAATTAGTGCTCCCTCAAATCTGAATGTGCACAATGGATTAGTACATATCGGAATTTCAAACTGAAATATATGCTATGCTTCGCAACCATTTATCTTCCCTAAACTTCTTATACTTGCCGTATGAACCTGATTCAAAGAACTTGGAATAAGCTTCAATTGCTTCTTTAGAAGCCAAAAAGTATTCTTGATTTCCGTTAACCCCTCTTAAACGGGATGAGCCAATATTTATTCCTTGAGAAGATAAAAGAACACTTATGGGATTACTTTATTTATTTTTATCCATTATGGGCCACTTTGATTGGTTATAAAACCTCTATTATAATTTATTTTCATTGGATGAAAATAAATGATTATTAGTAACTACTAAAACTGAGGAGTCTTCAAAAGATAATTGTTATAAACAGCGTGTTATATTCAACTTTTCAGACAAAATGTGATTGGCTCAACTGGCAACAATAGCACATGATGTGTTGACAAATTTTTTTGTTTTTTTTTTTAATAGATCAGATGATTGTTGTCTCGAAACTTAGCATTGAACTGATTTTTTGATAAACAACAACTGATTAGTAATTCGTAGACTAAATTACACTTTATATATCTTATTTTTCTATGTATTATTTATCAAAATAAAATAAAAATTAAATATCTAAGATAGTTTTCTTTTTTATTTTAAATAATAATAAATAATATCAAACTAGTGAAATACCAAAATTTTCTTTTATTTATAAACAAAACAATCAGAAACAACACATAAAAATGAAAATTATGGACAAATAAATTAAATAAACTCAAAATATGACTTTATTTCAAATAATACAAAAGTATTAAAATGTCAAAATAATATTAAATAAGAGAAATTTAAATTTTTATATCAATTGATATGGAATAAAAGTATAGAGAAAGAATAATAAAAACTAATATTCAATTAAATTTTGAAAACTTGTCAACTAAAAAATTTTCAAAATTTATTAAAAAAATAATAAATTTTAAAAATTATAATATATCAAAATCATAATATACCAGATACTTTTAGTTATTAGATATATATATATATATTTATTTTAAAAATTTATAACTAAAATTATCTATTTAATTAAAAAATAATATAATTTAAATAAAAAATAATTAATAATTAATTAAATAAAAAAAACCTAACAACAAATCAAGATAGAAAAGGAAATTCATGAACAATTAGCATAATTTTTTAACTTTGAAATAATCTTTACAAATTATCTTACATTAGATTTTTTTCATTTGAAAAAATCTCACCTTTAAGTTGACATCGAGAAATTGACATCTTCCATGTGATAGTAAGAAGTATTTTGAGTAGACCACCATTTTCAATTTTCTTGACTTACACTTATTTTTTCCCAAATAAATTTTTATTATATCAACAATCACCATTAACACATAATTAAATTTCTTAATCCTAATATAATCAACAAAACTTAGCACAAGAGATAAATAATTAACAAGATTCTGAAACTTATGGGTTATAAGCTCATCTTATAAGTTAGTAGTAATCCTTAAGTGCTTATAATTAAAATTTTTATTGATATATAAGAAGTTAATTTATTTAATTATAATATTATCAATGATCAATGTTTTTACTCTTTTTTTGCCCCATCCCTTTTTAATTAACCATTAATACTTGACTAATATTGATGGTGTAGGGAAAATAAGAATTGAATTACTTTTTAGCATATTATAAAATTTCATCAAATTTATCACTACTATAAAATTTAACTATTAATAAATTGTTTATATCTACTCATAATCAAAATTTTAAATTATCAGATTTTAATTGATAATATTAAATATCATTTTACCAATTAACTACACTATTTTGAAATTTTAAATATACTTCTTCATGCAAATATCATTATATTAAACATAAATATCAAGTTCTGCTAATTATCATATAAAATTTTTAATGAAAAATTTTCTATTAAAAATTAAAATATTTTTAAAATAAAAAATGAATTTATAAATAAAGTAATTAGAGTGATATCTTTAGTACTATATTTATTGTATTTATAATGCTACAAATTTACTCTAAATAGAGTATTTTATTTACAATTTTTGTTATTAAAAAAGTTGTTTTAAATTTCATAAGATGATATTAGCACAGGTCATATTTAATCTAATACCATTTGATGGAAGATAAAAGTACAAAAAGAAAATAACAAAAACTAATACTTGATTAAATTTTTAAAAAAAATTTAGCATTCACCACAAAAAATACAACTCTTAAAAAGAATATAATATATCAAAATTATAATATAATAAATTACTTAATATTTTTAACCTATATATATATATATATATAACTAAAATTATTTAACTAATTAAAAAAATACTCTAATTTAAATAAAAAATTAATAATTAATTAGAAAATAATTTAACTAAATAAAAAATAATAAAATACAAATCAAAATTAAGAAAAAAATTATGGACTATTTACATAATTTCTCAATTGTGAAATAATCTTTGTAAACTGTCTCATGTTATTATCCTTTCATTTTCTTTATCAACAATGAAAAACTCATAGAATGTGATTCGAATAAATATGAAACATGTCAAGTGACGTCCCGTTTAGGTGTGACTACAAGTGTTACAAATTCCTTTTAAACTAGCTTGTTATCTCATGCCCACGGATAATTTTTCCTTATTATTTTGTTTTGAGAAATTTATCTAGTAAACAATTGTGTGTGTGTGTGTGTGTGTGTGTGTGTGTGTGTGTGTGTGTGTGAGAGAGAGAGAGAGAGAGAGAGAGAGAGAGAGAGAGAGAGAGAGAGAGAGGAATCAAAAAGTGTAAGTGAATAACACCAAAAAATTAATCGCATGTGAATGATCAATTCGACTATTCTTACTAGACCAAAAACCGACAACGTCTTGATTAGATTAGTTATTCATCAAAACTTCAAATCAAACCATAAATTGATCAAAATAGTAATTGTATGTGTATAATCAATTTGATTACTTCTGTAAAACAAAAGGCTAACTAGATTGAGCAAAACAACATTTCATTATAAAGTTGCCTACTGATTATTATCAAAGAATTTGAAATTTTAGTTCATTGCTTTTGAGTATTGTATATCAATATTGTATTGTTCGGTTATTCCTTAACCCATGTAAGTTGCGTCAATGGAAAACACAAAATATTTATTAAGGTTTTTAAAAACACAGAATTTCTCATCTATTTATTTATCCAAATCAATAAACTTCTTACTTACTTTTAATTTAAGAGAACTATGATATTTGTTGTTGTTTATCTACATACAGTTGTAGTTTCTTTTAATAGAGTAAATATATGCGAATATAAAAATATGCTTCATTAATTTTTTTTAATCCAGTTTATATAAGATTTGAAGAAATTTATATAGATGAAGTGAATTAAAACGTGATTACATAACTCCCAAAATTTTTACTTCATTTTTGTGATAAATATTGACGGGCATTATCATTTTGCATCTTTTTCAAAGAATCTGGTAATTCTCGTTTGAGATAACTTGGAGTTATCAAAAACCATGAAGGAGGACGGAAAAGATAGAACAATAATGGTCGTTGGCAATAGACTCACAAAGCTCGCTTCTGCATGAAACTATTTATCAGAAAAGCTTATCATGAATTTATATTAATATAGTGTAAATACTCATTATAGCGAGTCCAATAATCTCCAAAAACCAATAGCCATTTGCCTTGTTGCATCTTTATATATACTCATTTTCTTATCCAATGAATCAACGTAGAAGTCAAGTGGTACATAAGAACTATACACTCATCTATTACCAAATTCATTTGCGTCCTTATTGAAAATTAGAACTTTCCCTATTTACTCCTTCCACTCCATATGGGTTCTTATCGAAAATCAAGACTTTTCCTATTTACTCCTTTCACTCCACACCCTATTTACTCCTTTCATTTTACATGGAATGCTTAACCGGAAACAGTAAAATCGTCCTTATCTCCTTATCTCCTTCGACTCCACATGGAGAGATAATAGATTAAGTCAGTTTTGATATCATTTATTACGAAATTATTATTCTTTCATTAAAAAATAACTTATTAAAGTATACAGTACACTTATATATAGAATCTAATATCCTCTTTTTTATTCGACGTGGGAGTCAAACAATCTATTTCTCTAATACACTTGTCCGTCACACATGTATCATCAATTAAGGGTCTATTTGACTTAATAACCTTAACTTCTTCCAGGATGTTTCTTCTTCTCCTTTTATAATAACAAGCAACTATTATAAATTCACATCCTTTTTATATTCCTTGACAATAAAAAACTTTGAATGAATAAAAAAAAAAAGAAGGTAACAATAGATTAGAAGATGGATAGACATGTAATATTCATTATGATCTTCATAGCATTTTAGATTCCTTATATCCACATTCATTGTACAACGACGTCCTATGATACCTACCATTACCAAAAACAATAGAAGACCGATGACAACTAAATGCATTATTAACGGCCGCAATGGTAGACTGAGTATTATTAGCAGCAATGCCAGGCTCGGCATATATTGCAATGCCCGGGGTGAATGTATGTTTCATATCATACGCAATTTCATAGAAAGTGCTAAATACATATAGAGTCCTTTTTTCATTCTTTTCCTCTGGTTACTAATCGGGTAGGATTCTGGATTTCCCAAGGCGGAAAGCACTATGAAAGGTAAAAACCTGGAGAGCACATTCCAAAAAGTTCCTTCAATGAAAGGAAGGTGACCTTTGGTGTATTCTACAATATATATGAAATCAAGTATTCTAACTTTACTTGATTTTATATTATTGGTCATACTACTTCTTTAATTTTATTTCTCTAACAATTAGAACAATAATTTGTGTGTTTCTATTATTGCAACCCAAATAGACATTGCAATGATATCATGTGCATATTAAAAAATTTATTACTAACCTAATTAGTATTGATAAATAAGTAGTGGTCAATTTTGATTGTGTATACATGCATATATTTCTTTGGTTCACATTGTGGCTCTTGAATTTTAGATTTTAATTTCTTTTTGTAATATTGTTTCTATACTTTTAATATTTTAATATTTTTACAAATTTAAAAGCAATATAAGTGTTATAAATAATTTCCTGTATACTCATGCACCATTTAATACATCAAAAAAGAACTCTACCATCTTTCTCTTCAGTTTTTTGAAAATTGATCCTAATTTCAATTTAATGACATCTAAATTCTTAGTATTAATAATGAATCCACGCAAATATCATTATGGCAAATCCACTGTGATACTAAAAGTCCTTAATTTTTTTTTTCCTAGGAAAAAAAATGAAGATCTCCATAATTATAACAAGTCAATAATTGTTGAACCAATACTATAACTTTTAATTCCATCCCCTTCTATGAAAAATTTCATGAAATCACCCTTAAATGAAAATGAAGACGAGACATGCCTAGTATACTCGTGTCACAAAAATAATATTTGCATAATAAATAGATTATAATTGATAAAACTTGATTAGAGGATTTAAAATATAAAATTAATATTAATTTATTATAATTAATATATTATTTAATATATAATAATTAATTATAATTAGCGATCAAAATGATTTGATATCTAAATAAATTTTAATTTTTTTTCCCTTTTTGTTAAAATTGATTAGGCGCTTGGTTCATGTATTTCCTACCAGATAGGAAACGCCCATAAACAGCATGTATTTCTGCTATTCCTGTCACCATATACATTGACAGAACAGCAACATTCGATTACAACACACGCCTAGACAATCGCAGCCACATCTTTCGATCTGTGTATGTTTCAGTGGTGGTGGTTGGTTTTGTTTTGTCCAAACCCGACCGCCGACCTGTGGCTCTCAAAACTTGCCAAGATTCTCAATTATTCTCTGGATTCTGGTAATATTCAAGATTCGCCCCTTCATCTTACAATTCAAAGTCCAATCTGACAGCTTTTCACCTAACTCACTCACTTCTCTCTTTTTAACACTTTTGTGTATCTGCTCCAGGAAAGTGGGCGATAATCCTGTGCCTACGCTGTATTTGGTAATCAAGAAGCCTCCTCTCTCTCGCTTATGAACGCTTTGGAACTGCTTCTAGATCTAATATTTCTCTGTTTCTGCAGATATTGTCATCTGGGTGAGGCTAAAGTTCTTGTCTTTCGCGTGAATTCCTCTGCCACTCCTTCGGGTTCCGTGCTTTTCTGAGAAAAACGAAGCCTTGGTAAGTCGGATAATTTTATTCCAGTTTTCGATGCAAATGCCATTGGTGAGCTTAAGTTCTCATGTTCAGATTATAGGTATTGAGTTCCGGACGGAGATGGATGGTTTGATTATTATATAACATGGAATTGTAAAAATGGATTCATTCTCTATCTTTTTTTTTTGGTGTGTTTTCCCAAATGTTCCAGTGAGACTGTAGATATTTTCAGTAATATCTCGTCTTGGTGTTAAACGGAACTATTGCATCCCCTTTTGAGTTGCTTTTATGGTTTGGAATCAGAATCCGAATCCTATTCTTCACAGAGACTATACTATCTAACTAAGATGATAATATGCAATGCAAAGAATGAGTCCTCTGATTGCATATTAATGCATATGATGAACAAATGTATGTCTTTGTCATCTACAAATCTAGCATATACTGCAGTAGTTTTTTTTTTTTTTTCCTTTTATTCTTTGTTTGAGCTAGTTGGAAATCGGAAAGGAGAGCTTGTTCTTCATCATGCCGGCTCAATGTACATGGTAGAGATTGTTTTGGTTGTGGAGCAGAAAATTCATTTGTTGGTTGAGAAAAGATTAGAGAGATCTCAAATTGGTGCCTTATAAGTGCTTAATCGTGTTGGAAATATGCTTGATGGTAAATTCCTGACAGTCACGCACAATCCTTCAACTAAGCAACATAACCTCCCCCATCTTTACCTCAGGGTCCAAAGTTCCTTACATTTTATGAACTTCCTGCTGGTTTCTGTCATATTGGAATAGCATTTTGTTGATGCTACACATACAAAACTCCTTAGGCATGTGGTTCGTGTGGGCTGGAGAGCTGTGCATTCTTTAGCTCTTCTGTGTTCTTCTCTTCCTTTCCATAGTACTAAGATATTGAACTATTAGATAAACAGAAATTACAATTCAATGCAATGCATTATGATTTTATCAATAATTGAGGTAATTGATTCTGATAATTCAAACACATGAATTTTACTTTTCTTGACATTAGTTGTTGTAGGATTGTATATAAATATTTCCTGTTTACATAGTTCAACCAATCTTAGAGAGATGAGTCCTGAGCTTGATGTGAAGAATGAATTGCCAAATAAAAGTACTTGATTGCCCCAGCTTCTCTTTGTTAAATTTCAACATAACTTGAGTTTTTTTAAGGGGTCTAATCAAGACTTTAACTCTATCAATTTCATGTATGTGATTCCTTAAGTCTTTCTAGCCAATAAAAATCCCATCTATTTCACTGATTCATGTACCCATTTTTGTTTCAAATACAGGATACTTTGGCTAGATTTCTTAGCAAATGTTGCAAAAGTGATAGTGACTTGGTATCATTATTCATGAACCTTAAAGAGATACACTAGTTAAACTATTGATTTTAAAACTCGAGCTTGATCTTGGACCATTTAAGTGGGTGAATGAGTTGATAATTGTTTCCTTATATCTGCTCCTACTTCAACTATTGATAATGAGTTAGTATCAAGCATCACTAAGTCTCATCATTAATTCAAGACTGAGCTGAGCAGTATCTCCCTCACCCTCACTTTAAGTCTCCACACAGCAGGTTGCATTTGACATTCCTTAAGTTGCAGATAGCAAATGGGTTTTCTGCTTGTTGTGGACATGGTTCAAGAGAACATCCCAGAGATAGTGATCAGGGCCAGTCAAGTATTAGTTGCTTTGTTGGAATATTAAGGTTAGTGCTTTATAGGGGGTTGACTAATGATCAACATTTAAAGAGTTGGGGTAAATTATGTGGTTACATTAATGTAAATGACTGGTTTCATATTGATCTGTAGTGAAGGCAACAAGTTTGCATTCATGATTGTAAGAATAAGATGGTAGATGATATGAAGAAGTCCGAAGATCGAGTAGGAGAACAATATAGAGAAAATTTGGCAACAAGCCGAGAACAATTTTATGGCTGCAAATTCTCATAAAACAAGCATACCCTTCGTCACTCCATTCATTTCTGGCTTATGCTAAAGTATAATTGCTTCATTTTTGAGTACTGGACTTAGAACGGCTGTTTTTGGAAGTGTGAGTGATAATTTACATAAAGGCATGTCACAGTGTCATGGTATGTTCTTTAAATCTGGATGTGTGCTTTACTTCACTTGCCGCTCCAATTGTGATGAACTGTTAATCTTTTAAGATTTGTATTTGCAACAGAATTATAGATCAAGTAAAAATGCTCCAATATTTACTTTTGTTGGCTTCAAGTGCAGCACGATGACCATTTTGGGCTTTCTATTATTTTGACAATTTGACCTTATATCACAAACTGATTTTTCAGATGGGGGATGTGGCAAAGGACTTGGCTGCTGGTACCATTGGAGGTGCAGCACAATTGATATGTGGGCACCCTTTTGACACTATCAAGGTCAAGCTCCAAAGCCAGCCCGCTCCTCTTCCTGGCCAACCTCCCAAATATGCTGGTGCAATTGATGCTCTCAGGCAGACATTAGCTGCTGAAGGCCCCAGGGGTTTATACAAAGGTATGGGGGCTCCACTTGCAACTGTAGCCGCCTTCAATGCTGTCCTTTTCTCAGTGAGGGGACAAATGGAGGCATTATTGAGGTCTCATCCTGGTGCCCCGCTTACAGTTAACCAGCAGATTGTTTGTGGGGCTGGTGCTGGAGTTGCTGTTTCTTTTCTTGCTTGCCCCACTGAACTCATTAAATGCAGGTCATCTCATAATAACACCCTTCATTCTCATTTCTTACCTCCTGGAGGACCCCTCAGCAGCTTTGTTAGTTGATTTCTCAATTTCTTGAATTTGATACCTGAAGGTTTACTCCTAAGTTCTAATAAATTTGATTTTAAATTTTCTACAAAGCTCATACTATTTGATTGTATGTCCTCTGCCTTGTTTATTAGGATTCTCTATGTTGAGAACTCCTTGGTGTTTCAACAGTTAACAGATTTATTTGTCAAGTCTTACACTAGTTAAGATTTTTTTCTTAAGAGTCTATTTGTTCTTTATATCCTTGAGCCCCAAGTCATATATTTCTGGAGCTGTCTGATCTTTAAAATTGCCGGACAAAGCAGAGAGGAATAGCTGAAAGGGATGATTCTTGAATAATGTGAACAAATTCAAATTGTATTTGTTATGGTGCATCTTGTTTTTCCATTCCTATGCAGGGTAATCTTTAGCTTCTAATTGTCTTTTCTTTTCCTTTAAAGTGACTCCAAGAACTTCTTGAATCTGCATATTAATTGTTTGGCGTTTTTATGGCGAGGACAGGTTGCAAGCCCAAAGTGCATTGGCAGGTTCAGGATCAGCTACTGTGGCAGTCAAGTATGGGGGACCCATGGACGTAGCCAGGCATGTTCTTAAATCAGAAGGTGGTACAAGAGGTCTCTTCAAGGGTTTGGTCCCTACTTTGGCACGGGAGGTTCCTGGAAATGCAGCTATGTTTGGTGTCTATGAGTTGCTGAAGCAGTCTTTGGCAGGAGGCCAGGACACTTCTAAGTTGGGCAGGGGTTCTTTGATATTGGCTGGGGGCTTGGCTGGTGCCTCCTTTTGGCTGTTAGTTTACCCAACTGATGTAGTCAAGAGTGTAATTCAGGTAGATGATTACAGAAACCCCAAGTTCTCTGGATCCATCGATGCGTTTAGAAAAATCCTGGCCTCTGAGGGTTTTAAGGGCTTGTACAGGGGTTTCAGCCCTGCCATGGCCCGAAGTGTTCCTGCAAATGCAGCATGCTTCTTGGCATATGAGGTAACAAGGTCTGCTTTGGGATAGTTGGCTTTATCAGTCATTGTTTGGTGGCCGAAGGTCTTGTTCAATCTTCCCCATCGTGATCCTGCTGCTCTTCTTAAATTACCACATGATTGTTTAGCTACATGCTAACAAGGTGTTTTATCAAAAGAACAGGCATCTTTGGAAGTTTACTTGTTTTGATTTTAGGAGCTGGAAGGAACATTTTCCAGTTACCAACATTTGATGCAAGAATCGAATTTCATTTCCTCTGATGTTACCGTCCATGATTCTCATCCAAGTTATTTGGTTAAACCTAGCCTTGATCCCGTTGGTTGCTCCAGGACCAAAATTAGGTCCAGTCAATTGATTTGAACGTGACATCTGTAGACTTTTGTCCATGGCAAAAGCCTCTTTGAAGCTAAACTTCCTGAACAGCCCCCGACGGTTCTAGTAGTAGAAGCTGACTCAGTGACTTGCCAAGAATTTAACAGCTACCAGATAACTTGCTTATCTTCAGATCATAAACTAAACCATTTATGTCGCTCTGATGCTGCTTGTCCATATATAATCACTACCAAATTGCGTATTTCACTTCTGGAACTCCAATTTTAACACCTTTCCCTCTTAACGAAAGACACTAAATCACTATTATCTTTGCTTAAACCATATGACATGTAAGTGTAACTTTATTAGGACATATAGGTCGCATGATGGAGTCCGGGAATTTTTTTTTTTTTTGGAAAACAATAATAAAATTACTGCATTTAACTTCTATACGATCTTTATAATATGAGAAATTTGTTTACAAATTTTATAATATGAAAATTTTGTATATTAAAATGTCCGTTTATAAATAATCTGATTTAATGAGGTGCCTTTGGTAAAGAAAATAAATTGAAACACTAAACTTCTTAACCAAAACCACCTCATTATATGTTGCCACAGCAAGTTCAAACAAGTCAATATTATTTTGAGAGTAATTTGTAACATTTGCTGAGTAACATGATTTTTTTTTAATAAATTTAATGTAGTAGTTTAGTCTATTGAACAACGTGATTAATACAATTCTTTTTCACGATACTGTGAAAATCACTTTTGCTTTTTTTTTTTTTTTAATTTTTAAAAAAGGGTCCATTACTAATTAAAAGGAAACGTGAGGTAAAAAAATCAATGGAGAAAGGAAAAAAAATAATTTTAAGTAGGAGCAAAATTAAAGTTTAAATAAGTTGTACTTGCATGCATTTTCTTTCCAGTGGAGCCCCAATTGATCTCTATCTTCTTCAACCCCTGATTTGATGGCAGGCGTGCCATGTAGTTTAACTAACCAGCGTATGACCAGTAAAGTACATGTTCTATACCTCAGCAGAAAGAGAAGCAAAATGTGTAACTCTTTGGACTGAACGCCTTAAAACTCAAGTCCCAAACCTTAACATAAGCCCTAGAGCTAGAACCTAGAGGTATTTAGTAAAGCTCTCAATACAACCTGACCCAAGTTCGCTCTAAAAATAGAATCAAAAGCTCTTTTTTGGACTAGAACCCACAAATTATTAAACTTGAAAATTTTAAACATATGATTTGCTTTTGTACATATACAACCTACACATATATGTATGTGTTATACATAAATACACAGTTCAAGCCGTTTCACACCATTATTTAGCTGAATTAGCAGTCCAAAGAGGGAGGAATACCATACATTCAGAAGGCCTTGAGTTAGAATGTCACTGCCTTTCAAGAATGGACAAAGAAACACTTTGGGGTTGGTTAGAAACATCCGGATTGATTAGTTGGGGAAGGTCCCGCTATTCAAGTCGATCAAATGTGCTAACTCCAATTGGACGAACTCAAAGGTTGAACTCTTCCATGACCGTTAAGGCCTTGAGCTTGACTAGGGCAATTCCGTTTTGTTTGTTTGTTTGTTTGTTTTTCCCTTCTCAAAGGGCAAAGCAGACACTCGCACAAAGCTAGAGGGCTTAGATTCAACTAAAATGGAAGCTGCAAACCTTTCTGACGTAC
This sequence comes from Bruguiera gymnorhiza, assembly GCA_020883675.1. Lineage (NCBI taxonomy): Eukaryota > Viridiplantae > Streptophyta > Magnoliopsida > Malpighiales > Rhizophoraceae > Bruguiera > Bruguiera gymnorhiza. The sequence continues at coordinate 1,976,606 of JAIRCJ010000087.1, forward strand.
CAAAAAGAATGGAAGCTGCAAAACAAACTCATCTTCCCCCGCCTCTTGTCTCAAGACTGGACCATCTGGATCTTATTGTAAGTTTCTCAAAAGCCCTCCCTCCTGTTTTTTCACATACCTACGCATCACTTTGGTTTATGGGTGAGCAAATGTACCTTTCTCTCTGTGTGTGTATGTGTCTCTGTGATTGATGTTTTCTGATTGCTTTTGTGGTGTGAACAAATTGAGATAAAAAATCTGGAAGGAAAACACAATATGCAGAGATGGGGGAGCAACAGTTCCATCCGAACTGCTGTCAGGCCATCGGTGCCATTGGATATCGCAATTAGGGAGGCTTACTTCAAAGGAACGCTAATGGATCGCGTGGCATCTCTAGAGCAAAGGGTCTTTCAGGTGCAAAATATTTACCTTTTCATTTATTCGTTGGATATTTATTATCTTTCAGTATTAAGATTCTAAAAATTCAGAGGAACTGGAAGTCCAACACACCTGCTACTATCAGCCAGATTCCACATGAAACAGGGTACTTAAATGCAGAATTCATCAATGAATTCCTTGAAGTTGCTCCCAATATGATTGCGGTTACAATGATTATCCATATAGTTCACTTACACAAGCTCCTATTTTCTGGGGTTATAACAATCAACCAGTAGTTCATTCAAATAGGCCAAGTACAATCATTAAATTTTTTGTGAAAAGGATGCATTGTTGATCGATGTGATCCTAAATCAACATCCCATTATTGAAGCAAGGGCAAAAATCCCATTGTCAGTACATTTATCATGATCCGAAGCTTGCAGTTGAAGGATTAATCTATCAGAAAAAGCTTTTGACTTTTGCCCATTAATTTAAAAAAGCCATGAGCATGGATGTTTAGTCTCACTTGATTCTTAAAAGGGATGGATGGAAATCAATTAAGAGTGTCTGCAGTATCTTAACTAATCTGTTTGTTGTTGCAGCTTTACTTTGAGATGGAACCCAAGAGCGCATCAGGCTCATCATCGCAAACATGTGGGCATGCATTTTCCACCCAAGGATCCAAACCCGACCCATCTTCCTCCTCGCCAACTGTCAATATACCAAATCAAGGATCGAAACAAGAGCCCCTGGTCCTCGTTAATAAGCTTTCTAAAATTGAGGTAAATATTTCAAGTTATCACCTCCACCTCCTCCTCCTCCTCCTATCACTGACTGTTACATAAGCGGGGGCCTCCTTTATTTTTTGTGCAAAATTTTGTGGTGTTGTGCACAAACTTCTCAACCATGTAGTGAATTGACAATCATTCATATAAAGTTGTGAACGAATGAATTGAATGACTATTCCTAAATTGTCATCCCATTAGACAGCGAATCTGTTCTCTAGCCTAAACTTTTTGCAGCCAATTTTGCTTAATTTGTTGGAAAATGTTGCCAACAGCAGCACTTTATTCGAGTGCATGTATTTGGGATCAGATTGGACAAAGACAACGAACGATGTGAACAGTTATAGTGCATTGCAGGATATCTATATATATATATAGTCTGGTTTGCTTGTCTATCAACCTCTTATGGAAATGTGACACTACAGAAAGGCACATAACTTCCTCTTGGATGGCTAGACTCTAACGACAAGGCACCTCACCTTCAATAAATAAGCTATTTAAATTATGAACTAATACCTGATCAGGTATTTCTTTATTAAATTGTACCCACCCAACTTATATTTATCCTTTTTCCAATTTGTAGGAGAAACCTGAGAAAGAACAAGGAAAGAAGAATCAGAAAGCTATTAACCAAAAAGCTGGGAAGAATAGGCCCACCACCAAGAATGGTAAAACATGCAAAAGTGCGAAGAAGAAGGCACCACCCAAGTGGCCGCGCATGAAGTTCTTGGGTTGCTAATTGACCCTTTGCCTAGCTAATTATTCTGCAAGTTATTTTTATTGATTTCTTAGCTTAATTATTCCTTTTCCAAAGACATGGATATATGATTTTAATCTCTTAAGCATTCCATTTTGATAGAAAAGTGCTGTCTTTTTCGGGGCATATTTGTTAGATTCCGAGAATCGCATATATAAAAGCCGCCATACGCACGATCGTGTGCTTGACAATAGCGATGGCTAATCATGCTTATGTGCTTCCAAAGCCTCATCCGGGAAATTCTCAAATTGCTTTCATAATATAGGACCTAAAATTCCTAATTCCTTTTACTAAATGAGCACACGATTGGAGACAATAATTTGATTAATAATTCAGTATATTTTTTCATATATTAAATTGAGTTTAAGTTTAAGTTTTCTTTTTTTTTTTGATATTCATCTTAATAAATTTAAAATTTTTGTTATAATATAAGGTTGAATTTTAAATTTATTAATATTAAAATTAAATATAAAAAAATTTATATGGATTTAATAATATTTAAATAATACATTTTTATTATAAAAAAAAGGTTAAATGACGACAAATGTTAATTTACATATCTGAAAACCGACACTTTTTTCTCTTGGCTACAACAAAAAGAAAAAATAAAAAGCCTAACGAGCACCTATTTAGGGTCTCTTGATTGGACGGCTAGTTCGCTCCATTTAAAAAAGAACTTGGACGCCATTGGGTTAGAGATATAGAACTACGTTGCACTACACATTTGTAATTTTAATCGATAATTATAATAATACATAAAAATTAAAAATATATAATGATTGATTATATAAATTTACCTTTGATTTCCACAGTCAAACTCTCTTGCCGATAGGAGAAAAATATCACGTATTAAAAATCGTTTGTTGATTTTTTCTTTCTCGAATAGATAGTTATACTTGATTAGACATGCTCCTGGGCTTTGAATTTCGTCCTAATTAAAAAAAAAAAAACATAGAGATAAAATCTTATCGTCTTGTTAAAGAAATTTATACTGAATTTATATTATATAGTAAATTAAATCGATACACTGAATTTATAGAAAATAAAACTTCATGGTATCTAATAATGATCATTAATTGAAATTAAAATTGAGTTATTGATTAAAATGGGAAATAAATTTTATTTTTATATTTCAATTATAACTGAATTTGTAGTTATAATTTTAATCAATAATATTATTATAATTAACTATATATGTCAACCTTAAAAAACATTATTTGGATAAAAAAATAATATCTAAAAATGAATAATTTAGTTAATAAATAAATAAATAATAATATAAATCAAACATATTTGATTTTATAGTGTGAAAAAAAAGAGTAAATGTAAGTTGAAAAGTTAATTCTATTAAAATTCTAAGAAAAATTATAAAAAATTAGTAAATTAATCCTAAAAATTATAAATTATGTAAATTTATTAAAAAATCTTAAAATTAAATAAAATTTACTATATAGACATTTTTTATTTAAAAAATTATTCAAAATTATTGAATTTTTCTTATATTTGATAATACTAATGTAGACAAGTCAACAAATGCCATAAAAAATAATAATAATATAAACTAAATATATTTAATTTTATAGTATGAAAAAGATGATTAAATTTTAATTATATTAAAATATTAATAAAAATTATAAATTAATTATTAAATAAATATTAAATATATTAAATTATGAAAATTTATTAAAAAAATTTTGAAATTAAACAAACAATGTCACATAAACATTTTTTACTCAAAGTATTACTTAAAATTGTTATTTTTTTAATTTTAACAATACTAATATATTATAACCTAGTTTAAGTATGGAGACTTTGATGATAATATAAATTAAGATAAATGCTCGTGGGCAAAGAAAAATTCAAATGTGGGCTCTATTTAATTAAAAATTATATTTTAATTTTTTTGAAAGTTTAGTATTTGAACCCAAAATTACTAGATATCCAATGAGTACAATAAAATTTACAGCTAAATAAAAAAAATATACAATAAGGTATTATAAGACATTCTTATAATTTGTTGTATATTTTAAATTATTTATTATATATTTTGTCATTCTAATTATATATTTATTGATTTTTTTTAAAAAAATTAAAATTAAAAATATAAATCTTTTAGTAAATAAAACCCACGTTCAGATTACCTTATGATAAGAGGATCCTCTTGCCCCGGAACGGAGCCCTATAAATTCATATGTGTCTGGAGTGACAGTGACCCATATCGAAAAAGACTGGTTTGGTTTTCTTAGGTGGACCGGCTGGGGAATGGTCAGGACGCACCGTCTCTTTTGGGCAACTCTCAAAAGGATTAAAAAAAAGAATTCCTCCCCATATTATACGGAGAATAGTGACAAATTCATTCAGTTCTTTTCTTAATTAATAAAAATCAATTATTTTAATCAAAACTATTTTATAAATTTACCATATTATTAATTCCTTCCCACATAAATTTTTATAGAAAATAATCACAATCGAAAGAAAATTTATACAGTAAAACTTCTATAAAATAACCCACATAAAAAGCAAGTTGAGGAATTTTTGGCCCCCAAATATATTCTCTCGCTTTTGAAGGGAAAAAAAAAAGGGAAAAACATAACACTTTTCATTAATAATGCTTTATTAAAATTATTTTATATTTTTATTTCGGAAAATTGTGATAAAAGAAATTTATTAATTCACTTTGTTTGCAACCATTTTCTACATTGAATTATTATATAAAAAAATAATTAGTAATTACATAAAATAGTAAATAAATTTCATTTCAAGAACTAGATATTTTTATTGTATTTGTATAAAATCTAATATAGAATGAATAAATAAATAAATAATAAACCGTTAAAATAAATTAGATAAATAGCAACAATATTAAAAGTGTCTATAATAGTAACAGGGTTATCACATTGCCTTGATTGAATGGTCCGTTTTAAAAAGTTACGGGACACAAAAAATAAAAAATAAAAAGAAGAAAAATTAGAGAATTTCTGAGTACGTGGTTCTCATTTATTCTAAAGAATTAACTAGATCATTTAGTTTAATTAATGGTCACTTTGTCTAAACCTAATTTCAAAATTTATTTAAAAAATTATTTTCAACCCAGCGCAACATGACGAAAAGAAAAAGAAAAATAAAATTAAAATTAGAAGAGGAGACGCGATCGCCCCCCAATATTTAAAAAAAAAAAATTAAATTAATTTTAAGAAAAAAAAATGATAAAAAATTAATAAAAATGATAAACGACAACATGATCAGCTGGTCCCTTTTCGAAGTGTGTACCCTTTTTTTATAATTAATTTTTCCCTTCAGCCAGTATCAACAGCCTCTTTCTAGCTGCTATCCTTTTTTCCCCCACCCGATCGAATCGAGTTGCAATTCTTAATTTTTGTGAGTAATAAATTGGACTACTTGACTAATTATAGTCCGTCAAATAATAATAAAAATTATGAATTTTTTTTTAAATTTTAATTATATACTACAAATAAAATAAATACCTTTTTATTTCTTTTCTTTCTTTTATTTAAAATAATTTTAGACGCAAAAAAGGCATCTTTTTTTCTTTTTCTTTAAATAAATAATTTTTTTAATTTTTTAATTTGTATAATATCTGATTTCATAACTTTTTGGAGTGAGTTTTCATTCTAATTTTTTTAATGTCTCAATTAATAACAAAAAATGAACTTATGATTTTTTTTTCAATACTTCTTAAATTGTAATACTTTTTTTTATATGTACTATAATTATTTTAATCGAATTATATTAATTAGAATAATATTTTTATAATTATTTCGAAGACGGTCAAATAGAGACTTAAATTATCGAGATAAACTATGGTAATGCGACATTTTACATTTAATAATAAAGAGTTCAATTTATTATTGTACCTTAAATAGAGGTACTCAAAGTTGGAAACAAAAAAAACCAAAAAATAAAAATAAAAATAAAAAAATAAAAAAAAGACCTCTCAGATCTCCTGCTTATCTCTCGCTCTCTGTGAGTGATAATTACAATAATAGGTTTCGAGAGGCAAGACGGAGAAAGCGGGGGAGGCCTCAAGCTCAATGGCGGCAGCGGACCCAGAACAACGGGAAGAAGTGACCCACACAGCCCACCACTTGACGGTTCCGCCCGGGTTGACTCAACCCGAGTTGGGCCAGCTCGCCCCAGCCATCTCCGAGTTCCACCACTACAGAATCGGACCTGGAAAATGTTCGTCCCTCTTGGCCCAGCGCATCAACGCCCCCAGCGACGTTGTCTGGTCCATCGTCCGCCGCTTCGACAAGCCCCAGACCTACAAGCACTTCATCAAGAGCTGCTCCGTCGGCCCCGACTTCACGATGACCGTGGGGTCCACCCGCGACGTCTACATCATCTCCGGCCTTCCGGCTGCCACCAGCACCGAGAGGATCGACATCCTCGACGACGACCGCCACGTCACGGGGTTTAGTATCATTGGAGGGGAGCACAGGCTCAAGAATTACCGGTCGGTCACGACTGTGCATCGGGTCGAGCGTGACGGCGGGATCTGGACCGTCGTTCTGGAATCATACGTCGTTGATGTGCCCGAGGGCAACACGGAGGAGGACACGAGGCTATTTGCCGATACGGTCGTCAAGTTGAATCTCCAGAAACTGGCGTCCGTCGCCGAAGCCCAGGCACGTGACCGTGACGGTAACTAAAATCACAGTCGATTTTTTGGTTGCCATCTTTCTTCCAAAAAAAAACAAAAAAAAACATTTTTTTTTTTCTTTTTTTGGTTTTTAGAGTGTTGTCCAATCTTGCAAGTAAATTCTTCCGTGTCGGGTTTTTGTTGAAATGACATAAATGCCCTTCATTTCGAATTAAACCGACCTGGATGCCGCGGGATGATCTGTGGTTGTACTTTGTGCAATGATTGTTTATCAATATGTACTCATAAGTCATTTTGGTGGGGATTGCTGTTTGCAATTGCGGTGCTCTAATTTTCTTCAAAAACAAAGTAATCGTATTTAAGGTGACACAATGCATCACTTTTTTTAATTACTTATTATACATCCAACTTCGTCACCCTATTCTATCCCTACATATTGCTATTTTATTGTTTTGTTTTTTAAAAAAAAAATTAACGAAAAATAGTCATCATCCACAAATTAGATGAAACGTATTAAAGGGGTCCATCGAAGTAGGATATAACTTAATATGATTTAAATACTCTCTGTGGTAACTCCAATAATGTCTCAAAACTAAAGAATCGTCTACGTTGTTGTATTTTATTGCCACTTTATATATACGAGACAAGGAACTCAATTATCTGCTTCTGAATTTCAATTCAATGTCATTCGAAGCAAAGTTTCTAAGTATTTTCTTTTGAAGGAAAATAAAAAAATTAAAAAAAACAAACACCAAATTATTAGAAACAAATACTAAATAAAGACTCTTTTTATGGCAAACATATATATCAATTTCGCGTACTGATCGAAACTAATGTGTTGCCGCGCCGTGAATTTGTATGTATTTGTGTGTAAGTATGTGCACGCATGTATGTGCGAGAAAAGTCAAAAAAAGCAAAAAAACAGAAGAGAAAAATGGAAAAAAATTCTGGTCAGATTCTTTGGTCTTTTCATTTTCGGCCATAGTCCATAGGCTTATGGCGTATGTTTTATGGTGTTTTATATACTTATTGTTTAACTTCTAATTTAGCAAAGAGCAACGCTCTCACTAGACATAACCATGGTTCCGACAATTCTTTTAAAGAAATAAAAAAAATCAAAAATTAAATCAATTTTTAAAATTACTCTTTAATATAATATTTTACACGAATTTTATGTATTAAAAAATTAAAATATTTCAAATTTTCAAAAAAGAAGTGACTAAATGAGAATAAATTAAATTGAATTAATTTATATCAGATAATTTTGAATTAAATTAAATTAAAATTAAAATTTAGAATCAAATTAAAATTTATTATTTGGATCAAATTGTTAATTTACAATTTAATTATAATTACTCTTAACCTTAAAATTGGAATAAACAATTCAAAATTAAAATTGAAACTACATTGAACTGGGATCATGTCTAACTCTTAATATTGTACACTTTGTAACAAGATCCTAGAAACACCCCATATTAAATAGGCGGTAAATAGGGTGTTTCTTATTTTCCTTTTCTCCAATTGACAAGATAATGATTCCAATCCCTTTTTTTTTTTATCCCATTTGTGATTACTCTTCCTCCTCTTTCATTTTGTTATTTGGGCAATAAGCTTCTTTGTTCTCCCTTACCAAATATGATGGACCAACTCTTCTCTCCCACTTTATAGCCATGGCCGGCCAGAGTACAATCACCTAATATATAATGAGAGACGTAGCAAAGCAGAGAACTAAAAATGAAAAGGACAATGCTTTTTACGAATTTCCTTTCTCTGTTTTGGTTGGTTGGTTGGGACAAAAATCTGAACCTTAAAGCTAAAGTTAAGACTTTATAGTGTTTGTTATATTTTATTTTATTTTATTTTTTTAATAAAAAGTACTTCCTTTCTTTGTTAACAGCTTTTTTTGAGTGGGGTCACCGCTGTAACAAACCATTATTTTTGTTTGTAATTTCGAGAGTTTGGTGGTAGCTTTTATATAATGCATAACATCATTGAAGGTAGGAATAGATCTAGAAAATCTTACTAGTGGGAGCAATATATAATAAAGAAATAAATAGAATATTATTGTTATTTCCATAGTTACATATAATAATTTTTAAAAAATTCAATTTTGTGTATGAAATATTTATTTTAAATTATTTGATTGAAAGACAAATAATGTCCACCAATAAATCACAATTAAAAGAAAAATTGTAAGATTTTATAAGGAGCATTTAAGAAAGAGATTTTTTTTTTTTTGTATTTAAATTTCCCGATGAGTGGGGCAAAGATTAATTTTGAGTGGAGGAAAATATAAAAATTTATACAATCTTCTTTTTAAATTTTAAATTTGAGTGAAAACAATTGCCCTTATTACTTAAAGAATAAATTTGCTATTGGTTAAAGGCCCTTCTTGCTAGGAAACTACTCTTATAAATTGTTACTTAATTTTGTAACTTTTGAGACTCATTGTTAAGTCTTTTAAGATATAAAGTATTATTAAAAGTTCTTTTAGTTAGGGGGTAATGGTTATGGCAAACCATTAATTAGATTTATAATTTTGAGAGCTTGTTAATAGGTTTCTTAAGATGTGGAGTATTGTCAAAGACTTTTTTGGGTGGATGTAATTGCTATAACAAATTCTTACTTAGATTTATATCTTTAAGGGCTTGTTGGTAGAATCCTTAAAATATAAAGCGTCATTGAATGTCCTTTTTAAAAGTGATTGCTTTGACAAATTTTTATTTAAGTTTGTAACTTTAAAGACTTATTTGTAAGTCTTTAAAATGCAAAGTGCCATTGAAGGCCCTTTTTGGGATTAGGGAGGGAAATGACCATTATAACAAATTATTAATTAGATTTGTAACTTTAAAAATTCTTTGATGAATCCCTTAAAATATATAGTACTATTTGTAACTCGGAAGGCTCATTTATAAGTCTTTTATGACACTAAGTGCTATCAAAGACCCTTTTAGTGAGGGGTAATTACTTAAGTTTATGACTTTGAGGTCTTATTAATGGGTTTCTCAAAATGCAGAGCACTATCGAAGGCCCTTTTTAGGGGGCAATTAATAAGTTAAACCATTATATAGGTTTCTAACTCTAATGACTTGTTAGTAGGTCTTTTAGGACATAAAGTGTTGTTAAAGCCCCTTTTTAAGAGAAAAGTAACTTATAAAGCAATTTAATTCTTTAAATGCTCTAAAAAACTTTTCAAGCCTTTGTACTAATTTGTGATTAAATTAAATCCACTTGATGGAAAATTCATTTTTTATTTATTATGAATTGTAACTTATGACTATGAGTACCCATTACACTTTGCAAAAGGTAAAAAGTGAATATATAAAGTAGCTATTAATAGTAGATCTTAATGCTTACCAAATTCCACACCTTGAAGATCATGATTTCATTCAACTCTTTGAGTTTGTCACTCCCTCATTAAATTTGACACCTTATATGGGTCATTCCAATTTGAACTTAGCTTGTTGATTCCCTTATTACCCTTGCTTGCTTCGCACTTACAAAGAACTAAACTTCCTTTGTTAAACAAGTATTTTTTAACTTGAGTATGGTATTGAATCATTTCTTATTGATATGCTATTGTGTGAACAAATACAGGTTTCCTCATTTCTTTAAACAAATTAAGGTTAATTTGTGGGTTCTCGTTGTTAGAGTCCTCTTGGAAATTCTTAAAGTGCTAGATTGATTTCTCTACCTCAACTAACATCAATTCTTCTAAGCCAAAAGTAAGAGCAAAGGGAGTCTCCCCAATGGACTAGTTTTGTAAACCAATAAGAGCTAAGATAACTCATTTGTCCATTGTTTCATTGACTTGGCTAGTCTTTTTTAATGGGAATAGATCTATGTTTGATCCCCATTATATTAGGAGCCATATCATTAGAATGAGTGTTAACTAGATAATTAGGAGTTGAGGTATACTTGTAAATTGTTAACAGTTATTACCATGTAACTAATGTAAATGATAAGTGAGGCAAGTAAGAAAACAAGAGAGCTTTAGGAAAAAAGAAAAAAAAAAAGTCTTTTATTACACTTAACAAAGCTTTACAATTAAGAACTTTGATTAATGCTTACAAAAGGTAAAAGATGGAGTACTTATAAGTCTCTACCTTTTCAATCAACAATTATGATCAATTTGAACCAATGCCATTATTTTTCTTTTAGAAGACCTAAAGTTATCTCCTATATTTTAGTTCATGCAAGAATATTTTATAAGAGTTACTTTTTTTTTTAAAATGTATAAAAACTTATAATACTTTTCAAAGTCTTACAAAGTATTTTGAAGTCTTATACAACATTGTAGAAAGTTTTAGAGTATTTTGGAATTTTTTGAGGTATATTATACTCTCTCAAAATTTTCTAAAAAATTTCATATCTCCCTTTTATAAAAAAAATTACCCCATTTTATGGTTCCTCTCTAGTGTAAGAACTACTTCACATAGTTAATATATGACATTAAACTATCTTAGAGATGTCCTAAATTCATCCTTTTTGCATTAAAGATCTTTCAACATGCAATTTCTTTAAAGATCAAACACTTGGTAATTTAAGAGTCAACCTATTATACCAATTGTAGATATAATTTGCCAAGATGAAATTTTGACAACCTTTGAAATTTCTAATTATATTTTAATTCTCGATGACATATATATATATTTTAACAATTGTTCAAAATAACCAAAGTTTCTCATATCTTAGACAATAAAAATATAACTAGAATATAAGTTATGTGTTGATCAAATTTCATATATATGTGTAAATAATTATTAATATAAATTAAAAAAGTTCAATATGTGTTAAATCATAAATAATGTGTTTTGGTTATGGAAGAGTTAGTATTTTAGATTCTTAAATAATTTCATACATAGAGACTAATCATAAAAAAATTATATTATATTATAAGTTTTATGTCATTAATAGTTGAAATAATACAAATAAGTATTTAGAAAGTATTAGACTTACATTAAATTAAAAAAAAAAAACAAAGAAACACTTATTTTGGTACTTCTTAATGATTAATAATTGTTATATGTAATTCTTCTTGTAAAATAGTGTAAATAATGATATGGATGAAATATGCCCGATTTTATATTATAAAAATAAAAATTAGATATATATTAAAATTTTAATTTTATTAAATATTAAAATTACGATAAAATATTATTATACTAAACTAAATAATTAGAAATAAATATAATACATAATTTCACATGCTTTTATATTTTATATTTTGTTATAAAAAATTTCTAATAATAATTAATTAATTAGATATAATTTACTTAATATAATTTTTTTTGAATTATAATAATTGAATGAAATTAAAATTAAGTTATAAACAGAATTGTAATTTTTAATTAATAAATGATCTTTTAATTTTCATAAAATTAAAAACAAACTACTTTAGTTGATGAGATTATTCTAATATTCTAAGAAATAAGCAATATAGTCACATGATTTTTTTAGTTTCAAGGATCGTTAAGAATAATTAAATTTTTTTTTAGTTTTGACAATATAATTATATATATATATATAATTGCTTAAATATAAAACAAAATGATAAATTTAATTAAACTAATTGTCTCGTGATAAACTCAATACACCTACTACTTGCGACCAAAAGTTAGAAAATATAAAGTTATCAAAAAGAGCATATTTTTAAATTGTATTATATAGATTAATATGATAAATCTATTTGAGGTCTATCATATATCTATTTTTAGTTTGATACAACACTCATTGTATCAATCCTTTAACGAAATCTAAAATACCTTTACATACAAATAAGTTTTATAAATGCATATTTATCACAAGAAATCATTTTCATGAATTTACAAATATATGAGGCACATAATTTACAAATATATATATATATTGCCTCCCAACAGATCTTCTAATGAGCTAACAAAAAAACGGTGATCTGAAGAGCGCAAAAAAAAAAAAAAGTGATGATGCATCAACCAAATTACGTGCGTGCCTACTAAATAAAGAAGTGTAAAATGTTTCTAAAAGGTTTGAAGCATTCTAGTTAAGAAATCTCTGTTTTTTTTTTTCTTTTTTTGTTTTGGCTTTTTCAATATTACCTTTTGAATTATCGAGATGAAAAAATTAATTTGGTGATACCACTAAAAGATACCAAATGAACTCCGTATTTTTCCTAATTCTCAGTAAGTTAGTACAAAGCATGGGTCGCCAACTGGGCTGTGCTCAGTGTGTAAGCATACACTTTGGTTTTTAGTAATTTGATCAAACAATTAGCCAAAATGAAATTGCCATCCATAATGACATTCATACCTGCAAGAGGCATGCATAATTGTCAAGTGCCTGGTGGGAGCTGAGAGGAGGAGGAGGAGGAGGAGGAGGAGGAGGAGGAGGAAGCCTAATTGTCAAAATTCTTCTGAAGAACCAACCACCTATGCGCAACAATCCCAGCGGGAGTAAAACCACCGTTTGTGCCGGGCTTTATTTGTTCGGGTTTGGAACCACAATGTTGGGCGGATCAATTTTTAAAAAAAAAAAATAAAAAGTATGGGGTGAGAGAGGCTCGAACTCTCGACCTCAGGATAACTCAAAAGCCAGCTATGAGACCTACGCGCTAGCCAACTGCGCCACCACCCCGACATTCCCAGGGGTAGTTTTAAATTATCAAATATAGGTGACAAATCTTTAAGCCAAATTTCTCTTGAACAATCGAATCAGGAGGAGCAATTTCCACAAAATTCATTACCTGCACTTGAATGAGGTACTTCCTTCCATTTATGTTCCTTAAGTCTGACCCCTTGTATTCTATATATAGATATATATATTTTTTTATTTTATCATTCCCTTGTTATTCAGATCAATGTTTTACTGTATAAATCAGCGCATCTATTCATGGCTGTGTCGGTTTCTTACAGATTTTTTTTTTTTTTTTGGGTCTTTCCTATGAAGAAAGCCGGAAACTTTGCTTCTCTTTCGCTGCTTTGATTGCTTCCCTTTTCTGTTGGATGGTGCCACTGATGTAATTTCTGTGTCGAAAAATAATGAAACCCATTTTGTTGTTCAGGATTGTTTTTGAGAAGCTAGAAAAGTGCCTTTGCTCAATAATGACTTCGATTGTTTGAACATTTGAGTGAAAATTGGTCGGCATCAGCTTTTAGGATGTTAAAAATTGCTGCTTTGTGTATGTGTGTGTGTGTGTGTGTGTGTTGGGGGGGGGGGTGGGGTTGGGTTGGGTTTGAATATACTGAGCAAACAATTTTTAGTGAGCCGTTGACTTGTTTGAATCACATGGTTTCTTTTACATACGAGTTAGAAACATGGCATATACTTGCAGGGTTTGGAATAAAATAGATGAAGGGATTCTCCTAGATTTTCAGATATCTATCTTAGAAAGACTTGTTTTGGGCTGATAACAAGCATAATTGTCATCTAGAGTCTAGAGCATGATGAAGGTGATCTCAGTAGATATCAATGGAATAGCCAATCTCAGGTTGAGAATGGAAATAAAGCAACAATGCGAAGGGATCTCAACAAAATTATTATAAGCTTTTTTTTGGGGGGGGGGGTGGGATCAACAATATGGCGACCATGCCCTGAAGTACGAGGATATTTGTGTGATATTTTTGTGGATGCAGTATATCTATGCTTTTGGCTGGAAGCAATATGAAGAAAAGTATGTGTTAAAGCATCACATGAATATGTCCTTACAGTAAATCAGCTTTTGTTACCTTGATGTTTAATTTGAAAGGGGTTCTTTTCCATTGCATCATCTTACATAACTCTGGAAGTCATTAATATCATTGAATGGGTAAAAGTAATAACATGTAAGTTGGGTATGTTTTTCAAGTAATAATATTGCTGAGTTTGGATTAATCATATGTAAGTTGTTTATGTCAATGTTTATCCTTAAAGTATATAGCTATTGTTTAATCATTTGTTAAAGTCATTTAGCTATGTTCTTACCTTAAAATTTTGCTGAAAGTAGTTGAATTTTAAATCTGAGAGAAATACGCTGTATTTCTTTTTCTTTTTTTTTAATAGTTTGACAACAAAAAGAAAAGGCAAATGTTTTGCTTTTAATAATTAGAGCAAATAAGAATTATAGAAAGTAGAAAATTGGAAAGAAGTTCTTAAAAAAGAGGGATAGTTCTAACACACCCACTTAAAAAGCTCCTCATAGCCCCGGGATCTTTTAATTTCACTTAAATTATCAAACCACAAAGAAGACTAACCTTTCACCTGCCTTTGGATGAGGTACTTCTATTTCTGTTCCTTAAATCTCATCATTATGTCCTATTTTTGATTTTCTGTTATATGCCCTTTTTAGTTCAGTTTAGTGGGTTCTGTTTTCATAAATCAATGTATCTGTTCATGGTTGTATCTGTTTCTTCCAAGGTTTCTATCTCTCTTTGGAAGCAAGAAACTTTGCTTTTTGTTGGCTGCTTCAGTTGTTTCCTTTTTCCATTGTATGGTGTGACTGATGTAACTTCTCTGTTAAACAAATGAAATCCACTGTGTCTTTTGGGAATCATTTTGTTTGGGATTGATTCTAAGAAGCTAAAAAAGTGTCATTGTTAAATAATGACTTCAATTGTGCGAATATTTAACAGAAACTTGTGGGCATTTGGAGGTTGTAGCCCAGGGTCCTCCATGGAGTTTATGGAAAGAAAGGGAATAGAAGTTGGAGGTCATCAACTTTTAGGAAGTTAAAAATTGTTGCTTTTTGGAGGGAGTGATGGATTAGTCAAATAGTGTTTGTTGAATTGTTTGACTGGTTAGAATCATACAATTTATTTTTCATACACATTATAGACATGGCTCGTGCTTGCGGGACATGAAGATGCACAGTTTGAGTCTATGTATATGAAGACGAACTCTAGCAAGGGGTGGAATTAGAATTTATCAAGGGAATGACCAATGTAAGGTTCAGAATGGAATGAACAATGTAAGGGGGTTGTCAACAAAGTTACGATAAGCTTGAGGAGGTCTGTGCTTGCGGGACATGAAGATGCACAGTTTGAGTCTATGTATATGAAGACGAACTCTAGCAAGGGGTGGAACTATAATTTATCAAGGGAATGACCAATGTAAGGTTCAGAATGGAATGAACAATGTAAGGGGGTTGTCAACAAAGTTACGATAAGCTTGAGGAGGTCTATAATATGTTGTTTATACCCCAAAGTGCAAGGATTGTTGTGTGATATGTTTATGCATCAAATCTACTCCGTGCTTTTGGCTGGAAGCAATGTAAAGTCTATTAAGTATTAATGCATCACATGAATGAGTGACCCCACAGTGAATCAGTTTTCATTTTCAGAACGATTTTCTTTTTCTTGGTCAGATCACTTGATTATTGTGATGGTACACATTTGTGAATGTTGCAAATGATGCCCCATTCTTTCATCGATTGGATAGTGGAGACTGAGTCTAATGGAATGATTAGAACCTGGATGTTGCTGGAACCAAAAACCTAACTTGCAGTTGTAGAGGTTCTGTCAGATCATAGTTCATGTGCTGAGTTTATAATTGTTATTATAGTAAACCAAATTTGTAGAATAATATTAGTTGTAGTCCCTCTCTTTTTAATTTTGTTAATGCAGGTGATATTTTTTGCTCTGAATGGAGAATGGGTGGAATTTTCATGCTGCTGAAAGGCATGATAGTTTAACAATGGTGCCTTTTGATCAAAAAGAGCATTCTAGAAGCCGGAATGATATCGTGACCCGCCGTTTAAAGAACCGAGAACGGCAGCGCAGATACAGGGCCCGGAAGCGCCTTGAAGCAGAGATGAAGAGGACTCCAGCAATAACCCCATCAGCAGCAGCACAAATAGTGATGGAAATGAATGTGGTTCATAACAGCCCTGCAGCATATACATATTGTACACGAGATTGGAAGAAAGATGCAAGAAGAGCTCATGCATCTAAGAGTCTGGAAGAAGCACATTGTGCTGCTGCTATCTCTGCTATGGCATCAGACATTGAACGTCGGTCACTCTCTGGCAAATTGGCCGAAACACCACAAGAGAGAAATTTTCATTCTGAGAATTCTCTGAGTTTGCTGGGTAGTGAGACTGACAAAACAAACCTTGGTCGAAGAGATTGGAAGGCAGAAGCAAGACAGAAAAAATGCTAAAGTGGTTATTACCATGTAGTGGGTGGTGATGGACATCCAGCCTAGTTGACTGGCGGATAACGTTTATGAAAAATGCTGATGAGAAAATTACCAAGGAAATTTGTGCTAAGTGTGGTGGTTCAAATTGTTTCATTTTGGATTTGGAGCTCCCATGGTGCTTTTCTTTGACAACTTTTCACTGCTTCTATTGTAGATGGTATAAGGACAATTAAGCGTGTAGCCAGCAAGCATAATTTGGTTATTACCAGTGTCCATTGAGGGAAGACTCTCTGTATTGGGAGACAATTCATGCTTAAATCATGCCCTGTTCTCAGTGTCAGGTCAGTGGCCAGGATTAATTATAAATATGTTGTCATTCTTGTGAAATTGTTGTGAAAACAGTTTGAGAATATCCTTTTGTGCTTCAGCATTAATCTGGAACTTTCAGTGATTTTACAGCAAATTGCTTCTCTCTGATTTTTTTTTTTCTCTTTTTGGTACATTGGAAAATACCAATTGTTTTGCTTTGAGCCTCACATTTGTTGCTGCTTACAATTTTCCGTTTAAATTCATTTTCTGTGAGCCTCACACGCTGCAAGCAACATTTATCTTCACTTATTCTGCGTCTTTTACTTTCTCTTGTTATGTATTACTCGTGTGGTTTGCTGTTAGCTTTTGTAACCCTTTTAGCTGCTAAATTGATTAAGATAGCATTATTCTATCGATGTGTAATTCTTTGTCATAATTACAAAGGCTTTAACGAATTTTCATTGACTTGAGAGCAACGTATGCGCAAATTTTTGTCCATCTCAGTGAAATTTCATGTGACCACTATATTATAGCTGCTGCTGGTTGCTGATTTTGTTCCTATGATAAAATAAACAGGGAAATGCCATAATGACAGCAACTATAGATGCAATATATGATACATTTCTCTCCCTTTGTGAACCTTGAATTTGAACATGTACTTGGCTATATGTTGTGCTGCAAGATAAGTTGCTTGCAGGTCAATGCTATGGTTCTTGGGGGTCATGTCAATGCAGGTAGTGATGGTGATAAAGATTGGTGGTTGGCTTTATTGCTTGTGATAAAAGCATACATGCACTTTCCCGTCACAAAACCTATTCTATTCTATTGGTTCAGTCAGGTAGCTTTGAGTTCATGGTTTGGACTTATAGTTCGATGTTCCAAACAACCTGTTCTTAAAATACGTTCATCAGATGTCTTCAAAGGGAGTCTGAAAATAAGATTATCCTCCCATATTTGTTATAAAATTCAAAGGACATGGTTGTGTCTCTTAAATAAGCTCCACATTACGCTCAGAAAATGTAATCAAAGAGACATAACAGCCTAAACAGGACGTGTATGCAGATGGCCTAGGAAGCCAGTACAAAACCCAAAAAAAAAAAAAAAGAAAAAAAGCAATGAAAATTGAGGCCGATCGCCATGCAAAGCATGCATACTTTGCTTGGATACATATCTCAGAAGGTCCTATGACCAATTCTATCTCCGTCACTTTGTCTCATAGTCAAATCCTCAAAACTCCAATTCCTTCTTACCCCAGAGCTCCTCACCAGCCTGGGCTCGCCATTGTCGTTGAACGACACGGCTCCGGAGCTAACGTGCCGCTGATGACCCTTCTTCGACTTCCTTGTAAAAAATCCCGTGGAGCTGCCATTTTGATCATAAGGGGGAGGGCTTATGTTCCCTGACCAGCTTCTTTCCACCTTTATGCAACAAATCCTAGCATGTGGCGTTTCCGGCCCGACATACTCCCTATCGGAATCGGTTCTTGGCAATGCTTGGCAAGTGAGGCAATTAAGGCTCATGGCTACAGCAAATATCTCCCAAAAGAAAACCACTCTTCCTAGGTTATTTTCTTGGGTGGTTTATGGGAGATACAGGAATGGAGAAGGTGGGGGGGGGGTGGGGAAGGAAGAAGGTTTTCAAATCAAAAGGTTTGGATAAATAATGAGAAATGGAGGAAAGAGACGAGATTAAGTGCAAAGTAGTTGGCAGAATCTTCTTTTAGATAGAGAAATAACAACCATTGTTAATGATAAAGATCCGGAAAGACAGCTAGCTCAGTTTCTAAATTAGGGTTGTTCTCTCTCTCTCTCTCTCTGTTTTTTTTTCTTTTTTTTTTATGATTATCAATGGCTAATGTCCACTTAAGCAATGACCCAGCCATATATATATATATATATATATATAGATAGATAGATAGATAGAAACAAGTAAAATGGAATGTACAAAGAAAAATCATGGGATGTATAAGAAGCCCTTTTTGATGGGTAGTTGAACATTATAAGAAACTAGTGTCATCTCTCATCCACCCCGTCCTGTAACTTTTTCCTTGTACATTTTAGTGGCCTGGCTGCCTAAGACAGACTCGGGGGCATGTTAGGAGTTCGAACACAAGCCTGCCCTGTGCAAAACATCCACCTCCCCCAACTTACCTAAGGACTGAAAGAGAAATGATTCTGTACATTTCCACATAGTGAAGTCAATCGTTTGCTTGATTCTCCGAGTGTGATTCCTTATTCCTGCAACTTGCATTTTTGTTTTCTCGGCTTGCATTCCCCTTTAATTTAATGCCAATTGAATTTATCCAGAATGATGTGGTCTAAATTTGTCCTCTTAGTCTCCAATTGCCCATAACAAATATTATTTATGTTTCCCCTTATTTAAATAAGAATATTCTCAAGTCAAGTGCATGGAATTTTTGGAGTATTAACAATTGGTTTAAGACATACTCATCAAATTGCATTTCCTTGTTTATATATTTTAATATAAAAAGATCTAATTGTCGCGTGAAGGATTAGCCAAATGGACAAGTGGTAGTAAATAATGTTAGTTTGACTAATCAAACACAAAAAATGGTGAATTTAAATAAATAAATAAATAATTTTTATATTTATATACAATATAGTTTATGTTACATATAAAAGCTTAATATGATATAAAATGTATTATATGTACTATAAAATTATTTATATTAACCTAAATTCACTAATTTTATATTTACCTAAAATTTTCCAACAATTTTAGTTGCTATAAGGAATCATTCTTTTTTCTATAATTGAAACCAATTGGAAAGAAAAGTAATCCATCATTATGGCATTCATATAGTTTCATATCTTGGTATATTTGATAAGCTCTTCCCTTTATTTGTAGCAAGATAGTTAATAAAAATCTAATTATAATAAATAATATTTTCATAAATATTCATACAAATTAAATATTGATACAAAAAAATAAATATATATAATTGAATTAATGAGTTATTATAAAATTCATTTTTTACTATAAAAATTGTTGAAATTTGTCTTCTTATATTTTTTTACTATATTATAATGGTAAATCTTTTAATATATGAATTATTAAGTATGTATATGTCGCTGTTAATTATGTAATTATAAGATTAATCAATATGAAAAAATTGAGTGACTAAAAATTAATTAATAAAAATAAAATAAATACATTTAATTGAATTAATAATTAACGATAAAATTTATAACTTAAAATATGATTGAAAAAGCAAAAAAGATAAATATAATTATAGTACTCAATTAATGTATGATAACCCTCAATTCTAATCTCTTGAATCCTAGTGTTTGCCGTAATTTTCATTTTAAATTACTTATGATGGATTACATTCCATGGCAATAATAAGTGGCAATACTTATTTATTTATTTATGATAGAAAGAAGCGTAGTTTTCTAGGTCAGACTTTTCCTTCAAGTTAAATTCTTGAATTTTTTTTTAATTATTTGGCCAGAAATTCTTGAATTTTCACATTAATTAGTCATTTGTAAGTTGCTTTAAAAAATTGATAAATTTACAACACCAAAGCCACCTCTTTGTTACGTGTTAACATCCAAACTCGCATTAAATTGTCAAAAGTATCAACATTTTCGTCTTTAATTGAACTACTGAACATTAATAGTAATATTCAATCAAAATATCATTGGGGGCTAACTTAAAATTTGATTATTCTATTATAGGAAAACGTTGAATATGTTCTTGAAATATTTTCTTCACTTCATATCTCAAATATTCTTTCTCTTTCTGAACATTCAAAAAAGCAATATTTTCCTTCTCAACTAACTTTGAAGGTTTTCAAATTAATTTCCTAATTTTGAACATCAAACTTGCAAAAGAGCGCATACAAAGAAGCATTTTAGAATTGAAAACCATATAAATGAATGATGCGGGGAGTTGATTGAAGATAAGAAAAGAAAGCATAGGTCTTGATCTCATTCCCTGATGTAGATTCAGGATCCGAGGCTCCAGGAGGAACCTTATTGGGCAATGTCTGAAAAGTCACGCCTGCCATAGTATTACTTGCACCATAATTTTGGCAATGGCTCCACTTTCTGCTGGCCATGCGGGCTTGATTTCGTTCTTATCTCTTGTCTACTTCAAGCTTGCGAGACATCACACCAAATAAACCGTGTCCACGAGTGAAACATTTTTAGCTAAATCTACACATGTAACCATGCCTTAAACATTTTTTTTCTTTTTTTTTGTTGGTTGCAAGGAAGGAAGAAACAACGTGCAACTCACCCACAAGGAGGGGGCCAATGACAGCAGCTGGGGAAGGGCTGGGAATCTGAAAAAGGAAACCATGTGAAACTCGCCTGCAAGGAGGTGTCGGCAGAGAAATTTGACCACGAGGGAAATTTAATAGTGTTAGAACGGAAATGTCATCCGTGCGTATGGCTTGCATGGGCGCGAAAAAGAGTTGGGAAGAGACTCTCTCAAGTCAAATTTGTCAGGTCGGAAGAAACAAATGAAGGGATTTGTTTCAGATTTTCCATTTTTGATCGGGCATATCTGGTATGCATTTATGATTACCCTTCTCACATCAGGCCTGTCAGCGCAAATAGAGCATTAAAATAAGGTCAACAAACAACACTTCAGAATTTGTACAAGCGGGCAGATTTCCAATTTCTGGTATCAAGAAGAATCAGAACCTCAAAACAGAAGCACGAGAAGTCCACAAATGCACGTCTGCCTCAGGAGTTGGCACTATGATTCGGGAAAATTTACCGTGTGAGATGATAATCTAACACCAACCTAGCAAACAGAGAAAAATCCAAGAGAGATGCATGAACACGTAGAATATTTCCATTCTTAAAAACAGGAATATCCGACTTTCACCGGTACTTGTGCATCAGACCTAGCAAGATCATCGGGTTAAAATTTTTAACTATACACATTGATGACAGACAGGAGGGAAAATCAACAGAAAATAGCTATCTTAACACGATTGCAGCCTCACAAACCTACATAGCTCATGGGCTCAGCTCTTCCAATTTAACTTATCTCAAACTGGAGTTACACTAAAACAGCTACCAAGGAACAAATACGAACAATACTAACTTACGGAGCAAGTGCTACGGGGAGCCTTAAAATGTCCCAGAACCCTAACACCATTGAGAAAGACACAAAGGTCTCTATCCCAATTGCCGATTGCATATTGACATCTTCTGTTTTTCACCTATCGGGTGTCAACAACTTTGGTTGATAAGGCTGCCCTAAGCTGCTCCTGCGTGTAAAACCGACTGCCCATCTTCACCGTAGCTTGCTGGATCATCAAATCATTCACCACCGACACACTGGCATAGTGAACATCAAGGTCCAAGTCTTTCAATGCCGCCATTAGCCTGGCTGCTGGGTGGTTCCTTTTACTACATTGGACTCTTACCATGGCATCCCAGCCAATTATCTTGACATCAATATCCATTTCTATCGATTTACTTCTGTGATTGTTTGACATCTTGAGTTCTTGTTCCGGTGGAGGTAGCCCCCAACGTGAATCTTTGCTCACAAATTCCTTCTTCATTGATTCTACTTGCTTTTCCAGCTCCTCCTTATCAGATTCTGCAGTTTGCAGCTTTGATCTAAGCTCCTTGATATAAGATATAGCATCACCAAGAAGTGAAGCTTTGTCCATTTTCGATACATTAGGAACCACAGCTCTTAGTGCATAGAATCGCTGATTAAGTTTCTCTCTTCTTTGCCTCTCTGCTTCAACATGATTCAAAGGCTCTTCTCTTCCATTTGCAGGTTTTCTTCCCCGTTTTCTTGGCTTCTTTTCGTGTTCTACAATTTTACTGCTGTCAGCCTCTTTAACAACAGATGCTTCGAGATCAGAGTGATCAGAATCCCCAGCGCCACCACTCGATTTCAATGCACCAGAAGACGGCAAAATCACCCCAGAAGTGAATGAAAGTATACCTTCTTCATTGCTGCCCCTCGAAGCAGGGGACCTCTTCTTCTTATTGCTCTCCTCTGTTACAAACTGTGACTGACCCGAAAAGAAATTCCCATTAGGACTACAAGAACTCCTCTTGCCGTCCCCAAAATTCAGTATTTCCCCAGATTCCGGCTTAAGTGCATGGGAATTCCCATTTCTAACGCTAGTACCGTCATAAGAGCCGTAATCTCCAAAGTTCAGCTCTCGATTAAAAAAGCTCTGCGTCTGCATCGGTGGATGCTGCTGTTGTTGCTGCTGCTGCTGCTGGCGATGACTTTGAGCATGAATTCCACTGGGATTCTCGGTCAAGCTACTCGAGCTCGGATTCTCATACTGAAGAACCCCGACCGCCCCACTTTTAGTTGAGAAGTGCTGGTTATTGTTATTATTGTTGCTGCTGCTATTGTTTCCAGTATTCGGGGCACCACCACCACTCGGCGATGGAATTGTGCTATTGCCAGCTTCCTTGACTTCGGATGGGTCACTGATCCAGAGAGAAAGCGGATCGTTCTCGCCTTGCCCGGAATTTGGCCACGAACCCATCTCAAGATTACTAAAATTGAACAAGTACCTAACTTTAATCATCAGATCCGAGCTCTGATAAATCAACTCTGTAGAACCCAGCTCAACAACCCCATTTGTCGACGGTATACACACCACCGTCTGCAACCCGAAAACCTGAGCCTGCCTGGTCCTCTCACACGACGAAGCAGCCAGCCGTTCAGTCCCGGCAACCCAGACCGGATTCCCGCTGAAAAACGCTTGGCCGGGCAACCCACCCCCGTTAACAAAAGACTGGGTCATGGAGATGAGAAAGAACCACTCACTATCGGTAACTTCTTCGTCAACAGCGTCGTCAGTGGCGGCGGCGCTGGAGCCGGAGATCAGCGCGTTAAGTTCACGCAATACCTTCTTGCGGTGCTCTTGCTCCACAGCCGACGAGCTCGTGCTTTTCAACTTGCCTCCTTTTCCCTTATCTTCCTCTCCTTTATAATACCCATCGCCCCACCCCAGTACCGACGCGCCGGAGTAGTCGTAAGACGACTGCCAGAATATAGCGTAGGTCCAGCTCTCGCGGGCGCCCTCAATCAGCGCCTGAAGCCGCTGCTGGAGCGTCTCCTGGTTGACCAAATTCGACGGCTGCTGAGTCATCATCATGGTTTTAGCCGCGTCAGCTATCGACGGCGGTGGCTGCGGCGGAGCAGGCGTAGAGGTGGTGGCGGAGGACTGAGGAGGGGGCCAAAGGGAAGAAAGATCGGAGTTTATGAACGCATCCATGACGGCGGCGTTCTCGTCAGTCCAAAGATTCATAGTAGCTGGTAGCCGGTAGTCCGCCATTCCATGCGACTCCGAAGGTCACGGCGCGGCGCTGCTCTGCTGGCGGTGATCAAAATAAATTATTCTAGAGAGAGAGAGAGAAGTAATAATTAAAATGATTGAGGTTCAGGAGAAAGAATAAGAGAGCGGTGGTGGTGGGTGGAGACGGTGGAGGTGGAGGAGGAGGGGACGGAGTGGCGTGGCCAACTGGTGGATCAGAGAAAGGAAGATGGATATTTTGAGGAGGAGGAGGAGGGGGGAGGGCGATGCATGTGCATTTGGGTTTGGGATTTATTTGGAGTGAATTTCATCTCCCTCTTTATTTATTTTTTTCTTTTTCTTTTTGTAAAAGTAGATAATAAAATTCGACTAAATAAATTTAAAAATATTATATTTCAATAAATATATTTAAAATATTTTTTATACACTAATAATAATTGTTATTTTTATTATTTTTGAGTTTTTTTTAAATGTCATGTTGTTTTTTTAATAAAAATACAAATAAATAAATAGAAAAACAGAGAAAATTAAGAGGTGAAAAAAAGGAGAGGCGGTTTCCAGGAATGAGTAAGGCGGGCGATTAAATCGGGAGGGAAAAGCCGGCGAAGTGTGGACTTTCAGCAGTGATGTCACGTGCACCGTATGTGACAGGATTAACTTTGGGGGATTATTTATAATTTTGGAAACGGGTAAATTATATATTTTATTATTCAATTTATTCCATATTTTTAGTTTTATTATTGAATTTTAATTTATTATAATTAAATTATTTAATTTTAATTTAATTATTATTTCATTTTATTAAATAAAAATTTATAAAATTTACTTATTAAAAATACATGTTAATGTAATTAAATTCATTATATTTATTTTTATTTGATTGGTATTTTTATATTTTAAAATTAATTAGATTATATCAAATATAAAATTTATAATTTTACACAAATATTATTACTATAAAATTTTAAAAATTAAATAAAATATAGAGAATTTTTTTATTATTTTCTACATTATCATCCATATAATATGAAATGATTTAATAATTTTAGTATATAAATGTGTTTATTAAACTAAAATAGATGTAATTGACTTAATTGAATAAAAATATATTTTTAAGTGGTAAATTTCATAATTTTTTACTTAACAGAGTGATAATGTGATTAAAATAAATTAAAATTAAAATTAATTATAATAAATTAAAATTAGGTAAATAAATAAAAATAAAAAGTAAATTCATTGATCAAATTGTGCGAATGACCCATTTGAGAATGTGATTGAATTACTGAGATGGAAACACTTGCTTTGGAGAATTGGAAAGATCTCACTCGGATATTTTTGTCCTATGTGGGTTGGTGGGTTGGTGGGAGGTAACTGGTGAAAACGTGGACTGACCGACCAGTGGTAAAAAGTTGCAGAGCAATGGTATTCTGGTCAAAAAAAGTTGTAAAAAGTCCGAAAATATGTTATAATATTATCACATGCATCACATGGGTTAATCGAAAAGTTACCTCTGTTAGATTTTTTTTTTTTTTCTCCTCAGCGTCAAGGTCATGGTCTTACTAAGCTTTTTTTTGTTTTTGTTTATATCTTATTATACAGTATTGGGTTTAGTTCTTTTATCCAGTAAAAACTAAATTATAAGAGGTTTTTTACATTAATAAATCTTGCACCCACTGGTTGGATGCCTTAATAATCACAAGGCTAAATAGTAATTTCCGGGCATAATTATAAAATGGATGTATTGTTTTTTCTCTTTAAGTTCCCATTTATCAGCCATTAGTTAGTGATTTTTAAGTTCCCATTTACTTTATGAAAATGATAAAAACGAGGGAAGAGTTTAATTATGTTGATCTACTTATGATTATGAGCCAATTAATAGAAATCCACAATCAATAATCAATGATTTTTTTTTCTTTATGCCAACAATAAATGTTGTCAGCATATTAAACACTTTAACAAGACCTTAAATTCTATATAGACCAAAGTTAGATTTCCCTGTCCAATTCAATGCTTCATTTACGTGACATTAAATAAATATTACACTTACGGGAATGTCTTCAGCACACTTGTGTTAGGTAGAAAGTCTTTTAACACTAAAAAAATTAAGTCGTCTTATGAATCAAAATAGTTTTATTTTTTTATTTTTTGAACTATTTAGCTAGAATTTTCTTTTGGAAAAGGGGTAGTGAAAGAGGAATCCTATATTGAAAAATACTATGTAAAGATCTTGTCTAGTAGATATAGTAAGATACAATATATATATATATATATATATATATATATATATATATATATTATATGATTAGTATTTAATATTATATGAACAATATTTGGTGCCATATAATATAATTTTATAGAAATAAAGTAAATTTTCAATTAAAATTTATGTAATATTAAATATTATTTACGTAGTACTAAATGTTATTTTATATAATATAAATTACACTAAGTTGAATAAATAATGTATCTACATAATTGGATCTTTTTGCATAATTTATGTTTTGAGCACTATTGCATAAATGTAAGAAAGATAAAAATAAAAATAAAGATTTTCTAATAAATAAAATTTTTTAAAAAATTATAATTTGTTGTAATTTTTCAAAATTAAGTCAGATATATATATATTTTAAATCTTTCTTTTACCTATAAGGCATAAAACTATAATATTTGGGTTCCAACCATTTGTCATTTAGTCAACTAATCAAACAAAGAAAAATATATGTTTTCATGTAGCAATTGTACATTAAGGAAGACAAAGGAAAAAATTCAAGCCAATTAAAAAAAAAGGAATAAGTGAGAAAATAGAGTTGACAATAACATAATATCTTCGTTCATTTGGTTAATGTTGAATGCATCATGAGAAGTTTGAAATTAGAATGCACACCAAATCAACACATTAAAAAAAAAAACAAAAAGTGTCATGCATCATTAACCCTTTAGTTAAGCATTATATTATTTTAAAACATGTATGTGTGTATGTGTACATGCGTGATTTAATAAAGTGGCACATAAAAAAAAAGTGTCATACATGCATACATTTATGTATATATATAACCATTTATAGCCAAATTTCAAATATATTCATGATTTAATAAATTTTATTTAGATTTATTTGGTATTGTGATATGTTTTATTGACAAATATAAATTTTAAAAAGATTTTTTTTTTTGTAAATTTTGTTAATAAAAGTAGAAATAATTTTGGTATTATAAATTAGGATTGTTCTTATTAGCCCAAATGCATAAAAGCAAACTTAGCATATTATAAAGATATTATAATATAAGTGGAAAGAGAATGAGATCTTCAATAAAGACCAAAAACACTTTAGAGAAAATTTGGGGCCTAACTATTTATCATTATCCAATAACCAAATCAACACAACTAGTTTGATCTCCTTATGTTGTCCATATACATGTAAGAGGGTGAAACTAATAATGATTGATGAACAAATTTTAATGTTGCTTCAGTCAGAGGCATAATGGGCTCAAAAAAATTAGTCTCTTTTTTAATCACATTATATTTACGATCTAAATTACATGAACTAAGTAAACTCATAGTCTACCATCTTATTTTTATTGTATTACAATAAGATGTATCACAAGTATATTATTATTATAGGGGACTTCTCTCTATTTAGTCTATTATTGAACAATATTGTTAGTATTAGAGGTTGTCTCAGTATTGGAGTTTTTATTTTAGTTAATTCACTCTAAATACAATATTATTGGTCTTGTTATAGATAGCCTATCATTGACAAAACATGTGTCATTTGTGATTTGTCAAAGTCATGTTATGGTTATTTATGTGGAATTAGTTTTCGATAGAGGAGGCAATGCTACAATATGTCATAGACCCAATGTTTGAGCTAAGTTAATGGCCTTAGCATCAGACGTCTTATAAAACTTAACTTGTTAAACTTAGTTAATTATATAAGCTTTTAATCATATTTTATAAATCCTAAGCAGCATTACTTTGGTATAATTAGTTGTAGGTAAGTCAACCATTGTAAATGAAAAATAAAAAGAAAGACAAAGGCAAAAGGTGCAAATTTGTTGTGGTTCAATGGGTGAAATCATGAAAATCTTTTGTTGGCCAAGACCTTAACTTGGAAAATTGTAATCATGTAATTATGCCTACGAGTCCATCACATTTTTTCAATTTTTTCCAAATTTTTACTTGCTTTATCCTTGTAATGATGAGAAAACAATAATGATAATGTTGTTTTTTGCTTTTTTTATTTTTATTTTTGTATTCTAGTGTTGCATGTAAAGTATTTATGTGTGTTATGTCATTATAGGAGAGAACAAACTATTGTTATCTTTAATTCCATTCATAAGTTGGAATCTACTTATGTGCGTAGAGTTCTCGACATGACAACAAGGTTGAATTCTCTCACATAACCTAGCTTAATATTGCCAAATACTTTTACAAATTTAATATACATGTATTGTCTTGTTATTCTTATAGTTAAGATGAGTCAATAATGTCTTCAAAGTGATAACCCAAGATATAACCATGACTTCAATAAATGGAAAATGGTAGTGTTAAAAAGCTTTTTTTGTCAAGAGAATACATGAGTACCTAATTAACATGCATAATCACATGTTTGAAATATTCTTTGTGCTCTTAATTTTTCTATGTCTTACAAATAAAATAGATTATTCTCTTTTTGGTGCAATATTATCGAAGCCTTGCTAATCTTTTTTTAATTTTCATTTTTTAAATAGTATTACATTTTCCATATGATTAGAATAACTGCAATGTCCATACACTCCTTACTATTAAGTCTTAGAGTGGCCAATTCAATGATAGAAATTGTCTGTAGGTATAATATTAGAATTAATAGGATATATTCCTTACATTTGATGTCTTTATGATTTGATTTATTTTTTATTTGTTTTGCTTTAAATATTTTATAGGAAATATTTTAAATGGACATTATGTAGTTTATATAGCATAAAAGATGTGGTAAACCCAATATATTTTTATGGTCAACTTAAAAATGATCCATTTTCTTGTAAAGTAATTAATGATTTTAAAATCATTAGTTATTGTCCATACTTTATATAATCACTCTATTAACAAAAGTAGCATTAAAACTAAATAGAGATATTAGGACAAAAAGTTGTATGAGAGACATAGTGATGAAATAGAGAAAGAGTGAATAGACATGTAAAGAGATAATGGATCAAGATTAAAAGATGTAGAAGGGGAAGAAATGGAAGAGAGGCCTAAATAAAATAAATAGGCAAGATACATGGAGAGAAATAAGAGAGAAGATATAAAGAGAAATCAAAAAGAAATGGAAAAGAGAATAATAAAAAGAGATAAAAGAGATAGGGAAGATACAGAGATGAAAGATACAAAGAGAAATCAAAGAGAAATGAAAAAAAGAATAATAAAGAGAGATATAAGAGATAGGGAAGATACAAAGATGAAAGAGAGATAGAGTTTAAAGATAAATAGACTTCGTAAAAACAAATAATAAATAGGCAAGATATAAAGATGGAAGATAAAGATAAAGTTTAAAAAGAGATAAAAGAGATAAAGAGAGATCAAAGAGAAATGGAAAAAAGATAAATAAAGATAAAAAAAATGATATGAAGAAAGAGGGATAAATGAAATAGGGAGAGAGAGAGAGAGATATGTAGAGAAATAAAGAGAGATAGAAGAAAAGAATATAGATAGAAGAGAAAAAAAATGATAACAAATAAGAGATGGAAGAGTAATAAATGAAAGTGAAAAAGAAAGTAAGAGAAAAATGAAAAAAATTGAATATATATAATAAAGATGGACAAGAGATAAGAAGGAAGATGGAGAGAGAAAAAAATAGGTAAAGAGAATGATCAAAAAGATGCGGGAGAGAGACATAGAAGAGAGAATGAATGATGGAGAGATGTAGGAGAAAGGAAGGGAAGATGAAAGATAATTTAAATGAAAAAGAATAAGAAAGAAAGAGGAAGAGATTATGGATGGAATGAGAGGAAGAGATTATGGATGGAATGAGAGAGGGTTGAAGAGATAAAGGAAAGAGAGGAATAAAGATAGAGTGATGGAGGAAAGAGGGTGAAAGAAAAAGAGAGGAAAAAAAGAGAAATGTAAGAAAATAGCTTAACTTAGATAGATGAAGAGATGAAAGAGAGAAAGATTTGGAAGAAAAAGAAAAAGTGCACAGAGATAAAGGTAGAGAGGAAGAAAGACGAGAGAGAGAGAGAGAGAGAGAGAGAGAGAGAGGGAGTTAGTGAGATTAATGATAGAAAGGTGAGGTAAGATGAAAAAAAGATTTAAAGAGAGAGAGGAAAAAAATATTAGATTATGAATGTAAAAAATATTTGTTCTACTTTTCTTACATATGCACCAAATATAATAAGTATTGAAAACTATATTAGTCAAATAGTAAAAAATAACTAATTTAGCTTGTTAAAATTTTTTTATGAAAGTATTTTTTACTGACAAATTACTTTTTAACAAACAAACAACTACTTAAACATATGATTGCTTTGACTTAACATAATGCATAATATTTTTCATGTGTAAGTTTCAATGGTTGTATAAGAAAGGTTAACTTTTTATGTTGTAAAGCATATATTGAACAAGAATTATAATATGGTGGAATGCATGACTACAGAAATTAAGTGATTGTTGTGTGTTGCATGCATAGTTTTGTCATAAAGACAATTTTTAGTCGACTCTTCTTACATTTAAAATTGGTGTTTGAATAAATATGAACACATATTATTCTCACTTAACCATATATCTATATATTAACATAAATATTCTCATCATTATCCTCACCATAATTGTTAGTGTGCATTATCTAATGACTACTATGAAGAAGTTTGCTTAGCATGTATATATATATAACAGGTATATATATAATGTGTATTATCACACCTAGTATGCATTCTCCTTACCATAATTGTTAGTGTATATGTTGGTGCATAGATATGTGATTGGGGGAACATATATTGTTCTTATTTGTTTTAAGCTTATGCAATGATTCATTATTATCCTTACCATAATTTTGTAAATAATAAAAATTTATTTATCATTTGTTAACTATTAATTTAGATAACTACACAAAGTGTGCCTCAAACAAAAATTCAATTCTAGAGGCTCAAGTTAAGATCATTACATAACATGTAAACATGTCTAAAAAATTAATTACATACACGCTAGTAAAGTTTACAAATGATACCTATATCATTATTAACAAAACAAAACTAGAAGGACACCCTTCTATCCATCAACTCTTAAAACATCATCATTAATGCCTATCACATATTATACTATTGATCATTGTTACGAGGTTCATTGTGAACAAAGATCACAGGGCATTTATAACAAATAACATTCCCCCCCTCAAACCTAATAAAAGAAACAAACCTTTAGAGTATGAAATCAAAAGCTTAGTCTCATACTTTTACACCTTCAGAATGATCTCCTAAAGTTATGAATTGATGCTCTCCAACCTTTCTTATATCTCATTATGAAACTATTTAAATTGAGCTTGATGTTTCATATGGCCTTTTAAAAGGGCTTTATACCCTTTTTTTTTATTTTAAGAGGGAAGATTGAGATTCTCAAAAGTCGCCTAACCAGTAAATTCCATAGTTAGCACTTAAGGATCCAAAATATCATATATGCCTTTCAATGGGCTAATAAGCATATTATAGTACATACTGTTTACCAATTTCAATTTCATCAATTTCAAAGTTGTTTGTCTTATGGAACTTATAGGTATTCCAAACATTTGTTCTCTTTAGATACATGGAATTTATTAAATACTATTAACAAAAGCATCCCACATGGCAATATACACTATCATTTCTCCACAACCTTGTCCATTACCTTTATGAAATGTTTTGGAAGGTTAAAGGGAGTTTGTTAAGTACATAGGTCATTGTACAAAGGTTGAGAAATGGTAAGTTATCATAATGCCCTCCTCGTAGAGTGATGTTCCAAGTGATAATATAAAACTCTTAAACATAAACCTACAACTATCTAGTTGTACCAAAAACTAGTCTTACAACAAGTCTTTAGCTCTTACAAACACTAGTACCATATCCAAAAGTTTAAGTTATTAAGCAGAGTCCAAAAATAGATCATATACTAAAGTTTAATATGCTTATTAACATGCTTAAACGTACATCTTGTAAAAATTTATAATTAAATATTAAAACTTATAACCTTTCATTTATAAATATTCTAATATTATGTTAAAAAATCATTCAACCCAAATTTGTTAAAAAAATCATTCAACCCAAATTTTAAGTGTTGGACAAGATTTATTAATAAATTATATATTAAATTCAAACAAACACTTATACATAAACTATTGGTAATTAAAATATCATTGGGTAATAGTTTAGTAATGATTGCACCTTACTTTAAGTGTAAGAAGGGAAGTATTTAGATTTAGTATCTTAGGAGGGCTAAGAGTATTATGACCTTTTTTCTCCTTCCCTTATTTGTCATTAATAAAACAAAATCTAAAAAGAGAAATAAAAATAAGAATAATAATTCTAAAGTTTTATATATAGTTTGATATCACCTTTTATAATGTATTTACATCCTGTTACCTTTCATAATGTATTTACATCTTGTCACCTTGTATAAAGTATTCACATGCTGTTAACTTTAATAATGTATTCACATGATATACATTATCATCTTTAATGATGTAACTTTATAATTCAACAATGGTATCATTTGAATTCTTCATGGATTGAATATTAAAATCATCAATTTTATAAATTAGGCATAGAAGAAAGCATATAACAGAGGGTTTTTTAGGTAGAAATCTCCCCAAAACTCTATGTCTGTTTTTGATGCCTTTTTAAAATGTTTTATAAGTTTTTCTTTTCAAGCCTCTTATAATATCTTTTGTACTCTTTTTTTATAATTTATATAAATTCATTTTATAGAACATTAATAATCTTTCAAGGTTTTATTTAAGATTCTTAAAAATTATTTTATCTCTTCTTTATTACATGACACCATCATCTTGTGACATAAAGTTTCTAAAGAAACATACCATTAATAATAATAGTGCATCCAAATATATATAAGATCCTAAAAATATCATATTAATGGTAATAATTTAGGAATGATTACGCTTTGCTTTAAAGTGTAAGCAGAAACGTATTCATATTTTGTATCTTAGGAGGGTTAAGAGCTTTATGAGTTTTTTTTCCCCCTTCTCTTATTCTTTGTTCATTAAACAATGTCAACAAAATAAAAAATAAAAATAAGAGTTATAATTTTAAAGTTTTTTATATGGTTTGGTGTATAGTCAAATATTTTTTAAAATGTAATAAATTAAAAATTACAACTTACAACATAGAGTTTTATGATTTTAATTTATTAAAATACAATTTTTTTATTTATCAAAGATGTTATAATTCACTATAACTATGACTCATTCTCTTATGTAAAAATCATTTAAAGAGTAGCCTATATTATAATGTAAAATACTTGTAAATGCAAGAGCGATAAATATAGTTAAACATAAATAATAAAATAATACAAATAATATTATAATAATAAAATAAAGTGTTACTGAAGAGAGAAAAAAAAGAAAAAAATTGCATTATTTTATTAATTATATTTAGTTATATCCATCACTTTTGTATTGGTATAATCCCTTTTTATTATAATTATTTCTTATTTGAATTTTATTCTTTGTTCTTTTGTCAAGAATGGTAAAAAAGAAAAAAATATATTTTTTCAATTTATAATTATAATTTAGGATTGAAATTTTTATTTTTTTCACCTCTTTTATATTAATAGTATGTTTATACTAATTTGCACTTTAAATCTATTTAAAAATATTTCTTTTAATGATAGCAATACAATTGTCAACAAAAAGTGACTTATTATTAAGTGCACTAACTTAACACTTTTTATGTTTTATTTGGAGTTTTCAATTCATTACTATAACCATTGATAGAGGTGTATGCGAGTCAATTTAACACTTATATTCAAAACATATTGTTAATAATAGTATGGAAATTTGCAATATCACAGCTAGACAAAATAAAAATAAAATTGTTAAATCATCATTAACAATTACAAATTTACTCAATCAGTTTAATCGTTTAAATCATTTTAATGAGAGAAATTAAATTTCAAAAAATTTAAATAGTAAATAAAATTATATAAATAATATGAATGATATTTTATTTGTAGTTAATAATTAAAAAATTAATTATATATAAATATAAATATAAATATAAATAAATTAAAATTTTAAATTTGATAAAAATAATTAATTTTTTTAAAATAATACACACATATATATAATATAATTTTAGACTTTAATATTATTTAGTAATTAATTCAATTTGAGCAATTTTAACATTCTCCAAACTACAATTAAATCATTGAATGCATTTTGTTTAAATTACACACGATAATCAATTTGTTTGTAATGATTTTGACAATTTTGATTTGTTTTTGACAGATCGGATTAGATGGATTGGGTGATCCTAAGCAACCATGGAGACGCATGATGATAGAAAACAAACAAATATGGTGGGACCTACACCAATTATGTCATGGTGAGGGTGAGATGAGAAAGTGACGTGTTGAGTTATTAGTCATAGAGCTTAATAATATAGTTATTTGAACCCTTACACTTTATTTGTATACAAAGTGGTGCTAGAAAAAAGAAAAAAAAAACAGAGAGAACAAAAATATTTTAGAAAGGATTCAAAAATATTTTCTCAAACTTATTTGGATAGATTAATATAAAAGAATGAAAGGGGATATAAATTTGGGTTTTTATTGAAAATTTTGAAAATAGTTTGGCTGAAAAAAAGAGTTTGAAAATAGTAAAATTACATTTATGTGCTTTATATTGTTTAAAATAATAAACAAGAAAATATTTTGTTAATAAAACTCATCAAGCAGTCACATTTTCTCGAGCTTTCCTTCCAACTTGGTGGGATCGTCCTTTTGGGATTCCATGAGAAAAATTACTTTAGATTTTTCCAAATAATGGAAAATCAATTTCTTATTTTATTTTCTTTTCAATGCTTTTCTTCTTCTTCTTCTTCTTCTTTTTTCCTCGTGATTCTCTCACTCCGAACACAGGTTTAATTTGAAGTCTAATGCTCAATTCTAAATTCCAGTCAAAAAAAAAAAAAGAAAAGAAAAAAGACATTACGGAAAATGAGTTAAACAACGTGAGAAAGTCAAAGAAACCAATCATGTCTTGCCCGCCGCCCCAATGCGCTTTTATTTATTTATTTTATTTTTTAATATTTTGTTAACGAAAATATTATTATAATATTTGTGGGTGGCGTCATCTGCACGTGGTTCACGCCTTTTCTCCCCATTCTGTCTTTGTCACACGAGTTGCGCGTGCACGTTGTATTCTTTTATATATATATATATATATATATATTCGAAAAGATAGTATATTGTATTTCAAATTAATCTATTTTTACTTGTAAAAAATAAAAAAGAATAAAAAAAAGGTTTCGTCATGCTCGGACACACGTCGGCAGAGCCGCCATTGTCCCGATCTGGTCTCAACGGTGCGCAGATAGCACCAAGAAGATTATTACCTTTCCCTTTTTCTTTCTTTTTTCTTTTTTTTTTTTTAATGCGAAGAAGCTCAAAAAGTCAAAAAGAAATTCGGTGTCCACTTTTCTATTTTCTATTTTGCATCGTTTAATTAGGACCTTGCATCCAATTTTGGGAAATGTACACGCTTAATTATAATTAGAATTATAATTGAAGCGTTAATAAAAGGTTATGGGAGCAGAAATGGGGTGACAGTCATTCTCATGGAGTCAATGCAATCTTTCTGCGTCATCATTTATTTTCATTTGGGTCTGATACAATTTTTCTGAATTCAATTCCCAGCAATGTCGCATGCAATTCGTTTATCAATATTGAAATGTGCATTATTTTACTGTTGATTCCTCCCGTTCCTGTCAAGACACGAGCCCCAGAAGTCTCAAAAGTAGAGCCGCAAGAGTGCATGCTCATGGACAGTCATTATTTCAGGTCAACTTTCCATTTTCACCCACGTGCCCATATTGTCGGCCAGTTCTTTGATTTATGTGTGGTCACTCTAAAGCATAAAGAGGAGCAGAAGAAGAAGAAATAGGCTCCCGGAAGATCATGGCTTGTCAAAGTTGGTGATGATCACCCTGGAAATAGATTTAGAACTGCTAGATTTTTTGCTCAATTAGTAACCAAACTCACAATTGAGGGTTTCTTCTGTCGGCGTTATTGCTGGGGTCTGGTCTTGAGAATGGATTTTGCATTGCAGTCTCTTTGACGAGCAGTTTACGTGCTAGAGTAGTATAAATGTAGATTGGACCCGATAATTCTAATCATTGTTGATAACCGCAACAGCAAGAATAGTCAACTTTTCTATTCCAAACCGTTTTTTTTTTTTTTTTAAATCTATTTTTGACTATCTGTTACTTATCTTACAAAAGATTAACGTGTGTGTTATTACTGGCGCGCCTAGATATCTCCGAACTAGTACTTGACTAATAATTTTGAAATTTACTTAAAGGGATCTACTTGTTATCAAAAAAATAAATTAACTTTGACCCATGTACCAAAAATAAGGTTTACGTGCAAGCTAAGAAAACTGGCTGCATACAGTCAAATATTCAACGAAAATGATTATAATTAAGTAATATGATTTGAAACAAAGATATCTAAGTGTTTGGTAGATGTTGTTTCCAAAGGTTGATCGAAGATCAAATTGTCCCTAGGATGGAAGGGTTCATCTAGTCTAAGACTCATTAGACCTTCCGATGTGGAAAAGAATAAAGGGTCTGATTGATATGGGGGCCTATTTAATTTGCCGGAGGCTGAGATCTTCCAGTTGGGTCCAAACAACTTAGTGATAATAATAATTATTCGCTAATGTTGATGAGCACCTTCATGGTTCGTACAAGTTCAACCCAATCTTAATTTCTCATTCTCATTCTCATTCTTCTTGCGAGAGAGACTCACCTAATCATATCTTAATTTTTCCCAGCACCTCGATGTTCTCTTTTTCCCTTGTAGGTAGTTTTCACGTACAGCTAGAAAGAGATTGCTGCTTAATAATTAATTCCACTTTCATCAAAATGTTTAATGAGAGTGGACCCATCCTTCATAAAAGAAAGAAAAGAAAATATGTGTCGACGTATTTGTCGTGCAGATGTGTTAAATGGGCTTATTGAGTGCAATGCATGTACTGCAACTTGTCCTGAAATTTCACCTTTTTCTACTTAACTTGTTTACTTAATGGGAGCTTCCTTGCACCGGTTCACAGCATGGTTCTTGGATAAACATACAGTACAGCGCCGGCTGATGTCCTTCACATCCTACCAAGCATTGCGGCATGTTCAAGAATGGTGGGATTATGATCACAAAGTCGGGTCAATATTTACGGATCACAGGCACAGGCCTGTTCAAAACTCCATTGCACCTCAAAAATACGGGTCAATTTCTGCGCAAATAGTTGACATTTTCATAATTTTCTTCAATTTTTTGTTTTTTTTTGGGTATCCAGCTCCTATGCACCACGCAAATAGATGGGATAGGTTTTTGATTCTATTCGTGCTTTAAGAAAACACCTAAGAATTGACCGAAAAATAAAAGAAAACACCTAAGAATTAACATTGGACCTCACATGTTTGGTGTCTCTTTGCCTATGCTTTTTATGACCTTTGGCTTGTGGACAATAACTCTTTTTTTTTTTTTTCTTTAGAGAAAACGATCATTTATCAAAAACCAAGGTATTAATTATCAAAATGCTTACCCCGTCATTCTAAAACTAAGTTGTAGTATATGTACAACTTTATTTTCATATACTACATGGTCAATTCATAAGTTACAAGTAGACTCTATCTTGTTTAACCCACAAGCTAAGATAGTGAACGCAGCACATCTATTTCCTATGCCAAACTGACTTTTTCCTTTGCTAAAAAGTTTGAGAGATACAAAAAATAAATGCAAATGAATACAAATTTTACTTACGGTAATTATTATGTATAAAAAATTGTATCAATTAGAACTAATAATTATAATAGATATTCTATAATAGAATTCTTTGCTTTATAGCCCTAATGTTTGGATGATGTCCAGACTAGTTTACACACTTGAGTAATTCATCTTCTCAGTATGTTAAAAAAGCAAATCATTCACCCAGAGATAAAGAGTTTTAGGCAAATTAACCCTATGCGATTAGCTAGCTCAAGATTTGAAAGTATTAGGTCCAAGCTCATGATCTTACCGCCTTTATCTCTTGCTAAGAAGGTGGCGCTTTCCTTTCATGCGTTCCCATTCAAGCAAGAGTAAACTTCACTTCCTATATATATAGCCACCTTCTTAGCAAGAGATAAGGCGGTAAGATCATGAACTTGGACCGAATACTTTCAAATCTTGAGCTAGCTAATCGCATAGGGTTAATTTGCCTAAAACTCTTTATCTCTGGGTGAATGATTTGCTTTTTAACATACTGAGAAGATGAATTACTCAAGTGTGTAAACTATAGAAGCCGAGCTCAATTCTGTCAAGTTAAAACCCATCATGAGTAATGCAAACTAATTTTGGCTAGTCCTATTAGAGAACAACTCCCCCACCTTTTTTTTTTGTTCTTCGATGTCCTAATGCTGTCAATGGAACCAAAAGAACTTTGCCTAACCTAGCTAAAGTTCTTCCAGGTGATGAAGACGACACATTAATCTACTATTCAGGAAAGTTAAGAAAAAATGTACAATTTTCTGATTACAAGCAAAATGACAAGCCTTTTTCATCAAAAATTAAATCCACTATCAACTTTTTCTCTTTTCTCATCAACCTTTCATTATCACCTCCAAGATGATGAAAAGATTTATGAGCCAGGCAATTGCCTGCCATCAGTACGCCTCTGCACCACACGTACATAGGCAACTAGCCACTGTCAACACTTTTAAAATATATATATATATTCCATCTAGAAAATTTGTCCAAGCATCGTCCATTCTACGCGGAAAAGGGAAAGAACCTCTTTTCGCATGTGCTCATGTCCAGGCCTGTATGTTGTACCAAGAAGTAGATTGTCTTCAAATCGATATACAACGTTTCTGTCCGGCTTCGTCAACTACAAGGCAAAGAACCTTTGCACGTTCATTAATTTTTACGTTACACGCCGGTTCTGGCGAGCAGGTGGAAACTAAATTTTGTGTTTACTTTTTGTTCTCAAAAATGTGAAAAGAGGGGTGTTCACTTTTGTGGAAAGAGATGGAGCAAAGAAAATGCAATTTTGTTTGGCTATATAAAAATTAGTGAGAGAAATCAATGAGTTTTTTCTCACTAGTCACGTTGCTCAAAAAATTGGAGGACATGTTTTTAGGAAAATTCCAATAGTTAAGAATTTAATCATATATTTTCAACATTTTGAGTTCTAATTGTAAGAAAGGGAATGTGAAATTTATGAAAATAAAAATAATTACTTTCATTGTTTATTTCACAACTAATAAGTCTTTTAATAAAAAAAAACACTTGATTAGTAGGATTGTGGAAAAAGGAGAATCATATTATCACCATCATTATTATTAAAATCTTCAAATAATTTGTTCATTACACAAAGTCATTACATCGCAAGAGTTAGGAGTTGTGGGGTGGCTTTGCAACCCAATCATTGGGACAAGAACTAAGTCTCACTTGCTTTGTCATTCAACTTGCTGCTAAATTTGCATTTTTATTGATATTCATACATTTCTATCATTACAATCACTTAGAAATCTCTTTACATCTCGAATAAAGGTGTTTATCTCTTAAGGACATTTCTCTTTTAGAACCATAAGGGCTTTGTAGACCAAGAGTGAATCTGTTTCTATCTTTTTATTTGGTCACCCCCTATCCTTCTTCCTCATGCTTCATTCTTCGGGTTGATGTGGCGCATTATCCTAAAAGTTTTCAATCTAAATTCCTATCCATCTTTATAATCCCCTTAAACCTATGTTATCGTTATTATTGGATTTGACAATATATGTTCAAAACATGCCTCCTTCTTTGATTTTTATATGTGCCAATGGATTACTGTAATTTCATTTAGAGCATCAAATTGTTTTCTCTCTATTATAAAATTTGTTGTGTTATTCCACCAAACCTGAATAGCCTTAAGGCTTTGTTGTAACCATTTATTGGCAACAAATCCAATGACTTTTGTTTTCCTCTTCCTTTTAGCACTACCAAAACTCAACAATCCTACTATTTAGTTTGTGACAAAAGCACATTAAGGAATTTAAAAATGGACATGACATAATTTAAGATAGTAATAACTATAAATTTTATAAGAATCTATTTTCATACTTGAGATAACTACTTTTATTATCATGAAAGGGTTTTGTTCTCCACTCTTTTAACTATAGGGTTTATGGCCTTATTCCTTGATTTAGCAATTTTGATCAAAAGACCCAAATATCTCTATTTGTCATTTAAGGGTCCCATATTAAGGATTTGACAAATTTCCCCTCATTACTTTATAAGTGTGTTAACACTACATTGAACTCCTAACTTACTCCTATTTCCAACCTTTTTATAAGCTTTATAATAGTTCTTCATAATGTCTAGGAGTGATCGTGCCTCTTCACCTGAAACCTTACCAAATGATAAAGTGTCATCGGCAAAAAAAAAAAAAAAGTGTAATAGTGTGGGGCAATAAGGTTTAATCTTAAGTCTAATTATTGTTCCTTATTATATTGTTAGGTGTATCATTCGTGATAAGATATTCAATACTAATAGGCAAAGATAGGGTGATAGTAGTTTTCTTTGCTAAATTTCTTGCGATGGTGTAGAGTATAAGGTTATTGTTGTATTAATTATAATTTGATATGATATAGTTGAAATACATTGCATTACCTTATTAATCTAACCCTTTGAGAAGTTTAATTTAAGTAGCACTCCCTTTAGGAAATCCCACTCAACATGGTCATATGTCTTGTATATGTCGAGCTTCCCTGTCATCCTTTTGTTTCCAGCCCTCTCACTTTAAGGTGTGGAAAACTTTTTAATTGTGACTATGTTATCTTGGATAGCCCTTCTTGGAACAAAGGTTAGCTATAATGAGGATATCAAGTCATTTAGCCATGATTTGAGGCAGTTAACAATCACCTTGAAAATTATTTTATACCTAAAATTTCAAAGACCAATCAATCTGTCATTGCTTACTTGTTCCAAACACCTGATTTTAGGAATCAACATTATAAACATCTAATTTAGTTCTTTGAAAAGCTTCCTTTTCCTAAAAAATCCTTCACCATCCCTATAACATATGCTTTCACAATATCCCAATATTTTTAGAAAAAAAAAATCCTTAAAAAGCCATTTAAGTCCAACACCTTCAACACTTCTAATTAAAATACAGATGCTATTATCTCATCTTCTTGAACTTGAGCTTCTTGTATTTGTCATTACAGACCTTAGAATATTACTTAACACTTTTTCATAATTTCTACGGTTTTAGCTTTTGTACAACTCTTTAAAAAAAACCACTCGTCTTTCTTTGTATAGTTGTTGGTTATTCAATCCACTAACCATACTTGCACCTCAATTTTGTTATATAATTTCTTTGTCTCTTATGGGTGGCTTTGTTATGGAAGAATCTTATATTTCTATTTCAATACATTAATTGGTTCACCCTTAACCTTTGGTGTCAACATATCTCCTCGAGCCTCAATCAAGCTTTTTACCACCTCTTACTTTACCTTGTTTAAATTATATGTGAGTGTTACTTTTTGTATTTCCTATAACTTTCTTTTTAATTATTTTACTTTAAACTTTATATTGCCAATAACCTTACTATCTCACCATTTTATCTATTTAGCTTCCCCTTATAATTTTTGAATTTTTTTATTAAGAAGATACTTTACTCACTATAACTTAGAACATTTCATCCTCATCTCACTTCTTTACTTCATCAATTGTAGTCCATTTTGATTCAGATATGAAACTTTTGTGATGTTTTTGATTAAACACTTAAAGGTAAAGGATTATTAGACAATAATTAGATCTAATACATAATTCATGTAAAACAATGGCTTTAGGAAAAGCTTCCCTCCACTTTATATTGGCAACAACCTAACCTAATCTCTCTTAGATGTTATTTATGTCCACTTGCTGATTGGTCCAAGTGAACTAAACATTTTTAAAACTGAGGTTCAAAAGTGAGTAACCTTTTAAGAAAATTACAAAAATTTTCTTTTACACTTTCCTTATAGATCTCTTACCTTACTTCTTAAGTTCACCTTTTAAGGTGGTAAAGTCTCTAATGCAAAACCACAGCTATAGCTCCCTTTTCTTGGCAAATTCTAGTGTTGCATAAACACAACTTAGATACCATAATTTGTTTCTACCATGATTACTATATTAGACATGAATATAATGCTTAGTCTTTGCCAGCAAAGTTACATTTATATCTTCTTACCACCACAAAGTAAGTTCCCTTACTTTCCTATCGACGTCAACATATTAATAAATTATTGAAGTGTAATTATCATATAGTTTTTTTTAATTTCTAAACCCTTTATTTCATTTCCATTAGAAAGACTATCAAAGGGCAATGTTTCTAATTAAGTTCATTGAGAGCTTAAATTGTCATTGGTTGCCCTATCCTTTGACAGTTTCAAGCCAAAAGCATCATTAGTAATCGTGTGGCTATAGATTGGCCACCACCGTCTTTTTTATAATTTCTTCTACATTAATGCTTAGAATCTTAGTTTATATCTCAAAGGATTAATTCCATTAATTGTTAAGCTATGAAGGATAACCATGTTCTTTAAGGTGTTTTGCATGAAACTAATTTATTAGTTCCTTAACATTAAGCTTATAACATTTATTGGAACATTAGGTCTTTGTGAGTACTTTAAGTTTAAGCCTTTTTCTCAAGCCAAATTGAGGTTTGTAGGATATCTAGAAGCCTTTAAAGTTATCTGAAGCAAAAACCTAAAGGGTTTAGTTTGAGACTTTAAGACAAAAGGCACTATTTAGGGCTAAGTTAGTCTCGAGGCTTAACTTAGTTATAATAAGCTTATCTACTTAATGATTCAATGTCTTCATGAGTAATTTATGTTTTTAAGAGAGTTTTGACTTTACCTAACTTTATGCTTTTCTTTTGGTCTTAGGGTCATTTCTTTTTGTTTATTAAGACTAGTGCCTTTAATTAGAAGGGTCTTTTAAGACTAAGGTATGAGAAAAGGTTTTAAGTAAGTTTTGATTTTAAAAAGTGTATCTTTGGAAAGTTTCATTCTTACTGGTGACTTTCATTTTCTTAGGTAGTGTATGCAATTCAGTTATTTCTTAGCTAAGGTTGTTTTAAGGTTATTAGGGAACTTTTTTAAAGTGAGGGATTTGATTTAGGTTTGCATAGGAGTTTAGGTCATTAAAGCAACAATTAATACAATGAGAATCTAGTTTGTTTCTCCTTCTCACCCATTACCATTTCATCACCATTATTGGCTAATCGTCCCACTTCTATCAATGCAAAGTTGCCAAAATCACCCTTGGATTAGTCATTAAAGACGTTAGTGATCATCTTAAGCTTTGATTTCCTTACTGATAAGGAATTCACTCTTATCCTTAAGATAAATCTTATATTTCTTAGGTATATGCCTTCCATTTCTTTTCTGGTTAATTTTTAGAGAAAATTTCTTTCTATATGACCCAATACCCTACAAATATAACAAAAATAATAAAGGTATTCATTATTGAATTTAGGTAATAGACATTTTTCCATCCATACTTACACTAAAAGTCTCATAAAGGTATTATATTGCATGAAATTATCCAAAGTAAAGTCTTTAGGTATTACTTCTAGTTATTTAGTAAAATGGTAGGTTGTGAACTTATATTTATATCAAGGACTTAAAAAAGGCTATTTTGTTAAACGCTAAATAGGGAGGCCATTCCTTAAGGATAATATGACATATATGACATATAGCCATTAACCATAGATTGCTATTCAAAACTCTTCTTTTATCTTTTTTAGACTTATAATAAAAGATGAAAGTGTTATTTTTGAGTTTTTATATCTCTAAGTCTACTTGGATATTCCAAACTTTTGTAACATGGTCTTGACTACATTTGAACTAAATTATATTTTTACTATAAGTTTGCTTACAATAATAGTTTTTGTCACTTTTGATGTTATAATTGTGTCTTGGTCTAGATTTAAGGTAACCTTTTCATAATTAATGTTATTAGTCTTCTTTATTAACTTATTAATATCTATTTCTTGTGCCATTACTCAAGACCT
Organism: Bruguiera gymnorhiza; assembly: GCA_020883675.1. Lineage (NCBI taxonomy): Eukaryota > Viridiplantae > Streptophyta > Magnoliopsida > Malpighiales > Rhizophoraceae > Bruguiera > Bruguiera gymnorhiza. Next base: position 2,021,054 of record JAIRCJ010000087.1, read on the forward strand.
AAGTCTTGACCACTATAAAACTCAGTCAATAATGGGGTAGTAAATACTTTTATTGATAAAACTAGGTTATATAGATAGGAAACCAATTCCATAGACTTATAAGTATGAAAATAATATGACCACTCAATTTTAAAGGGTAAAGGATGTAATTATATGATTATCTCCCACCTTAAACATATGGATTAGATGACTAAATGTTAGTGCTCTATTAAAATGTAAATAGGCTAATTAAACAAGGATGTCTTCCTAGTTCTTTTAGTTGTTATAGACTAGAACAAGTTTAGATTAGATTATTCTCTTAAGAAAAAGAATAAAGAAACCTCATCTCAAATAGAAAATACTAAATGACGTATGAAATTCTTATAACTATTTTTATATTAATATATTATCATATTATATTAAAATTTTTTGGATGATTTAGTAAGCATATTTTTGTATTCATATGTATAAGTCAAATATAAAATGTAAGGATAAAATAAAGATTTAAATTTCAAGCTCAGTTATAATTAACTTATAACTTTTCAATATTCGATTAAAGTACAAAAGACCATATATAATCAAATCTCATTTTTTAAACATAATATTATATCAATCCCCTATCTTATTTTAAGACAACTAAATAAGGTATAAGTTTGGTTTTCTTTATTTGATTTTTCTTTAATTTTTGATAAAATGATCTTTTTCATTTCATTTGTTTGCTCATTTTTATTTTAGTACCTCAAATTTCATTTTTCCTTTACCTTATATATAGTCTTAACTATATATTGAACATGAAACAATGAATTTTAGCTTGAATAGTTTATAAAGAAATCATACCTTTTATGATAATATATGACTCATGTAATTTCCTTTTTGTCTAGGGCATGACTAACTGCTATGTTGAGTCATATCTAAGGATAAAAACTCTTAAAAGCATACTTCTAAATGAATACATTTAAAATACTTACTACCAAAAACTAAAATTTTTAGATTAAATATGTGCACGATTGTTAAACTTATTTTTATTATGATTGTTTAAACTTAATATATAGTATCAAACTTATTGATTCGATATTTAAACATAATATGATGAATAAGGTTAATAAACAATCAATCTTGACATAACAATGCATAAAATTACTATTGTTATCATTCAAGATTGAGTGAAGATTGATTGACTTTAAGTATAAAGACAAGTGGCTAATAACCATGATCTTGACAATCACGCCTAAAAGAGGTAGTTTTAATAAGACCTTCTATTCCATGCACTTTCATATCCTTTTACATTAATTCTTATATGTCCATTCAAATCTTTTCCACTTATATTATCTTAAAATCTTTTCTTTTTAGTTTCATATAATCTAACATAGGTATTAATAAAGTTAATAGTTTTTTTTTTTTTGCCTAATATCAATTTCATTGCAAATAGTTTAGTGAAATAAAATATTATTAAACAAACCAATTTTCTTGTCTAATTATAGTCATGGCTTCAAACAACTTTTTCTTTTATTATTAGACTTGTACTTCTTAGTCCTTAAAACAACTTAAGAGAGAGGTAAATTGAGTTTAATCAACTTGGTCACTCAACTTAAAAGCTCAATCCTAACTCTAAAGAGACAATAAGATAAATAATAATCAAGTAATAAAACAAATAATTAAATAATTAAAAATAAAAAGAGATCATAACAAAGTCTTCATAAGAACTAACAGTTTTTCACAACACTTAAAGACTTATATTTTATTACTTTTCACTAAAATACTCTTATTCTTTTACAAACTTAACTATTCACTTTTAAAGCTCGTACTTTGTAATCTTTCTTTTTCTTTTTCTTTTTGATTTTTCATGAAACTTAATCCAATTCCTCAAGATCTTATAAGGTCTTACACAAAAAAGTTTCTCAAACTCTTTTATAGACTAAATACATAATCTAGTTATTGGACATTGATTTTTTTTTTCCATAAAGAGAAATAATTGCAAAAAATAGAAAACTTTATTTTTAAGATATTGGTTGATTGTAATACTTAGACCAATTAACCAATACAAAATCTTTGTAACTTCCTTAACTTTTGCTTTTTAGTATTTTAGCCTTATTTAATAACTGCAAGCACCGTTTGGTCAATCAATCTGAATTCTCTATAATTTTTGCATTTAGTAGTTTAAGCTCTTTTAATTACTTTTGATCAACCACAGTTACATTTAAGTTGACTAATTTGAAATTTGTATTTCTTTTGCCTCTCACTTTTTGAAGTCTTCTTTGGTGTCTAGTTGACTATAATTAATGGTTCAATTGATTGACCTAAATTTTATGTTTCTTTTCTACCTTTTTTTCCACTATTTATGTTGTTTGGTCAATAATATAAGTCGATCGATCTAAATTTTTGACTAATTTTGGGTTTTCATGATTCTTTTTATCTTTTTTCAAGATCTTTTAAGTTCTTAATCAATACCTTTCTAAAATTAAAGAATTGATAGAAGATAGGATCTTTGCGAGATTGTTAGCTTATTGCAAATTTGAATTTAAAATCTTACTAAGAATAACATGACTTAAAATGATAACTATTCTTATATACCACACATGTTTGTTAATCAATCAAGTAAAAATATATAAATATAATTCAAATATATTGACATCAATTAAGTATAAGGAATACATCAAAAGTAAATAGAAGGTAGCATTGAAAACCAAAAATCCATGTTCATCTAAAGGTTTAACTATGATCATCAATCATCTCTCTCCCTCTCTGACATCTTCAAGAGTAGTGCAAGAATTAGACATCATTGCTTCCTCATCTTATAACTCACATCGAAAGGGCTTTCTTTTTGTAGTATGCTAAGAAAAGATTTAAAATCCTCCCTTAATTCCTTCATGAAATCATGCAGTTCCACTCTAATTTCATCAACATCATCTTTAGGCCCATTCAAGTTCTCTTTAAGCTCTTTAACTTCCTTAACTAAAGACAAAACATCATCTATGAAAGCTTGGAAAGGAGATAAAAGACCTATTGTGGTAGACTCTATGCTAAATCTAGATTCCCTCAAAAGAGTAAACCATTTTCCTTTATTTTCAAGTAATTTCATCTGCTTGAAAGTGGTAGCATTGGTATATCTACCATCATTAAAGTATGAAGGATCCTCTTTAATAAAGGAATCTCCTAGATTTAATAACAAATGACCACTTTTTTATTGTAAACATTTTCGAGCGTTTTCATCGTGTACTTTGGCAAGCTAAATTTTTCTTTCTTTAAGATGTAGGTTAGCACACAAATATTAAGAAAAGGCAAGTGGTCAGAATGTCTACTCGTAGGTTGATGTCTCACAATTCTTTGAAATATTATTAATCTAATTAGCAACGAGGAGGCTTTAAAGGGTTTCTTGATGTTAGTATCTTCACTTTTCTTTATTTGTCCTTTATAAATAGTCTTCGACTATACTTGGAGACTGAATTTACCCAGAATCCAATTGTCACTCCAGTTGATACTATCATCCTTCAAAAGCAACTTCCTTAACCATCACTTGAGGATTAACATTTACTTTCTTTCCATTCACATAAAAAAAAATGATTTGAATTAGAAAAAAGAAAACCTTACAAGGATATCATGCTTTATTTCCATCGCATAATTTTTCAACTCACTATTAACAGTAATTTTTACCTCCTCATTATTAACACTGCACATATAACAAAGTTTAAATATTGTATCATCAATTTCTCCACACCTTTTTCAATTCCACCCCGTCTCTCTCATAAGAATATTAGATGCACCTCACTTACTCCAAGTCATTACCATTTTCCATCATTTTACTTGTTAGGGTAATAATATTTCACTTCCCAAAACCAATCCTCTTTCGGTGGACCTTTTTTAGGTACACGCATCCATAAAAATGCAGAATCCCTTGCGAATTTTTTGCCTTGTCCTTTATAGCGGTTTTACACATTGTGAGTTATGCCTCGCATCCTTGTCCATTATTCACTATTACCTCCTGATCGACATAGTGCGTCTCAAGTTAAAAGAAAAAAAAAAAAAGGGCCAATAATTGCTCGAAAAATTCATGTTACGAGGATTTGGTTAATTTTATATTGACTGCTAACCAGATCCAATCGTTCTTTTTTGTTCGAGTTTGGGACCGACCACAATGAAATTAAGGTCTAATTAGATTAGACAAATCAAACGCTTCCTAAATTTGCAAGGCTGCCTTGTGGGCACAAAATTTATTTATTTATTTATTTGTTGTTGAACAAATTATTATTAAAGAAAAACTTGGTTTTGAATACCTATTTAAATGCCTCCATGTCTTTTTCCTATCATGAAAGGGTTGAGCATATGTTTTTTTAATGGCGATCTCGGTTGGCATATCATTGACTAGTGGCCCTTGCCGGTGCATGAATGGGCCATCCTGCAAGGGAACTCGTTAACTAGTGGACATGACGTTATGTCACATCAATTATCTTTCATGCGGAAAATATGTTCTCATACGTGAACACGGACGTGGCAACACATGGTCTAGAAGAGCTTTATCAGGATTCGTGAGTGTGCGCTTGACAATTTTTCAAGTGGACTATGAATGAGGAGCAGAAACTTTCCTGCGCAATTGGGCGGGTCCCATTTTCATTTCATGTTAAAGATACCAAGTTTTGGAGGAAAATATATGAATCCATTTGTTAAATAATACAAAAAAAAGAAAAAAGAAAATCCACTTATTCCAATTTTTATTACAATTTTAAAGGGAGACTTGGAAATTTGTTTCTCTATGCTATCTTTGGGCTGAATGATAATATGTTCTTGCTAGACTTTGCTTTATGCACTTTTCTTTTGCTCTCGGTTGGGCTCCCTCATGTGGTGATTTTATTCACTTTTATTCTTCAGAAGAAAAGCCATACAGATGTTGAAGCACAAATCCATTATTCTGAAAGAAAAAACGAAAGAACAATCCAAGCTTAGGGGTGGGGTGGGGTGGGGTGGGGTGGGAGCGGGGGGAATCGAAATACAATTAGAAATAGAAAGAGATGGTTAAGAATAAAATCTAAACGCAAAAGGTGAGGGGCATTGATGGTAAGAGCACCGTAGCATTTTTGGTATAAAAAAAAAAAAAGTTGCCTTAAATAATGAGTTCCTGGTCAGCAAAATCAAATATTCGTTCTGGAATCGATTGCCTCAATCTTGCAAATATTGAACCATAGTGGGTGATTCACCTTATTCATCTTGCACCTTCCTCACCTTTTCATGACCATAATGGATTCATTACGTAAAAAATATAAGCATCGAACCATCTAATTTGCCATTTGTTTCATCTAATTGCTGCGGGTTTATTAGTCCATAAATTACAATTTAAGATCACTCCTCTCTTTTTTAATTTCCTATTTTATCTCAAAATTTGAACCGAAGATCTACAGCATAGATATGTAGGCTTCGGATTTGACATGTACTTTACTTACTTGTGGATCCCTGATCATTCAACCCACCTGCTTGCCTTGGTGGAGCATATAACCATAAGCATAAGCATAAGCAGTGGTGGGGTAGGCCACAGACCTACAGCATTTGCAGCCCATTACAAGCCCATTATAGAAGCTGATTGAACAAGCGTTATCATGGGCCGCAAACTTCAATCCGATTACCTTTGTTTAATTATAAAAATGCCTTTTGTTTTTTATTTTTTCTTCTTCTTTCAGCCAATTGATTAGGTGGATGCACACGAAATTCTCTTTCAGGGGGATTAGAGACGTCGAATGAGTTGGGTCAAACAAATTCAAGTTAAATTATTTCATACTCATAATATTTTAAGTTGAGTTATTTGTGTCGTACTTTGCGTTTGGATCAAATTCATGTCATATTATATATTATAGTTAAAATGACATATTATTATTATTTATATATACACATAATATAATAATAATAATAATTTATACCTTATATATATTAATATTATTAAAATAAAATAAATTGATAAAAAATTTATATGATAATATTTATTTAAAAATAAAATATTTAAATATTTATCTTTAATTCTAATTTTTTAATAAATTCTCACAATTTGTATGCTTTAATATTAATTTAATATTTAGTTTATACTATCTTTTAATATTTTAATAGAATTAATATTTAAACATATATTTAATTTATCTAATTATAATATAATATATATTATAATTTAATCAATTCATATTAACAATTTTTTACATATGACTAAAATATATATATCAATATTATTAAAATAGAGTAAAAGTCAGTGAAATGAATATATAATGATATTTACTTAATTATAAGAAAATATAATTATTTGATTCAAATTTGAATTATTTTATTATTTTCTTATTTGACAATAACTTAATAATTAGTTTATAACTTTTTTTTTAATTATTTAAATGAAAGTAGGATTTCAACATACATTACAACCTAACATGAATTGCAATTTACTTTATTTATATTAACAATTTTTCATATATTTCTAACATTTTTAAATGCTTAAAATTAAGGAAAAAATAATTTTTAAAAATATAAAAATAATCCTTAATTATCCTTTTTATCTTAGAGAGAAAAAAATTAATTTAAATTTTTTCGAGAAATTACTCTTAAACTTATTTTTTATTTTTGTAAAAACAATATTCATAATTTAAGTCTTTTTTATTTTTTATTTAAATAAAATATAAACAAAAATGCATTTCTCAAAAAAAGGATAATTTATAATATTTGATATTAATTTAACAATTAAGTTGTAATCTTTTTAGTATTTTAATAAAATTAAAATTTTAACATATATCAAATTTATTCGTTTTATTCAATTACGATATAAAATATATTATAATTTACCAATTTCATGTAAACAATATTTACATATGTTTAAAATTTGTATAATACAAATATTCATAACTAAAGAAAATAAAAGAAAAAAGATAAACAATTTATAAAAAAATAATATTAAATTTGTCATTTTATTTTTTAGAGATAAAAAAATGTTTTCAAATTTAAATTTTTTAAAAGGAGAAAATATTCATAATTTAAGTTTTTTTTTATTTTCTCTTTTTTTTCTTAAAAAATAAAAATTTACTCTCAAATTTATTTTTTATTTTTTTTAAAGAGAAAGAACACTCATAATTTAAGTTTATATTTATTTTGTTCATTTAAATAAAATATAAGTAAAAACACATGTCCTAATAAATATGATAAGTTTGGATATCGCATAACTTTAATACTAATATAAATATATATTGAAAATATTGAGAAAAAGCTCAACTTTTCTTTTTTTATCATGTCATCAATTTTACTTATATAACAATATTTATTTAATTATATGATGTTTTTAGTAGACTTTTATAATTTTTAGTATTTAATATTAACTTACTAATTAGTTAGTGATTTTTCATAATATTTTAATATAATTAAAATTTCAATATACATTTAATTTATTTAATTACAATGCAATATGTATTACCATTTACTTAATTTATATTAACAAATTTTTATATATGTCTAAAATTTGTGTAAGATAAATATTTATAATTAAGAAAAAGAAAATTTTCCCAATTTTCATATAAAAAATAATCCTACATTTTTTTTCTTTGGAGAAAAAATTTCAAATTTATCCTTTTCTTATAAAAAAAATATAATTTAAGTCTTTTTTTTCTCCTTTTTATTTCTTAATAAGAAAAGAATTACCTTCAAATTTAATTTTTCTTTTTTGAAAAGGAAAATATATTCAAAATTTAAGTCTCTTTTGAATTTTCTCATGTAAATAAAACACAATTAGAAATATACTTCTTAATGAATATAATAAATCATATATTGTACAAATCTAATATTAGTGTATATTATTATTACTGAAAATGAGAGAAAGCTAATGAAATAATTATTATCGATATAAATTATGTGTTGATATTTGTTTAAATTTGAGAATATTTAAATATTTTATTAAAATTCTAATTTTTTAATAGATTATCACAATTTATGGTATTTGACAATAATTTAATTTTTAATTTGTAATCTTTCTTATAATGTAATTAAAATTTTAATATGCATATGATTTATTTAATTTACTCAATTTATAATAATAAATTTCACATATATTTAAAATATGTATAATGCAAATACTCATAATGAAAGAAAATAAGAGGAAAACATAATTTCTAAAAAAAAGAAAAATAAATTTATATTTCTTTTTTTGTTTTTTTAAAGAAAAATATTTTCAAATTTACCTTTTTTTCTTGAAAAAGTACTCATATTTGAGTCTTTTTTTTGTTTTTTTCTTTTTATTTTCTTAAAAAATATTATATAATTTATCTTTTTTTTTTACAAAAATACTTATAATTTAAATCTATTTTTATTTTTTAATTTAAATAAAAAAGTAAAATATACTTTTTAATAGACATGGTAAACCTTCCGCCTTACGTAGATTTAATATTAGTATTATTATTAGAATAGGTGAAATTATATTATTATTTTTTAATATTTTGTATATATATATATAGGAATAATCTAATATCAATATGAAATAATTAAATGTATAATAAATCAAAAATTTTATAAATTAAATGTAATATATATGGTTGTATAATATAGAAAACTAAAATAATGTGTATGTGTGATGTTTATTTTCTTATGTATATATATAAATAAAGTAAGAAGTAAAAATATAAAGAAATATTAAATAATAACAATATTTTATTCTTCAATAAAAATATTTAATTTTAGAAGATTATGATTTGTTTAGGTTAAGTTTAGATGGGTTCAAGTTAGAGTCACTTTGAATCAAATCATTTTAGGCCAAATTACTTAAGGGTTATGTTACATTTAAATTGAGTTATCCAGTTGGATTGAGTTTTAACACGTTTAAAAAGGGATGCATCAACAAGATTAATATACTTTATTGATCAAGTCTTTCAATGTCAAACTATGCTTAAATTTTTTTATTTTAATAAAATCAATATAATTTGACAAATAATCAACAAGATTTTAAATTTTGTGAATTATGAGTTTATTTTTTAAATTGTTAGGATTGGTGAATATCTTAATTTTGTCAATTGCATAATCTTCTACAATGCAAAGTTCTTGTACAACAATCTTCTCTTCAGTATTTTCCTTGTAAGCACCCAAAAAAGTAATATGTTTAATTCATAAGTCTTTAACAATTGGTGTTTCTTTTATTCTTGATATACTCATGTGTAATTAAGATTTAACTCCACAGTCACTACTTCTTGGACACCCAAATTAATAGGACTAACAATAAAAGATTAACTAGACATAATTTCGTGTAATTCATTATTTGTTAGGAAATAAGAATTAAATCTTTTATTAACTTGATCTAAAATATCATCAAATATATAATCATCATAAAATTTAAATATTAATAAATTTTTCATATTTATTTATAATTAAAATTTTGACTTATCTAATTTAAATTAATAATATTAAATCTCTTCCTACTAACTGTACTATCTTGAAGTTTGCAATACCAAATTTTCATTTTTTTTTCTTAAAAAGTATCATTGTATTTAAGGTAAATTTTAAGTTTAAAATCAAAAATATCTTTAAAATTAAGAATATGTTTACAAATAGATTAATTATGAGTGAAATTTGTAATATGAGATCTATTATTTTTATTATCTCATAAAATACTTTAAATAGAATTTTTTTTCTTCACAATTGTCATCATTAAAAAAGTTATTTGGAATTTTGTAAGGTAATATTAATATAGGACAAACTTGTTTTTATATTACTTAATGTATGACGAAAGCACATAATATGTGATAATTAAAAATATAATTAAAGGCTAATATTTCGATTGAACTTTTAAAGTAATGTTCAAAATTCAACATAATAGAACAAAATTTCACAAAAAATAATAATTTTATTCATATTTAATAAATGAATAAATTTGACTAATTATTAGTCATAAGACTTATAAACTTATTTATAATAAAAATTATCTAACCAAATATTTACTCATTAAATAATTTAATGATTAGGTAAAACTAAAAAAAAATTAAATAAACATATTATATAATTACTTAAAATAAAACATATCAAAAATACAATAAATTGTAAAAATTATAATATTAATAATAAAATAATAAAAAATATCACTCAAAACTTGTTCTATATTAATTGTTAATTGCATGTTTTAGCACTACCGATAAAAAAAGGAAAAATCAAAACGTTACGTTCAATTATTTTGCAAAAGTCCCATGAGAGTAACATATCATATTGTATAGTATGATTTATTATAACTATAGGTAGTGATAATAAATATATAATAACCAACTGTGAAAATATTGTGTGGCACTTAGCTCCCCACCACGGAGCCCTGATGAAAGTAAATTAGGGTAATGAGGTAAATATCTTTGCCCCTTTTAGCTCGTGAGGAGCAGAGCAAAATAAGTTTCAGGGGCATTTCCGTCACTCTCTCGCAAAATCTTTAGAGAAAGCAAACAAATCGCAGAAACCAAACGCACCTTTCGTCTGAAGGGCATTATCGGAAATAAGAATTAAGTGTACAAGCTTTGTTTTTTTGTTTTTTTGCCGCTTATTTCTGACAACAATAGCCAAATCGAACAACAAAAAAAGCAAAAAAGTGCATCTCTCTCTCTCTCTCTCTCTCTCTCCTTCTGTCTATTTCTGTCTCTACGATTTTGTTTGTGTGAGCCTGTAACGCATCTCTTCTTCGAAAGCCCATTGCCTCTCCCTCTCTCTCTCTCTCTCTCTCTTTCTGTGCATCTTTTTCTCTGTAGGTGTTCTCGAGGTGGGGGGATTTGATCATGGCGTCCGAGAACTTACCCGACAAGAACGCCGTGTTTAAGAAACTCAAAGCCAAGTCCGAGAACAAGGTTTTTGTGTATTCTCTCTCTCTCTCTCTCTCTTTTTCTTCGCTGTCTTTTTTCTTCGATTATTCAGTTTTTTTTTTTTTTTTTGTGGATCCGATTTAGATCGAAAGGTTTTATTTTGAGAGATCCTGATGCTTTGGATTTTTTGGGGGTTGGGTGGGGATTTGGTTGTTTTCTTTGCCTTGCTTTTAGATGTGTTTTGATTGCAATGCCAAGAACCCGAACTGGGCGTCTGTGACATATGGGATCTTCCTCTGCATCGATTGCTCCGCCGTTCATCGTAGCCTCGGCGTTCACGTCAGCTTCGTTAGGTAAATCTGATACATGGTTTTTTATTTTTTTGGTTCTTTATTTGTTTTAAATTCGGTATTTTCTGTCCTTTTTTAACCTGGGTTTCGCATTTTATTAACTGATTCGGATGTTTGTTTGCTCGTATGCAATGTTGTTTTGTGTTTGATTTTCTTGCTCCATCACAAGGTAATGGTGTTTCTTTTCAAATGAAGCAAAAATGGGGTGAGTGTTGTGTAATGAATGGAATAGGATACAATTGTAATGTAAAAACTACATGTAGTTAGTAAGTGACGAAATCCTGGTGAAAATATAATTTTATGATGAAGTTCACTGCAAGTTCATAAATCTCTTTTCATTATTTCTTTTTTAAAGTATTGATGTGGCAAATTTGATTATTTAAACGGAAGAATGCAGTATTAGATTAGATGTAAATTATGAAGATGGACAATTTGAAGTTAAGAAATCAATTTATACATAGCCCAGATCAAGTGGATGGAAGTCCATAAAGCCCAAGTTCACAAATTCTGTGCAGAAAAAATGCAGCTCTTTAGACAGATAATTCAGCATTTAAATATTTCCTCATCATTTTCTTTTCATTTTCAGTACTTAAAAAAGAAAGCATTAATCCAAGTGATAGCCTTATGTTGTGAATTTGCAGTTTATATTTTGTGCCTAATCTGTACTAATTTTAAATATATATATATATATATATATATATATTTATTATTATTATTTTATTTTTTTTCTAATTTTTTCAATTAGCCTGTTAATCTATATTTAATCTTGTTTAAATTGGTTGTATTTTGGCAATCACTTTCTTTTATTTTTTTTATTTTTTGTTCTGCAGAGAAAGCTTTGTGAGTTAAAATTTGTTGAAATTGAGACCAGTCATTATGCTTGTTTATGTGTCACTGAAAGTTGGTAAAAATTAGCTTGTATTTTGTCATTCGGACAACTGAACTGTACTGTGGAAATGAATTTCTTGTTTTTGGTTTCCACAAACTATTTGCTTTTGATATCCTTCTGGACCATGCCATATGTAGCAAGGTAGGCCTATTTTCTAGACTGGACTGTGGAAATGAATTTCTTGTTTTTGGTTTCCACAAACTATTTGCTTTTGATATCCTTCAGGACCATGCCATATGTAGCAAGGAGTAAGAAGGTAGGCCTATTTTCTAGACTGGACTGTGGAAATGAATTTCTTGTTTTTGGTTTCCACAAACTATTTGCTTTCGATATCCTTCTGGACCATGCCATATGTAGCAAGGAGTAGGAAGGTAGGCCTATTTTCTAGACTGGAGCCAACGATTATCCTATAATATACATATGCAGTTCATAAATCAACCTTAAAGAATCTCTGGCCATTTTCTTGTGGAAGCTTGAAGCGCAGGTGGAATTACCACTGGTCTAGTTTGCCGTATTAGTGGGAATTAGTTAACTTTTGAGCCCTTTATTGCAGTACTGTGGACAATGCCTGCAATATCTCTTTTGTTTGTCTTCTTTTCCTTTAGCATTTCTTTTCTGGGGAATGAGCTGTCATTACAAAAATTTCTTTTATTTATGTATAGGTCTACAAACTTAGACACATGGACTCCTGAGCAATTGAGAACCATGTGCTTTGGTGGAAACAATCGTGCCCAGGTTTTTTTTAAGCAACATGGTTGGACAGATGGGGGAAAAATTGAGGCCAAATATACGTCTAGAGCTGCAGATTTGTATAGGCAATTACTGTCCAAAGAAGTTGCCAAAAGTATGGCGGAAGACACAGGGTTGCTCTCATCGCCGGTTGCTTCTTGTTCAGCCCAAGCAACAAATGGACTTCCAGATGTCAAGAGCAATGATATTCCTAAAGAAAGCTCATTAGGAAGGCAAGATAGAGCTGATATTTCTCCTTCCCCAAAAGCTTCCCATCCGGTTAGTACCACTTCGGTCAAGAAGCCTCTTGGGGCCAAGAAAACTGGGAAGACAGGGGGGCTTGGGGCGAGAAAGCTCACTACAAAGGTAGCTCTTTACATTCACCTTGGTGGACAAATAACTATTGGCATATAATTTCTTAAAAATGGTATCTGTTGCATCCTTGTATGTGTAACCCTTAGTTTTAATATGGCAACCTTGTTAATTGCAGCCCAGTGAGAATCTTTATGATCAAAAGCCTGAGGAACTAGCTCTTCCTGTTCCTTCCTCTACTAATGATACACCAAAAAGTGGCATATCTTTCACATCTCGCTTTGAGTATGTAGATAATGTCACATCTGCTGAGCTGATTTCTAGTGGCCCACAAGTGCTTAGCCATGTATCTCCTCCAAAGTCTTCAAGCTTTTTTGCAGATTTTGGAATGGATAGTGGCTTTCAGAAGAAAGGGGCCTCAAATTCCTCAAAAGTTCAGGTAAGCTCCATGTCCCTTATTACCTACTTATTGACAACTTTATGGTGCTATTTTAAATTCTGTTCCAACAAATAAGTTACAGGGTTGTCACGATATTTGAAAGGAATCTAATCCAGATTTTGCCAGTGAATTGATATATTGCAGCTAAACATCTATGGATATATGTGGATATACTTACATGGCAGATGCAATTTTAGTTTTTCTGACTAATTTATTGTGTTTTATCTTCCTAATATTTTCATAGAGCTTGTTCTGGGGAGTGTGATGAAAACATTTATGTTGTTCTGCTGTTTGCTGTTTGTTCATATTGGATGCATCACTTAGAAAGGTTGAAAGCCAAGACAAATGCGGATGAATCCAGCATTGAACACATTAAGCATGGAGACTTGGTCTGAATTGTGTCTTATATTCATTAAATTGAACTTTCTGTTGAGGGTTTAATTCATGTAGGTGTGAATTCTGCTTAGAAATCTTGCTTTTGGGGCTGTCCGGCTAAATGTTTTGAACAAAATTCTGTCCTGAAATGACTTTTTGGCCTATTTATGTAAAGAAATAACTATAGCAAACAAAATATGTAATTGGGGATGTCAATTCATTGAATCACACAGCAGAAGCAATAGTTGTTTATTCATGTATCCTATATTACATGGATGTTAAACCTCTTTTCTATTACCATTTGTTTATTTTGCACAAATTTGCATAAATTGTTGTTAATGCAATTACAATAATGACAAGAGATCATGGATTCCTGTAAAATAAAAAAAATAAAAATATAAAAAATTTTGTGGGGAGGGTGTTAGCTGGTGGCATGGAAGTCTTGACCCCTGTTAGATTTGAAATATGAGCAATACTCGTCATGCTGTGCTGTGACTTATCAGTTTGATACTACAATAATTAGTGCAATCTTGAATGCCCCCCTCTTATAAGCTGGGAAAAGCATGCTTATCCTCTACTAAGTGGGCATCCTCCTATTTTTTAGTACCCTATTAAAGAGCTTAGTCTGCCATGTCACCTCTCTTTCCCCCAAGACTTCTAAGCTTCAATCAGTATCCCATCTGGTCCACATGCTTGTCCAGTTGTCCCCCTTTTGTCTTCCTCTTACTTTTAAAGGACAAATACTCCTTGTGTAGATTACCTTTTTATTGGGTCACTAAGGTTGCCAAGGTAGTTCCAAGTAAAGAGTTTGTCAAAATATCTTCTCTAGTAATTTCATCTTATTTAACAAGCACCTTTTGCATATCATCCTTAATGTACTTGACTTATTTGATGTGCTGACCTTTTTGTTCCTTAATTTGAGCTAGTCTATAAATTCTCTTATCTTCTTCTTCATTCCAAGTATGCTATATAAATTATCAACCATATAAGCCAAAAAAAAAATGCATTGTACATAGAGTGAAAAAAAAAAAAAAACTGGTATAAACATATTCTTACAGTATCTGGAATTAAATTGTTAGGAATGATTGTAGGTACACATCCAACTTACATTTTATGTCTAAGTTCCTCTGGGATATTTCTTGTTCTGGATCAGCATTATACATTAAAAAAACCTGTGGAGACCTGTGCCTAGAAATGCTTCTGATCCTAGCATCCTAGACTTTGTGCCTTAAAATTGTATTAAATGGAAAATATTTCTACCTCTTAGAAACTTTATTAGAAGGATTTTGATGCTTTTCATCCTCTATATTACTCTCATTGGCCTAGTCATCTTGACGCCTATTATACTTTCTTTAGTTTCAAGCTCAAATAGGAGAAATTCACCTGAAATTGTTGGAGTTTCTTGGAGATTGATGGATTGTTGAATTGTTATGTGCTTTACCTTGTTGTGTACAAGGCACAAGCATGGGTTTTTTTGACATCTGTTACATATGCAGGAAACAGATGAAGCAAGGAAAAAGTTCTCAAATGCAAAGTCAATCTCATCAGCCCAATTTTTTGGCGACCAGAGTAAAGCTACTGATGTTGATACTCAAGTTTCTTTGCAGAAATTCTCTGTACGTGTAGTTGCTATAATTAACTGGCTTGATTATACTTCTTTCTAACAACAGGTTCAGAATGCATTGTTTTGTATGTTTGCCATTCAATGTGTTCTGCATGTTATCATTTGTCACAATCTAAGGAGTCCACGAAAAATATGATCAATGATACCTGTCAAGTTGTTTGACTTCCTTACCTTAAAGTTGCTCAACATTGTCAAAAGCTTAAACTTTCATAGGAAATGATCAGTTCATTCCAAACAAATTATGACAAATGTACTACTGCTTTTCTTCTATTTGCTGTTAGGCCAAGGTGGTAATTTTCATGTTGTTTCCAGGGTTCCGCTGCTATCTCCAGTGCTGATCTTTTTGGTCACAACAACAGTGACTCATCTATTGATATTGCTACAAGTGACCTCATCAACCGGATCTCTTTCCAGGTATGTTGTGTGTTTTCTTTACTGCTCCAGCATTGCTCAAATTTTCGGTAAGTGAGAAAATAACAGTTCCTTCACAATGCGTTGATCAATGGTGTCCCCTCGTCTCTGCTTCTCAGGCACAAGAAGACCTCTCTTCCCTTAAGAATATAGCTGGAGAGACTGGGAAGAAGCTCAGCTCATTGGCCTCCACTTTAATAAGTGATCTTCAAGACAGAATCCTCTAATATTGTTATTCCTATATTTGGAAATACATGGGGAACTTGTTACAATGCATGCCGATATTTGTGTAGTGAAACGTAAAATAATGAGACTCGTTACTAAAATTTTTGGAAGATAAATAAAATTAAGAATTTTTTCGACTTCGTGACGTTATTCTGTGGGGCAGTGATTTTGGTTGTGTGTTTTGCTGTCTTAGCATATCCTGTAAAATCCCGTACAGGTTCTTGTAATGTATTCATAAGAAACAAAATTCTAAAAATTCCTTTGGTTTTTCTTTATACATGTGGAAGTTGATATGCTGCCAAATACAGGGTCTGGTGCTACTTCTCAAAGGGTGGTTTAGAGGGTGTTTGTTTCTGCTTTTTCATGCTGCTATTACTGTTTACCTTGAATCAGCATGTGCCATAGAATGTTTGGTAAAATATTTGGTTCTGCCATTGCAGTTGTGTTTTTTGCCACAAATTCTCGCCAATAGTTTGAGAGTTGTGAATAATTTCTTTCAATTGTTTATCTGAAAAATGTAAAATTGATTGAATTATAATTAAATTCTGATGGTTTTGTGAAATTTAAAATAAAGGCATTGAATTTATGCTATTGTTTCCACATCACATAAAGTTACTGTTTTTATAAATTTATGATATTTATTTGTTTGTATAGAGAGTTTATTATAAATGAACTGAATTCCCACTGAAGTTTATATGGGAAAAAATTATTAATTGTAGAGGTGCTTATTTTTTAGCAACTTAATACAACACAATTTATTCACTATGTATTGTGTCAACTGAAAAAAGAATTGGCAAACGGAGCTCAACCCAAGTAGGCTTGTGGGGCAGGCCCGGGTTTGAACCTTGGCTTGCCCTATAAAAATTTTTCCATTCCTCAATACAGCTAAGGAAAAGATAAAATTTAATTAAATTCTTTTAAATTTTTTTTTTTCATGCTAGACAAGTGTTTGAGTCATATTACCTTCAAATCCTAATCGTTAAGTGTAATTTAATGCCCATTAAATATAAAATTTAAGATGAAATTTAGTATTTGAATCTTAAATCTTTTTGATAATGAAATCATTTTCTTTACTCCCACAAGACCAAAAATGACTATCACGTCAAATTTGTTTGCATGTAACATTCTGTACCAAAGAAGTGTTTGTCTGAAACTTGAAAAAATAATTATAAAATATAATTCGAAGTAACTCGACATTTAAGCAACCCAAACATGATTTGACCCAAACCCAACTTGATGTAAAATTTATTTGACCTAACATGGGACTCCATATACAATATAATTTCACCTAAAATAATTCAAACAACTTGAAACTCACTCGAAATTGAAATACCCTAGTGGTTAAAATATTAATAACTTGATTCTTAAGTAACTAAAATATAAATAATTTGAATTCAAGTAAATTTATAATATAAATTTATAAAATGGCTTAAATTAGTTTAAATTTATTTATGTAATAAAAACATCTTATTTATTCTAAAACTTGTAAAATCGAGAGTATTTATTCTCAAGCCATTCAGAATTCGAACTTATGCAATTATCAGGAGAACAAACCCTATAACCTCCCAAGACTATCTTCTTAGATCTAACGTGCATTTCCATTCAACATTTCTCTCCCCGCATAAGGAGACATTCATATAAAGTTATTGCCATCATCATCCCCTTTAGGATGGTTGTAGTACGGTGATTTGGATGGAGCACGAGTATATGGTGTTTTAAATACAAGCAAAAAACAATCGTATATGTGTTTTATTCAAATTTAATTATCCTTGGACTCGCTCGAGCGGCCAGTGGCTTTCATAGTTACGGTGCTGGTGAGGAGCAAAAATTCTGCCATGGTGCAGGTATTGCCAAGAGGTTAGGTTCTTGCCAGTCAAAAGCACCAAGCATACACCTCTGCTGTGTCTAAATGACCCACGAATCCCCTTCCCAAAACAACAAAATATTTCATTTAATATATATTTTAACGGATTTATTATTGCACTTAAGTCTAATATTTTACGGTACTCAAAAGAGCCGATTCCAAGACACCAATTATTAATATTAGACTACAATACAAAAATTCATTACATTTTTTTATAAGTATATATTTTTTTTCTGTCTTTTATTTAAATAAAAAACTTAAATTAAGAGTTTTTTTATAAAAATAAATTTTAAAATATTTTTATTTTAAAAATAAAAAGAAAATTTTATGATTTCTTCTTTTCTAAAAAACATTATTTTATCTTTTTTGTTTTATATTTTTTAATTATGAGTATTTATATTGTGTAGATTTTAAATATATGTGAAAAATTATTAATATGAATCAAATAAATTATAATGGAGTAAATTAAGTGAATTAGATATATATTAAAAATTTAAATTTTATTAATGTATTATAAAAAATTACAAATTAATTATTAAGTAAATGTTAAATTAAAATTTAAATTATTTTTAAAATTAAGTAAATAATTTATTAATTCTTTCTCAATTTCAATAATATATACTTATAATACAGATTGGTAACATAAGGAAAAGAAAATTCAAAGGTGACCGTGTCTTGGATCAAACAAATAGCCTACAAGCAATCTACTTACTGTTCAATGCATCTAAATCCCTTCATCTAAGCAATCTATAGGTTCTCTTTGATACCCTAGAGCTCAGTCATCATGTAGAAGCCAAAATCAAATGTTGACAGAGAATCCAATGATTCTATTTCCCGAGTTATCTCTGAATAATATATCTGGCAGCACCTGAAGTATCATATATGAGCTGTAATTCAATGTTCAACTTGTAATTTCACTTAGAAGAGAAATTTCAACTAACCAAGTGTGACGATTTAAGATGATGCGGAGTAATTTGCATTAAAAAAAATATTTTTTAAATTGGCAGCTAATCACTTACAATTAATTAGTTACAATTAATTAGTTGTTGATTAAAAAAAAATGAATCAATCATTTATAACTTTATTATTATTATAATTATTGTTTCCTAAAAATTAGGATTTAAATTTTACACTTAAGGTTAAGAGTTTAGGTAAGTAACTTTATATGAATATATGTTAACAATTGTCAATATGTAAATATTATTGGGTTGAGTCATTACATTAAAAGGAATTTTAAGGAAGTTAAAATTTTCTCTAATTGTAGATACATGTTATAAAAAATGTATAAAAAGAAAATTATTAGTGTTAATAAAAATAATTTTTTAGATATTTTTAAAAATAAACAAACACTTTCTAATAAATTGTTTACTCTTTAAAAAAATAAAAAATACATATTTTTTATTAATTTTTATAATAAAAAGTTCTTGATATGTGAACAAGATATTATCTAATATAGTTATATTATCTTGATTGTGAGAAAGATTTCATTGCTAATTTTTAAAAATCTTAAGGAGTAATTATAATCTTAATTATGATTTTAACTTTTTGATTTAATATTGTTATCAAAGTGTTCTTAAACTAATTCTAACATAAAAAGAACATAAAAATTGCTATTTAACCTTTTTATTATTTTATATATAATTTTTGTATATATTTAAAGTTGATATATTTAAAAATTTATTTCTTTTATATACATTATTATCATTTTATAAATTTTGCATGTGATGAGATGTTGATTTCTACAACATGTAGTAAAAATTTCATAGTTCTTGTCGTATGCTCTTTTTTAAAATTAATGTTAAAAATGACAATTTGATGATGTAAAATTTATATATATAGAAAGTAGTCATTATAGAAATTTAAATTATATATTACTTGTTATTTTTGGATGTGTCAATTCAAAGTTATTGAATTTTAAAATTTTAAATTAAATATAAAATTTTAAGATAAAAAAAGAATTAACTCTAAAAAAATTTTAATTTCACATGTTTAAATGGGTTTTTTCAAATCCATTATTAAATGAGTCAGATTATGATATATGTCAAAATTTTATGGTCATTAGAGATTTTGATGATGGTGAGTACACTACACTATTTGGGCATATGGGTAAAAAAGAGTGTCTATTTAACTAATTTAGTGTGCAAAAAAACACTATAACATATATTAACCATTATTTAGAAGACATCACTTGACAATGTTAACCAAAGTAAAAAAATATATATATATTTTGCCTTTATATTTCATTGACAAATTAGAGTGTTATGTACTAATCAATAAAAATTTTTCATTTAATATTATTTTTTTGATTATTCTAAAATAAATGATTTTTTTTTTAAAATTCATAATAATTAGTTAAAATATAAAATATATATAAAATTTGAATCAAAAATTTTCTAATTATGTACTCTATAATATTCTAATATTATATTTTAAAAATTGATAGATTATAAAATGATTTTTTATATTGATATTTTTTAATATCCTTTTAGTTTTATTTAAGGATAAAATATAGTTTACATAATGCAAATTTTAACCAAAAGGATGAAGAAAGAGCATCTTAGAAGAATGAATTTCAAACAATTTGAACAATTGAGAAATTTATATAGCTAACAATTTTTTTAACACTTTTAAAGAATGCAAAATGAAAAATAATGAGAAATTTATCAAACAAGCCAAATATATGAGATTTTTAATTAATCATTTTGGAACCTCAATGACTAAAAGACTTTAAAAAGAGGTAAAAATTGAAATTATGGTTAAGTCATTGACAGGCTTTTAAAGGGTTGAGATGTGTCATGAGTTGGAACACACCAAGTACATTATCAAGTAGTATGATAACCTAAAGGATACTTTTAAGAAAGCATAGAAATGCCATATTGAACATACAATAAGGTGTTCTACTATATTGTCATTGAGTTATAATCTTTAAGCTGTAAGACATATTTGTTTTGACAAAATAAAGACAACTTTATGGCTTTTGAGAGTTGGACTAAAAGTCATTCGAGATATAGAAAAGGATGAGATTTTACTAACTAGTAATTTTCTATTTTAAACTTAATACCTTTTCTAAACTATATGTAAAAAAAAAAAAAGTCTTAGTTATGACAAATGATATTATTATAATATTATTCCTTATTTGATATTATATGTTTTTATATTTAATGTATGTAAAATTTTATTGTAAATATCTATTATATTTTTTTATGCGTTTAATAATTATCTTTAATACATATACTTTACATATATGACAAATTAACTAAAAAGTGACAGTTGTTAAGTTGATTAGATTCTAAGAATCTTTACTTAATAACTTAGATTTTGATAAATTGAACTAAATTAAAATAATCTAGTATTAGTATGACAAGAGATGATTAGGAACATTGTGAACTTTTGATTCTTTCATTAATTTTAGATTATTGTTAATTTATTTGAATGTTAATGCAAAATGAATGGTTAAAGTATTAGTACCAATCATTGATAAAAGTTTCAAAGGTTATTGTAACCATAGTTGTAAAAAATATTAACAATAAGCTCAACAAAGAGGATAAGTTGAATGGTGAAAGTTATGTCATATAGTACCATAAGGTTCAGTATATCCTTGAAGAGCATGAAGTGCTAAAAACTATCAATCATGTCATGGTAGACCTTGAAAAGGGTTCCTCAACTCAGTAAAGGCCAGACCAAGAGGTCTTTAAGGCTTGGGAAAAAAAGAACAATACGGTTTATAGTGCTTTACTTAAGAATATGGAAGATGATCTCATATGTGAATTTGAGGAGTATGAGATTATTACGTAATGTGGTTGGCTTTGAAAAATAAACTTGGGGGTACTTTGACTATTAAGTTAAGAGACTTAATGATCAATTTTGACATTTATCAATTATCAATGAGCATACTTAGATGAATATATTCGTGAATATTACAAACAAATTACTTATCTAGAGGTATATGATAAAAATATTGAACCATTAAATGGTTGTAAGATGTAGCATGTAGTTGAGAATGATAAATGTTACATTTTCCATTTAAGCAAATGCTTAGTAGACTAAGGAAGTCAAGGAGAAATAATAAAGACAAGTCTCCAAAAAGGTATGATAAGATAACTAGAGTAAAAGTTAAGATGCAATGTAAGTGGTGCCATGAATTTGTTCGTAAAAAAAGAGGGTTGTCATCACACTGATTTGCTAATACCTACTATATAAGCTAGGACAAGTGTAAGTACAACTATTTATCTTAATTATAAAGTGTGATATAATCCTAACATTGTATTATTTATTATCTTTATCATTGTCGTCATCATCATCATCATCATCATTATTATTAGGGGTAGGGAAAAAAGAAGGGGAGAATAAAGAAAGAAACAAGTTTTGCTCCATAATTATAATATATCCAGAGAGAGAGAGAGAGAGAGAGAGAAAGTAAGGCATTAAAAACCCAATAGGGCCTCATACAACTCAAGTGAGATCAAATTGACATGACAACTATTTGATTCTCACAAAATAAGGCTATTATTGTTTGTTTTTGTATATATGGTAAGAAAATAAGGAAACCAAGAAAGGGCAACACTATAACAGTAACTAGCTTAGGAATAATAACAGCATGAAATCAATCTACCATTAGGATTAATAGGAAAAGGATAAGCAATATAAATTTATAGGCTAATCCATAATTTATGAAGTAAAAGGAAAATATTGTAGTAAAAAGGAGGTAAGTAGGGATGAGCTTTGGAGTTATGACTTTAATTAAGATTGATTATGGCTATATATGGGTAAATAATAATGTGATTTTAGCTTTCATGTAAATTAAGTGTAATGTTGTATTAAAAAATATTTCACTTAACATTTTAGATGCCTTCACTTTGAGCTACAACCTTGATTTTTAGCGCTAACCAAATTATGACAAGCACTTCGTAATATTGTGGACAATCAATACCATATTTAGGTGGCTTATCTACATTCTAACAAATATAGAGGACAAATATAAGGAATATATAAGTAAAAATATGACATTAGGCTCTATAAATTGTTGTGTTGTTAGGTAAATGCGAGTTGTACTAAATGTGGCTGAGATTTTATATTTATTACCTTATTATTATAATTACAGCAAACTAAACGTAAATAATCTAATAGGTTTTTTTTTTATTATCTTTTTATTGAGAACTTGTAATGTTAAGAAGTTGTGATTTAATCCTAAATGATGACTTATTTTGTATGTAAGGATAATGATATCATTTAATATAAATAGTTTATTGGCTACTTTCTAAAGTTTTGAGATTGTTATCTCCTTTTCCAAATACAAATGATATTGTCTGCATACAAAGTGAACAAACTTCATAAAAATTCATTTCCATTAAAATGCAAACATTCTCTAAACTTAAATAAATATTTGAGTCAAACTTCCAATTTAGAATTTCCATCTAACAATAGGTTGTATACAATAAAAAGAAATGTGATGACAAAAAAAAAAAAAGAAACTTTACAACAAATATAAACTTTTTCCTTTTCCATTATCACTTAAACATAAACTAATAATAACAAATGTGCAAAGTACATACAAATACAAATATAGTTTGTGGTTGCATCTCAATATTGCATTTTCTTTTACCAATCTCTTGTTTTTTAGTTTCAATTCAACATATTTAAACAACACCTTTCTTATATGCTTATCTTGCTCTTACTATCACAGTTACAGTAAACTATACATAAATAATCTAATATGTTTTTTTTATTATCTTTTTGTTAAGAAGTTATAATTCTATCTTAAATGATGACTTATTTTGTATGTAAGGATAATGATATCATTTGATATAGATATTTTATTGACTACTTTTCTAAAGCTATGAGATTATTATATCTTTTTTCTAAATACAAGTGATATTGTCTTCGTACAAAATGGACAAACTTCATCCAAATTCATTTATATTAAAATGCAAATATTCTCAAAACTTAAATGAATATTTAAGTCAATTTTCCGATTTAAAATTTCCATATAACAATAGGTTACATACAATAAAAAGAAATGTGATTAAAAAAAATACTACAGTAAAAATAAACTTTTTCCTTTTCCACCGTCATTTAAACATAAACTAATAACAACATAGATACAAATATAGTTTGTTGTTACAACTCAAGATTACATTTTCTTTTACCAATTTCTTGTTTTTTAGTTTCAATTCAACACATTTAGAGAACAACTTTCTTATATACTTACCTATATTATACACGTTCTTTTTTTTTTTTTTTGGACTTAATTTCCTCTTCCAAATACTTCATCCAAGACAAATGGTGAGTATTTCTCTCTCTCATTTAATTAAATCTAACTTCTAATTCCTTATTTTTTCTATAAGGTATCCTTATAATTTCCTTATATATCTCACATATTTTTAGGTTGTACCATCTAAAAAACTATAATATAATTTCTTTTAAAACCATTAACCCACAAATCTTCTTTCTAAATTGTTTTAATTGCAAGATATATAAACTTAGGTTGGTACTTCATACTTGCAAGTGATTTGTTATACTTTTAGGCTTGTTTGAAAACATGATAATTTACCATTGATTTTATCGCTCATAGTAACCTGTATTATTTTAAGTACAAAACTTTTTCTTTACCTAAGGTTAGGCACCTTAAGATTTAAGGAATAAAAAGATGTCAAAGAAAAAAGGAAAGTTAAAGACAAAGAAAAAACAAAGAATCACATTATGTAAGAAGCAAAAAACAAGTAAACATATTATAGATATTTAAAGGTATAATTAAATATCAAAATTAGAATGTTTAATTTTATATTTTGTTTATTATTAAAAAGATAATAATTTTTTATAAAAAACAAATTAAAACTTAATTTTATTCAATTTAATCTTAATTTGTTTATTTAGTTTTTAAATTTTAAATAATAATAATATTCTAAAATTAGTTTTAATTTTATATAAATTAAATTATATTCAATAATTTTTCGATTTCATATAATATGCCATTGTTATTTTGTTTTTATTTACCCATAAACTCTTCTCTCTCTCTCTCTCTCTCTCTCTATATATATATATATATATATATTAGTTGAATTAGTGAATTTACTTTCTTAATCTAACGATTAGTTAAATTTATTATTAAAAAATTATAAAAATTATCAACTTGATTTAGGATCAAATTTGTGAATGGTAAATAATTACAAATAAATATATATATTAATCAGAAAAGACAAAAAAAACGCATACTTTTCGGCTTTCCCTCCCTTTTGATCTTCCTCTTCAAATTGGAAACTCATATCCTCCCTAAAATCTTCAAAATCATTCGGAATTTTTCAAGAGAAAAAAAAATTCAAATCGCAAACCAAACAAGACTGACTTCTAGTTCTTGCCATATATACACACTCTCTTTTTCTTCTTGTTGGCTTTTTTTTTTCTTTCTCTCGGAAGAGTGACGCATATTTGGGCAACTGAGCCGAATCTTGGTGGGTCTTCTTTGATTCTTCGTATAATGGCTGAACCTGCTGATGGTTCTTCATCTTCTCCGCTTACTTTGGCCTGGGAGGGTCAGTCACCGGTTGGTTCATCGCCTAATCGAAATGGGTTTTCGCTGTCTTCAGAGATTGAACCAGTAGATGAAGAATTCATGGATAATACACCTTCCAATAATGCTGGTAAGCGAGTTGGTTTACCATTTTCATCGAATATGAGCAATTCTTGCAAAACCCTAGTTGGGTTTTTGTCTGATGCACGTGCTGAATCAGTTGCAATCTCTGAATCTGTGGAAACCCCGGGTGGGTTTTTGTCTTCTGAACATATGGAAACCCTAGGGAACCAATCAGTGGAACCCATGTGCTCAGACATTGTTGGGCCTCTGTTGTCTTCAAACGTTGGTATTGCATATGCAGACAGTTTGCTTGCTTCCTTGGCATATCCAAATGGGTCCTTAATGGATGAGGATCAATCTTTGGCATCAGCAAACGTTGAAACCCCTCTTACTTCCTTGGCATATCCAAATGGGTCTTTAATGGATGAGGATCAATCTTTGGCATCAGCACATGTTGAAACGCTTGATTATGATTCTGTTGTTTACTTGGCCTCTGGTGGACCTGGGTCGTTACTGTCTTCTTTGAATGAGTCCGATGAGCAATTTTTAGGTAGTGTTGCTATAGGCCCACCTCCAAGGGAAACACTCAATTGTGAGAATCCTGTTGATGATAACGGTGAGAAGTCTTATTCATTTATGCAAGTAGAGCCCAAAGGAGAGTTTGATGATCATGAGGAAGTTTTCAATCTTGAATATGATGGAAGGACATATGCTTATGGTAATGGCTATAATCACCAAAGGGAGGGGTACCTTTTCAACCCGTCCTCTTGCCTTTATACTTGTCCTATTCATGGTCAGTATAGGTATAGGTGCAAACCATGGTGCAGATGGCAGACGGATTGGGATCGGTGGGATTTTGAAAGAACAGAAAGAAAAGCTGGAGAAGGCGAACCTCCTGGTTTCTCATTTCATATGCAGGAAACTGGACCTACTGGAGTGGTATGTTTATGAGTAATTGTTTCAAAATTTTTATGTTCAGTGTGCTTGAATTCAATTGCAATTGTGCCTGGGTTGGTGATCCGTTTTTCTTTTTTGTTCTTCTTTTTGGTTCCCTTTTAATGATTTTTGTTTTGCAGGGTGCTGGGCTTTCAAATCTTGGTAACACATGCTTTATCAATGCGATCTTGCAATGCTTTACACACACTGTGTCACTGGTTAAGGCCCTTCGTTCATCGAATCATACAGGGCCCTGTGAGTGTGCTGTAATGTCACCCTAGTATCTGAGTTGCTTTATTGGTCTTTAGTTTTAAGATTTATTGAAAATTGGGTGTTTGCAGGTGGTGCTGAAGGATTCTGTATTCTTTGTTCTCTTCGTGAGCATATTGAACTTTCTTTAGCTTCCTCTGGGAAGGTTGTCTCACCAGTCAAACTTTTTGATAATTTGGACTGTATCCTCCTCTGTTACTAAGAAAGATGCTGCCTGTTTTTGTTATGAACTGATGCAGTACCTTTATTTATCCATTTTTACTTAACAACTATCATTTGTTAGTGTTTTGCTGCTGGAACCAAATTTAAAAGAATTAGATATTTCCAATTTTGTGTAATTAAGTTATTTTTGTCACGTTTAGTTGTAGTAGGACTGATGTTTCGAATGCTATAAAGTGCAAATTTCTCCTGCAATATATACTTGACTTTTGGTGGACAACATTTCAGTTTTATAATAGTTCATGATCCTTGACCTATGAATAATCAGACATTTCTTCTAGTTTCCAGAGATACCATCAGGAAGATGCCCATGAATTCCTCCAATGCTTACTAAATAGACTTGAGAGATGCTGTTTGGATTCGTGCCCAACTGGTGAGATGTCTTCAGAAGAAGTTAATATAGTGAAGCGGGTATTTGGTGGTCGCCTCATAAGCAAAGTATGAATGGCTAAATCACTTTTATTGGTTGTTCATACTATTATCTTGTCTTGCAAACTGAAGTAACTGAAAATGGAGATTCATTTGATGGAGCATTTGATAATTTTCTTTTTTTTTTTATTTAACTGTTTCTTTTATTCCCATTTGAAATTTTAGTTGCGATGTTGCAATTGCGGTCACTTTTCAAATAAATATGAAGCCCTGATCGACCTCAGTTTGGAGATTGAACATGTGGACACTCTTCAGTGTGCTCTGGAATCTTTTACCAAAGTGGAGAAAATGGAAGATCCAGAGTCAAAGCCAAGGTGTGAGAAGTGCAATGAAACAGCATCCAGGGAGAAGCAACTTATGCTGGATCAGGCTCCTTCTGTTGCTATAATGCATTTGAAGAGATTCAAGACTGATGGATTATCCATTGAGAAGATTGGAAAGCACGTGGAGTTTCCATTGGAGTTGGACTTGGAGCCCTACACCTTTTACGGTGAAGAGAGTAATGTAAGTCAGATAAGTTTATTATTTGTGGGATATTTCTACAAGCTTAGAAAGCCTTTGGCTGTGAAATAAATGTGATAGTGCTTAATTATTACAGGAATTGGAGAATTTACAAATCTATCTAGGTCCTCTTTTCAATCTTATTCAGAATTGTCATGCAAGATCAATGATGTTTTTCTAGGAAGAAAAATTGTATACCAAGCTCACATTCGAAAATAAGTTTCCTTCTAATGCTGTTTTACTTCTATATAATGATTATTTTACAACACTTCTTTTTTATTCTTGTTTTGACAGATAGACTTGAAATATCAGCTATATGCAATTGTGGTGCATAATGGTTTTTTGCCTACTTCTGGACATTACTTTTGTTATATACGGTCATCTCTGGACACCTGGCACAAGTTGGACGACTCGGTGGTAATTATTGACAGATTCAATTTCTGTTTGGCCAACAATCATAATTTTGTTTGGGTTTGCATTTTTGGTACTTATTTAGCTCTTGAGGAATTTAAAGTGTACTAAAATTCTTATTGGAATCTTTTATTAATTGATGCAGCATATTTTGGTTCTATCATGTGTTTTCTCAAGACTCTATTCATGAATTTTGGCAGTTGGAGCCTGTGAAGAATATAAAAATTTTTTGGTCCATATCTCTTTTCTCATCAGTGAGAAAAAGATTAAAGTTCTTAGCACCTTTGGCATTACTCAACTTTAAGGGTTAATTATAATATCTAGATTGTGCTGTGAATATCATACTGGGTCATCTTGATAACTTGCATAAGTTTTGTTACTTTTTGCTGAAACATTGATTTATGCACTTCTCCAAGCCGTTACCAGGTAATCCATGGATATGGACCTTGTTAAAAGAGTAATGCTAAAAATTCTACCTTGTTTGCTGACTTGGAATGTTATATATATATAAAAAATCATCTAACCATGCTATTGGGACACCCTAAATGGAATAATGATTTCTAGCATATTTCAATTTAATACCATCTTGCCTAGAACTTAGTTTTTCTTTTCAAGTGTTTGGAAGGCACTAAATAGATGTTGTCCTTAGTGGCATATAGTTTGAAAATGTTCAACATAAGTTCCACTTTCTGATGGGAGTCCATTTGATGGTGCATATTTGTCATGATTCCTGAAATGACTGAGCTCTTCCATATAATGTTGGACAAATGTGCAGAGTTGCGAACCATCCAATAATGCTTTAATGTTTTTTGGCAGGTCATCAATTTCAAAGAAGATTTTGTTCTATCTCAAGCTGCCTATATTCTGTTCTATACCAGAGAGGATACACCCTGGTTCTCAAGTTTGATAGACTCACAAAAGCTTTCTTCAAATCTTAGTGTTCCAAATGCATCGCCTAAATCAGTTCTAGAGACCATGGATGGTGAATGTGCTTCAGAAATTAGTGCAGCTACCATTGAAAATGGCAAGGGTGTTGTAACTGAAGATGCAGCAGATGGAACTTCGACCACCTTGTCTTTCGGAAAAATGCTTGAGAGGAAGGATAATGAAACTGTGGATGAGGTTGTGGGAGCTTCTGAGCAAATCTATCATGGAACAAGTAAAAGTGAACTAAGTTTGTATTGTGATACATCTAGAGATGATGATAACCCCATGATTGCTGTTTCTGAGCCACACGGACTGGGTGAATGCCATGAAGCAATTTCTGATAATGAGAAATTATCTGCTCTGCCTTCTGTTGAAGTAAATTGCAACCAGGCTAGTGACAGAATTATGGGAAATGACCATCATCCGCCAACACCAACCCAATCTCTGCACCCAAGTGCAGGAGGTTCACCAGGTAATAGAACTTCTACGAAACTGTTATTACACTCGTACCAGCTTTAGAAACTCAGTTTAGAACTCAATCGAGGCGGCTGTAATTTTCAGGAGGCAGATATCAGTTTCCTCGAAGTCATTTGAGGGTGGAGAATCGAATAAGCTGCAAAAGACATTCAGCAAGGATGGGTAAGCATTTAGAGAGAGGTGAAGCTGAAAGATGCCTAACAAGGATGCCTGGTTCAAGGGGCAGGAATCTAATGAATGCTATGCTTCCTCAAAATGACAAGAAGCAAAGATTAAGATCATCCCCATGTAAAAGGTCCAGCACCCCTGGTTCTTGCTGTAAATCCTTTTGCCATGTTGCTGTTTTCCACTGAACTGTTTTAACTTGGCTTAATTTACTTGTGCTGTTTCTGGCTAATATTGGATTACTAGGTTAACTAGCTGCATAGCCACACTTACTATAGATGGCAATGGCATTAAAGCGTTAAAGTTTTAGAGCTGCGTGTTGGCTTCACTGCCTCCATCACCCAGTTGGTCATGAAGGTAGTTGATATGGCTTTGCAGGTTTGGTTATAGGAAAATGTGAAGTTCATTTGGTCCCTTTTTGTCATCATCTTCCATTATTTTTTTTACCGCCTTGCGCTGAACTAAGATTTTAAAGCTGATACATATCAACTCTAGTCAACTTAATGCATAAAGAGTTGATCAGAGATCCAGAATGCACTTCTATGACTATATATGTGGTGCCAATTAAACTAAAGAGGACTCATTTCACAGGTGTGCAATGACATCACATTGCCGTCATGTGGAGGCGATCATTTCTGCCTTTGTCCCACAACAGATAAAAAAGAACAAAAAAAAAAAAAAAAAGGCAAAAAACAAACACAAAACACAAAACAAAAGAAATGCACTTTTTTTGGGCGATGATAATAGAAAATGGGCGCACAACAATACACAATCCAACAAAATGTTCTTCTGCGATGCGCTGACAAACTTGCACTCTTGATGGCCAGCCCATTATTCCTTCGCTAAACCCAATGAAGGGGGGGCTGTGCATCTTTTTAGTATCTTCATCTGGTGCACGTATCGTCACAAGTCCATTTCTGCAAGCCCCCGGTAAGTTTGTCTTCTGTTCGGATTATGGACGTGTTATTTACAGTAGACTCGCAAGATTTAGGGAAAACTTTCTTCTGTCGAATATGCGTTGCATATGTTTGTTTTTCTTCTTGGTCAAGATGTCGGGTTAGTTTGGAGCTCGATGTCAAATTGTTGTTCTTAATGAAATAAATCACAATCGGCGAGGACGAAGCCCCAACATGCTGGAAAATGTGATGACTAAGATGGGGGACGTGGGAACAACCAAACAACCAAAAGAAGAAATTAACCATGTCATTAAGCCTCATAATCTTGTTGGGATTACAATGGATTCCATCCACACTGGCTTTTCATGCCCCAGCGTATGACCGTATAAAATAATAAACTTAGCAGACAGCTTCATGATAATATTTAGTTAAATACTACTTCTTCATAATTTTATTTGTTTTACATGCATCACAATTAACCAAATTGAACCTTATTTTAGAGGCTGAAATGGATGGAATCAGAGACTCGCACTTCTTAATTTAGGAGAGTACGTAATAATGCAGTGCTTTAGGGACTATAGCCACCGCCATGTCCACCACCCCCACCTCCACCACCTCCATAGCCACCCCCATGCTCGCTTCCGGCACCATAACCGCCTCCACCTCCAGAACCGCCGCCGCCCCCGCCACCACCACTATGGCCACCTACAGCTCCACCACCATGACCACCTCCTTCTCCTCCACCATAACCACCTCCGTGTGCCCATCCCGGGCCATGACCACCCCCTCCACCACCACCACTGCCACCTCCACCTCCTCCTCCATATCCTACTCCATGGTCTCCACCAGCACCATACCCGCCCCCAGAGCCACCACCTTTTCCACTCCCATAACCTGTACCGTGTTCACCACCCGCACCATACCCACCGCCACTTCCACCACCTCCACCGCCACCATATCCTACTCCATGGTCTCCACCAGCACCATACCCGCCCCCAGAGCCACCACCTTTTCCACTCCCATAACCTGTACCGTGTTCACCACCCGCACCATACCCACCGCCACTTCCACCACCTCCACCGCCACCATATCCTACTCCATGGTCTCCACCAGCACCATACCCGCCCCCAGAGCCACCACCTTTTCCACTCCCATAACCTGTACCGTGTTCACCACCCGCACCATACCCACCGCCACTTCCACCACCTCCACCGCCACCATATCCTACTCCATGGTCTCCACCAGCACCATACCCGCCCCCAGAGCCACCACCTTTTCCACTCCCATAACCTGTACCGTGTTCACCACCCGCACCATACCCACCGCCACTTCCACCACCTCCACCGCCACCATATCCTACTCCATGGTCTCCACCAGCACCATACCCGCCCCCAGAGCCACCACCTTCTCCACTCCCATAACCTGCACCGTGTTCACCACCAGCACCATATCCACCGCCACTTCCACCACCTCCACCACCACCGTATCCAGAGCCATGTGCACCACCAGCACCATACCCACCCCCAGAGCCACCGCCTTCTCCACTCCCATAACCTGTACCGTGTTCACCACCAGCACCATATCCACCTCCACTTCCTCCACCACCTCCACCACCAGATCCAGAGCCATGTGCACCACCAGCACCATAACCACCTCCACTTCCTCCACCACCTCCACCACCATATCCAGTGCCATGTTCACCACTACCACCATAACCATGGCCACCACCTTCTCCACTACCACTTCCATATCCTGAACCATGCTCACCTCCAGCGCCATAACCAGCCCCACCTCCCCCACCACTGCCACCACCACCACCGTATCCGTTGGCAGAACCATAGCCAGAACCACCCCCTCTCCCACTGCCTCCACCACCTCCGTAACCTCCAACATGTCCAGCTACTGCTCCATAACCACTGCCACCCCCACCCCCTGAGCCACCTCCACCACTGTAACCCTCAACAGCCCTTCCATACCCAGCTCCACTTCCAGCTCCATGGCCAGTACCATAACCAACAGCTGGAACATTGCCAGCTATCTCTTCAAAACTGAAGAGGGTTCTGGCTGCAACACATACGCTTAAACCTACCAACAAAAAGGAAACAGTGACAAGAACTTTGCAAGAACCCATTGAATTAGACACTCTGTGATAACCACAAGCTTGGATTCAAAATGAAATTGAAGGTGGGAATTTATAGGCATGGGATAAGGGGTCCAAAGCCGCGTCCTTTGCAAAAGGAGTGGTTGGCACATGCAAAAAGATACTCTGGCCCCCACTTTCGGGTCCAATTGAGCGCACGCACACACATAAGTACACCATATCACTTGACTCTTGAGCATTATCATCCATCTTACACTCTTTGAGTGTGCTTCTTTGCTGTCCTCCATATCCCACTGGAAGTCTTCCACGCATCCACTTCGAAAGCAAAAGTTTGTAGAGTGTAAGCCTAAGAGACCTACCCTTTAGGTCCCGAAGATCATCTTAATTCGTGTCAAGCATATGCGGCAACCCCAAATTCTAACCTCATCATGCATCCATCATCTCATTTAATAGTTATCGTCATAGGCTTTTACCCTTTCCTACCCATGCCCAATTCATTAGAACGGCAATTTTTTTTTTTCTTAATCATGAATAACCCATTTTAAGCAAGCCCTGGTTGCTAATAACACTGTTTGACTGTCATGGCTTCCGCTTGAAACATGTAGAACTCATTACTATATCAATTGTCAAGCCCAAATTTTGTTGACTCGTTTAGCTTGTTGCGTAGCCATACTTCATCTAGACACAAATGCAAGTATTCGTACAAAATTTGCAAAATCTTTAAGCTTATTTATGCCTCCATTGATCTGGGCATAAAAACGCTTCTAGAGCTAGCACATTAGTAGCAAAATACACACGCATGTGCATTAGTTATTGATGAATGTTTCAATCAATGGAGGATGTTTTAGTCATGTCCTAGCTTTTAGTAGGATGCTAAAATGTACACTACGTCACTCACTACTGGGTCAATTAGCACAAAACATTTTAATTCATATATGTCTTTATTTGAGCTCCTCTTTTTACTCAACTGTAAATTTCTTTAGGTTGGAGTAGTTATTGATCAACTCTTTCACGTAAGGCCATGGGCCATAGGTACTTTAGAGGAGTAGGTGGCCATGGATGTGGTGGGTCCAAATTCTTGGTGTTTGCCAGCCAAAAGAAATTTATAACTTTTTATAAAAAAATTCAAAATATTATTTTTTTATTAAATAAAACATACACTGGGATTGAATTCTAACTAGATCCTAATGGAGCTCTTCTAGAATTGGGAAGATTGAAGAGGACCGATTCCATTCGACCATGATACATAGCTATACTGTTATTTCAAGTTTCAGCCCTCTGTTTTGTGTGATATTACATGCACAATGTATTTATAATTAATTGAACCCTGTGATTGGCCTATATGCAGACCAAGGTTTATATCTTGGGGGTTAGCCTGCAAAAAGATAATTGCTTGTTAATTTTTTTGTCCTGCCACGAATACTCTATCTTTGATCAAATAAAAGAGATGAATTTAGTATAGTGTACAGAAGTTGGCTTATAATAGTACTTGACCATAACACTTCAAAAAAGAAGGGTCAAATGAAGTTTAACTTACTTCTCTGGGTTTCAATTTGAACACTAAGACTCCTGTAGTTTTCTTTTTTTTTTTTAATTTTTTAAATTAACGCCCTATGCTAGGATTTCATTAATTTCAAATGAAATTGCTTCAAAAAGTATATATATATATTTTTAGTCAAAATAATAATGACGGTTTTCGATAATTTTAGTTAAAAAAATAAAACATATTCCAAACGATGTGATTTTGAGTAAATTTCTTTATAATAAACGAAATTCTAATAAAGGGTTTAAATTGCTAAAACAAGAAACTACAAGGGTCTTAGGTTGAAAATTGAAACCTCAGAAAGAAAGTTAGCGAGGAGGCAAACTACAGGAGAATAAAATACATTTAACCAAAAAATAATAATAATAGGTGAATTTTATAGGTTTGCATTACTATACAATTAGACTTAAGCAAAGAAACAATCCTTCACAATTACGATAATTTCCTCGACACAACCACAATAATAACTTTGATAAACACGAAATTCCAGTTCCTTTTGCTTCTTTCTAGTTAAGATAGTCTGAAAATTTATGCCAATTTCAACTAAATCAAGTTAAGCCATAATGTGGTCTAATTAATATAGAAATTATTTGTACATTATTTACTCAAATTAAGGACAATAAATCTCGAGTATTAATTTGAACATTAATGGACGCACCAAAATAAATTATGAAAAAGTGTATATGTATAGTAAGTTCTTAGTCATCCTAATATACACAAAACTTTATGTAAATCATGTGATCAAGGCAAAACTAAGGAGAGAGAAACTAAAGATTATCATCCTTTGAGCTCAACATTGGGTTCATATTCCACAATTCAAACATGTTATAATATACATTGTACTTATGAAGATTTTCAGTTTCAAAATTCAAAATAAAAATTTATGTTGATGGATTAATATAAGAAATCTAATGACATGTGGACTCTATGGACTTAAAACAAGTGTTCTAGCAATGATATATTAATTGTAAGGAAAATACCATTGATAGATATATATACCAAAAATTTAATGAAAACAAATTAAAATACTATTGCCGGAAAGATTGTTCAAGTTCATACCTTGATTTTCTGAATCCATACACCATTTTTTAGAATTTTTTTTTATTAATCAATCATCATTAAAATTTTATTTTATATTTTCAAAATAAACATATTTATAAATACAATGCAGATAATAATATACCTAAACTTATAGTAAACTTATAAAAGATGAAGTGATTGTTGAATTAGAAAATTTTAATTTTTTCTGATAATTAATTTCTTTCTCTTAATACTTTAATCACACAATTTAAATAAATTTTTTCTAATTAGTAGAAAAAAAGAGGATTTAATATATTTCTATATACATTTTCATATCCTATTTTGTTATGTCCATTAATACCTAATTAATGCTCAAGATTCATTGTACTTTATATGTGAATAATTTTTATATTAATCACTTTACATTATGACTTAATTTGATTAGTTTGAGTATATTATTCAAAAATATTTGAACATATATAATTAGTAATAATATAAAAATGTAAACAAAAATTATTTTAGTAATACTAGAGCTTCTGAATTTTATTTTATTTATTTATTATTATTATTATTATTATTATTGCACAGAACTACATGGCATGTCATATGAATCGATAGTGTATTAGGGTATCCCTGCTTGCAGCTCAAAAATGAAGTCTTAATATGACATACAATGCTTATAAAATATATTAGGTCATTTATTGCTAAAAAAAAATCGTATTAGAACTTTGCTTACCCTTATAATAGTCTGCACTGTTAGGCTTTTCTTCTTCTTCATGCATATTCCGGTGTCTCTCCTTGGAATTGGTGTTGCCTTCTTTGTTAATAAAATTGCTTCTTGCCGTTCAAAAAACAAAAAGAAAAAGCTTTTCTTCTTATTCTTCTATTTATTTACTTATCAATAATTAAAAATAAGATATGCTATTTCGAAAGATTTTGATAATTTTGTTGTGCAGAAAATCTTGTACTTGTGCTGTTAGTCTGAATGCTTGATGTTATAATTGGGAAAAAAGAAAACAAAAAAAATCCTCAAATAACTGAGAGTCAGCCTAACATTATTTTTTTTGGAAAAATAATCATGAAAATTGTTATTTTTTTCCTTTTTTTTGGGAAAAATAATATAAAAATACAAAGCAGCTATGTTCAAGAATAAATTTAAGTTGACAATTTGCTCTCTCAATTAAATGCTTTTTTAAGTTGTCAAATTCTTGATGGCTTCCATTTTATATGTCCGTATAATAAAATCTCGTTTGTTTGCTTATTTTAAAAGGGCCACCGCCATTTTGTGAGATGCAATTGGCAAAGGGTAGAAACGATGCAATATTCCACATTCTTATTACTTACGCTAAAAATCATGTAATGATATTCAGTGAATAAGTAGCATTAATCAACGACATAAACTTCTTAAGAATTAGGATCTATATATTTGTCACTTCTTCTTTTTTTGATATTTTATTATTATTAATTTGTTTTAATGAAAAATAAGAATACTTTTAAAATAAGTGTGGATCAAATTTGGAATTAAAAAAAATGGAAATAAAAAAAAGATTTAAGGGACAATTTCAAGATTGAGAGAAGGCAATTTTTGATTTATAAAAACTTAAATTTGTATATAAAAAAAAATAAATATGCAGAGGGAGCCAAGGGAGCGGTTTCGTCCGTCCCTGATTATAGTATTTAAGCTAAGGCCGATGGAGGAGAAAAAAAATCAGGAACTTAATTATTCATCGTCGAGGAAAAAAAAAAAAAAATATATATATATATATATATATATATATATATATATATATATATATATAAAAGCAAAAAACCTCTTGATCTTTATATCATTCGCTTTCAATTTGATAATCATGTTTACATAACACAGACTAATTTTTTTACGTTTTTTTTTTTGGTCAAATATATATATATATATTAAAGTATTTAAGGGAACGGCACTCTCGGAATTGCACTTTTATCCACATATCTTGAGGGACGGCTTTTAAGTAGCACTGCACCAAAGCCGATTGACGATTAATTTGATGCCTTGCAAGATAAAAATGATGAAAGCAGAGTGGGGGATGTCTGCTGGGAATTTTACGTTGCACATTACTATCACGATGAACTAACGCATATGGCTTTAATTACGTCTTATTAATAAAATCACATTAAGATAAAATCATAAAGAGGATAATTTATATTGCTTATGCTTACAATTATTGAAGCAACGTTTTTTGCTTTCATATATATATATATATCTTCTTAATTAAGTTCACTTTATTTTTCTTAGTACTAAAACATCGAAGAAGATAAACGTGATTGTAAATTTAAGATTATGTGATAACGAGTTGGTGCTCTTAAGGAGCATGGCCACCATCGTCACCACGTCTGCTACTGCCACCACCAGCTCCTCCACCACCACCATAACCCGCCCCTTTACCTCCAGCACCATACCCTGCACCACCACCCTTACCACCACCACTGCCATATCCAGCTCCACCACCTTGTCCAGCGTAAGCCGCACCACCACCACCACCAACTTTGCCTCCTCCACCACCACCTACTCCAGCAGCACCACCACCATATCCAGCCCCACCACCTTCACCACTGCCAGCACCCGTTCCATAGGCAATAAGCCCTTCTCCAGCCTCAGCATGTCCACCACCACCTCCATGCCCCGAGCCACCACTGTAACCGCCAGCTACAGCAGCAGCATGGCCAGAAACGTCAACTTCTGGCAAGTGGGTCAGGATGGATCTTCTCGCAGAACATATGCCTAAACAAAATAACAAAAAGAAAACAGCTCCGAGGATTTTGTGGGTAGCCATTGGAATGTGCTTGAATCCAATAATATCCCTGGTCCCTGTAGATGCAAGTTCGTGGAAAGGTATTTATAGGGATGGGGTTGGGATCCAAAAGCGCGTAATAGTACACATTTGTGGTTGAGGCACCTGCAAAAAGACCTATTGGCTTGGATGGTCTAATTTTGATAGACATTCACCAGTATACACTCACTCTCACCAGTAGATCCACTAAAGTGTCTTTGCTGTTGCCCACATTGAATCATGTATTATGCGGCACCGCCGGTATTAGTGAGTAGGCCTCATTGCTATCATGTATCCATGTTATATGCTTGAACAACTTATTAATTTTTTAGGCTAAAGCTCTATGATCTAGTATATTTTCCTTTATCATCTACTATGTTGATGATTTGAGTGATATCCTACTCATCCTTTTCACAACACAAATTCAATAAAGGAAACTAGGGAATCACATTGGCTTGATCAGCAAAACTTGCTATCTTGTCATGCACTTGATTGTATAATGCTTTGAGCCATTGCTCTTAGTGCTCGTCGATCGTTTTTGATACGCAGCTTATATGTCTGAAAGCGAAAATTAGATTGTGAAGCTACAGTTTCAACACTTGAGCAAGATACCTTCTTTTGCCAATTTGTCCGGTTGGGCCATGTGAAAATGATAATGGTTTTCAAGACAAACGAATCTACAACGTATGCTGTCAAGAATATTTAATAGAAAATAGACAAAAAAAATTATATATTTAATAAAAAATTTAAGCTATCACATATTAAATAATAGTATGCTACAACTTTATTTAGACTGAAAAGATAAATAAGACATATATATTTATTTGTAGGAATTTACAATTAGCCTGTTGTTTATGAGAACTCTGAAGTACCATCCCGGTGCTGGCTGTAACCGTGGAAGTTTGAGGGCTCTACCAAATAGTTCAGAATCTTGGTGAGCAAAGATTTCAGCGGCAATACACGTTTCAGTTGGCCCAGCACACTGTATATCGGAAAAGTGATACCGGTTTTCTTTTTTAATTGGTCGTTGACGGATACAAAAAGAGCATAGCAGAGGAGCAGAGCACTGTAATGTAAGTGTAAGATTGCGAACATATATTATAGTGATTCTGTGAATGAAGCTAGAACTTCTACGGTTAAGAAAAACTTGCTGTGTTTTTGTTTCTGTGGGTATCGAGTGTACATTTTTACTAGTAGCAGGCCAATTCCTGATATTCTATCAAAGGGCTAATAGATTTAGACCTTCTATGTGAGAAAAGAATGCTTGAATTGGGGCTCTCTCTCCTGCACAACATAAAGTTTATGCTACATTTAGGAAGTAGGAAATAATTAATTTGTCTTTAGTCATTCTCGAAATCAGATCAATTAAAAGGGTAACCGGGCAAGAGCTTGGCAAACTCATTGTAGTCCCTAATTTTACATTGAAAGAGAAAATAGGAAAAATCAGTTGCCTTCCTATTGGGATTTGAATTATCTAGGGATCATTAGTCTGGAAGTAGGCTCATCACTCATTATTACTAAGACAATCCATTTGTTTTAAAAGTGGTCTACTGTTTTCTCATTATGAAAATGCTAGCATCATTTCGTTAGTTTCTCCTTGTTTTCTTTTCTTCAGCCTGTGTACAGCTCTAGTCGTTTCTTCTAGAGTTCCAAGTGTGTTAGGTTGCATTATTATGTGGGACGCTTTTATTTTTATTTCTTTTTTCTATCGAGCCGTGAATAATATGATAAGAGATAACTGTTTTTTCTATACCATGCAGCTCCTGCATTTTCATTCAGTGGATTTATAGTTGGAGATTTCAATTGTAGGTTCAAACACCTATTTATATATTTGATTGTCCCTTCAAATACTTGATGGACCATTCTTACGTTGTTCATATAGTTGTTCGGTTCAAGGTTACTCCTAGATTTACTAATTTTGTAGCTTTTCTAAGTATCCTAGAATGGGTTAAAGGGGACCTTATTCCATGGGTTTCACTTTTCCACTGATTCATTTCTTCAACTACATACTGTTTCAGATGCTGTTTGGGCTACAGATTCTACAGATAGATTTTACTATTATAGTTTCATCTCTTGGCATAATAAGAAACAACTACTGAGACCGAGTATTGTGCATTAGCTAAAGTCCAACACTAACTTGAGTATTTTATTCTACACTATATTGTGACAACCAGAAGATATTTCAAATTGCCCATAATGTCGTTCTACAAAAGCATACTAAATATATTAAGACTAATTATCATTTCATCTGAGAGCACATCAACAATAGAACCATACAACTGCACTTTATTTCATCAATAGATCAACTTGTTAACATATTCTTGTAGACCCATTTTTCAGGTCGTTTTCTCGAGTTTCTTTGCCAACTCAAATTGGTTTCTACAACACTAACTTGAGTTTGAAGAAGGTGTCAAAGATATTATTATAATTTGAAAATATAATATGGTGATTTCTTTATATACGTCTAAGTTCAATAATTTCATTAAATTATAATAATATTTATAATTTTTTATTATTAAATGATTGTGTAATTATTGCAAATTATTTACTTAGTTATTTGCAATCCCAAAAATGGAGTTCTCCCGTAAGTATCTCGATATACTTGTGTAATATAATTTTCATTTTTACTATTCCTCTTTTCATATATTACTTTTGATATAGTATAAGAGTTTTATGATGGAAAATTTCTATATTCAAACCATATTGTCATCGCATTTAGTTAACATTTAATTATAAATTTTTACAAATTATGTGAGTTTGTGCTTTATACTTTCAATTTAATAGACTTTGTACGAAAATACATATTAAAATTTAATAAATAATTCATTCTTAAATTTAACTCAATAATTTAAATTTTTGAGTCTAGCAGATTTTTTTTTGTAGAACTATTTGAGATACAATGACTTAGAATAAAACTATTAGCGACATCCAATGTGCCTTCTATTTGTGCCATCCGTCTGTCATATAATCATTATGGTTTTGGGAATTGGTGCTTTCCAACCTAGCTCCCAACTGGTTTTACTTTGTTTGATAATTCATCTGTATGTTGAAGGAGGCCGTTCACATTTGTAACAGAAACATAAACACAGATCGCTCATCGTGCGAGCGCTGCTTAGAAGATAAAAACCCAACAACACTAGCTAGTTTGGCCAGGTGATACCGTATACCTAATGGTTAAATGCATGCACTTTTATTCGATTATTGCTGGCCATAGTGTCTGTTACCTAAAAGTTCAAGGTACAGGAAATAGCATCGGCTTTAGAAAATGCACATTTGAGAAAATATAATCAAGCCAATACCTTCAGTCGGAACTACAATCTAGCCAATGGCCTAAGCTTTGAGAAAATGCACAACTGAGAAAATATATTCTAGCCAATAGCATCAGTAGCAAATACACTCTAGCCAAAACCATCAGCTTCGGGAAATGACCATTTAAACTTGTTAGAATCCTTATTAATATATTCACGTAACCTCTCATAATAAATGTACAGAATTCCATTGTCACAATTCTCTCATGTTTACTTCTTATCAAAACTAACCATTCTTTGGTTAGTCTGCTGGTACCAAAAATATTCAAAAAAAAAAGAAAGAAAAATAGAAAAGTGAATTGGATAGACAAAAGATATGTGTTTATAATACGTATAATATGAAAAATAAAATAATTATAATAAAAAATTTAATGTCATATGCAAATAGATTAATGTAATTATAATAATACTAATATTGATTAGAGATAAGAAAATAAATTAAATAATTTTAATTTGTAAGACTAACAACTAATTTGTAAAAAATTAAAATGTGTTATTGTAAAAAGTTTGCTGAAAATATGAATTTAGACAATAAAAATAATTAAAAATAAAGAGAATTAGACAAAATGATTTATAAAAATTTAGATTTCTTATTTTTACATCTTTTCCCCGACACTATTGTTTTAAAAATTTCAAATCCATTATTAAACTCTCGAATAGGGAAGGGAATAATTACAATAATAATATGATCTTTGATCAAAACCTTAAAAAGGTCTACGTCTTTATTACAACATATTCACACAAATATATTTTTTAAACTTTTAATCTTTTAATTTTATAATTTCAAAATCCTCATAAACTTTTTTTTGTTAACATTTTAGTCGCTCTTAACAATTTTTCTCTTTTATACACTCTTGCAAAACAACTTAACATAAACTCTTTAGTCTCTCTTATTTTGTTGTTGCAAATAAGGTTATATATAAAGGCTAAGAGAGAGCCATTAGAATTTCAAATTCAAAATTAAGCATGTTCCATTGGTCCATCAAGAAGGTAATTAGCATTTGAATACTTTTATACTAAAAAATTTGTCCATTGGTCTATCAAAAAGGCAATTGTCTATTAGAA
This sequence comes from Bruguiera gymnorhiza, assembly GCA_020883675.1. NCBI lineage: Eukaryota > Viridiplantae > Streptophyta > Magnoliopsida > Malpighiales > Rhizophoraceae > Bruguiera > Bruguiera gymnorhiza. The sequence goes on from JAIRCJ010000087.1 coordinate 2,063,662, forward strand.
TATTTTTATACAGAGAAAATTTGTCCGCTGGTCCATCAAGAATGCAATTGTTTGCTTAGTAGCAATTATATGTGTAGAGTTTACTAACACAATATATAAGGTTTTAGTTTGATTAACATGAATGTGAGTTTATTAGTAGGAATTCTCCTCAAAAGTTCTATTGGTGCTTTATTAAAATTTCACTTTTCAAATTCAAAAATATTTATTGTGATGGTGTTCTTTTAAATTTAGAATCCATTTTTCCATATAAGGTACAAAATTGAATTTTCAAATTAATTCGGGTCAAGATAATCAAGCTAAGAAATCTTCTTTATTTGAAAAAAAAAAATTAAAGATTGTGTAGTATAAATAATTCTAGCAATAAGATCTTAAGGTTCTTATTAAAATAAGAATTTTTTCCTTGGTCTTTTGGAATAGGTGTATTAAGCTATAAGCTACCACAAAAACAAAGAAAAATAAATAAGAAGTTTCACTAATGTGAACTTAATTTTTCAAATTAATTGTATCATATAAATTTCAATAAACAAAAAAATGTTTTATAACATATAATAATAATAATATTATGCAAACAAACTTGATTAGTTACATAATCATTTAATTATGTTGACATATCAAAATTAAATATTACATGATCTAATATTCTCTTCCTTTTTTTATAATAACAATATAATTAATTTTATGAAAATTTTATGAAAGCTCCCCTTAAACCATGCACTAAAAAATAAATTAAAAATACACATAGTAAATTAAGAGTTCATAGTATTAATCTATAAAGATAGTAAATAAGTAACACATATGAGCAACTTGTTCAAAATTATTAAAAGGTAAGAACAACAAGTTGTCACAAAAAAAAAAAATTAGGCAAAGCTAAGCGCACAACAAAACTTCTCTCTTTAACATCATAAAAAAAAAAGAGTTTGTATTCAACCATTTTTTACTTTATAGCAACCCAAGAGGAACATTTGTTGATGAATCCATGCTAAACAGTGCACATTTTATCTAAAACCTTATGAATAATACCTATGTCTTCACGTTAGAGTTTAACAACCATTTGAAGGTCAGTTATATCTCAAAAGATCAAGTTAACACTTTGTGAAATAGCATGAGGGTTGATAGTGAGTCCTTTGCTAGTGAAGATGGTGAGCCAAAAAACAGTGAAAAGGGTTAAAAGACTCTCACTGATGGAGAAGCTAATGATGTAAGAGTTTTAATTAGGGATGAAGCTCTTTCGAGTAGGGATAATGGGTCAATGTCATCAAAACTAAGAATGAGTGGAGAAGTACTAGTTAATTGGTTTTGGGTTTTAAGGGTTTTGTAATTTCTGGCTATGAAGGGATTAGGTTCAAGCAATGAGTTTAATCATTTCTTGGTGTATGATTGTTTGTGTAGCTTCAAGGAAGAGAGACGGTGGATTAATGTGGAGAAAAAAACACTTAAAACCAATGCATATATAAATCAATAGGATGAAATTAAATGGGAGAATTTTGGAAAGGAACATGAAACATTGTGATTAAAAAGGGAAGAGAGTCAATAATTGACGTGATGATTGGTAGTTCTCCAAATTAATCAAAGATGGTTGTGAAACCAAGAAGAAACATTAAGAGAGTTGGCGACTTTCCAAATAAATCAAGATTGTTATGAAACCTAGAAGGAATATAGAAAAGAGTTGGTGACTTTTCCAATAAATTAAGGTTGCCCATAAAACCAAGTAGGAACAGATTTAGATGATTGACAATTTTCTAATTTGTCAAGATTGATCTTTTCTTATTAGTCCAAGAGAGTATAAATAAAGTAAAATGGAATAAAATAATAAAATAAAAATGAGCACCCAAAATTAAATAAAAAAATTAAACAATCAAAATAAAATTTAATTGAAGTTGCCATAGTCATGTTATTGCCAAAAAAAATATCAAATTAAAATAATAATAATAATAAATGAACACATCTCAAATTGCAAAGAAAAAAGAAAAGGAAAAAGTAAAGACATATTTTATTATGCATAAATGCAAATCAAAATATATAAGAGTTTAAACTGCTTCTATTATCCCCAAATGCTATTTAATGCTTAAGAATTAATCCTTACATAAGGACTTCATAAATATGTCTACAAGTTGATCATTTATATCCACAAACTCAAGAATAACATCTACCTTTAACACATAAGCTCAAATAAAATGATATTTAAGATCTATTTACTTGGTTTTAAAATGATGAATGAGTTTTTGGTAAGGTTTATGGCACTGGTGTTGTCACATAAAATAAGAACTCTAGAAAAATACACTTTGAAATCCTCAAGAGTTTACTTAATCCAAATGAGTTGTAAGCAACAATTACCTATAACAAGATGTTTAGTTTCAACCATTAAAAGTGTTATAAAATTTTGCTTCTGACTAGACTAAGACACTAATACACTACCTAAAAGTTGGCATGTACTAGTGGTACTTTTCTTATTAAGCCCATCATTGGCTTAATCAGAGTTTGAGTAACACACAAGGTTGAATGCCTTTCCTCTAGAGCACCAAAGGCCTAAACTAATAGTTTCTTTAATGTCACAGAATACCCTTTTCAATGTAATTAAATGTGATTCTCTAGGCAATTATTGAAAATAAGCACATAAGTACACAACAAACATAGTGTTAAGTCTACTAGTAGTAAGGTAAAGAAACTATACGATCATACTTCGATATAATTTCTCATCAACTTTTTAACCAATTTTATCCTTATTAAGCTTCATGGATGTTGACATTAGTGTACTACAAGGCTTTGAATCCTTAATTCCAAACCTTTTCAATATTTCTCTCATATACTTAGTTTGGCTAATGAGAATTCTATGCATACTTTGTTTGATATGTAAGCCTAAAAAGAAATTAAGTTCTCCATCATGCTCATTTCAAATTCCTTCTCCATTTAAGAAGTTAATTCCTTGCACAAAAATCATTATGGCACCAAAAATAATATCTTTAATGTAAATTTGCATAATTAATAAATTTGTATCTTTTACTTTTGTGAACAACATGAAGTCCACCTTATTTTTTAATAAAAAAAGACTTAAGTCACTTATACCAAGCTTAGAGGGCTTGCTTTAATCCTTATACAGTTTTAAAAAGTTTAAGCATATAATCGGAAATTTAAGGCTCTCAAAACCTGGAGGTTATCCAATATATACTTTCTCAATAATAAAATTGTTAAGAAATACACTCTTTATATTCATTTGATATAACATGAAATTCATTAAAGATGCATATATTAATAGGATGCAAATGATTTCTAATTGAGTTACAAGTTTAAAGGTCTCATCATAGTTTATTCCTTCTTCTTAATTGTATCTCTTGGTCACTAGCCTAGCCTTGTTTTGGACTATCTTCCCATGCTCACCTAGTTTGTTATGAAACACCCACTTAGTACTCATGACAAGATGGTCTTTAGGTCTAAGGACTAAGGTCTACACTTAGTTCCTCTCAAATTGTTTTCACTCATCCTTAATGGCATGAATCCAATGTTCATCTCTTAAAACTTCTTCTACATGTTTGGATTTTATTTGAGAAATGAGTGCTAAGTTGGTGTTCAAGTGCCTAAATGATAATCTAGTCTTAAGAAGATAGAAAACATTACTAATGATTTAATCTTCAAATGATTTGTTGTCATACTTTTATTCTCTTGTCACCTTGTAAACCATGTTTTGCAAAATACTTAAATTTTCAAAATTTGAATTACTTGGCTTGGGGTGCTCTTTTTCAATGCTATCATTATTACTTTGAGTTTTTTACTTGGTGAATTGGTTGAAATTACCCCTACATTTTATAAAACATCTTCCTTTCTTGAATTAAATAAGTTTATTTCATCAAAATTAATATGCATAAACTCTTTTACTACCAATGATCTCTTATTGAAAACTTATATACTTTGTTAGAGGAAGAGTATTCTAAGCAGATACCTTTATTTTCCTTTAAAACAAAATTATTCAAATTGTCTTTAGTGTTTAGGATGAAACATTTACATCCAAAAACCTTGAAATAATTGATTCATAAGTTTCTCCTAATCCATAACTCGTAAGGAGTCTTTTTAAGAAAATGGATGAGTTATAACCCAATTTAACATATAATATGTTGAATGGATAGCTTCAACGTAAAAATATTTAGACAAGTTAAAGTCATTTAATATTATCTAAGTTACTCTTGTAAGGTTTTATTTTTATATTTAACCACCTCATTCTGTTTAGGTGTTCTTAGAGATGAAAAATTGTGAGAAATTTCTTGGGTATTGCAAAAGTTTTTGAAACCCTTATTCTCAAATTCTCCTTTATAGTCACTTATAATTGAAGTGATGGAGTATTCCTTCTCATTTTACAATTGCTTGCAAAGTCTTTCCAATGCCTTTAGCGTCTTATCCTTATGTACGAAGAACAAGACCTGTATAAATTAGTGTAATTATCTATTATGACAAATACATAATGCTTGCTACCTAAAATGTAAACTCTAAACAAACCAAAAAGATCTATATATAATAATTAAAGAGGTTTGGAAGTAGATAATATCATTTTGCTCTTAAAATGACTTTTTACCTATTTGTTCAGCTAACAAGTGTCAAAAAGTTTATCTTTCTCAAATTTTAACTTAGGTAGTCTTTCCATAAGATTGTGGTTATTTAACTTGTATAATAATACATTAGCCTTAAAAGAAACTTTGTAACTTTTATCATAAATCTGACTAATACTAAGTAAATTAAATTTAAAACCATCAACTAAAGAGACATTATCAATAGTAAGAGAATTTCCTTTACTAATCTTTCCAATGTCAATTATCTTACCTTAAGCATTGTCTCCAAATATTACATTTTCTTTATTAATTACTTTAAGAGAGAGAAAGCTTTTTGTATTACTAGTCATATGTTTCAAGCATCCACTATCCAAGTACTATTTGTTTTTTCTTCATCCTTTTTTCTAAACATGTATAAGTTTTATCTAACTTTAGGTATCCAAATTTATTTGACTCCTTTTGAGTAAACTTTGGTACTGTTTACATCATCATAAAAATTTTTCATGTCATGAATGTTTTTTCTAATGTTACATACATGAATCATATGTCCAAAATAACTATAATAATGACATCTAATATGATATTTCTTATGCAAAAATGAATGTGTTACATTAATGAAATTATGCATATGAGGTTAAAAATCATGGGAAAAGGTGTTGGCCATATCACTATGTGTGTAATGGCTATGCCAAAATGACTTTTTAGTTCAATTATAAGGAGCTTCATACTGCCATAATACATATCCATACATCAATGCATGATTTTTACTTTTACTTTTAGATGATGAGAATGTATGTGATTTTGTGTGGACAACTATAATTTGAACTTTATGTAAATGATATGCATAATTAAAGCCCAATCCAAATTTATCATTAATTGGTCTTTAAGAACAAATTAATAAGTAAAACTTTTCTTTCCCCTTAACAAACTTTAAAAGGGAATTTTAGAGGTTTTAATTTTCCTTCTTTAGATGACGATTTTTCTCCTTAAACTTGTTTAAATCAATATAATATGCTTTTAACAAATGCACATTCTCTTGTATAAGTGATTCTTTATTGCGTTTTAGGATCTCATTTTTATGCTCTACTACTTTAAAGCAAGTATTAAGGTCATTAAATTTAGTTGCTTGTTTAAACATGTCTTGGTTTATGCATTCAAGCATGCTAATCATTTTAATATCGTTACATGAGTTACAATTAGAGTTTAACAAATTTCAACAAACTTGTAAAAAAATTAAAATATGCTATTATAAAAAGTTTGACGAGTGTATGAACTTGTATAATAAAAATAATTAATAGTTAAGAAAGTTACACATAATGATTTATAGAAATTTGGAACTTTTATTTTTACGTCCTCTCCCTAAGACTACCATTTTGAAAATTTAGAATCCACTATCAAACTCTCCAATTGGGAGAAGAGAAAATATGATAATAATGTAATTATTAATTACAATTGTAGAAAGGTCTATAACTTTAATACAATACACTTACACAAATATGTTTTCAAACTTTTGATCTCTCAATTTTACAATTTCAAAATTCTCAAAAAAAATTTCTTTAACCTTTTACTCAATTTTGACAATTTTTCTTTTTTGCATAGTATTACAAAACAACTCAATATAAACTTTTTCATTTCTCTCATTATGCCACTATAAATGAGGTTATATATATATGACAAGAGAGAGCTATTGGATATATATATGACAAGAGAGAGCTATTGGAATTTCAAAATCAAAAAGTAAGCATATTTTGTTAGTCCATCAAAAAGGTAATTGTTAGTGGAATAGTTTCTTATTGACAAAATTTATTCATTAATACACCAAAAAGGCAATTGTTTGTTAGTACATATAGTAATTATATGTAGAGTAGATTGACATAAAACAAGACATTAGTTTGACTAGTTTGATTATGAACTTATTTGTAGGATTTCTCTTCAAAAGTATTGTTAGTGCTCTCTCAAAATTACACTTTCCAAATTTAAGATATTTATCCTAATAGTGATCAACTAAATTAAGAATTAATATGTTTGTATAAGACACTGAATTAATTTTTTAAATCAATTTAGGTTAAGATACTCCAATTAAGAAATTTCCTTATTTGAAAAAAATTGAACATTGTAGTAAAAATAATTCCAGCAATAAGAATTTCTTGGTCTTTTGAAACAAGTGTATCAAACTATGAGTTACAAAAAAGAATGAAATTTTGCTAGCGTGAAGAGTTATTAAAAATAAGTTTCACTATTACAAATATAATTTCTAATTAAATTCAATTATACAAATTTAATTTTTTTAAATTAATTGTATCATATAAATTTTAATAAACAGACACACACTTTATAGCATATAATAATACTATTATGTGAATAAATCTGATTAATTATGTAATCATTAAATTATATTACCATATTAAAATTAAATAACACATGGTCTAACATAATCATCTTATGGTTTGGTCAGGGGAAAATTTTGGACTAAAAAAATAAGTTTGACATGATAGATGAATCACTTAAATTAATAAGCGATTCAATCACTTTCTATATAATTTGGAGTTAATAGGGGCATTTGGAAGGATGGGAATGTTGGTTTTCCATTTTGTGTTTTAAGATTAGGGAGTAGGTGAGATACTGACGTTATATGGATTGTGTTCAACAGCTAGGCGCATTACTGGACCCTCCTCTGGATCGATCTTGATTGATGAAAAAGGTTGTTATTATGAACCAAAGCAAAGCAAAGTTGAGGCTCCATGTGCTCGGATTCTTGTATTGAAAGGCAAAGTAGCCGGGGAATGTAACCAAACAACTGAAATAGTGAGGTGCATGCAGCAGCCTGGCAATTCCGCACTTTCAAGGTGTGAAAGCCTTTTGTTTTTTTATTTCATTTCAGGCTGCAGCTTTTAGCAAAGCAGCGTGCAAAGATCGTAGTCCCATGCCAAGATATAGCACCCTGTCTTCTCCATTCTCCATGAATGGGGGACCAATCCATCTCATTTTGCTTATCCCTATAATAGTCTATAGTTAACTATATAAATATAACAAATAACAACAGTACATGTATAGAAAAATTAAAAATATATTAATTATCCTAAGAAAAAATATTCTAATTATTCCTTAAAAATAAACATATTCTTTTAATATTATTTTGTGTTACTTGAGTTTTTTTTTTAATTAACCAATTTTTTTAATATTTCATTTTAATTAATATCACCATCTTTGAAATTTTTCATCTTATTATTTTCTCTCTTACTCTACAACACTATTGAAATTCAACTTTCAGAAAATAAATATGAAAGTATTCGCTAATGCTTTTTGACATTTTAGACTAATTTCGAATTCTGCATTTACATAAACTAAACAATACTAATAGAAAGTAATTTTTATCTCGTAATAAACAAAGCTGTTGTAAATTTAGCATTTTGTTTTTGTTTCTATTTCTATTCAATTATAATTTTGATTTAGATTTTAATAATAAACCCGATATCAAATGTCCTCTTAACCTATACTCTCATTATGATTAATAAATAAATAAGTTATGAATTATTTTATTTTCGTATGACTTCTAGTTAACCGAGAATAGTAACATTAATCAATTGCATAAACTTCCTAAGAATTAGCATCTATATATCTGTCACTTCTTCTTTTTTGATATTTTATTATCAATAATTTGTTTTATTGAAAAATAAGAATACTTTTGAAATAAGTGTGGATCAGATTTGGAATTAGAAAAAAAAAAGTATGGAAATTAAAAAAGATTTGTAGGACAATTTGAAGATTGGGAGGGGGCAAAAATTAAATTTTTATATATAAAAAATAAATATATAAAGGGGGGTCAAGGGAGCAGTTCCATCCATCCTGATTATAGTATCTATGCTAAGACTGATGGGAGATAAAAAGCCAAGAACCTAATTACCCATCATGGAGGGAAAATAAAAATAAAAATAAAGAAAAGAAAAACCTTTTAATCTTTATATTATTCGCTTTCAATTTGATAATCATGTTTACATAACATAGATTAATTTTTTTAAAAGTTTTTTTTTGGGTCAAATAATATTTTTTCTTTTTTTTAAGTATTTAAGGCAACAGCAATCTCGGAATTGCACTTTTTTCCACATATCTTGAGGGCTGGCTTTTGAGTAACACTGCACGAAAGCCAGAATGACGATCAATTTGATGCCTTGCAAAATAAAACTGATGAAAGCAGAGAGCTAAGTAAACACACACAGACAAAGCTCCTGGTTTCATGTCTGCTATGAATTTTATAATGCACATCATTGTCATGATTCAGTAACGCACATAGCTTTAATTACATTTTATTCATAAATCACATTAAGATAAAATGATGATTTATATTGCTTAATGCTTACAATAATTGAAGCAACGTTTTTTGCTCCCATATTATATATATCTCCTTAATTAAGTTCACTTTATTTTTCTTTAGTACTAAAGCATAGAAGAAGATAAACGTGGTTGTAAATTTAAGATTATGTGATAACGAGTTGACGCTCTCAAGGTGCATAGCCGCCACCATAGCCACCACCTTTGCCACTGCCACCACCAGCTCCGTACCCAGCTCCATGTTCAGCTCCAGCACTGTGGCCACCACCGCCACCGCCACCGCCCCCAGAGCCGCCGCCGCCGCCACCGCCACCACCAACACCTGCCCCCCCTCCATGTCCAGCTCCCTCACCCGACCCACTGCCATATCCACCTCCATGGGCACCCCCAGCTCCACCACCACCGCCACCACCACTACCACCTCCACCACCACCTCCATAGCCAGTACCCCCTGAACCATAGCCTCCACCAGAGCCAGCACCATAGCCTTCCCCATAGCCAGAACCGCCAGCACCAGACCCTCCTCCACCTCCACCACCAGCTCCTCCTCCACCACCACCACCATAACCCGCCCCTTTACCTCCGGCACCATACCCTGCACCACCACCCTCACCACCACCAGTACCATATCCAGCTCCGCCACCCTGTCCAGCGTAAGCCCCACCACCACCCCCACCCTTGCCTCCTCCACCACCACCACCTTCTCCAGCAGCACCACCATACCCAGCCCCACCACCTTCACCACTGCCAGCACCACTTCCATAGGCAGTAACCCCTTCTCCAGCCTCAGCATGTCCACCACCACCACCATGCCCCGAGCCACCACCGTAACCTCCAGCTACAGCAGCAGCATGACCAGAAACGTCAACTTCTGGCAAGTGGGTCAGGATGGATCTTCTTGCAGAACATATGCCAAAACAAAGTAACAAAAAGAAAACAGCTCCGAGGATTTTGTGGGTAGCCATTGGAATGTGTTTGAATCCCATAATATCTTTGGTTCCTGGAGATGAAAATTCGTGGAAAGGTATTTATAAAGTAGGGGTTGGGATCCAAAAGCGCGTAGTAGCACACATTTGTGGTGGAGGTACATGCAAAAAGACCTATTGACTTTGGATGGCCTAGTTTTGATAGATATCCAACAGTGTACACTCACTCCCACTAGTAGATCCACTAAAGTGTGTCTTTGCTGTTGCCCACGTTGAATCGTGTATTCATGTTAAGACGGCGCCATTACCAGGGAGTTAGGTCTCATTGCTATCATGTATTCATGGTATATGCTTGAACATCTTATCAATTTTTTAGGCTAAAGCTCTATCATCTAGCACATTTTCCTTCATCATCTTCTATGTTGATGATTTGAATGAAATCCTACTCATCCTTTTCACAGCACATATTAAATAAAGAAATCACATCGGCTTGATCAGCAAAACTTGCCAATCTGTAATGCTTTGAACCGTTGGGTAATGCTTACCCGTATCACTTTTTCGGTTCCAGGTTGCTCCTAGATTTACTAATTTCGTGGCTGTTCTAAGTATCCTACAATATGTTAACGGAACATTATTCCATGGGTTTCACTTTTCCACTTATTCATTTCTTCAACTACAGGTTATTTCAAATGCTGATTGGGCTACAAATTCTACAAATAGATTTTACTATTAGTTTGATCTCTTGGCATAGCGCTTCTTAGCGCTGAGGCCGAGTATCGTGTATTAGTTAAGGTCCAACACTAAATTGGGTATTTTACTCGTGGGTCTTACTACACTCTATGGGGACAATTAGAATGTCATTTAGATTACTCATAATGTCTTTCCATACAAGCATACTAAATACATTGAAATTAATTGTCATTTCATACAATTGCAGCTTATTTCATCAGTATGTCAACTTTTTGACATATTCGTGAAGACCCATTTTTTCAGGTTGTTTTCTTGAGTTTTTTTACCACCTCAAATCGGTTCCTACAGTACTAACTAGAGTTTGAAGAAGATATTAAAAATATTATTATGATTTGAGGATATATTATTGTGATTTCTTTCCATGCATCTGTGTTCAATAGTCTCATTAAATTACAATAATTTCTATGATTTTATCAATTATTAAATGATTACATAATTGTAGTAAATTGTTTACTTAGTTATATGCAATCCTAAAAATGGGGTTCTCCCCTAAGTATCTTGGTATAGTTGTGTAATATAATTTTCACTTTTACTATTCCTTTTTTCTTATATTACTTTTGATACGATATAAGAATTTTACCATAAAAAATTTTTGCATTCAAATTATAATATTTTTGCATTTAACTAATATTTAATTATGAATTTGTACAAATTATATAAGTTTGTACTTTATTCATATTTCCAATTTAATGGAGATTTAATATATAATGTACTTTTAAATTTAACTCAATAATTTAAATTTTTAAATTGAATAATTTATTAGTAAAATTATTTAAAATATTATGACTTAGAGAGATTAAGACCAGGGCCAACATCCAATGTGCCTTCTATTTCTGTCATCCATGTGCCATGCACTCATTATGGTTTTAGAAATTGGTGCTTTCCAACCAAGCTCCCAACTGGTTTTACTTTATTTGATAATTCATCTTTATGTTGAAGGAGGCCGTTCACATTTGTAACAGAGACATAAACACAGATCGCTCATCGTGCAAGTGCCAGGTGATACAGTATACCTAATGGTTAAATGCATGCACTTTTATTCGATTATTGCTGGCCATTACCTAAAAGTTCAAGCTATAGGAAATAGCATCGGCTTGAGAAAGTGCACATTTGAGAAAATATAATCAAGCCAATACCTTCAGTCGGAAATACAATCTAGCCAATGGCCCAAGCTTTGAGAAAATGCACAACTGAGAAAATATATTCTAGCCAATAGCATCAGTAGCAAATACACTCTAGACCAGAGCATCAGCTTCAGGAAATGACCATTTGAACTTGTTAGAATCCTTATTAATATATTCATGTACCCTCTCATAATATAAATGTACAGAATTTCATTGTCACAATTCTCTCTTGTTTACTCCCTATCAAAATTAACCTTTCTTTGGCTAGTCATCTTATGGTTTGATCAAGGAAAAATTTTGGACTGAAAAAAACAATGTTTGCCAAGAAGGACGAATCACTTGAATTAATAAGCAATTTAATCACTTTCTATATAATCTGGAGTTAATAGGGTGCATTTGGAAGGATGGGAATGTCGGCTTTCCATTTTGTGTTTTAAGATTAGGGAGTAGGTGAGATGCTGATGTTATATGGATTGTGTTCAACAGCTAAGCGCATTACTTAACCCCCTGGATCGATCGTGATTGATGAAAAAAGTTGTTATTATGAGCCGAAGCAAAGTTGAGGCTCCGTGTGCTCGGATTCTTGTATTGAAAGGCAAACAACTGAAATAGTAAGGCGCATGCAGCAATCCAGCAATTCTGCACTTTCAATGTGTGAAAGCCTTGTTTGTTTTTTTTTTTACCATTTCAGGCTGCTACTTTTAGCAAAGCAGCGTGCAAAGATCGTAGTGGGCGATCGCATGCCAAGAGATAGCAGCCTGTCTTCACAATCCTCCATGAATGGGGGACCAATCCATCTCATTTTGCTTAATGGGTTTGTGGCTTGGAGGCTCATGGTCAACATTATTCTCTAGGTCGTCCATTACATCCCTTGCGACGTATGTACACGGCATAAATATAATATGTTCATAAAACATTCACTTCGCGGCTTAATCCAAAAACAAATTATTGATCTTAATTGGCTTATTAGATCACAACAGTTCATAGACGCATCTCTCTAAGACTGGGTTCTAATTAGAGTCGTCAGTCCAAACTTTGACAGGCGTTTCATCTAGTCCGTAGGCACAGATTAGTCTCAGGCTAAGACAAGTCTGGGTTAAATGCCTACAAAATAAAGAGAAGACTACATGGTAGAATCAAGGTACTATATTCTTGGAAATTAAGGTCATGGCATTTATGATTTTGAAATGGGTCAGATCAGATAAGTCCTTAGCCTATGTTTGGATATAAACTGCTATGGGAAAGAAAATGGACGTGAAGATTTATAACGAGAAAGAAAGTTGATGGAAAGAAAAGGACTTTCTCATACTTGTTTGGATACCCAAGAAAAGGAGTGAAAGAAAATGAATAAAATAATATATTTTCTTGTTTTAATATTGTAAGAAAATAAAATTATACTTATAAGATTACATTTTTGACTTCTTCAAATACCAGTAATAAAAGGACTATGAGGGTAGATGTGCCATTTTCTCACACAATCTCTCACCAATTCGGTGAGATTGTGAATTGATGTGGACCACGATTAATTTTCATGCCATTTTTTAGCTTTTTTTTTTTTCTCTCATTTGTGTCCCAAACCAAAGAAAATTGACTTTCTAACCAATTTTCTCTCTCAACTTTGCTTTCCACCATTTTTTCTTGAATCCAGACATACTCTCTTAATGACCTTCTGGCCTAAGAGTACAATAAGAATTTGATGTGTTTTATATTTTATTGGTCTGAACTAAAATCTTAAAATAATTTTTTTAAATAAACGAAAATTTATAAACAAACACACTAATAGATTCAATATGCTGCGGTAGAGAAAAATTTGTTCAAATTTATTATAATTTAAATAATAATTAACATCTTTATAATAATATTTATTTTTTTTAGATTGAAAAAAAAAAAAAGAAAAGGTCCTTTAGGAGAGACGGTGTGTAAGATGAAACTGATGGCACCGATGCCTAATAGACCGTACCTAAGACTTTGAGCGCTAAACAAGTAGGGCTGGTATCTACCAGCTGGATATTCGGCCGGGGGATCCAAAGGGGTTGGTTGAGTCAAGACGGAAGGAGTATGGCTAAGTTATGGGCCGGGAAGGCCCATGTGATATGGGCCGGTAAGCCCAAGTATAATGGGCCGGGAGACTCAAGTACTATGTCCATATTAGGCACAGTGTCACAGCATATAATACATCGTTGTACCAAGAGTTTGGTCACCGTTTATAGGCTCGAAATTTTGTTTGGAGATGCTACGAATTTGCCGCCCTATTGACATTATGCATTTCCAATAGGCCTAAATAAGATGTTATGCATGTTTTATTTTTTTTTTTTATAATCGACCTTTTGTCATGATATCCAATGAAAGGCAAAGAAAATTAACGAAATCAGGTTTGCTCTGTTCAATTTTGAGGAAGGACACCGGCTTCCACTCCCCCCCCCCCACCCCATTAATAATACAAGTGGATGAGCGGGGAAAAAAAACAAAAACAAACAAAAAACAGATCGATCAGCTGAGTTTGAACAACAATTTTAATTGGTTTCCCTGAGATGACCGAATTTTGCTCGTGAGGGGATTTCTCTTTTTATAACAACGATGTAGTAGAGTCAATTGGTTTCACTGCCAAGGTAATCGGTCAACCAGGGTTGGGGGGGCTCGGATTTGTGCACCTGTGCAGCAGTGTTATGGCACGGCCCCAATTGACATGCACAGGCGGCACAGCAGAGGTGATCAAAGGATGTGTAAAAGGGTGCCAATGCATTGTATACAAGGACCGCAGGGGCCAAGGCAGGAAAGATCCCTGTCAAGTCAAATGCAGAGGAAAACTGTGTGTCTGTATTCCGTAAATCTCACATTCTTGAATGATTTTCAGCTTTGTTCTCTCAGAAACTCAACCAATGTTTTATATAAGTTATCCTATCTCTTGGTTTGAACAGAACATTACCCTCATAGTTCTGCCATTACCCATAAAAGCAGTTAATTAGAGGAAATAACTCAGTTGCTCACGCCGCAGCCCAACCCTTGTTTCATTATTTGATAGTTGCTGGCAAGAGCATGTTACGCAATCTGTACTATTTCAACATCCTTGCATCATATCAGGAGGGGCAATCAAGATTTTTCTCAACAACGTTTGAAAACATCTGGGGCAGAAGGAAGGAAGTTTCTCACGAGGTACATACATCCAATTAAACACCAATCCACAAATCGCAAGATAAGATACACAGAGACCATCCCAAACACAAACGGCGGTGAGTATTAACTTCCAACATAACATGCATTGGCTGAAATAAGATAAAATTTGTCTACCAACCCAATAATTTGAAGTTAAAAAAAAAAAAAACGAAGAACGTTTGAAGCCAAAAATATCATCCGATTATGATTTTCAAGAGTTGGACAACAATTGTTGGATATCACCAATAAAGCTCATAGTCCCTCCAGGCCTATCCTCCCTTTTCACATACCCCTGACTGTCAACTTCGCTATACTCACTCAACCCAACTCTCCCTCTCTTCTCCCACAGCCCCTCCCCAAAACTCCTATTCCCATAATACGCTTCCGCGTCGAACAAAACGACGCCGTCCCCATCGCCTCCGCTTTCCGACTCCGACCACTTCATTACCTTTATTGGTAGCCGCTCGTAGTGGCCGCGACTCGTGCCCTCCAACTCGTCGACTCGGACGAGTCCCCGGGCCGACACGGAGTAGAGCTCGCCCTTGACCCTGTGGCCCGCTCCCGGAAGGTTGATCAGGAAGGGGATCCCGTGGGGCCCAATGACCAGAGGGTACGCCTGGTGGGTCACGTAGGTGCCTAAGAATGCGGCGTCGTTTTGGCTGATCAGGTCTTGTACGAGGTTGCAGTTCGGGAAACCTCGCTTGAGGGTGCCGTACGTGAAGATTAGGACCTGTTTGGATTCGTGGGTCGGGGCTTCATCATCCGCCATAGCCACGGCGAGAGAGAGAGAGAGAGAAATGGAGGGAAATTTTGCATCTTTGAGCCAACTCGAACCAATAGGCTTTCAGGTTCTACACAAGTGGGTTGGGCTTAGACTTGGTTCCATCGGCAATACCCATTTTGGATTGGACAAGTAAACCTATATTTTGCCTTAGAAAAGCCCATGTAAAAAAATAATAATATATATATACACCTTATAATAATTAAAAATTTTAATTTTAATTTTAAAAAAATTATAAAATTTACAAGAATAAAATGAACTACCTACCATTGTTTACGTAGTTAATGACCCTATGAAAACAGAAAGATCTTTTTAGAGTGTTTTTACGCGTGTATCCATGTGAGGCAAGCTTCAAATATATGGAATTCTTCCTAATTTCTCTAATTTGAATTAGTGATTTTCTTAGACTTTTATTTCTTAAGATATATGAGAATTCACATAATTTTTTTATGTTTTAAAACAAGGAAACCGAAGAAATAGAATTCAGTTTCAGTGCAGTTGAAATTTCAAGATACTATCTATATATATAGTGGGACTGATCGAGTTAGTGCAACGTGTACGGGAGGAATATATTCCTGCAGTCTGTAGTCTACATCAACTAGACAGTATACCTGATACGTCAAGAAACAAAACGTAAAGAAGAGGAGAGCATAGGGAAATTTATGGCTACCTCCGTCCACGGTGTAAAAATTCATTATGTCATTCTCATAGCACTAGGTGAGGTGAGGTGAGGTGAGATAGGGGTGAGATAGGAAGGCGATAAATCGAGTTAATAACTGTCCAAAAGCTCTGTAATTTATACCTTTATTTATCGGCAAAGGAGGGCCCGAGTGTCTAATAATTGAGCAATAATAGGGTTCACTTCAAATTCTCCTCAATCTCATGGAAATGAAGCAGGGAAAGTTTCATGATCTTAGTGCATTGCACGTTTCCATTCATCCATAGTTCCATTCACGTACATATATATTATCACATTTTAAATATAGATTTGTAGCCTAATATTATTATAATTATTAATAACATATCTTTAATATTTTAATTTATAATTATAATTAAAAATAAAAATTACGAATATATATTTTATGATTATCACACTATAGCGTGCACCCACATCAGCGACACGTCAAATTGGGTGCGTGAATCTCTTTCACCGATTCTTGGAAATCACAAAATTTTTTGATTGTTTTTTGTAATTTTTATCAAGCAGAACATACCAGTACGGAGCAGAATGGAACAGAGCAAAGGCTTTTGTTTTGTAATTAAAACCCGTTCATAGATGCTTGATAGTTGGCTGAGTTACAAAGAGGATGAAATTGCTCTTATCTTGTATTGTTGTCTAAAAAAAGAAACTCAACTATCATTAGGTGTCCATTTGTTGGGACAGACTTGAGTCCGCATCCATGAAATCAACCTCTTATTGTTATTACTAAAATTATTCTCGTCAATGATGGCTTTTTTTCAAAAGTACTTATTCCTTACTTGTTAATTGACTAGCTTTGAATGATTATTGAACTATCATTGTAATAACTGTTATTGATTGAAGTGCAGTCAGTTGCTGTCAAAAGAAAAACCAAACTATATGTATTTATAAAGCTAGATCCCTTCATCACTGTGAGCACCACCATACCTAGTAAGTACCAATTCCCTCAACATTAATTTGAGAAGTGTGCCTCAGATGATAAAATGCAACAAGGCAGCACAATAATATGGGCCTTAAGGATATAAAAGCCTGGCAGGCCTCAGTCTATAAGCCAAGAGCCCAAATATCAACTGAGGCCCACAAAGAAGTGTCTTAATTTCAAAAAATTAACCCTTTGTATTTTGTAGAAAATTTTAGTAGTTATAAATTTATATTTTATCTTAAAAGTCTTGAAGGTTAATCTCGTGGAAAGAGTATGAGACCTAATGGAATGGAGAAAACTAATATATTGTATACCTCACGATATGGACCTCCTAATAGAATAAGAAAGAAAAATGAACCCCCTTTTCTTTTTATAGGGAAAGTTTAGAGAGCATTCATCTCTCTAGGCAAAAGGACAAGCAACGAAGTGCCAACACCACGTACCTTCCTTTGACATGTCTAAAAATGAAACGATAAGGGGAGGGGAGAGGCCACCCAATCGCATTTATTCTCTCAATAGTTGCCAAATTGGATCACACTGGTCATTCGAATAAAAAAAAAAAAAAGTAGAGAATTAGTCTAATTTTTAGTTTAGCTCAGTCATAAAATCAGCCTTGATCAAAACTCCTAAAGGATTGCTCAATCCAACGTTAAACTGATAATAGGTAAGAAAATTGTGTCCCTTCTTCATATGATCAATTTCGACATAAAATGCTGAAGTTTATAACTTGACCTCTAAACTTCTTTCAACGTATAATTTAGTTTTAAAAATTTATTGAACTTGCAATTGACTTATAATCTTTTGTCTAATCTTATATTTTGGTCATTGAAATTCAAATTTAATCATAAAAGTAGATCCCCATGAGTTCTTTTTGTTAACTTCCTTTAGAATCAACTGTTAAAATGATTTTGCGTCAAAAATTTTGCGGGGAACTGTCATTCTTGACAAGATAAATCTGCCTGCCACCATGGGACCGTGCAGCCATGCATGGGGAGCGATTGCTTTTTCTCAAAGCAATAGGAGATGTACAATTGGCGACCACGTAGCCAGTGGTTGTGCTTGTCTTAGAAAAGCAAACGTCGCTCCAGATGAAGCTTACCTTTCCCTGTCATTAGATATTTCGACGGATCCATTTGCGATTTGCATTCACTTTAGTGGTGGAGTGGTCAATGTCCTTTCAACTGTTATCATGTTTTAATATAATTGTACCAGTATAAGGGATGGCAAGTAGTGAGGTTTCTGGTGCTGCAAATCAGACCATCTTCTTCTCGCTCCATGTGAAATTGGCTGGTTTATCGGCGACTCTAACTAATAGATTGCAATAATGAAACCAAGACCCTCACCTCATCTTTTATGGGTTCAGTAGACTTAAAAAGTAGCAGATTGGAATAAACATAAATGATTTTTATATTATAGATAAGTTTTTTATAATATACAAATATTAATATAATATAAAATATTATATATATAATATAAAAATTAATTATTTAACTATTTTGAATTCACCTAAAATTTTCCGTTTATTATATGTTTAGCTTTGGGTTAATGATACTTCTTGTCCCATAGTTATGCACACCGAAACAGAAAAAATTTAATCCTAAATCTTTTCGAGTTTTGTAATATAGTGTTAAATGTTTAAGTAATTTTAACTTAATTTTAAACGTTTTGATTTTATATTAATTGAGGACAATCAATGACATAAAATAGTCCAACCATTAAGTTCATCCTTTGACCATATAAAAAAAAACAAATAAAATGATCAAAATACCCATTTTGAGCATATTTCTCTCTAAAATCCCTTTCCCAAATGCCCCCCCTCCAAATCTAACCCCAATTTTTCTTTTATTCAATTTTTTCTCGAACTATTTTTAAAAGAAATTTTGAAATTTTACAAAAATTTGGAATTTTTCCTCCATCCTCTCTCTCTCTCTCTAGACTATCTTCTCCGCCCACCCCTCTCTTCTCCTTCTGTCTTCAGTGTTGTCTTCCCTCTCTCTACACTATCTTCTTCTCCCTCCTTCCCTAGACTATTGTCCTCTCCATGTCTCTAGACTATCTTCTTTAATTAATTGATTTTAGAAAATGCTAATTTAAAAGGAAGACTAGATGAGATGAGAGAGCCGCAATTTGGGAAAGAAACTAGGATTAGAATAGGGATGGGGTATTTGGGAGAGGAGATTTCGAGAAAAATACGCTCTCACTTGCATATTTTTATTACTTTATTTGTTTTTATACAGTCAACGTATGAACAAAACGTTTGATGGTTTTCCACCACTGATTGCCATTAATTGAAATGAAATCCAAATGTTTAGGACTATATTACAAAAATTGAAAAGATTTAGAACCAAAATTTAGCTTTATCTGTTATACACAAGCAGGCGTAAAGTTTCATACTAAATATTCGTTACAAAGATGCAACTTAATAGAAAATAAAATTGATAGAGGCCAATCGTGTTAGTTGGCAAGTCCTCTCACTTCTGCCAGAAAAAGCTAGAAAATAATTGAGTCGTGAAAATAAACATAATTGATAAGGAAACCCACAATCAGTCACAAAACTCCCCATATTGTACCCCATAATGGCTTTAAGTCCGCTGCACTTCCACTGTCCCCTGCACTAGGGAGTGTGATCTAATGCACCCAATATTATACTTATCATATTCACACTAGACCTCACTCACACGAATCAGTTCAGATAAATATACATGCGCTAAACCAATACCTGCTGAAGATAATGGTTGTTTTCTCTCTTTCTCTCTATTCACATGTTTGAGAACTCTGATTTTTTATTGAGTGGATCGTCCAAGTGCTAACATCAAAGTTTAGTTCAAACGTTTAATTATGTGCTCTTTTGTAGAACTTGGGTGCAACCCGA
Source organism: Bruguiera gymnorhiza (assembly GCA_020883675.1). NCBI lineage: Eukaryota > Viridiplantae > Streptophyta > Magnoliopsida > Malpighiales > Rhizophoraceae > Bruguiera > Bruguiera gymnorhiza. Next base: position 2,083,754 of record JAIRCJ010000087.1, read on the forward strand.
CTACTAGCCCTTCACGCTGACTTGACCAGATACCATCTCAATATAAGTTCCTTCAGGTGAGCACCCCTCATCAAGAGTCATCATCATCCCTTTAGCCTCAACAACTAAGATCGAAATTTGATACTGACCAACAACTAAGAATTACACAACATCTATTGTTATATAGCAAGTCCCATAATCCCCTTATATGTCTTATTTCTAAGGAGACAAAACGAGAATCATTGAAATCAAAAGAAAACAAAATTGTTTTTGCTTCTGCCCTGCAACCGTGTGCCTATAGCCGTCGTGGCATAGGTGTCAGCACAAAGAGTCCCGGCCCTCTGAGACGGTGGAACCGGGGCTCCATTTGGCTGCTAAAGCAATGCGAACATGGCAAGTGGATATGCTACGAATAACTTAGGTTGGTGAACGAGATATAATTCATTGGTATTACAATTATTTCTAAACTGAAAATCCCGTGTTACATAAAAAAGGAAAACAAAAAAAAAATAATAATAAAGAAGAAGAAGAAGAAGAAGAAGAAGGAGCTTAGGTTGGCATTGTACTGTTGCTTGGAATGGTTGTCTTGGCCGGTGAAGTGAACATGAATTGCCGCTTTTTGAACTGTAGCATTTGGCTTTGACCTGTCTTTCCTCTTTAAATGGGAATGAAATGTCGCTTCTGCTGATGAAAAAAATTGCGTAATTTGAGCAATTTGTTTTTTTATTTTTTTATTTTTTCCATTCACAATGAAAAGACCAGTGCGGCTCAATAAAAGTAATGAAAAGAAAAGGTGAAAAAGAGGACTTTTTTGCAAAACAAGAGAAGAAAGGAAGTGGGGACCATTCATCGAGGGAGCGATATCTATGACGTGCGGCCAATTGGAAAATGGCACCTTCACGTGCATGGTGGGACAACGCACCCACATGCGCTGTTGCTCTTCTGCTTGTTTTGCCTTCCCCCATCGTCGGCCCCCTTTTGACCTTTGCTCTCTCCCGGGGATTTGACTCACCAACCAGACAGGGACTGCATTTAATATTGTGAATGGAAATTTTGGCTGAAAATAAATTTAATATATTTAATTGAATATACAAAATTTTATATTATCTTTTTATATTTCATGTTACATTAAAATAAAAAATTATTTAACTTAATTTTAAAGAACCACAATTATAAAATAAATAAATAATTTTTTATTTTAAAAAATAATCAATTAAAATTATTGAAAATTTTTTATTTTTATTTATTTCTCTTCAACTAATATTTACTTAATGGTAATTAATGTAAAAATATAATATAATTTTTTTATATTTACTTAATTTTATTAAATTTTTGTCCATATGGTTGGACTCAATTATAAATTTCATTATTTTGACTAATTTAATATATTTTAGATATAAATTTATAGTTATATATATATATATATAATTTTATTATTAATTATAATCTTGCATTAAAATATTAAAATTATATAATTAATAATTATAATAAAACAATACATGAATATGCTTCTAAAACCTTTGTGTAACATTTCATGTCAAATTCAGATTTTAAAAAATCTTGTTGGTTAATTAATTTGATGGATTGATACATTTTTAAGCTATGCATCGACTCTTCTCATTATCAACAAGGCAATAAAATTTTGGGATTTAATTTTTTTTCTTTCTCATGACCCAATGACTTCTCATATCCTTGCTGACGCTGTTTGGTCTCTTGTTGTCACACGGAAAATTTCTTTTGGACCCTAATCATTTTTATTTTGTCAAGGAGACAGAGTGATTGGAGGGGTGCCATAACAGGGACCTACCTGAAACAATAAAAATTGGCTGAAGATGGGATACAAGGTGTTATCAAGATTGGATCTGCAGCTGTGTTGTGCAGAAAGGTATCCACTGTGTACCATCTGATAAACTTTTATTGTATAACTCATGTTTGATAAACTTTTAATAGACAAAAATAAAAAAATTTAATCATTCAATTGAATTATTGTAATGTGAGGATCTCATGAATGCTGTGTTAAGAGCTTGAAATTGTCATAGCTATTGAAATTGTGATGACCAAAAACAAAACAAAACAAGAAAAAAGAAGCTCTTCAAACTGTCAGGGCTATTGCTTCGGTGCTTAGCGGCTAAACCGTGCAAAATCAATTGAAAATCCGGAGAAGCAGCACCTGTTTTATTGATTTGTATGTACCTGTTGCTGTATCCGGAAAGCATATATAGTAGTAGTTTATAATTATAAAGACGACCCACTCCCAGTCATTGTTTTTTTTTTTTTTTTGTTCCCTTGAAAAAAAAAATGTCACTATCTTGTATCTTCTTGAATCTCATGTAGGTATTGTTTGTTAATTGAATTTACTAGTAGGAACCTTGATTTCATCTCCTTATCGCCTTTTTTGTCTCCTTTTTGTAACCATTTTTTATTTTGTTTTCCAGGAGATAAATTATAAGTAAAAGGAATAAAAAATGGTCAACTTAAACCAATTCATGATACTACGGAATTGATCAATTCAAAGTAGTGCCGTGGTCAAAAGCTCCTTAACACAGTGTATGCTAGTTGCACTTGTCCATCTAATTGCAAACATTTATTCCTTTTCTCCCTTTTTTTTATTAAAAAATAGTCCTTAGTGAGCTACTTTTTAAGCACTAAATAATGTTTACATTGTATTTAACAAAAAAAAAAAAGGACATAAATGGAGCAACATCGTAGAAAAGTGCAACAATAGTTCATTGTTACTTCATCCACTATGAAATGAGAGTTTAAATGTGTAGAATCAAAATTTAGGACATGTTTTTATACCACATTTTATTAATTATGAACTTATTTCAAGCTTAGGGTTGTTCACATCATAACCAAGTAGCTAAAAATTTAGTATGATAATTATGCCTCCAAAAATAAAATATTCAATAGATGTCAAACATATAGAATTAGGGTATTTTGTTGTTAATAAGGTGAATCAGAAACGAGGGATATCATTACTGATCTCACAATGACATATCTTTTAATAAAGAGTTCACAGCCCAAATGATTTAGAAATCATGGTTTCAAAATGAGTTTTGGTTTTAACGATGATTGGTGTTTTAGATTAGTATGACATTTTGAGTTCTATGATATGTTTTTGACATATATTATGCTTCTCTTATTTATAATTTATTTCAGATTGAAAGAAAGTGTTTATGGGACATTACTGTAGAGTAGTTAAACGGTTGAAGGATAAGTATTGCAATACAGGGAAGGAAGTACTCTTCTTCGTAAATAGTACACAATTGCATATTAAATAATTTATTATATTATAACATTACGACAGGCTTTACAAAAGATAATTATATATATATTATCATCATGTGCATATACTGATTAATTTTAGAAATTTACAATCGAAGGAGCTGGAAGAATGTTGAAAAACTCCTAAATAGTCTTGTGGGCTAAATCAAATTAAATCATGACGGGACTTGATTATTATATGAATAAATCTATAGATTTCTTTGATGGACATACTAAAAATAACATATGAAGATGTGTATACACAATCATTTCAACGTTTGATGACCATGAATTAAAGAAACAAAGCTAACCGATAGTACATGATCTTGAAAAGAGCAAAAATTGGTGGTCCCTTGCTCCAAGCCTCAGCATCTGTGGGTTGTGCTACAGTCTGCAATTAATTCCAAGTCTTTTTGAAGCCCCTTTGGCATTTTGTCTCTGCTTTGCTTGGCTGTTTCTTAAAAGCAATCTCTGCTAGACTGGAACCACAATGAATGTAGCAAAGGTCCTTTTACTTTCTGTTGGAAGGGTTTTTGAGTTTGAATAATGCCCACCCAAGTTCCACCTCACAACAACAACCACATCCAGCATTGAACCCCCAAATTCCCAGCTCACCCCACTTGGCCACCCTTTTTGTTTAAAGACATCTTTTATGTTCCTTCACTGTATTTCCTTTCTTTGGCTAATTGGTACTTGGTTACCACTCATGACTTTCTTGTTTTCTGGGGCAAGCTTTATTTGTGGCCATCGTTAAGAGGTTACGATAGCTAGTGTCAGTTGTGTTAATTGGGAAATATTATTGTTGTATGGCTTATCTTTCATCAAGTTCCTTTTTTGGGTTTTTATTGGCAAGGAATTCCGGATAGCAATCTTAAGGGTCTAGTTTTTCCAAATGCACCCGACATATTTAAGATTTTATTTTTGAAGTACTCCCACAATCGAATCTGAGCTCTTGTTCTTACCAAATCGTCAAACTTTGCGTAATTTGGAAAGTGTTTGAAGAGCTTTTCTATAAATTATCTTAAATTTCTAAATTGAAGTTCTCAAACCTGAATTGTTGGGTCAACAGGGGAATTTATACAAAGACAGTTATCCCTATTATGGACCTCTTTTTTTAAGACGATCTGCCGTAGGCCCTTTCACAGGCTAAAATAAATAAATAAATAATAGCTGTTCAAACTTCTCAGGCAAGGGAAAAACTTGATTTAAAACATTGTGAAAAATAAAAGTTCAATAGCTAGTCTTACCCTGAAATGAGAAGGAGAAAAAGGGGCCTGTTGGTGAATTATTAGTGATTAGAAAAATGATTAAGGTAGTGATTAGTTCGACTAAGGATGCAATCATGGAAGTGTCCCTGCAATCAAATCCTTGTGGCCGAGTAGGGTTGACAACAGATTTTCTTGAGACCTGCAAGCCTTTGTCATATAAAAATAAATTGTCAATGAGGAAGATCGTAGAAAATTATTTTTCTACAAAATTTTATATTATAACGACGGATCAGTTTGACATATCTCACACATGATATTTATTATATTAAATTATTATAATTATTAAATACATATTTATCGTTTTTATCATTAATTAAAATCATACATAAAAAAATTAAAAAGTACAACTAATATTCAAAATAATTTTTTAGTTCATAAAAAAATTATTAAATTGTTAGTTATTTAATAATATAATTCTCCTCATATTTATAAATTTCACTCTCTTTTTTATAATTATAAACCAAAACTTTAAAAATAAAAATTTAAAATTTTAATAACTGATATATGATAATGTAAATCACATATATGTGAATTTATATTTTTAAATAGTAAATTGATGGCATTTATGTAATTTGGTTAAAAACTTATATGACTAAGTAGATTTAAAGAAAATTAAATAATTGGGTTGTTGAGATGGTAACTATTTTGTTTACCAAATATTCGTGTGCTAAGATTCGACAGATTAAAATGGAAATAAAATTGCATATGATTAACCCTATGCTTCAAATTCGCTTGTCAGTAACAAAAATAAATTGCAAATTGATTTAAGCCACGGGATTGACAGCGGTAGGCTGTGAATGATTAGATGCTTCCTGCTTCATTTCTCGACAGAAATGATCATTGATTGGATATTCATTAGTTGGCAAGATGTTCCAATTCCTGAACAATCAACGTGAGGTTATAAGAAATCGAGATGAGATGATATGCATCTGCAAAAAATACAAGGATTGAATGAAAAAAAATAAAATTTTGCTTATATTAAAATGGAAGAGATACTGAATTATATATATATATATATTTATTTATTTATTTATTTTTTGAGCTGGTAGAGATGCTGAATTAAGAATATGATGGTTTCATGTTGAAGTCTCGGCTACAATATTGTAATAATCTTTAGCCTCCAATATACTTATGAAAAAGAAAAAACAAAGAAAGAAAAATAAGTGCCTCAAAACTACTTAGACTAAATTCTGAGAAGAAAATAATGAAATTTTTTTATTTTTATGATCTGACTAAATGATGTTACTGTTAATAGTGTGTATATATATATATATATGTAATTCTTTAATCATTTTGAGACACTTTAAAGTGTTTTGTTCCTATGACAAATCTCTCAATTTTCAAACGATAAATTTGTAGTCAGTTCATTTTACCAATTGTGTATAACTTTCCATTAACAAATAATGATTTGAAGCTTTATATTCTTCATCATCAATGTCATAATTCCATATGCATGTCTATACGCAACACAAAATGATGCTCATTATGGTTAACTTTTAGAATTCTTCGTTGTTTTGAATTGTGGTCTTGACTCCAATTCTATTTAACACTGCTTATTTTCCTCCATATTCATAATTAACTTTTCAACTTCTTAGTAGAATTCTTATCTCCATCTTGTATTAATTTGAAGTCAATTGTGACTAATAATTATTTTTTCTCTAGCTCAATTGTAACGCTTGAATGCCACTCACGACATATGATGCAATAAAATCTTTTAAAATTCTTAATATCTTTTAAAATTCTTAATTGTTGGTATTCTTAGAGGATAAGCATGATTGTGTTAATATTAACCATTAGCTATATAAGTACTTCATCTCATCCCAGCGACGCATTCGTGTTTCTTCCCTACCCTTGAACGTCCTCTCACCATCGATTCACTGTCTTTTTTATTGACGTCATAAAGCATCTCTGTCGTCCTGACGAGGAGTAGAATCAGTATGTGTCCCATCCAGATCATCCTTGTTCTCTCCTCCTCCCTCTCTGTTCTAGTTTATTTATTTTTAAAGTGTAATTTATTTCTTACAAAGCGAGTTGCGTATGCGTCTCTTCGTACTCTGGCGGTGGCGTCATTGCAATAGTTGGGGTCATTGTATTGATGTGTCGTTATGTATTGGTTCGTTTTCCCTCTGGCTTCTCAATAATTGATACGTAAGTGCTCTAAAATTAGGTTAAAGTAGACTGTTCAAAGGATTTGGTTTCATAGGTCATGTCTCGGAGAGGAAAAGACAACACAACAGGTTCAATAGTTTTGGATTCTTTTACTCCTCCAAGATGTCATGTCATTTTCCATTTTCCAATCTCTTAAAATTTTAAAGAGCAATTATGAATAAAATCTCTGTAGTTTAATAAAGAATTTGAGAAAATAGTTTTTTTTTTCATTCAATATTTTTATAAACAAATTTATCCACACAAAATAATAACGCAAGAAGATTATTTGTGCGTAACAGGGGTAGTAAAACTAATTGAACTCTATTCTCGTCCACAAACTTGACCGGACCTTTTTTTTTTTTTTCTTTTTTTCTCACCTAAGCTGAATTCAGCTCTTCTTGATTGTAATAACTAAAACAAAAAAGAAGTTAATAGTAAATGAACAGAAGACCCATTTGTCTGGTTGGATGAAGACGGTAGGACTGGTTGAATTATATATAATTGTGAGAATTTGCTGGGCATGAGAAAGCAACATGTGGTTGAATTAAATAAATTTAATGGGTGAGTCCAACTCCTAAACTCCAAACGTATACAGAGACCCTCTAGGATACAATTACAGGATCCATCGCTATCGCCAACGCCAATGCATGCACGATAAGTGCAACTCTCCAGCATAAAGCTCAAGACTTTGTAACAAATGGTATTACTATTTGTGATTATCACAATCTATAATCTATATTCTGTAATAATCTATAGACCATATGTATTTTTCATTATTTCTAAATTATCCTTCTACCATTAACCAATTAAATTATGTTTTGAACTTTTTTTTTGTATTTTGTACTTGAATGTTTTGGAAGAATAAAGAGATGTTTCACTTGGTAAATGATTAGTAAACTCACTATTTGGTAGACACAATAGATATAATATAGTTTATATCATATGAAATAATATTTGGTATTATATGAATAATATTGAATACCACATAATGAAGTTGTATACAAATAAAATAAATTTTCATATAAAATTTATGTAATACCAATACAATTCATGTAGTACAAAATATTATTTCATATGATATAAACAATTATATGTCTAAAAAACAATACTAGTGTGTATACATAGTAGGGTTAATTTCACCTACAATAATTATAGGTCCTACTAGGAATATATTAACTTTTAATGCATATACTCATTGAAAGATTACTCTTACATTTATAATAAATTATTTAGTAAGAACAACAATAAACAAATTATATTGTTAATATATATTAAAACACAATATAAGTTCAATTAAATATTATCCTAAAAATTAACCAAAAAGAATATTTTCTCTAAAATGCGTATATCTTTAACCAATTAAATAAAACTATTAAATTTTATTACAATTAAAATTTAAGTCCAACTTGAGTCTTAATGATCTCTAACTTTAATATATCGACCAATTTGATCAATTTGTTAAGCATTAAAAAACACTTAATCGCCAATTTTCATTTTAATACAACAATATGGAATAATAAAGTGAAAAGGATGACACATGTTTGGAAATCCTTTTTGTTAATAAAATAATAAAGAGAACCAAAATGATTTATCAAGCCTAATGAATATTGTTGAGCTTGCCACTCTCTCCATTTGGATTTGACAGTAACTCCTTCAAACTTGGAAGGATCCAAGTCTACCAAGAAATTGATGTCATATATGTTATATTCATATGGGATGCCATAACTCAAACACGCATAAATAGGCTAAGTAAATACTCATTCCAAGTAATGATAACCCTTTTTTTCTACTCATCTATTTGAGATATTGAGTCTCTTATTGATTTGATTGTTAGAATACTAATATTAGAATTCACCTCCAACACTTAATTGTGTGCTCTTTTACTGTATTTGGTTAGGTCTCAAACCCTAAATCCTTGTATGGATCCAATCAAATATTATCTCAACATATATCCCTTATAGTGAGAACCCCTTAAAAGGAATATATTTTTTTTGTCTTCTTTTTTATGATAAGAGGAAAAATAAAGAAAACAAAAATAATACAAGAAAGCCAATTAAAAACTAATTAGTCATGCCTAAAAGTAGCCATACTAATCATGTCTACATGGAATAATGAATTGATACCTTATAGAAGATTGTCCCAAGCTTGGAAATCAATATCTGCTAAAACTCCAATTTTTGCTAGAAAATTTGCACAAGAGTTTCCTTCATAGAGAGTATGTTTAAGGTGATAGTCCCAAGGTAAATGTAATATGTAAACACATTCTACGATAAGAGGACAATAAAAGTCAATATCTTATATGTTTTTAGTGATCTTTTGAAAAGCTGAGTCTTGAATTAGATTCTACAATAATTCAACAAAAACACCTCTTCCACACAAGCTTTAATGCAGCACAAATGGCTTAATGCTTAACTCCAATTGCCATGACAATACCAAAAAATTCAAAGAATGTTAAAAATTGTAGAGATATTTATTAAATTAATAAATAGTAAAAATAACAATACTTAAAGATGGATTAGTTGCTTCTTAATTATGATTACAAAACATAGTTTAAAAGATATAATCATTATCCAAAATTTTCTTGATGCTTCTTCTTTTAATCCTTTTGGTGAGTTATCACAAATTAGTATTATCCTAATTTTTGAATTTTAGCAATGATCCATACAGACAATTGGAAACAATTATGTAAATTTTATTGAAAGTCAATATTATTGTATTGAACTTAGTATATGACTAATTATAAGGGGATATATATAGATTCTAACTTCTGAACTCTAATTAAAAGATTTGTATCAATTTTTTATAAATTGCACTTTAATTTTTGTAATTTTAAATATTTTATAATTGACTCTAAAAATTTCTTAAATCATCAATTAATTTCAATTTGATCTATATTTTATATTTTTACAATTATCTTTATGTGTGTAACTCGTTAGAATTATAACATATTAATAATAAATATAAATTATAATATCAAAAGATTAAATCAATTAAAATTTTTTAATTTATTATTAATTTACTAATTATTTTACTTTTATTTATAAATCTTAATTAATATCTAACCATATATCATGACTATCAAATGTAAGCCCTTATAAGTAATTATTAATTAAGGCAATTTAAAAATTAGATCAAAATATAATAATTTCTATATAAGATATTTTAATAATTTTAAATTTAAATATCGCTTATATGACTATCACATGAATAATTCCACAAATACACAAGTAATGTTCTATTTGTAAATTCTTATAATAAATCAATTTAATGAACTTGTTTATCAAACAAATACTCACATATTTGTTCAAGTATCCATATGCTTTAATATATGAAATTAAATGCTTTTTTCATTAAAAAAAAAAGAAAGCATAACTTATGTTAATCTAATGACTCTATTAATGTTTAATTTCAATAATATATTGACTAAAAATATTTAGAAATAATACTTTAATATAATAAATATATCATAATTATGATATAATTTTAATTAATTTTAAAAATATATTTATTTTATAAATTTTATTTTTAGAATTTACTGATTATTAAATTATTCATATACTAAAAAAAAAAGTAATGTTTTTATTAATAAAATTATATATATAAAATATTTAGTATGTGTTTAAGTGGCAATTAACTTATTAATTACTAAGACACGCACGGATAGATAATCCAAACACCCAGAGACCCCAATCATTTTTAGCTACTCTTCCGTATCTGGCTAACCCTGGAGTTCTCTTGGCACACTCATCTACATTAATTTTCAAGACCATAGGTGCAGGTGGGCGCCAACATATCAAGGTCCCAGCATTAGGGTTCAAGGCCCCCAAACTCTTTCTTTTTTTGGAAGCCTCCGATGACCACATCTCAAATATTTCAGCCGCTCCTTATGGTTAGTATAATAAATTTTTTTTTTAAAAAAAAAAAAAAACAAACAAAGCATTAAAAGGAGAAGAAACCTTCTGGGGTAAATAGAGAATTCAAACACGTTCGGGACGCTTTTTCGTCTTTCCGAAACATAAAAAAATTTGAAGGACGTCTATTAAAATTGCATATTGGAATTATAAGAAAATGCCTTATAATGAAAAATGGTACTTCTTTTTTTTTTTTTTTTAACTTGAGCAACCCTAGCTAGTTTGTCAAAAAATCCATAATCCATATAAAAGACCCTCATATTTAATTGGAAAATAAAAGGTTTGTTGGTGTCTACTGATTTAGCTGACGAAATTTCTTGTTATTAACTCGTGACGTTTCTTTCCACTGAGGTTGAATTACGTCTAAGCTCGGAATGAATATCTAAAAAAGATAGAATAAAAATAGTGGAGTATTTTCTTCTTCTTCTTTTTTCTTTTTTTTGTTAAGTGAATTGTAATTTTCTTTTAAATAAGTTTGTCGACTAGTTGACTAGTTCAATGGGTAATAATAACCAAGTTGAGATCAACGTGTTTGCACGACATTATTCAATAGAAACGCCAAGAACAAGTAAAATCCCTGCAGGAAGATATCTTTTGCGTCGTCCCTTAGAATTCCACAAACTTTAAAAGACATTGGTCGCCCTCCGACCCTACATTATCCAGGCCAAACCAAAGCAATTTTGTAGTTTATGAAACTTTTCCAAGTTGCAACAAGCAGTAAATTGCTAGTACTTGGCCTTACAACAACGACGGAAAGGCCAATACTACAAGCAATAGCCCTACAAAATTGTATTTCCTTTAGCCATCTGGACATTGGTTTCTTGCAAATGTCGATACGTTTCGTTTGAATAGTACCCTATACTTTATGGAGTATGTCCTTTATCGCATTTCAAAACTTGTTTTGATAGTAAAATTCTCAACTTCTTAGTCTCTGCAACGAGAGTTCAATCAAATTCTGACACTAACAGACAAACAAAGATGAAAATGAAAACATAAAAAAAAAAAAAAACAAAAAAGCATTGAACTATTTGCATTGAATTAAAAGCACATTTTTTTTCCCTTGAATTTTCTCGCGATCAAATCCCAAAAGAATACACTCACGATTTTTCTGAAATTTTTTAACGTATAGTCCAACAAAATACGATCATTTTCCTTTAAATGACTATCAAAGTTGAGTTATTATTCGTGGATTGCTGGAACGAATTGCCTATCTGCCTCCTTTTGGAGTCAGACCGTACCCGAACCTATTGAACAAATAGCTTGGCTGGCTGGGTGCTGCCTCTCCTTCACTGACAATCTCCAAGCTACTCTACTCCATGCATCCGAGTTGTTGCGCAAAAAAACAAAAGTACAACTCTGTTTTGCTCTCCTCTCCACGTTGATTTTGCCTTTTCCTTGAAACCCACATGCCGAGTCCAAATTACCCATCATTTGCATCCATTGTACAGCCGAATAGCTGTTCGATTAGTACCGGAAGATTCTCAACTAAATCAAATCCATCCTCTTCCCCCAATCATGTATCTAACTTCTCCTCATCATCATCATCATCAAATTTACAATAATTTCCCCTTAGCAAATAAATAACAATCAATTAACCAAAAACGAAGTACAAGAAAATTAATCAATAAGAAAGCAAAAGGGGTAGATTCCAAAATTAGCAAACATATATTATTATAACCCAGAGTTTGTATTCAAGAATCAAAGGGGGAATTCACTTTCTTGAATCTTGACCAAGCGAAAAACATCAATGAGTTGTGATTAGACAAATGGCCTTTGCTATTTAGAAAAATATGCGAAAGAAATAGGAATCAGCCCCTGTACATAGGCGACCTCTCTTGGACCATTCCTCGTGAAATTGTCTGCCGGAAGACCTTGATCGGACTCGGGAAATGCCAGCCTTTGCTCTTCGTTGATTTGACGTCGGCAATACAGGAATCTGACGACACCGCCACTGACCTCGACCTCCTCATCATCGTCATCCTCATCCTCGTCCGCTCCTCCTCGTCGGTCTTCTTCTTCCTCGCATTCTCAATGTCCGCCACGGCGCCGTTTCTCTCACCCTCGATTCTTTTGCTCTTGTTGCCACCGCCGTTCTTGAAAAGCGACCAGAAACTCGGCGACGCCGACGATTTGCTACTGTCTTTACCGGAGGAGTACTCGACCCCGACGGCTGGCCTCGACCGGAGAAACGAGACGGCGACCGATCTCGAGCGACGGAAGGCCGGCTCGCTCTCTATCATGGACGACACGCGGCCGACGGCCCCGATTCCTTCGACGGAGGCGGAGAAGCGAGAGTAAGAGGAGAAAGACGACCCAGCGGAGGAGGAAGACGAGGCGGCATAGCAATTGCAAGGACGCTCGTTAGCGCAGTCCGGGCATAGCGAGGCGAGTCGCTCGCGGAGGCACACGTGGCAGATTCCCGTTCGGCGGCGGCGCGAGGGGTGGCGCAGACATTTCCAGCAGTCTTCCTCGTCGACATATAGCGCCATTTGTTCTCCGCTCAGCTCACTTCCTCTCCCTACAAGAAGAGCAAGAAGAAGAAGAAGAAGTCTGTTGTTTGCGCTCTCTTTCTTTCTCGCTCTTCCTCTCGCTCTCTCGCTCTCTCTCTCTCTCTCTCTCTCTCTCTCTGGAGAAACAGAGTCTATTTTGTATGCTTGTTTGTATCAGCTTCAGTTTTCTTTGATTTCGGTCTAAATTTCTCAGGCTTCCTCGCAACCCCCATGTGGGCGAGAGCGGGGGGAGGGGAGGTTTATAAAAATCGGGAAGACCATTTTAACCATGGTTAAGCGCCGTCTCGGGTTGAAGTTCAACCCCTTGGTTAACATTGGTTGACGATTGGTTAAGCGCCGTTGGCTCGATGCTTGTCTGTCCACCTTCTTGTTGGCTGGCTTCGGCCTTTCAGGGGTCGGCAAAACGGTGCGTTGTAACCGACGAAGAACAATGAATTGCAATGAATATATTTAATTTTAATTATTAATATGTGCTTTTGGGGAGGGGGCTGGTGGCTGAGAGACTTAGAAAAACATGGCTGCGTTGGAGGGGGTTTCAACTTCATCAAACCAACAGTGGGGTCCTCCCACCATTGTCATGAGCTTCCAATGCGGACTTTCTATTATTGCGATATTTCTGGGCCGTTGCTTTGACCTCCCCCCCCCCCCTCCCCTTCCCTCATCTCGGCTTCAAGTCTCTAATGCATACAGATATATTCAAACAATAGTTATCATTCTGCACTCTTATCTCGCTCTCTTAAAACACACTCGAAAAAAAAAGAAAAGAAAAAAGAAAATCTATAAATCAACACGTTGGGGGTCATATTAGACCATAACTCAATTGAATAAACATCATATCCATTCCACAGTTGGCCCCTTCTATAAACATTATATAAGGAATTAGAGATCAGTTTAATTTTTAACATTTTGATTTTATACTCTTAACATTTTGATTTAAAATTGCATAATAATTTGTTTTCTTTTTAGGATTGAGTTAATTTCGTTTTCTTTCATATGGCAATTGCAACGTTACTTGTATTATTAGACTAATTGTCTATAGTGTATTATTTTCCCTCTTTATGTATCAAAGTTACCTGTATGTCTTGCTAAGTGATAGATACTTCCGCTCTGGAGTCAATTAACATGTAAGCAACTAATCTCGGTACAGACTGGCTATTGAGCCCCTGCAGTCCAGCTAATTGGTCTTCTTTTTTTATTTATTTTTACGATAGGACCCAAAAAAATTAAATTAAAATGTTTCCCAACTTGGGAGATCGAAAGGGGACATCTAATGAGAAAACGGAAGCTGAGCCACCCACTGCAGCCAAGCTGAACCATAAAAACCCACTTGAGAGGGTAACATGTTTAGTCATTTGATACCCTTTTTTTTTTTTTTTTTGGGTTCAGCTTTAAATCTTTTGATTATCTCTATTCCTTGATAAATAAGACTTTATGTGGAGAATATAATGTTGAATTTTAGATGTTAAAAGAATTCATCAAAAAATTTAATAGTATTTAAATAATAAATTTTTTTAAGTAAAATATTAAACGAGAATACCAATAAGTGACACTCAATTTTAATTAATAAATATAATAACTAATGTATCTACAATATATTTTACTTTTAAAATCAAAGAAAAGAAAAGCTGAACCATAAAATTATTGAGCTAGAAAATTTACATTGTTGATGATTGACATTTATACATATGTTTATGCATGCTAAGTTTTGAATCGATCTGCACTCAGATTCAATTGACCGAAGCAATAATTATTTCATATTAGATTTATATTGTTGTGGGATTAAATAATTAGTAATGGATTTGTTGTTAACAACAACTTACTCAAGAAACGACAGGAGAGAGAGGAGGAAGCGGAAACATGCTTCCATTGACCAAAGATCTAATCCTACTCAACGTCGAAATATTTTCGCCCAACTGACATAGACCATTTGCTTGATGCTCAGTGTGTTACTTGATGGTGGATTTTCTTTTTATTTTTTTATTTTATTATCGATTTTCATTGATGATGACAAGTTGTTATATTAAAATCATCAGTTGGGAGGACGAAAGTGAAGTCCGGATGAACTTTACCAACTTACACGCAGGAAAATCGATTATTTGATTTTACATGCATATTATTATGGTTTAATGATCTATTTCCCTTTTTCTTTTTTGTTTTTTGTTTATCTATTGGAACGTGGTAAGAAATATTTGATGATGCTCTGTCATCATCCCCTTTCTTTCAAACAAATGTAATTTGGTTTAGTGGTGAATGGTCAAAAAGGTTAGGAGGAAGGATTCAAATGCCTACGTAAGTAGCAGACATTCCATCACTTTCTAAGAAAGCTTCTCTATTGCCAATATGCCAGTCACCGTATCTTAAGCAAGATGTACCCATCAGAAAAAAGGCAACAAAAAAAAAAAAAAAAAATCCCTTTGAATAAAAGGATTCAGAAGAATGCAAATGCCAAGACCCCACGTTTAGCTCCGTTTTCCTATCTCGTGGCATCAAGTTTTGACAAAATCCCTAACCAACCAGACTTAGCATTGAATTATCTCGCCTTTAATAAGCCGATGGATTTAGACGCTGATTTATATTTTATAATTGTAATTGTTAAATGTATAATTGTGAAGCTCATTATTATTTTCAATTTTCATCAAAATACTAAAAATATACAAATAATAATTACAATAGTGTAATACATAAACTCTTTTTTAATTCACTCTATTTATATAATTTTTATTAGTTAATTTTAAAATTAAATTAAATTATTTATTTATTAAGAGACTCGTTGATTTATAAATTATATAATAACAATATATTTTTTAATTTTTATATAAAATTTGGGATTGTAAAAATAAATATTTAAATTTTAATCATCGAATGTGCTGAATAACAAAATCAAGCGAGATTGTACGCCTACGCCTTAGGTTGGGCTTTCGGATAATTTCACTGTTTCGGTTCCAAGTCTTGGTTTTGGGCTTTAGATTAGCCACATTTTTCTGTTGATGCATTATTACACATTTGACGATCCAAATAAATTAAGAAAATTATATGGCCTCATCTACAAAGGCCCTTCAAAATTATGTTTTCATGCATCGTCTTTTCTTCTTTTTTCTTTTTTTTAAAATTATTTTCCGATCCGTCGATACCATAATTTGAATCACGGTTGTTAGAACCAAGCATTTAGTTGCTCTACCACCATGCATTTCACTTATTCATTGCACATAATGCGTCACGTATCAATTGCCATCTAATTGCTTGTAAAAGAACATAAAGTCGGGTAAAAAAAGTTATTTTGATAAACGAAAGAACTTGAAAAGATTGCTCGTATTGACGTTCTGTGTGCATGCTGTGTTGGACGCCGGGTGTGTGTGATAAATACTTTGGGCCATCTTGGGTTTTGCATTGGACTTCGTCTTTTAATATTAGTTATAAAGCTTACGTTGTGTTTCAGAATTTCAAAGGGCTCAAAGTTCTTGTCACTGTTGGCCCTGAATTGCATTCCCTTAGGCTACAAAAATCATTCCGGAACCCAAGTTTTCTGTCAGCAACAACGACGATTTTTGATCCTTCGGTCCTTGGAATTCAGGGCCATCCCTAGATTTTTTATTTTTTCTTCACAGTTAAGGTAACTCTTCTTATTTTTATAAATTTTATTTTTAATTTCTTTTATAAAAATTAAAACTCAAAATTTTTCAAATAAAAATTTAAGTATTTAATTAATAAGACTGACTTGGGCTGATATCCGTTGACAGGGGTTTAGCCCATGAACTTGGCGGCTGATATTTTCGTGGTCCGTCTTAATGGACTTGCACGTTTGGTACCGGAAGAGACGGTTTACAAGAAATTTGAAAATCGTATCAATTCCGTCTCACCACCGCCACTCTCTCCAATCCAATTAGACGACAAGAACTTTTTGTTTTCTCCAAAAGATTCCGTTTTGTGTGAAAGATATTATTATTTATTATGTCGTTGTTGTTTTTGCATAATTCTATATTCTATCTAATAGTAGACATAGATAGCGGCGTGCATTATTTGGTTTAAACGTATAAATCAAATCAAATTAAATTGTATTTGACAATTTAATTTAGTTGAATAGTTTAAAAATATGTAATTTTGCTTGATTTTTTTTTTAAATTATGGTAAAGCATTTATGTTTCATTTATAAAAAATTTCAAACTAAATTAAATCATCAACTATAATCTTATTTTCATACAAAATTTATATACTTGTCTAATTTATATAAATAATATCTTTTATATTATTATAATTCGATTCCATATATGTACTTGTTTATTTTTAAGTATTCTAACCATTGAAATACAAATTCACATTTTTTTTCTTTTTTTGGTGGCTTATTACAATATGAAACCGCAAGTCAAATCAAATCAAATCAAATCAAACTGTAATTTTGTGCATACTTGCACCCAAATGACGACCATATATAGAGGATACGAGAATAATTTATTTTTTTTTTCATAGTAATGCCGCATAACATTGATGGTGAAACTTAAAATGTCTTGGTTTACACCTTTTTTATCTTTATTTTGAGCAAACATAAATGGTGTTGATGTTACTATAGCATATTTTTGTCGACTGATCAACATTAGCAATAAGAAGTGTTACTAGTTAATCTGTGGCACACGCACAAAGCTTTTTCTTCTTCGTTTGCCTTCTGATTAATCCTACCGTGTTCTATCCCATCATGTTCCACTTGTGTAGCTTCATCTGATAATCATCTCTACTTCCAAATGCGCTCATACGGTATGGGGGGAAATCGCCTTTTGTTTTAAGGACCAAGTTCACTGGACCTCCCCCCAAGAAAGACAATAATAATAATAATAATGAGAAAGGACGATAGATGCAATACAAACGCGGTGAGAAGTTACATAACATTTGCCAGTGCGAATCAATGCATGAATACCACTATACCTCAAACATGTTTAATTAAGTCGGCCACTGAAATTACTTGGGTGTTACTATCACTAAACGCAAGTTTGGATACCAATTAATTATATATTATTTCCCTTTGCCAATTTTTAAGTCTGAATGATGTTTATCTAATTAAGGCTCTAATGGCTAATAATCTGTAAGGCTGCACTAACATCAAAAGGCATTGCTTTACATGTTTGGTTTCACTTTTTTCCTTTTTAAAAAATATATATATATATATATATCTTTTTCATATTTTTTGGAGAACTTGGACGAGCGTTAAATGAATTGGGGGTTGGGCCAAGAAAAAAGTGTCCATAACAATAAACCCAAACAAAGAAGAAATAAAAGCACAGGCATTATTTTATATGTTCATAAGCTGAATAATGAAGGAAAAGTTTCTTTCTCTAAACTGACTAGTTTCTTTCGCATTGTAATGGAAGGCCATCCATTCTTTTTAAATCCCCTTTTAAGAAATGGGATTCCTTGAGCTTTCACTCCGTTCAGAATATGAGGCTTCAGAATGTACATTTACCTGTAGTGTTCTTGCATATCCTCTTGTATCTTTCAAGGGCATATATTCCCTCTCACGAACACAGAAGAGATGCTTTTTTTTCTCTAGGGCTGGCCTGTTATAGGGAATGAACCTACCACAGCCACGGTTAACTGATTCCAAATTCAATTTTAAAGCTAGGTCAAGTAGTTCATTTTTGGTCCCCTCTCTTGGCCTGAATGGATTTTGTTTGACTATACCAAGATATGGAATTAATGGTATTGAATTCACTTAGTTGACAACTCATAGCTGATAACTAACAAGTAATTGATTACACTTTAGGAAAAAGAGGAAGAAAAGCTACTAATAGATTCTTGCTAATAGCAGACAATAGAGTTAATTGCTCTTGAATGGTTATGGCTCTCTTTAGCATCATTTCCATTGGCCTTACATCGTATAGTGACCTATGTTGGGACCCTAAGGTTCTATATATATTGGTATGCCTTCAAGAAAGGGAAAGGGAAATATACTGCACATCACTTAATAAATAAATTTTATCGTGCTCTCATGAATGCACTGATATGTCATGATTTGATTAATTGTAATATTTATACGATTTATTTACAAAATTTGCTAGTAAGAATTAACAGAACGCATACTTTGATCTGGTCATAGGTGGCGTCTTTTGTGAAGCAAATAAATTATTTATGCTGTGATATGGACTTCAAAAGTTGAGTTGATTTTAGGTCCGGCATGATAACAATATTCGTTAACCTTCTTAAATCCTTAATCTTGTTCTTTCTCATTTGTTCTTTTCTTTTTATTTTTTATTTTTTATTTTTTATCATATATTGGGGATCACACTCCAACCTGCCCTTGGGAAAACGCACGGTCGAACTTACACGGTAGGTTCTAAGTCTTGATCTTTTCTTTAACTTGCACACATTTTTCCAATAACATTCATGGCAAGTAATGCGAAAATTAACGGGACGTGTAGTTTAGGCCGCCTTTTACGTGTTCTTCGGGATTGGAGTAATAATTAACAGGAATAATCGGAGTATCCATATTTAATAGTATAGGTAAGATTTCTTAAATTTATGAAGGATGAATAACTACGAAAGTATTTATCATGAATATGGTCTTTGATGTATGCTTTTCCTTTTTATTATCTTTTCCAATCTCTGTGGCATCATCCCTGATAAATAAACTAATGACACGACCAAGGCAGCGGATCGTTGTTTTCCTAAAGAGGGGTTTAGGGTTTTATGGTCGTGCGTCAATATGACAGACAATATACATTAGGTAAATAGTATATTCATGAAAAAATGACAAAATTTTTTGTTAAAATTTGGCATGAATTTCAACTGCAAGAATTTTTTTTTTTTTTGGGGGGGCTAAAGAACAGGCGAGGCATAATTTTCCAAGGACAAATTAAATATATTCGTCGAGCCATTTCCTTGAAATATCTCGCTCTTTGCTTCCATCACATTTCAATGCTGCGATAAGTCTCTCTCTCTCTCTCTCTCTCTCTCTCTCTCTCTCTCTCTCTCTCTGTCTTTTCGTTTTGGTTTCTTTCTTTATGGTTGCCAAATTGCCAAAGTTAAGTAAGGAAGACGTAGTTATGGACAAGAAAAGGGCTGACAGAGAGGACAGAAAGGTTATTGACGAAACAACTTGGCTTGAGTGCTTGACCCTTGTGGCAATGGAAAAGTCGTTGGCTACTTCTCGGCACCTTTAGCCTAATTGGTCTTGAATATATAATATATGTGAATGTGTTGGCCTCTAGAATCTGGATACATCATTTATCATAATTTTATTGTAATGGGTCTGTGTTTTGATGACCATAACATAATTTTTTTAATGAAAATTAAATGCTGGGGTAAACAAAAAGGTGATTCAACATGAAAGGATTTACTACATCATGGAAATTGAAACCATATAATCGGAGACAACAGAAAGGAGGAATAGAACACGTGTAACTTTGTTTATTTGCTCCATTTCTTTTAGCTATTTTCCGTTTTGAGTTGACTGCCAGATTGCGTAGCGCCCTATGTTGTTAGCACTTGATTAACCAATTTATTGAATTAGGTCACTAGTGAGATTTATAAAAATTTAGTTTAATGGTATTTCTTTTTTTTCTTTTTTTATAAGTTTTTCTAGGAGAAAAAATTTTAATGCATGAAGGAATATTCTCATATCATGTCTTAAAAAGTTGACTTACAAGGAAGGGAGAACTAAATTTAGGGTATTCATAGAAATTGAGAAATTTGATTAACCAATTCAATTGAACCCAAATAAAATTTTTGTTAATCAATTCAAATTTATATTTAAGTAACACGATATAAATTATTATTTTTTTCTTTTTTGATTTATCTATGGTATTTATTCTTAGAAAGCGTTATATATATATATATATATTATTCTAATAATACTTAAAAACATTAGTTGCATAATTATTTATATAAAATAAATATCACAAAATTTTTATTATATATTGAATGACTACTTATTTATCATTTATAATGATGATGTTAGTTTTTTAAAAGAATACATCAAAATTGTTTTTTCACATTCAAATTGAAATTTTTAAAATTTTCAGTAAAATTAATTTTTAACCAATAAGTTGATTTGAAACAACTAAATCAATCTTAGATTAACCGAGTATTAAAAAAAAAATTAGTTCAATTTCAATTTTAAAAATTGTTAGGCAAAATTTTTGTCGAGGTTGACATCACTGCCCTAATTGAATTGAAACGTTAAATAGAATATATTGGTAATTAATATTTTTTTATCGTTAAATTCAATTTTTACTGTTATTTTTATTATGTAAATTTTATTTAGACACGCCACATTATAATTTGTTAAATCTCCATTAAGGTTATGTTAATAAAACGAACGAAATGGTGGAAATTGTAAAGAAAATTAAATTCAGACGATTTATTTGTGTGAGATTGAAATCGAAGGATTGTAATAGGGGAGTAAGTGATGAATTCTGAAACATGTCATATACCCGAAGGATGGTCGGCAGCGGCTGATCGCGAGTGGCAATCTACCGTGAGCTGGGCCACTTGGCACGCCGCCAAGGTGGCCAAGGGGGGGCGGGACCCACTGGGTGCACACGGACAAGCTGCGGAGCAGGGTTGCCTTCCAACAAAGACCGCGGGGAGGAGGGAGTGGGGGGCAACAACAAGAGTGGGACCCGAAATGGTGACTCAGCGGGGCCCCACAATAAAAGGACAAACGCCTTCCATACGTACAAGAGGAGTCCATGAGACAAACCTAAAAACACGCATGAGAACTAATGAATGCGAGACATTGGAAAACGGCAAAAGGCTAAGGCGGCGTCAAGAAAATCAAATAAATTAATATGAAAAATATATATATATATATATTTTTTTTAAAATAAATAAATAAAAAGAATAAATAAATTAAAGGTTATTTTCTTCCTTTCTGGGTCAAGCATGGCGTGCCGTGACCGTGGGGTTCGGAGTTTACTTTGATTTCCAAGTTCCACCCCCAGGCGTCCCCCCTAGCACCAGTCAAATTCAACCACGTACACACCCGCGCCGAAACACACGCACACGCACACTTTTTCTTATGAATCTGATCACGGACGCACCAATTAGACACAAAGCTTACACGCAAGTAATTGACGACTATAATTACGAATTTACAAATTTATATTTTTTTTTAAAATTTTTGCTCATTTATTTGCATTCGGTATTATTTTTTTTCTCTTTTTAAAATCATTTTAATTGGTTGGGAAAAGAATTTTGATTATAAGTGAAGTTTAAATTTTAAATTTGATGGGGGTATTAAGTGATACTTAATGGCGGAGCATTGTGGGGACCTTATTGACTCGGACTGTAACTCAATCTGAGATTCTGTTGAAAACGACTCCGTATCACTGTGCCGACTCCAGACCCATCGCCTTCAGCTTCAAGAATGTAATTCATCTTGCACTTGAAATTGGGGGTTCTGGTTTCGAGGAGCCTTTCCAATATAAACATTATATATATATATATATATATATATATATATAAAGTGTTAACTCCAAGTTCAATCGAGCTTTAATATATACATGTTAAATTAAAAATGTCAGAGAAATATAACCTTGAAATTCGAGTAACAGAGGGCGCATTCACTTTGTACCCACAATTTTGGACATTTTAGTACCACCTACAATGTGACTAAAATGGTAACTAGCATATTCGTTAAGCATTTTTTTATGGGATCATTTTACATTTGGGATCAATGAGATTGTGGTGCGATATATATATTTAAAACACATGTAATATAAAATTTAGTAAAGATTTAATGGTTCTTAGGGTTATTTATATTGATTGGTGATTTAACTTGAGAATTGATGGCATGATCTCATTACCTACGAATCCCAAAAGACAGAAAAAATTTGAAATTGCATTCATCAAAAAGAAAGTTTAAGATGCCTTCTTACCTCAGAAGCTAAGATTAAAATAGACCTTGTCCAAGTTGAGCTCAATAATCAATTGCTTCATGCTCAGAATAATGAATAAACAGTGGGTTCTACAAAGCAAACCATGTGCGGGAGCTCACTGCTAACAAATAACACCCCATCCCCTTGAACAACTAATTTACTAGTTAGACGTTTTCTGAGGCCGTAACAAGCTTTGTGCAATCTGCATTCATCTTGTGCCTTGATTCTCGCATAACCTTTGGGACTGTAGACCCACATTATAGGACCGCGTTTATCGGGTCGTAATAGCATAAGGATTTCTTATTTCTCCAAAATGGGCACTCCTAGATTTCACTTTTCTTAGACCCCCAAGCACCTGAATTACTGTTCACCTCGTTAATCACAAGATAGATTTCATCAGCACCTTCTTTTCAATCTACTAGGATCCTAATCATATTGGACAACTCTACTTTTTCATAAACAATACTGAGAAACATTAACTGTTAAGCTAGTTTGACACCTACTTGTTAGGATCTAATCCAACATCTAACATCGTCAAATGTTAGCAGTAATTACTTTTAGAATCATTGGACGCCATTGGTAAGGTCAAAAGACGGCCACAAATACAAATCACTACAGTTAGTGCATTGCCAGTGAGGAGCTTCAGGTTCCAGATTTGGAGTTACCTTTGCAGTCATTTCCACTTTTCTGCTTGGTAAAAATTAGAGTAATTAAAAGTGTAGGTAACTCTATCGATAAATTTTGTAATTAGTGACTTGACCATTTTCGCTTGCACATAGACCTAAATATTTTCTGTAATATTTACCCTAGATGGTACTTGGAGTGTCACATCTTATTAAAGCAGGACTCGTGCATGCGAGGAATATAATCTTTTGAGGAAGCTGATACTGTGTATCCCTCTCAATGCAAAATCCCACTCATTTTTAGGGGCATAAGCCCTAAGAGCTGGTTCATGGAGATCCTTCTTTATATAAAGGTCAATAGAAGATATATGTTTGTGTTTCTTTGTATGGACATGAATTGACAGAAGTCTGGAGATCTAGTTCTTACAGAATAGGGTATTGTGTGACCATGTTTTTAAATTCATTTTTTCTTTCCCTATTTTAAATATGACTATTTTAATTAATTTATAAATTATTTGTTTTTTAAGGTATAAATTGTAGGGTAGTTATTGCTTTTATACTATATATGTTTTGTACATAGGAACTCTGCGCCTGTAAACTTTGGGTTGAGTTAAAAAACAGTTCCATCATGTACCTATAAGGAAAAAAATTTCCATCTACTCAAAAGGAAAAAATTATGAGCAAGAGGCTGAAAGAGGGCCTTATTAATATTTACTTTTTAACAACTATCGTTTACTTGAATTTTTATATAATAAAAGTAATTCTTCCTATTTTCTTAAATATTATATTTTTTTCTTGAGAATTATAACTTAAAAATTTAAAAATAAAAATTTAAATTCATAATCACTAAGAGTATGTCTTGAGTGTCATGGATAGATTATATTACAAATGGATTATATTACAAATGGTGATAAATTATATCACAAATATGTTAAATACAACCTAACTCTTGTATCGGATAGAAAGAGGGAGATATTAAGTCATTTAAGCGTGAGTACTATATATCCCAACAGTCTTTTTTTTATGGAGAAAGTAATAATCTCATGACAAATAGTATTAGATCGAACCCAACTCCACCTCAATTCTGGTATTTCCGCCGAGTACTTTACACGGAAGAAGTAAGCCGGCCAATGAATCTGATTC
Source organism: Bruguiera gymnorhiza (assembly GCA_020883675.1). NCBI lineage: Eukaryota > Viridiplantae > Streptophyta > Magnoliopsida > Malpighiales > Rhizophoraceae > Bruguiera > Bruguiera gymnorhiza. The sequence continues at coordinate 2,108,463 of JAIRCJ010000087.1, forward strand.
CCAATGAATATATTAATGAATTTGGTGGGAAAAAATGTTATAGAAGGTGACAGATTATACCACAAAAAGGTTATATACGACCTAACTCTTACATTAGATAGAAAAAAAGAAATTTTAAATCATATAAATATAAATATTGCAAATCTTATAGCCCGTGACATGAGTGACTTTTTTTTTTCTTTTACTCTATTGTGTATAAATCCCTTTCCATCAAAAGATTCAGGACATTCCTATTTTTTTGTTGGTTGTATATCATCTATAATAGTTTATTTTCTTTAATTTACTTTGTTACCTTATTTGGGTCTTTCAGAAAAGGAGATGAAATTAATTAATTTTTTTTTTTCAAAAAGAAGATGCCTGTGTGTCAAGTGGAAAATGTATGGGTTTACACAGTATCATTGACATATTATCCCAAAGGAATATCATAATAAATAACAAATTTAAATTGTAAAGTAGACATGATATATACGCAAAACTATTGAAAATTAAAATGAACGATAAAAATTTATAGAGTATGAGGGGGTTATCCTCTATTGTATTGTCATCCATGGACCAAAAGCATAATGTCTAGAGGTGCATGGACGCGCCGTTATTGTGCGGAAGTGCTCAGAGGCATTATCTAGTTATTAGCAATCAACTTAAATGCCTCGTCGGGTTGTCCAATTTATGTGAAAGGGAACACTGCCAACTTAGTTGGTAGCTCTAATGACCGATGAATTGTTTGGGTATTGCGTTCCATCAAGCCATGGTTGAAACTTGGAACAACATGTGGCTAATGCAAGAAATAATGGGTTATTGAACGGTCTTGTCAAAGATGTATGGTGGTTAGATGGTGCTATATTATCAAAATTTTTACCTCAACCACATTTGGCAATTTCTTTCACATGCATGCATGAATGCGATTTTAAAATTTTGCGAACATCATTAACCATTAGATTGCCGATTGGGGATATTCTTCACATCTAGATTACATTTACATGAGGGTCAATATATTACATTTACTTCACTTGCAATGTGAAATTTAGTAAATGAAGTTCCCTAGACAACACTCCATAAATAATATGCCATTTTGGAAAAAAATATGAGCCTTGAAATGTTGAGTATGAATCAAAACATTAGTAAGAAGGGTGTTTTTGATTGAAATTTTCATGTTCTAAATATCATTTTTTCTTTTTTTTTTCTTTTCTTTTTTTTTTAATCTATGGAGAGGCTCGTGTAAATGGGTCATCTTTATAATAAAGCCTTATTTCAGTGACCGTAAAATTAAACTGTCTTATACAGATACACATTAATTATTTTCTTGTATGCATGTGTAGTTAATAGTTAATTCTTTTCATTTTTTTTGTGTTACAAGGAAGTCCAGAAGGATTGAAAAGAAAAACAAAATTACTAAAATTTAAATACGAAACTAAAAGATTATAATAAATGTGTTCGGACTAGCAGTGTTAGAGGCACATGACAGTTATAATTAATTTGTATAACATATTTTCATTGTTTCTTTTTTTTGTTTTTTTTTAATAGGAAATCAACGTCTATTCATGAGTAGAAAGAGTGATTATATCGGTAGAGCGCCCTTGATTCATACATCTAAATCTTTTTATTTTTCTTTTTGTTTCTTTTTTGTTAGAGAAGAATCATGCAGCTAAATCAATAACATTTATACTCCATTCAGGAGTTCGTGAGGAGCAGCCATGTTAACCTGTGTCTGGAGGAGTGCGAGTTCAACGCGACGAAAGCCCCCAATTCTGAAAAGTCGTTATTTGCGAAGACGATGACATTAATGACATGGATTCCATCTGCATTGGGTCCTCAATGTTAATTTTGTTGTCCGAGTAACCATGGACGGCCGACCAAAACCAAAGCCGATAAGATAAGTGCCAAAACGGTTCCATGAACTTCCGAGTCTCTGAACCTCATGTCGTAGCCCTTAGGCTTGACTAAGTTTAGGCTTTTGCCTAATTTGATTTGTCTTGTTGCGTGCTAGACCCATGTCCAAATCCCCATATGAATTATTTATTTTGGTATTATTAGACCAATATTCTTTAAAGATTTAAAATATTAATATTGTAGTTAAGCTCTCAAACATATTCCCCAACACCAAAATCAAATAATAATTTAAAAAATTTGTAAATGAAAAACACCACATGAGATGTCTATACTATAACAAGAAAGGGCAGCCATTCTTCAAATAAATATCAATAAAGGTGATGTAATGTCATCGTGGAATTTAACAAAAAATAATAATAATAATCCCCAATAAATGATACACAACGTAAGAAAATTGGAATAAAACAAAAATTGCGATAAGACCGAGGTGAAGTGGTGGGAGTGCACTGTTTTGTGTGTGTTTTGGGTCGTGTAAACGAAAATGAAAGGTAAAATATTTAAAACAAGCTTTATAAGGAAAAGAAAAAAAGAAAAAAAAAAAAGAGGTGGGTTCCTTGAACTTGAGCACCCAAAGCGCTTTAGGTTTGGGTTCGGCGTTTTAGGTTCGGAGCATCGTGGACTTCGTAAGGATAAGAACCAATCTCGCTCTCGGTCTCCCTCTCTCTCTCTCTCTCTCTCTCTCGCGCTCGCACCGAGTCTCTGTTTTGTGTCTCTGTTGCTTTGCCCGCTTTCTCTACAAGAAACCCCATAATTTTCTACCATCAGCCGCCTCCACATTTCTAAATACCCCTCGGGTCTCTCTTTCATTCTCTCTAAATATCAAACACACTCTCTCTCTATCTCTCTCTCTCTCTCTCTAAAGGACCCATAAGCATTTTCTTCCCTTCTCTGGCCCTCTCATTGACTCTCTGGTTTCAGTTTAAACAGATTGCTCTGTTTCATTTTTTGAGTCCATTCAAGCTGGCGATCGAAAATCAAGAGACCACCATCAAGCCCAGGAACAGGAGAATCATGGTATCCAATTTCCTTCTTTTTGGCATTTTGAATGACATTTGGCTGTCAGTTCTTGATTTTTTTTTTTTTTTTATATGGGTTTTGCTTAAAATACTCTGTTTTTGCTTTGAAGCTCAAGCAATGGACTCTGTTTTGTTCAAGTTCCAATCTTTTTCAACTTTATTGACTCAAACAATGTCTATTCTTTGAATCCTTCGTGCTTTCCATGAAATTTCTTGTCTGAGTAATGGAGCAGCTGGTTTTTATTGTACTAAGACTTTTTTTGTTTTTTTTCTTTGGTTTAATGTTTATAGGGTGCTGGAGGACCTGATGACGAAGACAGCAGGTGGCCGCCATGGCTGAAGCCACTATTAGGAGAGCGCTTCTTTGTTCAATGCCCATTACATGTTGACTCCCACAAGAGTGAATGCAATATGTACTGCTTGGATTGCATGAATGGCTCTCTCTGCTCTCTCTGTCTGGCCAACCATAAAGATCACCGTGCTATTCAGGTATTGACAGCCGTCTATGAACTGATTCACTCCTCAAACGTTCAAACAATTTTTGTTATCACAAAGCTCCATTTTCATTATTTCCCATTAACCTACCTTCTAAACCTTTGCCTGGGATTGGGGAAATTCACCTTCATATCTGATCTCTTTATTGTTTTCCTCACTCAACTTGTTTTGATTCTTTTTCTTTTTATTGGCAATGGGGCTCTATTTCCAACATTTTCTGGGCTTCCGAACATAGCATTCCTTTGTCTAAGTTATTCTTTTCCAGAATTCCGATGGGGCTTCCTTAATAATATCCCATTACCATCTAGCCCCTGCCAAGCATAACCAAATCCATTGTGTTTTCCCCATTTTCAGAAGGGGAGCAAGAGGAAAATTTCCACATGTTTACATTGTACCTTCATATTTGCACAATCTTAATACAATCTTGTGTAACATGTGATTCGATTTGTGATGCAGATAAGGAGGTCGTCATACCATGATGTGATAAGGGTGTCTGAGATACAGAAGGTGCTGGACATATCTGGGGTCCAAACCTATGTTATCAACAGTGCCAGAGTTGTGTTCTTGAATGAGAGGCCCCAGCCTAGGCCTGGCAAAGGGGTCACCAATAATTGTGAGGTCTGTGAGCGCAGCCTCCTTGATTCCTTCCGCTTCTGCTCTCTTGGCTGCAAGGTAATTGCTGCATTCTCCTCAATTATGTTGTGCTCTACATCTCTGTTTTTGTAATTTATCAAAGCTTTGAGTTGGGAGCGATGCGGGCATCCTGCAGTTTTCTTATTAACCAAACTTACCGATATGTTTTACTTCGTTTATTTCAATTTGGTAGGTTTCGATTGATAGTGATCCGTTTGGACATTACCAAGATTTTATTTTATTTTATTTTTATTAAATTGCAAAATTACAGGGCCTGATTTCTCATAGTCATTGTAATCATCGATTGCAGATTAAAGGGACATCAAAGAACTTTCAGAAGCTGAGGAAGCAACAAAAGGCAATGGCCTCGGATTCCGATGATTCGTATAGCAGCAGCAGCCATGGCCGGTATAAGAACAAGAACAACAGGAGTGACAACAAGAGCAACAGCAACAAAGAGCAAACTTTCTCTCCCTCCACACCCCCTCCAACTTCATTTAATTACCGAACTGCCAAGCGAAGAAAGGGAATTCCCCACCGAGCCCCTATGGGAGACTAATCACAGAATATTAGTATTCATACTTCTGCTTAATTACGCAATCACCCCACAATCATACATGATAGTTATCCCCCCAATGGGCAGCGCTCCTCTCTTTTGTACAACTCAACGTGGCCAATACTTGTAGCCTTTTAGACTAGAAGGCCAGGCATTGTGGGGTTCTAGCTTCTCTGTTTAGTGCTGTGCATATATAAGCAGTAGTTTGGGAAAATAAATAAATAAATAAATCAAGGTAAATGTGAACTGAATTGGCCTTTTCATAGTTTGATCACGTATAGACCAAAAAAAAAAAAAAAAAGAAAACAATAGGTGTTTTTAGAGTGATCATACCCAAGCTGTATTGTTTTTTTTCTTGTTTTGTAGTTTTGGGGTTCTCGGTGAAAAGGCATTGTACAGGGAACTCTAATTAAATTTACGTGTAGTCAGACTTTATATGAAGTTAAGGTTTTATTATTGTTGCTGTAGTTATCGGATTTGTAAATAGGTTTTGTGGCAGAAGAAAGGGTCAGAAAAGGCCAATTGTACTCGGGACTCGAGTGCTTATATGTGCAAATGCATTTTAAGTCCCTTTTTTGATTTGTCAGTGCACGGCTAGATTGTTACAATTTTTAGCAAGCTCTCTATTTTCGAAAGCCGGGTCGCGGCGGTGTAGGCGGCGGCGGCGGCGGCGACCAGCCTCCAGTTTCGGTGGGCCCCCCAAGAGTTGGGAGACGTCTCGAAGTTTATTTGGCCCCCTGTCATTCTAGGATGTCGCCATTCTCCAAAAGGAAATGTTAACGCGCTTTTTTGGTAAACGACTAAACACGGATAACGTGATAATATGGGGTGTAAATATGTAATTAATAATTTTTAAAATACCATATTAATAGTCAAATAATTAAATTCTTACTTCTAAAATGATATAAATGATCTACTTTTTTTTAAGGTAAAAATTGAAAATTATTGAAACTATTAGTTAAATATGCTTGTGTGCAGGCACTCTCTTCTTCGCCGAGTAGGTGAGCCGCACCATGTTGATTTTTTTTATTTTTATTTTATTTTTGGGTTCTTTTCGCAATTGGGTAGAAGAAAAGGTGGGTTTGGTTTCCTCTCCCTTCTTAGACAAGTGGGTTTCAACTTTAGTGGCATTCTTGGTGGGTCCTGGCAAGCCTGGTGGTTCGTTTCAGACCACAAGAGTGTCAAAAGGCGGTGGTGAAGCCCTTGATTTCTTTCCGGGAGAATGGTGATGTCATTTTGTGGGATCCTCAAATGTTTTTTATTGTTTGGTGTGCTGCAGCCATTCAGGGGTGACTGGGGTTCGGTTTCCGTTTTAATTTTGGATTCATTGATTTCGGCTCTACAATCAGGAGGAATTAGGTTTCAGCTTTGGTTCCACTTCAGTTTTTGCTCCAATTCCTTGGTCGGCTGTGGTTTTAGTTCTAATCTTTGGCTAGTTCTGGTTCAGATTTTGGTTTTGTTTCCAATTTGATTTATTTTGAATAAAATAAATGAAAATGACTACTTCGACATTTATTTTTGAATGGTAACACTATCGAGTATTATCTTAAGTTAAAAGGTTTGAATTTAAGCCATAATATGTCACAAATTGATTTTCAACGCTTTATTTTAGGTCAAACTTTTATTTAGCAAGCTTGACATTTTGTTGTTTGCTTTTCTTTTTCCTCTTGTATTTGAGAGAATAAGTTGGCTTCTTCCTCTTAGTGGCAGGTTTCTTTATTTACATATTTAATAAGAACTAAATTAATTTCATTAAATCCTTGAGTTTAGTTTTTTTTTTTCTTTTCAGCTTTAATATCCATAAGCTTAACTTAGACTTGTGAGTTATACTTAAATCTCATGAATCATGGGTCACTGCAATTTCTACTATTAATATTTGAGTACTATCAAAATACTCATTTAGCCTATGTATAAAAGGTCCTTACTTACTACAAAATAAGCCTCTCTTTGTTCCTCCTCACGTCACTCTCCATGCTCTCAGACTCTTTTACTAATTGAGGCCTCACAGCATTAATTTTGGATTCTAACCTAATACTTCTTTATTATTATTTTTTTTTTCGTTTTTCGCTATTGTTAAAAAAACACGTTTAAAAATGCCAACTTCTGCTGACCCAGCTCAGATCAAAACTCATCCATGATGAATATCACTTCTTCTTCTTCTTCTTTTTTTTTTAATAAAAAAAAGTATTTTGAAAGCATATCGGTAGTAATTACGTTTATAAATTGCTATCAAAAATTATTTATTGACATTCTTATTCAATATTTTTTATAAAAAAAGTATCATTCAAACATTAATTAAATGTCTTTCATACTTAATTTAAATATTAATGAATTTAAAATTTAATATTATATATTTAAAATAAAATGATATTTTATTCGTGAAACAAATAATAATAAAAAAATTAAAGTTAAATTAATACAAAAAAAATTAAACCAACAATCAAACTATCATTTCCATGGTCAATTATCACTTCAATCTCATAATATGAATTTGGTTTCATTTGCATAAGATTGGGAACCAAAATAAGAGATTTGTTGGTTTAATATGGAGTTGTTTTCAGAACAAAAAGATAACAAAGGAAGTTAGGTCGGCAAGACAAACGCACTCTCCAGGAGGATCCAACGGCCGACACGTATTCAATGATTTTCGACCCTTTTACGGGCAATTTCCGGTAAATAATTTCTATGGATTTTTTGGGGGGGGGTGAAGAAAGCGACGAACGACCGGCGAGACTTTTTGCACCGTGTCGAACAAGGAATTTTGAGCAATGGACCGACTGACACGCCGGCGTCAATTTTCGAAGAAGGGATTCTCGTGGGACCTCCGCTTGGATGAGAGATGCTTTCCTGGGCTCTGTCGCAAGAAAGCTCAAAATAAATGAAAATGAAGGTAATTCATCATGTAATTAATCAGTTCACCAGTTCAATATTTTCTTTTTTTAGAAATTTTTTTTGGTATTATATGACTTCAGGGAGAGGTAATTTTTTGAGACAGATATAGAATTAGAGCTTTACATCCTAATTTTGTCTTCTTTTTTTTTTTTTTGTTTTCGCAATTTTGTAATTAATTAGTTATTGAGTTTCGAAGTTTTGGTACGACACATTGAAAGGAAACCACTAGGTCATAAAAGCAAATTGATTTATTTTTTGTAAATTTTTAGTGACTTTTCTTATATGGGACAATGCACCACTCCTTATAGAACACCACTTCAACGTATCAGACAGATCTAAATTGCAATTGTATGGAACCTTATAGAATTGGGTACTAACCAATCCAGGAAGATGGTGGCGCCATGGAAGTGGCTGATGGGTTTTTTCTTTTTTTTTTCCTTGTTAAATGAAATTGGTAGCCATAGGTTCTGTCTAATCTATGCAAAATGAATAAAAAAATTTATGGCAATTTCTAGGTGGTGATGATGGTGGTTTCCATGTAGGAGCACATAAGCGAAGACTCCAAAAACTAGTGGACGTGGATCTCACACTATCATGATACCATCTACTTTGCTTTGTGATGATGACTTGCTTTCTTTTTTCCTGATGCAACGCTCATCAACTCTTTATTTTCTACTCTCCATATGAAAAGCATTGTCACTCATTTTTTTTTTGTGTAGGTATATGTTCTTCATCATACAATGCTTTTCAGCATTGAGTCATTGAATTTGTACATAATATATGCATTTTCCATATGAAAATGTGGACCCCTTCCTTAGTTCAACTTGCCTAAGCCATGATGTCAATAGTTTACTAACCCATATCTGGGATGATGATAATTGATATATAATGCAAAGAAGCCTCAATCATGTCCACACCATGCTTAAGGTCTCCTCCCACTATTGGGACCCTGTGGACTCTCATGTTGTTCACATTGATTGTCCACTCTCTATTCCGGTCACCAACATTACCTAATTTTGATAATTGATATATGTTTTCTGGATGTACTTGGCTTAAGTTCAATCCTTTTACATCATGTTTCTTTTTTGGCCACTATTCTGTGATATTAGGCATAGTTTTATTTATGTGAGATCCTAATCAATATGTCACTTGTAAGAACATGACAAGCATTGGAATCTAATAACTGTTACTGTTGTAAAAACTCCCTCCCATCCCCCTAGGATATTTCCATCAATTGACTAGTCAACATTATTAGTTCCTTCTCTTTTGTTATTATTATTATTTTTTTTTTGGGGTAAAGTACAACACAATGATTTACTACTATGATTGCCTTTACTTGCAGAAGCACTTCCAGGTTTTATTTCTACTTCTTCTTTATATTTCTCAATTCATTTCTCCACAGAGGAATAGGCAAACCAAAGCTTAGTCAAAGGCAACTCTTCTTATGGATCAAAGAAGACAATTTTTTAGTGGGTGCAAGTTAACAAAGATAATACCTCAAAAAAAAAAAACAAAGGAAAAAAAATTCCGTATATTGAAGGGGTTAAAAAAAATAAAAACTATTGGTCAATGTCACACGTCATGCCAATTAATAAATAAATTCTTAGGTAAGCTTGCTTAACCAGAAAACATGTTCACTGAGCACATATATTTAACTAACAACTTTAAATCGGTGGAGACAAACGTATGATTGAAAACACCATACAAGTGTAAACACCTCCTCAATTATAGAACTCCGAAAATAGTTTAGTGACATTAATATTTTGCAGTGCTCGTTGTGCAATTCTTCCACTCGATAATCTGGGAAACTTGGAGCCCACCAACAATGCTCTGGGGTCATGTAGATGTTTGTTTGTGGGTCATACTAGAATCAAGGAGCTCAAATGGAAGTAGATAAGATTGGCTGAGTTTACATCAATCTATACTCGCTTTAAGAAATGACCAGATAAGTTAAAATACATATGGGCAATCCTTATGCCCACCCAATTGTGAAATGTGATGGAAATGGGGTCACATACAAGGATTTTTTCGATACAGAAGTGAGCATTCAGTTTTGGAACACAAGATGGGATGGACTTTCTCACTTGTAGATTCCTTTTCACTTGGGCCTAACTTGTGGGACAATCCAAAATGTGCACTATTTGGGTGTTATTATTGGGTTGGTTTAGGAGGGGACAGTAGCTAACAATTATTAAAGCTTTTAGCATTGAGATCAATACAGATTAGGCCACAACAGTGGCCATGCTTACTCATTCTCTAAGACTATTTAACCATGATTGTATGCATGATGTCAGTTTGTTTGGTTGATTGGTTTGTATATTTGTGAAATTTATAAGATCATATCTTGAAACTGTTTCATTATAGTTCATTGTTATATTCACATCACGAATATAAATTGGTCTCCACAATGAAGTTTAAAGAATAATTAAAGAAAAACATTTGTTCCCTAACTCAACTAATAACCAAAAAAAAAAGAAAGAAAAGAACATGTTAACCAAAAAAAAAAAAAAACAGAAACATGTTAACGCATTGCTTTGGTTTGCCTAGAAATTAATTCTCCTCTCTAAGACATAGCATGAGAAAAAGTCCCCAATATTATTTTGACAATTTTCATCTGTGTGGTTTGCCCTATAAGATCATAGTGTATGATAAAAACTAAATGAGGTCTATTAGGTCTCAAGGCTTGACCTCCCTTCAACCCATATTACATAATTGGACCGAGACTCAATATCCCCTAATTGGACTCACTAGGCCAAACCATAACTCTTCACAAGCCTCACAACCCTTATCTTTAGCACCCGAATAAACAATGAGACCCGCTAAATTATATGTCTTTCTAAGTTCCACAAATAGGAGAGCTCTTGTTTTCCACAATAAATACTTCTCATACTCCCTTTAGTTCTCTTTATACTCTCTTAACTCTTAGGTCTTTTACTAACTTAAATATTCGAGCACTAATGTCAAGTTGTAGATTAACACTCCTTTGCTTCCTCATTTTACAAATGTTGAATTTGGACCCCGGCAAAAAGCATCATCATCCGTGTAGGTGTATGATCATAACTTAGTTGACAATTTCCTCCAAAATTGCCTTGTAATATGGATACATTTATGAATTGACTTATGCATGAAGGTTACTGGAGGGCATTTCTTAGCTAGCAATAGTTAATAGTGCAAATGCTGCATCCATAACACAGTTTTTAGGGAGAATTTCTTGATTTTTCACTCTTATATTTTGCTTAGAAGCTAGCCTTCAATCAAACTCGAACTCGAACTTATGACCAAAAAGTTCCTACCATGGCCCCTTTATCTAATGCCAAAATTACATTAAATCATGGATGCTCCCCCTAAATTTTATGTTCTTCCAAATGTAGTATTTATAGGAATGAGAAAAATTATATTTATTGTATAGCTCACAATTTAATAAATCTCTTAATATACTAAAATAAAAAAAAATGTTCACTCTATACTAACTTATGTTGTTTGATGTTATTAACTAAGATCACATTTGGCCTAATGCTTATTCTTGGTTTTCTAATGCGTATGAAAGTAAGCATATTATTAGAGTTAAGGTTAACAATATTATTCGTTGTTCTTATTAAATATAAGGATTTTATGTCTTTGAAGACCTATATTTTTAGGTTTAGAGAGTTTATTTTTAATATTTGTAAGGTTTATGAGTTGTGCGTAAGCCCATATTCTTAGGCAACAACATGCCTGTTATTTGTTATTTGTCATGTCATGGGTTTAAGTGCTTAACATATTTCATGACCCAAAATTTCAACACATTTGTCTAATGTTAGTTTGAAGAAAAATTTGAATCTTTGAAGAAAAATTTAAAGGTTTGAGATTCAAATTTTTTAGAATAATACGTGAAATTTATAAAAACAAAACATTATCTTATAGTATGACTATAGTCCAATTAGTTTTCTATTTGACAAAAAATCACCATATTGAAATTACGTCTAATTACTTGACCTTTTTTTTTTGTCACTTGATTCTTAATAAGACTTATTTTCAAGATCATTCACTATAAAGACAACACTTATAAATTATAATTGTTTATAGAAGATTGTTCTAAAAGATATGCACATATGCCAACTTTGGTTAGTAGAATTTAGCGCAACACTTTTGATCTTGAGAGGGAACATTAGAGGTTTCAAACCTCTTAACTCAACGATTGGGTAAAAGTAATAATAATTTGTTAAATGGAATAAGGATGGATTGGGCAGATGCTAATGATGTCGATATGACATCAATCATAATAAAAAATTTTTAAAAAAATTAAGCGCTTTTTTTTTAGTCAAAAATCACTTGATATGCAAAATGACCAATAAAATGTATAATTAGAATAATAAAATGAACACCAAGGTTGGAAAAAGTGCAATAAAATGAAATTCAATTCTTGTTGCACCTTTTGTAATCCTTAGTATATATCTTATTTTAGTTATATAATTTATTGTTTCTCTTTTGTATTAAGTATTTTTGACAAAAAAAATTAAAGAAAATATATTATTTTATTATGGAGGATGTCATGCTAATATAAGTTACAGTAACTGTTATTCAAAATTTTAGTTTGTATATATATATATTTTTTATCGATATAATTAAGTAATGTTACAAATAAGAAACCAGATTTCTTATTTGCCAAATACCATTTAATTAGCTTAATCGTATGCAAACAATAATCAATCTAAGAAAAGGAAAACTCCCTAATTACAAATTCATAAATATAAATTATATGTCACAAATCTTTGTCATTCATAGAAACCCCATTAATTTTTATAGCTAAAATTTGAAGGCAAGAGGGAAAATGAAGAAATAAATTGACAGAAAGAGGTTACAATAGAAGTGACAATAGAGTTTCAAGTGGGAGATTTGACGATGTTAAAGCTCTTACCACAATAGTTCAACATTTTTAAACCCTTACACAAAGGACTATTGTGAAAATATAAAGGACTTTTTCTCATCTTGTGAAAGGTTAACAAGGTAACTTAAAAGGTAAAGCTTCTATAAAAGTTGAAGATACATTTGGTCTTCCATATTGGTTTGTTAAAGTGTTATCATAAAGACAAGAAAAATCCAAGTTGTAAGGAATCTTCTTAAGTTCCTACTGTAGTTGTCACCTCACACAATCAAGAAGTTTAAGAGATTATTGTAGAAAAACTAGTGTGGAAGCATGAAGTATCTCCAATTTTTGAATACTTAGTTAGGTGGAAAGGGAGTATTGAGACTGAGGTTGGTTAGGAGCATAAAGATACTTTATAGTAATTCAAAGACATCATCTAAAAGTTTTATAAAGAAGAATGAGTGAGGGCGTTGATCGATTAAATAAAGAAATGTCACAAGCTGTTCACAAGATTTTTTTTTCTCTCCATTGAAGAGAAGTTAAGGAATAAGATAACTCTTACACTAAAAAAAGTCATGAAATACTTGAAAAGAATATGGAAAAGTTTAGAATATTTCAAAAAAATTCTTGGACACTTAAAAGTCTTTAAAATGTTACAAAAGATCTTGGAAGGCCCTAAATGATTCTAAGAGGCTTTGAAAGGTTCTAAAGTTCTTAGACACTTTAAAAAGCAGTTAACTCCTCTAGAATATTCTTATAAAAACTAGAATATAGGAGATTACTTTAAGCTTTCGTGGAGTGCTCTATAGAGTTTTAGAAAAGGAATATGGGTCATTCGATCAAAATTGTCTTATTCTTAACTTAAAATATGTGACCAATGCAAATATTCTAAATAAAGGACTCATTTAAGTACCCAAAAGCCTTAAATCAAGAAAAAACAGAGAAAGAGATATGTAATCAAAAACAAGTTAAATCAAATACAAGGAATAAACTAGGTACTTATAGGCCAAATTTACAATCTAGAGTTTAGAATCTAACAAACTAATTTAGCCTAGTAACATAAATTGGGTATTATACATATATATATAAAGAAAGAACTATATTAACGAAATCTCTAATGTAACCAAAAATACATATACACAAGTAAATACTTGTAGCAACTATAGGTACATTTTTAAAATTTATGATAACATAAAAGAGTAATAATTACTTGGAAGTTAAGAAAATATGTCTTTAATAAAAAAAAAAAAGACATATTAAACAGGTTGTGTTTATTGAACTCAAGAGATTTCTCCCTTAATAGTAACTCTTATAATAATAACAACATGTATGTGTGTGTGTGTGTGTGTGTGTGTATGTGTATGTGTATATAGATATAGATATATCAGTAAGTAATTTTAAATCATGCACTTTTTAATTGAGTTTTTGATGTGCTAACATTGATATATATATATATATATATATTGTTAGTTTTTGAGTTGTTGGAAAATATCCTTATAACTAATTATGATTATTAATCTTTATAGTATAATCATTGTTGCCATATAAACTATGATATTTTGATTTAGTTATATGTATGGTAAGTATTTTATTTTATATTATTGATTATAAAGACTTGGTTAAAGCATTTGAATTTGAATTATTTTTGTATGACAAAAACTTCATTAGCTCATTAATATCTCGAGAAAGGGTTGTTCAATTTTCAATTTTATTATACTATTAACTCTTTGATTAAATATTTGTAGTTAAACTTGTTAAATTGTTTAAACAATGATTGATTGCTAAAGTTAGAGATTATGAATCATATTTATCTTATTACTAATTACCAAGTAATAATTAATAATAAGAGATTATGAATAAGTTTTCATTTTATTGTTATGAATAATTAAATATAAGTTAAATAATTCAAACTTATGTGATTATTACTTAAATTAACCTATTTTTGAATTCTTAGAACTACTACTTTATAACTCTAAATAACTTGTTCTAGGAATAAAATAGTTAGAGTATAAATAGAGAACTCATTTTGCTCAGTGAATATTTAAGGGAGAATTCTAGTAATAAAGTTTATTGTTATCTAGAGTTAATAGTCCCAATAAAATTGAACAATAATGTGGATAATCGAAAGCATTATATATAATAGTTTCAAATAAACTTGAAATTGAAATTTTGTTAATTGGTATTTCTATAAGTTGTTTTGTTTAATCAAAGTATTTACCTTAATTATTATTAAGTCAGAATTTAACATTACTCCCCCATTCATATTATTGTGTTTAAGTTTTAATTATCTAGTATTAAATTGATAACATTGTTTGTAGAATTGACCCATACTTACATTATCTACCATTGCATGATTAATAGTAAGGTATTTACATTTTTTATAACTTTGACAACAACTAACATATAACATAAGAGCTTATATTTGAGAAGTGAGAGTATGTGCTTAAAACATTATAAGAATGGTGAAAAACCTTTGTATGTATTGTTATTGTTCTCTTTTTAATTAGAGAGTCTAATAATAGAGTTAAAACTCTTAAAAAGGATTCATTGAGGAGAGAACATAAAATTAAGAAATCTTGTGTAAATTGTTATATTTCACTTCCCTTCGTCCCTCTTTCTCTCTGTCTCTCTCTCTCTCTTAATCTTATTTATTATTTTTCATAGTCACACACTACATTAAGTTATTATATATCTTATGGTTGTTTATTTCTCTTACATACGTTATACACATGATTTGATGTTGCTATTTACATTGCATTAGCCATTCATATTGAGTTTGTTTTATTTGATCATGTTACACGATTTATACGCGTATGTCTTTGTAACTTAATCATCCTCTTTCTTAGGTATATTTAAGATTAATAACCAAACCTAATATGTATATTGTGGGAGAAAAACCATATGAGCCAAATTCAAAAGAGGTTAAATAAAACAAATAGAATGATCAAACAAGTTTAAGTGTAAGCTCACCAATAATAATCACATTTAACATAAAGGGATAATAAAAGCACTTTATATATAATTAGCCATATAATATTATTACTCCTCTATCACGATTAAAAGATGTATACACCTGTATATTAGGATAAATCACACAATAATAAGAATATTATACACATTGACTATCACATCCTCTGATAACTGAGGGTCGAGGTTCTCATATCAATCCAAGTATATTTGTATATATCATAAATAAAGCCTAAACATGCTTTAATATCAAATAGGTCATGATCATGGTTCTTAAATGGTAAAGATATCAAGAACAAGCATGCACAAATAATAAGAACCAATATCCAAAAGTCAATATCCTCTAACTAAGGTTACTAACTCATTTTACCAAAAGCTTACCTTTTTCAATATAATTTATTAACTTGGTCCAAAAAGAGTGTTATCATTAGTGTTATCTAGTAATACACAAGTTCATATCTTTAAATAAACAAGCAAGATAACCTAGTATGCTATACATGTCAGGGTTACTCACAAAAGCTAAACAAATATGAAAATTTAAAGTAAGTATAGGGGATGGTAGTGTGGTCTTTAGTGTCCTTAATTCACATTAAAATGAATTATAGGATGAGTTAGTTTCCAAGTTGAGGCTATGCCTTGATCAAACCTTGTTTGTGAAGTGAGTATTGATAAGACATGAGATTGTTATGATTTTTAAGTGTATAAGTACATATACTAGTGCAAAGGGAATGACAAAGTGTACTAAAATTTTACAAGTGAAGAATCAGTAAAAAGAATATAAACACTTTATTGGTTTCATGAGTTGTTGGTTAAAAGGATAATAAACCATGTAAGAAAGAAAATGGACATACATGCTTTCATGAATAAACATATAATTATATATGTACATGAGGTGTGGTTTTAGGAGAACCTAGAAGTAATAAGGTGACATATGTATATGAGTTGTCACTTGTAAAAGGTAAGGAAAACTTATGTCAAATTCTTTAAGTTTGCCACATAGTACAATGGAAAAAAGGTTAATGACACTAAGTTTAGTGACAATTCATGAAATTTAAAACTTACAAGGTGTTAAATACTACAAAAATGATCCTAGTCATTAGTTAAGGAGGTGGAAGGCTATAAATACCCTACACCTCCCTCATTTGTGAGCATTTAAAAAATTTACTAAGTATCCAATACTTATAAAGTTTTCTTTAATGTAATAGAAATTATTTTTTTCCTAAACTTTTTTACTTTCATACTTGCCTAACTTGTCTCTTGCATTCTCGAAAAGACTTTAATTAGGTAAAAGGTTGATTTAGTCACTAATTGAATGATTGAATTGACTAAGTGTTGCATCATCAACTCATGGTCATGACAAATAGCCTTTAATAGATTTGGAGGGATCCTTTTGCAATGCAATTATGTTAAAATGTCAATCTTTGTTTTTTGTAATGGAATCAAAAAGCTTTTGAATTATAGTAATGACTATAGTTATGAAATGCTTAACCCAAGGTCATAGACCTAATATTAGATATACTAGTATTATATAGATAAACAAGAGAATTATTAAAAAGGTTTAAGGAAAGTGGCAGAAAAATGTAGAGCCTTAATACCTATGTTGAGGGATTTTTAGGAGCTTATAACCAAAAGAATAATACAAATAAAGAATAAGCACTAAAAGCAAGGTAAAAAAGTTTCCAAAAGAAGTATCTATGAAAGGTTTTCCATAATAGCATTCTAAATCTTATGCAACTACTTAAAGCATCTCGATATGTCATATACCTATATATATATATATATATATATATATATATATATATATATATATATATATATATATATATATATATATATATATATATATATATATATATCAAAGAAATCTAAAAATATGCCCTTACTAATGAACTTGGCATGTAACGTAAGTCCAATAATATTTTTTCCTTTTACAAGTTTCATCCATCAAAATCATAAAATAATCTTAATATGTAATGTACATGTTTTAACTAATAAATAAGTAATAAGACTGAAAAATTAATAACATATACCCTAAAAATACCATATTAGTAAGATAAATTTAGTAGCTTATCATATTATATCCAACGTTTAAACTATTTTAGAGACATAATTTTATTTTATATGTAAGGAGTTTGAGATATGATTAAATGTTATGACATTTTATTTTCTTCTTTTTTGTACACAACCCTTCTTATCTTCTTGTAATTGTATAGGAAGGTCAATTATTGTATATCCAATGATCCACTTTTTTTTTGTTTTTTTGATAAATGAAGACTTTCTATTAAAATTAGCAAATATTACAGATAACTCCAAATTTATAAGTTTTGCTTAGGAACACAAGAGATAACTCAGAAATAAAAGGAAAGTATTAAAATCAAGCAATGAGTTCATTTTGCCTTGTTGTTCTTTGCTTTGCTAATTCATTAACTATGCAATTGACATTTATGTTGATATGCTTGAAGACCTAGTTTATGTTGCCTTGGACATAGATTTAGTGATCCACTTTTGATTTTGTATCATATCTAAGGGACTTCTTGGCTCGAGGTAAAGAAGCAATATCACTATATTATTATCAAACTAATTGTAATCATGACTTTGTAACTTGACTTTCATTATAGCAAAATACTATATTTAGTTTATATTATAATTTTACAAATCAGGCTAATTGTTAAATTGATAAAATGATGATTTTAAAGGTGGATCAATTTAATTCTTTTATCTAGCTAAACAAAAAAATAACTTAAAAAAATCACTTGATTTGATTGATATAGATAAACCACTTAGTTGGATTGATAAACTAACTATGTTTTTTTATAACAAAAATTTTATGTCTTGTTTTCTTAAAAAAATTGTATATAATTATATTATTTTATTAAAAATACTTATTGATATATAATTAAATTTTATTTTAATAATTATTAATTTATATTTATGTACTATTAAAATATTAATTATTATTATGTTGTTTTAAAAGGATTGGGTCAAGGTCCAATTTGGGTTTAAAACCTATGGCCTACACTAATATTCCCCCACACAGTCCAAAAACCCAAACCAGCCCGTTTCTGAGCCTTGTTCTGGGAGAAGAGACCAAAGTCTTGGCTGCAGAACCGCACTTGTTAAGGAAACATATGCAAGTGTGTGTATGTAGTTTTTTCTGATACCAAATATTCAATTACGCTTATTAAGATCTGCATCTTTGATTCGTCAATAGCAATAGTAAAACCTAACAGCAATATCGAAGACAATCTAAGAGTTCAAGTAACCAGCCCGCATAGGACCTTGTTGTGGTGTCTTTATTAACCTCCATGTTTCTCTCCCTTACTAACACGCATTATCTTCTTAAACTAACCATAGTAATGTTTTAATTAACCTTCATGTCTCATTCTTCACTAATATTAATTTATTATCTTTTTTCAAACAACATAAGATAATACAAAACAATAATTTTTAAAATTTTTTAACTAAAATGTCCCATAAGCAAGATTAGCCACATGTTTAAAAGAGATTAAATGATTTTTTTTTCTCTCAGTTCAATCATTGTAAATATACTATTAGATTATATCAAATAGATCAGTTTAAGTGCCAAAGACTCTCACACATTGCTTGGATATCGAGAAATGAGTCAGAAAACAAAGACTGAGGAAAAAAAGATGAGAAAGTAGATTTTTCTTGTCTGGAGAAGACTGAGAAAGAAACTGGGAAAAAATGAGAGGAAATTTGACGTGGGGACTGCTAAAATCCATTTAAAGTATGAAAAAATTGACACATGTTATAGGCTTCACTAGATAATTACAAAATTGCTTTCAAGCCTTATTCAATTATACTTTCTATGGGAGCATAAGTGCCACTTTACATTCATTTTATATATATATATATATATATATATATCTATATATATATATATATATATATATAGTTGGTTTAGTTAAATTAGAGGAGAAAAATCTAACTATAAATGATGTTTATGATTAAAATTTCAAATTTCATCTTTAAGTTCTACACATGGATAGCAATTAGGATTTAACAGCAATCTAAATTTATTACAAAAAAAAATTATATTTACTAAATTATTACTTTTTAAGAGTTTGGATGATTTGTCATAATATATAAAATTGAAAATTTATTTGTATATGGACCTTAATTATAAAAGGGCACAACATTTAGCACTTTTAGGTATAAAAAACACAAGAAATAAATGAAAAAATAATTGATTGCATAAGCTGGAGCGTGGGGGAGTTGATGATTAGTTAAGCAAAACGTGTCCATAAAATTGAACAGAACTGAAGATTTTAGTTTAATTTTTGCGGAAATTGAAATAAAAAATATTATTAACTGAAATATTCATTAACAAAAAATTTTGCTTCTGTTATACTTTTTAAATTGATTAACCATTTGAAAATTAGTATTAATACAATTTTAAAAAATTCAATTTGAATGTATAAAAATAAAATTTTGATATATTTTTCAAAAATCATTATTATTATTATTAAGATAAGTAAATGATTATTTAACAAATAATAATAATTTGATTATATTTAGATATAAATGGTTATATTACTATAATTTTTAATATTATTAAAATAAAAAATTTAAAACTAGATAGCTATCAACATGTCATTGCCTGAACATAAACAAATAATCACGTGCATGTGATGTGCACAGAGAAAGGGAAGATGATTGATAAAAAAAAATAAAAAAATAAAGAGAATAAAAAAAGAACAAGAAGAAGAAGAGAAAACCTGTGAATTTTGCTGGTGAAGCATTTATGTATGATTTTGGCAAAACGAAAACGATGAGAAATATGAAAAAGAAAAAAAAAAAAAAAAGCGTCTGCCCAAATGAAAAATTGGAAAGAAGGGGATCAAAGTCAATTAAAACATCTAATTAATCCTACATTGTTTTTGTACATTGATTCAAACAAACCTGCACGCAAAGACATCAAATATACGAGACTGGACGCGGAACTTGGCAGGTTGAAATGGTTCCATTTCCCTTCTCGTATCTCCATTGTCTTTGCTTGTTATCGTACTGCAGAATCAAATTGTCACAAAACGGATTGAGCAACACATTCCAACCCCACGATTTGTACTTATAATAAGCATAAAATGTCATGCTCAATCCCATTGCAAAATCACTTCTTTTCATGGCAGCCGCCAAATCCTTTGCGGACTGGCTTTTCAGGAACGGATGATAGAATTCGCAACCGGCCGGATCGTATTGGACTCTCAACGTTCTCTCTTCCTGAGGTCCGATGTACGTTCTCGTGATGTTCGGTAGGCCGCAAGATAATGGTGTGTTCATGTATACAAGGGTTGTTGCCGTTCGCAACATTGTTATTTGTAGGCTGGTTTTCTGGTTGATAAATTGCAATTCCCCCTTCCAACAAATGACGAATTTTCCGGATGGAAGCTTTCGAATGTTTTTGATTGTGAAGGATGATAGATGCAGTTTGACGGGGTCGGTTCCGGGTCCATGTCTTAGGTTTACATAAGTAGCTATGGCAAGAAAGAAAACGCAGAATAAAACAACTGCGATACAAAGCAGAAATTGGAAAGCCCGGCAACAAGGGGAGTTGCCAGACATGGAGATCGATCAAATTCAATTGACTAATTAAGGTATATGGAATTAAGGATAGAACAAAAAGGGCAAAGGCATTGTCTAATCGATCGACAGATTATTGGAATGGGGCGTTCTACAAGGGATTGGTTCAACTTTAAATTGCATTGCAAGTTGTTTGTAATTTGGAGGCTTTTGATGTTATGGTGATTGTATCTGTCATGTTCCTATCAGCAGATTTCTGGTTAACTGCAATCACAACCTCCCCGATGGTTATGCCCTGGTGATAACAATCAGATGTACCAAAAAAAAAAAAAAAAAACCAATCAGCCGGAAATATTGTTTGGCAGGTTTTAGTTACAATCGAAGAGAGGCCATATGCAATGGTGTTAGCCTATTGGGGATTACAAGCAAGCTGAACAATTAGGAATGTGTTAGTTTTAGTGCCCAAAAATTGATCAATTTAGACAAAAAAAAAGAAAAAAAAAACCCGAAAAACTGTAATTGGAAATCTAAACAAAAATGGGGGAAGACCAGAGGTTGATAAACGATGAGTAATTGGCTGGTTTTTGTCAGAAAAAGAAAATAATACAGTTAACTAGACTTGTTCATAGTTTGGGTTAGCATAGGCGTGGGCCAACCTAAGAGCAGTTTGAAACTCTTTTTTGTAGGCTCAAGTTTGACCAGACCCAAATCAAGAAATAGGCCTATTCGTGTAATCCAAGTACTACTTCTTGGTTGATATGTAGTCCAAGGCACCTCTGAGGCTATAACAGGCTAGGCTTAAACAGGTCGGTCCATGACAATATTTGCAAACTCGCCTATTGTATGGATATTGCAGACTCGACAAGCGGGTCTCCAGGACTTGCTCACAACACTAAAATCATGTTTTGATAGTTAAAATTTTAAAATTTTATTTTTATAATATGGACTTTTTAATAGATATGAAATCTAAATGAATGAGAATTATTATTATTATTATTATTATTATTATTGTGTAATTTATAATTTAATAAAATTTTTAAAAGATTAAAAAAAAAAACTAAATTTATCTATTTCTCAACAGTTTGTACTTTTTCACGAGGCAAGAGTAACGAGTGGTGCCAGTTTTCTTCATAGATTCTTACCTTTTTTTGTCAGTCCTGAAGTTCTCGAGGATTAAGAGCTTTCAACCATATGCTTTCAATCCTAATGAAACGAATTAACCCTGCCCCTCGCATTGGATGATCCATGGCAGCAGTACAACATCATATGCTATCATGCCAGAGAAATGTATGCAGTGAGATGTGACACGATAAAAAGAAATCAAGTAGAATTAATTTAAAAAAAATAAAAAATAAAAGACATACGTGGTCTAAATCATGCGTGTGCTAAAAAAATTAAAAAAAAAAAAAAAACTTTCCCGAATGAAGTTTGCACTGGATTCGAATAATGTCATGTTTATTGTCAAAATTCTTGTTGCCCTTCGAGGAGGAAGCTGTAGGGGCTGCATGTTAGGCACTGAAAACTTCCCCAAAAGTCGCTTGACCCCTTGAATTTCCTTACAAAAGCAATCGACTTTCGGTGCACCCCGCAAATCACGCATCGCTGTTCACTTCTTTATTCATTCATATTCATATATATTATACAACAAAAATTAAAAAAAGTAAAAAAAAAAGATAAAAAAAGCATCCAATGCGAGATGTTATCGAATTTTCCCCCCTTTTGTTTTTCGTGAGAGTAGTCTTTGGTCGATTTATAAGGGCAACGAGAGTTACTTTTTTTTTTTATTCATAGAGATTAAGATTTAAATTTTAAATTTAAAAATAAGAATTCAATTAATTTTATTACTAACTTTTGTGATCAATAACGTATTGACACACTTTTACTCTTCCGCTGCAACTAATGCGATTGAATTTGAAAGGGGAATTGCAACAGAAGACGTACGAAAAAGCCCGCAACCCATAAAATCCCCTAAATTGAAGGAAAAAGAAAAAGAAAAATCTCAACCACAATTTCACAACGCAAGCAATCAAGAAAGTGTAATTTTTGGCAGTAGCAGAGCACATGAATCAAATGCAAAGAAGAAAACGATACTGTCATAGAATTAAGATCATAAAATTGCCAAAACACCCCCACACAGAAACAACCTCATGTTAACAACACAACCGGCTTGGCTTACACCAAAACTTCAAGAGAGCCAAAGGAAAAAAAAAAAAGAAAAAGAGTACAAATTATTCATTTCCCTTTTAAGTATAACCTTGCTTGTATCTGCGAAAGAGGTCTTCCGTTTTGGCGTTTCTAAAGGCACAACAACCTATCAAATACACCCATATCAAGGCAACAAGGGTTATGAGCAAAATAATGTCAGCCCTTCTCCATTCTCTTTTCAAGTTGGCCAACAATCCGGCCTTGCACGAATCGCAATTGTAGCAAAGTTGATTTTGGTCGTTGTTCCATTGCAGGCAGTCCATGTCCGCGGCATTGTCAATGGGACTTATCCAATATGTGGGGTTCACGAATGTATACCCGCATTGGGTCGGAGGCTTACAGCATCCTGACTGTAAAGAAGAAAAGAAGAGAGAAAAAGAATAAAAAATATATGAAAGTCTGAAAACAATATTCTGGAAAAGAGATTATACACATCATATTGTTGAGGAATCTATGTGAGACCCCCTTTACACTCTTAGAATAATTAAGACAAAAGCTGAGCATATTACAAGGAAATTTCTTGAAAGAATTATTTACTTCAGTTCCAAAACTAAGTCCTTTATTTTCCAAAATCTCCCCACAACATTAATAACATTCTTCTGTGTTTGTTTGTTCCCCCCCCCCCACTTTTGGGTTGTTCTCTGAAGTTGGGTTGCATTTATAAGATGCTAAAATTTCCTAAGATTGGAAAAACAAGATAGGAGAAAAATTCTTGACAAGAATGAAGAACCCAAAAGTGATGGGTGATTTTCTACTTCTATAATTTTATTTTTGTTTTTCTTTCTATTTGAAAAACACAAGTTTTATTCAATTAGAACCAACAAAAAATTTTCTGTACTAAAAGCAGCGAGAGTAAATGTGACCATGCAAGGCGTTTTTCTTTAAAAATTTTTACATGACAAGAAATTTCCACAACAAGATTAAATTATTTGATATGAAAAATTGAAATCTTAAAAGAAAAACAAAAATAGACCTAGAAGCAAGACAAAAAGCAAAAGAAAAACATGAACATGACTGAAATAATATTTTATAAAAGAAAAAACAAGAAAATAAAAAAAATGACGTTACCTGTAAAGGTGTAAGACGAGAATTAAAGAAATCCTGAGCCATGCGATATTTCTGATTCAGCTCAGAGCACATACTAGTTGAACTAAGGCATCCTCTGATCCGATCCCACTTGAACGGACCTTGAACCCTCCGGCGAAGCCAACCAGAAAAATCGTCAAGATGATACTCCAAGTAGGCTCTACTTGGTGCAAGGTGACCTGAGCCCCTAATGGTGACCATGTAGATAAAAACCACTAAACATGCAAGCAATATTATCAGGATGAGCATAGCAACAAGGTAAACTATAAGGAGCCATGGGATCCTCCAAAATGCTCCTACAAATCCAGCTAGAGCTACAACCAAGATCAGTATGCCCAATATAATGACAGGCCATTGTAGGATCTTGACACAGGAGTTGTCAGGCTCATTTGCCAGCCAAATGCCTGCACCAATGATTGGAATGGAGAGGAGCATTGCAACGAAGTTGATAGCACCGATAACATTGTTGCTTAGGGCCATTTGGTGAGAAAAATGGATGGGTTTTGTTTGTTGTTGGAGGCTTGGAGCTCAAATAAATGATCATGGAAAAGAAAGAGGGAAGAGTAGTGCTTAGTGAGTGATAGATCAAACGTTGAAAAATGGCTACGTGGTCTGCTTTTGTCATATGACCCACTGTGTTTTTGTTCCTTACCTTGAATCCATGAAAGCTAGTAAAGCAAGCGATAATAATATTTAAAGGGGTAATTTAAAAAAAAAAGAAAAAGTAATGATATTGTCTTATAATTTTGTTAAAAAATATTGCATTTTATTAGAAAAATAAAATTTGAAAATAAGTATTTAATTTTACTAAATATTTTGATAGATATTCATATTCAAAATCTATAACTTTACGATAAAGAAATTCCTTTAAGGGGTAATTTTGATCTTTGTGTGTAATCACTTGGAATAAAACTTTTTTAAAAGGAGAGGCTTGTACAGAGAAAGAAGAAAAGCTAGAAAAGAAAGCAAAAGTAGTTGGCTGTATGCAACCATGCCAGTATAATATGCAAAGGGACAAATTAGAAAGCAGGCCTCTAGCATGTCTCCGATGTCTTGCCTGCATCAACATTGGGTTTGTCTAGCTTTAGGTTGCTTCTCCTTTTAAAATATCACAATGCAAAAGGCCAACATCCAAAAATTAGTGTTATGGCCTTATATTTTCAACCCAAACTTACATATGAGCTCAACCTAAACAACCTAAAAGTTTTAGATTCAGTTTTCATTGACCCATGGGTGAAGGACCTTTTTTTTTTTTTTAAAGAATAAAAAATGTAAAATAAAAGATTCTAATATTTGAATCATTAATCTCATGTGTGTGTCTATGTTTCAACTACTAATCATGTTATTTGATTTTTTAATTTTTTATTGCAACTTCAGTTATATCTGCACATTGTTTAACAAACATACACATTAGATAACACGCATATTACTTTCCTTTTTGTACATTATAGAAATACACACATATCCAACATTAATTTTATATTATTTTTGACTGCTCGCCAGCTAACTTTAACAGCCTCCCAGATAGCTAAAAGCTCAAAAACTTCAACTAAAAGATTACCCGGTGCGGCCTTGAAGATTGCGAGTATGCCACAAAGACCACGCCATCATACATAACAATTCTCATGCTCCCTTCTCCGTTTTGGTCAGCATAAACGCAAGCCAACTCTCGGACATCCATGTACTCTCGAATCCGTAAGCCAAGAGGACATAGCAAGCTGGTGCATACTCGGCCCATGGGCCAACCGATCGACGAGTGATTTTGTGTTTCCTGTTCTTTGCCATGAAAAATTGCAGCTCGGGTCCAACGGTGACCCTTTCTTTAGCAGATTATCATTGGTTGACGGCATACCTTTGCAAGCCCTCCACACAAAATGTTTTATTTTGTTAGGAACATCCAGTTTCCATAATTTTTTTCCAAATACCGTGGCCTTGATTTGAAGAAAACGTTGCTGGCAAAGACGAGTCATTTATGCGAGCTAATGCATAAGCACTTTTGACGGTACACTCTCCCAGATTGTTATAATGCCAAATGAGCTTTGTCTTCTGGCACCTTGAAACTAAGAAGGGTTGACAGAATTTGAGAGCTATCAGAAGGTATAAGTATTCTCTGCACTAGGTCAACCCCGCCATCCTTTTGTGTCTTCATCTATTAAAGACATCACTCCATCCATCCGTCTCAATCTGGTACTCTTGGTGAGTACACCTTGAACCCATTCTGCGCCGACAACCACGGATCATTCTAAAGATTAATTTGCTTGCCGTTACCAATCAGCCAGCGGAGGCCTTCAGCCATGAATGGTCGAGCCTCAAGGATACTCCTCTAAGTGCAGCTTGTATTCGATCCCAATCCAGCTTCCATGAATGAATTAATCTTTTGCCCAGATGCCTACTCATACTGCACCAGGAGAACCTGAAGTTGTTGACATTCCGACATTGAAGCACCCATAAAAATCAAACTGTCGTCAGCAAAAAGGTGGTGGGTAATATTTGGGGCTTGTCTATAGATCCGAATCCCGCGGACAAGACCCGAACTTGCTGCATTCTATATCAAAGAGGACAATCCTTCGGCACAGAGCAAAGACAGACAAGACAAAAGAGGGTCGTCTTGTCTAATCCTTCTTTTAGGAACAAATGAATCCCTCGAAGTTGAATTAACCACAATAGAACATGATACTGTTGAAAAGCATCGCATGATCAAATGTACCCAGTCCAGTGCAAAACCCATTTTAATCATGATGTGCTCCTGAAAACCCCACTTAACCCGGTCATAGGCACTACTCATATCAAGTTTAACTGACATCTAGTCTTTCTTACCATTATATTTGTGTTTCATATGATGAAACATCTCAAAAGTAATTAAGGTATTGTCTGTGATAAGAAGCCGGAGAACAAAAGCTGACTGTTGTTCTGCGATACTCTCTGGAAGAATCACTTTCAGTTTATTAGCTGACTTTTGACACAATTTTGTAGGTGACATTGCATAGACTTATAGGCCAAAAATCGGAGCATTTATCAGGAGAGCTCACTCTCGGAATGAGACAAATATTCGCGTGATTGATACAATTAGGATCGCCTTTGTGTTTCAAAATATTTAACGCCTCCACCACCATGTCCTCTACGACTGTATGCAGAGGGATCCGGACCAAGGGCTTTTAACGGGTGCATTTGTTTCACTGCCTGGAGTACTTCATTATTAGTAAAAGCTCTGCCCAAGAAATCATTCATTTCTCTTGTGAGCCGTGTCTTTATAATATCAAGAACAGGTTGAAAATTTAAATTTCGTTGGGATTCAAATAGCCACTTGAAGTGTGAAGTTACAGTATGTGCTATTTCCTTATGGATTTGTGTAACACGCCCCGAAGCCTAACAAAATTTCTCTTTTTCTTTGGGTTGCTCTGGCATGGAAAAAGGTTGTTTTTGGCACTCTTTATCGGTCTCCAAGCTCACTTGGGTTACGCAACCACATAGCTTTAAATATGAAATGGCGCTTTTTTATTTTATTATATTATATATTTATTTATTTATTTTTAGAAAGAGTAAAATTTGAAATTAGAAATCAAACTCAAATAATAACAAAAAAAAATACAAAATTAAGAATATATAAAATTTACGTATAAAATTTGAATTTAGAGAAAATTATAAATAAAAAGAAGAAAATTCAATAACTCAAAAAAAAGAGTAAAAATATTATTTGTAAATAACTTATTTATCCTAAATAGAATATATAAATATTCATATGAGTATACAAAAGCTTCTAAATTTGAGCATAACTAATTCATACTGTGAGCTTTCTTGATCAGACCGAATAGAATTCAAGTTACTAAATTTCAACAATCACCACCTTGGTACGAATTCGAATACAAAGAACAAACTCTAACTTTCAACAAAAACTCTCCATTTTTTTTCTGCAAAAGCTCTAACAAATACAACTCAACAAGAAGCACCAACCAAGTCTAAGTTGTGCTGAAATTTGACCACAGAAAAAGACTTGGTCAATATATTAGCAGGATTATCATGACCACTAACTTTGCTTAAGATAATATCACTAAGAGCGATAACATACAAATACTTATGTATTTATATTAATGTATTTTGTCATTTCATAAAACATTTGATTTTTATTGAGAAAAATAACATTTTGACTAACATAATAAACGATGGTAATATATAGTCTTTATCGAGTTCACTAGGTAGTCCCTTCAATTAAATAATTTCCTTAAAAGACTTAATAATAGTCATATACTCAACCTCAATAATAGACAATGCAACTATAGTTTACAAAGTATCTTTCCAATTGATAGCATAACCCCCAATTGTAAAAACATACCTAGTAAATGATCTTCTCTTATTAAGGCCTTTAATAAAATCAAAATCAACATATCTAATGATATCATAATTAGTTCTCTTAAATTGCAAACAAATATTAGTAATACCACGTAAGTATCTAAAAATCCACTAAACTACTTTCTAATACTCCTTACCAAGATTTGTCATATACCTATTAATTGCATTGACAATATATGATAAATCTATATGTGTAAAAATTATAGCATACATAAGAAATCCAATTACACTAAACAACATAAAATCAATCTCATCATTTGATTGTGGAAATAAAGTGAATGGAAATTTGAAATGTGCAATTAATGGAGCACTAATAAGTTTGACATTTTGCATATTAAACTTATAAATAACTTTCTTAATATGCTTTTTATGATTTAGGTACAATTTCTCTACTTTTCTGTCTCTTAAAACCTCCATGCCAAGTATCTTTCTAGTTGCTCCTAAGTTTTTCATCTTAAACTTTTTACTAAGTTAAGCTTTTACCTTTCTTATTTTTCCATTATCCTTGGCAATTGTCAACATAATATCAATATATAAAGAGTAGATACATAAATGACCCATCATCACATGTCTTAAAGTAGGTATAACTGTTACAACTGTATCTTTTGAAACCATGGGTGCTCAAAAATGAGTTAAACCTTTTATACTATTGCCTAGGTGATTGTTTTAGGTCATAGATAGATTTTTTCAACAAGTATACATAGCTTTCTTTCTTAAAACCACAAAACCCTTTGGTTGCTACATGTAGATGTCTTCCTCAAGTTCTCTATGTAAAAAAAATGTCTTCACATTCAACTTCTTAAGTTTAAAATCATAGATGGACATAATATCAAGCAAGTTTTGAATCAAACTATACTTTGCAACTAAAGAAAATACATTTTTAAAGTCTACACCTGGAACTTAACTATAATTCTTTGCAACTAACCTTTCCTTATCCTTGGTTTTTCAACTCCTTGTATGCCTTTTTTCCTTTTGAATACCCATTTGCAACGAACAACTTTCCTACCTTTAGGTTTTCTCACTAAATGCTATGTGTCATTCTTACGAAGGGATTCCATCTCTTCTTATATGATAATCATCCATCTGCTAAAGTCCTTACAACTTACTACCTTTAAGTATATAATAGGTTCTTAACTAGAATTAATACATACAATCACATTTAAAGTATAGGCAACCAAGTAGTCTCAACATACTTCTGTGGTAGTCTAATTTCTCTTCTAGGCTTGTTTTTAGCAATAAGATACTATAACAGTGCTAATGGCGTTGACGGTGATAAGGAAGCAACATTACCTCGTATATTTAAGTTAAACTAAGGTGTAAAATCTAGTATACATCTTGGATTAATCTTAAGTTGTATTTTTGTGTTTAATTTCTATTGACTCGTATCATAAAAATCTTTAGAAGGCAAGTTATTAAGTATAAAAATTTCATTCCTACTAATTATGACTATTAATTTCTAGACACCATAATTTATATTTCTTAACACCATATTTATAAACAAGATATACTTTTTAAATCTAGGCTTCAGCTTTCCATTATCAATGTAAGTATATGTAGGACACCTAAAGATCTTCAAATTAGAATAGTTTGTAGGAATACTAGACTATACCTCTTATGGAGGCTTTTTTCCATTAGTAGTTAAAAAAAAGTGATTCATAAGAAAACACACTGTAGTAATAGTTTCAACCTAAAAAGATTTGAGTAAATTAAAATTAGAAAAAATTTTCAATTAAAGTATTATTCATTTGCTCTATAAAGTCATTTTACTGCAAAGTACCAAAAACTATTAGATACCTTAAAATTCCTTTTGTCTTGCAAAAACTATTGAACTCATTAGAACAAAACTTCAAGCCATTATCAGTGCAAAAATGTTTTATCTACTTCCCTTTTTGTTTCTTAATCATAGTATTCCACTGTTTGAATATAGTAAATACGTCACTATTTTGCATTAAGAAGAACACCTAAACTTTTTGGAGAAGTCATTAATGCCAATTAGCCTATACCTACTTTAAAAGCACTTTAGATGGGTCTTAAAGCTTGGAATGTAAATAAACAATTGTCTTTTTTGTATTGTGAATACTTTTGTTAAAACTAACACTCTTTTGCTTCCTAAAAGTGCAATACTCATAGGACTCCAATTTAATAGTTTATCAAGAAGACCTCTTTTACTTCTTATTCTTGTTCTTATGTCCTAGATGTATTTGTCATAGTCTGGTAACATTCTTGTCTGACACAAAAGGAGTAATGATAACTGCATCATCTATAATTATTAAACCCTTCAAGACATATAACTTGGTAAAATTTTTTTGTCCTTTCATCACAATCAGAGCACTTTTACTAATCTTCAAGACTCCATCTTCACTAATGTACTTATACCTTGTTTGAATCAAAAGCACTCAAAAAGATAAAATTACACTTTAGATTTGGAACAGGTCTCATATCTCCAAGTATCTTAACAACACCATTGAACATCTTAATTTTAATTGTTCTAATATCAGCTATCTTATAAGGCGTATTATTTCCCAGCAACAAAACACTCTTAGACATTATCTCATTTGTTGAAAATTAGTCCTAATTAAGACATATATGAAACATGTAACTTGAATTAAGAATCTAATCTTTGTGAGGTTTAGAGTTATCATAAGAAATAATTAAAAGTTCCATATCATTAGAAACATCTTTTACAACATTAGATGTACCATAACTTTTTGGTTGAATTTTCTTATGATTATTAGTAACTTTCTGATTTTTATTATGCAACTTATAGTATTTAACTTTCATGTGCCCCTTTTTCTTACAATAGTTACAGATTTTATTTATATTTTTGGACTTCAATATACCTCTTTAATTAACATTATAATTCCTCTACTATGACCTCCCTCAAACAATAAGACTCTATACCTAAGTTTCAAACCCAACCATAAGTTATTTAATTTTCTCTTTAGAGAATAAAACATCATATATCTTATCTAAAGTGAGAGTATTACAATTATATAAAATAATATTTTTAAAATTTGAATGCGAAAAAGGTAGTGAACACAATAGAATCAATGCTAAATCTTCTTTATCATATTTAACATCCATATTTTCTAGATTAGATATTGTTTTCTTAAAAAAAGTTACATAGTCTTTAATAAAAGTACCTTTTATCATGTGATGAGAGGACAATCGTTGCTTTAGATGTACCTTATTAGTTAGATTTTTCATCATACTTAACTACTTTAATCTCAACCACAATACAACAACTGATTTCTCTTTCAAAATATTTGTAGAATTCGATTAGACAGATGTAGATGAATTTGAGACAAGGTCTTTCAATTATTGCATTGTTTTTTCCTCTAACGACAGACACAAAGGCATCTTGTTAAATTTTAATAGTGTATCATCTTGACCTACTATAACGAAAATCTAGTATTATGATCCAAAAATAGAACATTGTATTTCATAGTTTTCATTATGTAGATAAAATTTGGTGTTACTCTAATACTAATTTGGAATTAGAAATCAAACTCAAATAACAACAAAAAGAAAAACACATAAAATTTATGTGAAAAATCCTAAATTGAGAAAAACCATAAATAAAGAGGAGGAAGTTCATTAACTCAATGAAAAAATAGAAAGAGATTGCTTTTAATCAACTTATTTATTCTAATAATATATATATATATATATTTATATGGATGTACAAAAAATCTTTAACCTAAATATAACTAATTTATACCATAAATTTTCTACATCTGAACAAAATTTAAGTCACTAAATTCCAACAGAATCAACAAAAATATATATTGAGTTATGATGTGAACCAATGTGAGAAAAATGGCTGACCTTAGTATATGGAAATAAATTTAGAAATTTCGAGTTTGCCAGGGACCTATCTAGCCTTTCCTGAATGTTGTCTTGCTCTGGCCTCCCATTTGTCCATGTGAAGTCATGGCCATGATCGCCAAGCTCTTTAAATTGCAATCATCCATTACTTGCCGGAATTCAATCATATATTCAACTTATCGCGGTTTGCCCCCTTTCTTCTCAGAGGAAAATAATATTTCATTTAGATCCCCGCCACATAAGCAAGGCTTCTGCATTTGATTCCTCAGTGTACGTAGGAAAGCCCATGTTAATTGCTTGTCTTCGTCATTCGGCCATCCATAAACCCCTGAAAATCTCCATTCCGCGGCCCACCATCAATAATTAAGGAATCAATATGATGGGCAGAGAAAGATGGTAGACTTACAGGTATGGATTCCTTCCAAAACAAAGCTAATTCGCCTCCTATATCCTCATGTGACTTATGATAGTCCACGAAAAAACCCTTAGAGCTTCCCAGCTTTGGCTTCAAATTTTCCATCTCATTGGCTTTTAATCTAGTCTCCATTTAAAAGACTAGAGTGGGAGCTTAAAGCTCTCTGAGCTTTTTTAATCTGCTAACTGCTCGTGAGTTCTTAAGTCGATGACAATTCCAACTTAAGAGAATCAAGACATTCGGCAGGGCTGCATAGCAACCTCAACTGTCGAATCATTGGAAAAATTGCTAACAAGTGTCTGGCTGGAGAATTTGATTTTGTTTATGTCCACTCGGAGTTATTGTGCTGATCAGTGAAGCATGGTTTGAGCTTCTTACGTTTACCAACAATGAAGGTACACTGTCCTGGCCTAAACAAGCCACCAGCAAAGGTTTGTCACTTGAATTTTTTTATTTTTTATTTTAAACATTGTATTGAGATTTTATCCCTGACTGAAAGGAATCTGTAGCGCAGTGAAAAGGCCCGATAGAATTTGATTGAAGTTTCTGGGCCGGAAGTGAAGGCTCAGTTTGCAGACAATCTGTGCTAGCTAGATGTTATTGATGCTATCAATGATTGTCTACTGACAGATGCCCCGAAAATCTTTCTCATTCTGCTAGTGAGCCGGAGACCGGATAGTAAAGCCGAAAGAAGACTCTCGCATGACAGCTTGCCGTATAGGTGGAGAAATTCTATCGTTATCATTGGAGTGATCATCGGGATTTAAATTTTGACAATTGAGTAATGGGTGATGATTATCCCTCGACACACGCTTTTTGATTCCCAAATTGACTACCTGGCGCTCGCTAATATCCGCAGTCCTCTCCCCTTGATTCTAGACTTCGATAGAATCTTACATAGGGCTCTCTTATTAAATGGTTTCTCAGTCCACAAACACCCTAGAAGACCATATCCAGCTTGTGTTTCTTGATCAAATTCGCCATCTTCAACTGCAATTTCAACGACTATTTCTTCCTTAGACCGTTTACTATTTGTCTCAAAAGTAGACATGGCAAATGAACAACGAAATTCGCTCTAAGAGACTAGAAACGAAAACTCATAGACAATGAGAATCTTGCGTTAAAGGCACACTTTCTCCTACTTTAAAGATAACAATATTACAAACAGTAAAAAAAATCAACTAACCCATCTTGTTAAAGCAACAACAATGCTAATATTGTCCCTAATGAATAGCAGTAGTTTGAAACCCTAAATTGACGATTTCTAGTTAAAGGATTCTACAAGCCAGAGAAGAGTACTATTTTTCATTATATAATTTTGATTTTATAATTAAAGAACCAAATATAAAAATTAATATTTCATATGAAATTATTATTATTTTAGTGTAGTGGTAAAAAGAAAAGAACATTAGAAACTGTTTAAAAGTAGACCAAAAAAAAAAGGTCTAATAATCTATAAAATAGTACTAATTCTATGACATAAAAATACAACGTGACATATTTCATCTTCATTTGAAGTTCATTTTGGAGAAGAAGGTATAGGGATTTTGAGTTTTTGGAATGACAAACAATGAATTGTAAATTGATTATTATAAAATTGAGTGATGTGGTATGAAATTTAATTTTGGATATTTCATAATTAATGACATTAGTTGCAAATGTCTCTTAACTACCACTAAAAGGTTCTCTCCACATACAATTTTCATTTTCATGTCTGTACAACTTCATGCCTTTGATTTTTATCCCTTTACAACTTCTATTATTTTAACAAGGAATTGAGTTATCAATCAATATTTAAGTTTTCAATGAATATGATGTAACTCCCATGAATATTAAACTTTATAATTAAATTATAATAATTGAAATAATTGGTGAGAGGAAATGAATGATCCCGTTTAGCATCATATTAAAAATGAAGCCAAAATCCTTTTTCCTCGTCATATTTAGTATACCATATCAATTTCTTTCCTGATAGCTTCTTCCATCTTTTTGGGTAGAAATCATGATTTGTCCATTATCAGTAGTCTAACAACTCTCTCTTTTTTTTTCTCTCTCTCTCTCTCTCTCTCTCTTTTGTGTTGTGTTTATGTTGTTGATTTGGCTTAATTGCATACTTTGCAGTATTTCAACTTTTATCAGGTTTGATCTCTTTTCTTTTCCTGTACAATGGATGATGTTACTTTTTTTTTTTTTTCCTTAGGAAGTATCATATGTGCATTCATTGTATTCTATCAAATATGACTGATTATAAATTTATTTTTTTGTTTTTCTCTGGAATTTGGTCATCGTTCGTATCGAAATTGTCAGCATTTCACGTCATTTAGGCATTGTTAACTAAATGAGATATATGATAAAAGAATTGCAACTTATGTAGATCTCTTTAGAACTTACCAAATACTAATTACTTTATTCAATTTTCATTAAGGGATGAGTGTCATCACGTGTGGTTCTATTATTACGGGTACAAATTGATTTTGGAATGATGTTATGTGTGCAGTAGCTTAAATAATTTATGGTTTGGAGAATTGTGCTGTGTAGAAATAGTTAAATTATATTTTTATAAATTCTGACTTCAATTACGCTCGGAACCCATGATGGTTGAAATTTTACTAAAATTCAAGCTTGCTGGGCTTACCTAGTTTGACATCTTACAATGGGGATAGAGACGGGCTCGACAAATTAGTTTCACATTTGGTCCGATTGAGTCGAATCACAAAAGTACTTATCCAATCTCACAAATTTTATAACATTTGATGTTGTAATTGCTTAATATATAAATAGAGTTAATAATAGATATTATACATATGCAATTAGCCACGCGATATTAAATGTTTGATGATAATTTAATATATATTATCTCTATATTAATTTGGGCTTGAATTTTTGAAATTGCATCCCTCCTAATAAATAAGAATTTATAAGCAAGTATTTTAGGTAAATTTAAAATTTGATACACCACAATTTAGTTTAAGAGTAATCCACACAAAATTATTACTATTTAAGTGATGAGTATTCCTGATGAATGAGATTGAATTAAGATGGTGAAAGGTGATATTTAACCTAAACCTATAGAAATAATGATTAATATCTCTATTATACTCTTTTTTGTTATTAAAAAACATGTAATTAAAGATCATTATATTATCACAATGAATGAATCTACAGCTTGGTATACGTAGACATGAATTTTTGACACAAAAATAAGATAAGCCTACAAATGTGTATTTACAATATTTTATTTTTATATTTATTAAGAGATTAATTAGATTATGAGTTATATAATATTGTCATTAACAATAAAATTTAGTAATAGAATTACCCAAATTCTTAATTTTAAATTTAAGATTTTATTTCTAATCTCAAAAAATTTATTGGTATAAGAACTCAAAACTAAAGAGAAATTGGAGTAAGATTCGAGTAAGTAATAGACTTACAAGATTAATGTCATATTTTAATACAAAATCTTAAAACATTAAGTTTATAAGTCTTTTACACTTATATGTTACTTAGTCCTCCCTTTCTTTCCACCGTAAGATTATTTTAATCATACAATTCACACTTGAAATTCTAACAATCTTTTCTTCAAATATAAATTTCTTTTACATTAGATTTACTCTCTTTAAATGCGTCAAAAATCAATTACCAATCTGTTAAGCTCATTTGCAAGCTAACTTTATTATGCGTAATTTAAAGTGAATGTTTGTTAATATTCTAAGAGTTACACTTGGGTGTATATATATTACTACTCTTATTTCAAAATTACACCTTACCACTCTACTTAAACCTTTTACTTCTGATGAATGTACTTTGTCTCTTTCTTCTTTATGAGGCAGTAGTTATAAGAAATATGTGTTATTTGTATTTACCCATTACCGAACTATTAGCTCCGA
Organism: Bruguiera gymnorhiza; assembly: GCA_020883675.1. Taxonomy (NCBI): domain Eukaryota; kingdom Viridiplantae; phylum Streptophyta; class Magnoliopsida; order Malpighiales; family Rhizophoraceae; genus Bruguiera; species Bruguiera gymnorhiza. Next base: position 2,145,067 of record JAIRCJ010000087.1, read on the forward strand.
TATCATTTGTTGAGAAAGATGTGAAAGCCCAAAATTGTAGATAAATCAGAGTAAATTTTAAGTAACAAACTAATACCAGTTGTTGGGAAACAAAATATTTGAAGAAGTATAAAAGTGAAAAAAAATAAAAGAAATTTATGTGGTTCGAAACTTGAATATTCCTATGTCCATGACCGCACTAAAGTTTCACTATTTTTGGAGTTATAAATTACATAATAAATATGTTTTTTTATACAAGGATATGAGGCAACTCTTATATAAAGACAAATTACATGTTTATCCTTCATATAATATTAATCAAATTTCACTCTCATAACAATTTCTCACTTATATAGTAATTATCAAACAAATAGATATTATAATGTAATTAAACTCATTTTGTCATTTATAATCTTAGTGCAACACCTCCTCAATAATTAACTATATATACCAATTGAGACTATGCACAATCTTATCTTGTATTATTTCATCAAAGCATTCTAGCTCACCTTCATTGGTAACAATAAATAATACAAAGAAAGAGAAAATCATTGTGAAGCCTTAGATATTTTACGAGATTACATCACATGTACTATTAGTGTAGAACGTTCTGACTAGATTGAGATGTTTTAAGGACTTTTTGATATTCTTCTACCCACATCATCTTCTAAAATTTTCTCTAACTTAGAATGTTCCTCTATTTTGTCATACTTCCTTACATTATCATATTTTGCAATATGTTTATTTTTATAAATAATATTTTCATTAAATATGATATATCTACACTTCTAATATATATATATATATTTTTTATCATCATAAAGATGATATATGAATTCATTAATTCCATACTGAATGAAAACACACTTATGAGATTTAAAATTTAATTTATCCCTCTCATCAGAATCTACATACACATATGAGATATAGCCAAAGACTTTCAAGTGTGAAAGATTTATTTCTTTATTTATCCAAGTCTTCTTTGATAATTCTTCATCTAATGGAATAAATGGTCCTTAGTTAATCAAATAAACTATAGTGTTGACAACATTAACTAGTAATGTCTTTGGTAATCCAACACGTATTCTCATTTTCCTAGCACACTTATTCAAAATTTTATTCATGTGTTTAATGATACTATTATATCACGACATCTTTTAAAATTGTATTCTCCATTTAAATCTCATTAGTTGCATAAAAATTCTTTGAACTTTTTACTGTCATACTCATTATCTTTGTTAAATCTGAAGTACTTTACTTTTATACTTAATTCATTTTTTACTTAATTTTTTTACTTCTTGAAAGTCATGAACAAATCAGATTTATTTTTTAAAAAATAAACTCATATCTTCCAAATAGAGTTATCAATGAAGATGACATAATAGAGTAAGGTATATAAAGGTACTATTGGAGAGAAACCCTAAATATTAATGTACATAAGTTTTAACTTTTGTATCCTGAGTGTCCTTCTAATTTTAAAGAAACTGACATTTTTCTACTTTCAAAAATACAATTCTCACAAAGTGCCAACATCCACAGTTTTTATACTAGTCAACTTGCCTTTTATTGCAAGTATTTTCGTTTTTTTTTTCACTCATATGTCTGATCTTATAATACCAAATCCCAAAATCAATCCTAAGTTAGTAACTCCCATTAAATTTTTTAGACCTAAAGTTATATAAAATGTCTCAATCTTATTTCCTTTTACTATTATCTTGCACTTTTTGTGATTTTTCATAACTCACTACAAAAGTTGTAAAATATCCTTTTTCATTAAAATGTCCTATAAACATCTAATTTTTTTTTCAATCATAAGATGTGTTTAATATTCTTTAACTTATATATATATTTGTTTGATATCTTAATATGAATATTATCCTTTCCTATTATATTCAACTTTCACACATATTTATTTAATATCTTAACATGAACATTACACTTTTCTACTATATCAAATGGTTTATCATCACTAAGGTAAGTTTTTTTTGAAATTATCAGAAAAATAATTTTATATGTAATTTCTATGTAAAACTGAGTTAAAAGAGTACAGGGAGAAATTCAAACAAAATTTAAGTAAATAATAGACTCACAAATTTGACACTATGTGTTAATTTAAAATTTTAAAATATTAAATTTATAAATTATTTTTATTTATATATTACTTAATACTTTTTTTATATAAAATTTTTTTAATCACACAATTCACATATTTATATTTAAAATTCTAATACAAATTAAAAAAATTAAAAATAAAATTTTTTTAAAAATTTTAAATTTTAAATACTATAATATTCTTAAAATATTGTATTTAAAATTATTAGTTGAACATAGATATAAAACTAGGATCATAAATACTTTTTTTTTTTTTTTATGCGTACCAAACGGTAAGAACAGAGCCAAACCTACTCACCCAAAACGTCGGATACGTGGTCATCTTAGTCATTTATCACTTATCCGATAATGGCCAATTTTCAGTCCTTAACAAAACAATGGCGGCGTTGAGAGCAGCAGCCGCACTCTCTCTTCTGTCACTCCGCCCTTCTTCTTCTTCTTCTTCTTCTTCTAAATCTCTCTCATTTCCCAAACAGCCACCACTCTCAATAAAGCGTCATTCTTTGATTTCCACTCCTCTGTTCTCCAATACTTTCCATCTCTGTTCCCGCACTAACACCTTCACAGAAAGTAGGAAGCTTTGCTTTGAACAACTATGTTCCACAGCGCAGGAAGTAGCTGTAGAGACTACAACTGAGCAAACCCACGAACGAAACCTGAAAAGAAAGCTGTTTGTGCTCAATTTTCCTTGGTCTTTCTCTGTTACTGATATCAAGAACCTCTTTGGCCAATGCGGAACTGTATCAAATGTCGAGGTTCTACTTCTTGCATTTCCCCTTAGTGCTTCTCTTTTTAATCTTTTGCTTTCTTTCTAGAATATTTGATGTGAGTCTTGGTTTATATGTAATGAATTTTAGATAGTAAAGCAAAAGGATGGGAAGAATAGGGGCTATGCATTCGTGACAATGGCTTCTGGGGAGGAAGCTCAGGCTGTGGTTGATAAATTTGATGCTCAGGTATTTTCTTTCATGATTTTTTTTTTCCTGAGCTTTTGCTTGTTATTGCTATTTTGTTTCTCATCTATGCTGCATCAAGTGGATTATTGTGCCTTCTATTGGAATTTTATCAAATACAACTTCATATTATTTGCATAGGTTTTGAACCATGATTGTTATAGCTTTAGTAATGATTAGTTTGGTCCTTGTTGATTCTTTTGGACAATTGTTCCATTAACCTCAATGCTAGTTTGTTTAACTTTGTAAATGTCTTGCTCATCACTTTCAATGGCAGACAGATGACTAGGAGAATTGGTCACAGCTAAAATACACTGCTTCCCATTTTTAGTGTTAATGACACTGTGGTGCAGGAACTGTCTGGGAGAATTATTAAGGTGGAATTGGCAAAGCGTTTCAAGAAACCTTCTCCTCCATTCCCACCCGGTACCCCCATCGGAGAAACACGATATAAGCTTTATGTTTCTAATCTTGCTTGGAAGGTTAGAGCTGGTCAACTGAGAGAATTCTTCTCTACCGATTTCAAACCAATTTCAAGTAGAGTTGTATTTGATGGTCCTACAGGACAATCTGCTGGCTACGGGTTTGTCTCGTTTGCCACAAGAGAGGAAGCAGAGGCTGCAATTTCCACTTTAGATGGGAAGGTAAAGGAAAGTAAACTTATCTTGTTAGCATATAATTTATATTTTTCTCCTTTATGTTGGCTTTAGATTCAAGTTCCTAGATATACTGGCTGGATAATCACATAATTTTTAGTGGATTTATATCCCTGGAAACTTATTGCTAGCTTGGGCATTTTCTCCTCAGATTTTATGCTAATTTACTCTTGTCTGTTTTGTATATTGTTTAAATCATGGAAGAAAATGAGAATCAGCAATACATGTACTAATTTTTAATGCTTTTCTATACTTTGCCTCTACTTAATCCTATTGGTTTGGATTAATGCTTGTATAGTAGTATTATTGGTCAATCCTTTCACTATTGGTGTGATACCAAGCATCTTCTGTTTCTAGTTCTTTAAGAAAATTTTCCTTGCTCCCCTTTGTCTGAACCTGAAAGGATTATCATAGTTCATCAATCAACATTTTCAATCAGCTGGATAAGACAGATTTTGCAGCACTTCCAGCCTCTGGAAAATTTACCTGCTGCCACCAACAAGCTTTGGCTCAGGGGCATCAAGTTGTTCTTAGAGAGGAAGCTTCCATGTTTGAGTTCTGGTCAGAGCCAATTGAACAAAAAAAGATTTAAAAAAAAACACTTCTGCTGATGTTAAATGGTTATTACAATATATCCTTTATCATCTTTATCAGGGTATGATAAGGTGGGAAACTGCAGAGCCAAGGGGGAAAATGTGAATAAATATTTTCCATTAACAACATTGCTTACAGGTGGGAGATTGGTGTTGACCCTCAAACCTTAAATAACTTGAGCATTCATTTCCACCCAAGCATTACATGACTGCCTTCCATCATCAAAGATTCGCATACATTTAGGCTTGCACATGCACTGATGTACTGGTCGGTAGACTTTCTTTGTCAGTCATTTCTAAGTTAAATGCATTTTTATATCAAAATGTGAGAGTAGGACAGATATGTGATCCTTCCAATTTTAATATTCTATAGGAACTAATGGGGCGACCACTTCGATTGAAATTCAGTGAACCAAAGGCTGATGAACCAGGAACTGCAAATCAAGATCAAGAAAATTCTGTGGGCCAACCTGAAGAGTAGTAGACATAGGACTATTCTGACAATCTTAATCTGGATTGGCAGACTGGTCATACAGATATGGAGCAGCAAAGTACTACAATCTCAGTAATCCAATAAGTCATTCAAGGTGTTCTGTGTGTTCTGTGTATCTTTCACATTTCATGAGTTATTTGTAGTATATTTATTTGTACCGTACCAAATTGACCAACAAGCTATAACATTTTCTATCCAAAAACCTTAATTTTTAAATGAAGAACAACAGAAAAAGAAAAAGGTTTTCACTATAAAAATCACAACCCGTAAACATTAGTATTACCAAATTGCCAATCCATCTATAGTTCTTAAGACATTCATGTTTGTGTAGTTGGAACAATGTACCCTCTTACTGATAAATATTCTTTTCAATGTCCTTTTATCATGAGTTTTTCATCCAATAACAACATTTATGTGAAGCTGTATAGGATTTGCTCAACCTCATTGTGGATCAACAAACGATTATTTTACTTAAGGAGTTAGGTGGGTTTGTAAGGCGATCATCTGTACCAGGTAAGATGGGCGCTGTGAGCTGCAAATATTAAGTTTTTTCTTCTTTGTTATAGAAATGAGTGGTTGAAGATTAGTCTCTCATAAAAACAGAGAGAAAGTATCTTTGCTTTAAGAGTTGTAAATTTGATGTTGTAGTATTAGAGAAGTGACCGCCCGTAATATAATTTACACTTCATTGTTGTTGCTGTGCTTTATGGTCTGACCTAGGACCAATACCTCATCATTAGATAGCTCATCCTGTGAGATTAGTGCTTGCCAGTTTAACCAACAAATGGAGGGAGCCAGGTCCATGCTAATATCTTGGAAAGTCAGCATGAAGTTTGCACATACACACAATCAATATAAGCACTTTGCTAACGGCATAAACAACCCGGGATTGCGAAAAACGGAACTGCATGGGAACAATACCATTTTTTTTTTCTTTTCACTCAAGTATAAAAGTTTCAGGGTGCAATTGATCATAAAACCTTTCTAAGATGGAAAGAGGGAAAAAAAAAAGAAAAAGTCTACCAATAGGCTGGTAATTGGTCCTTACTGCCAAGAGCCTGCATCGTCAGTTTATTAGCTTGTTTCCTTTTCTCTCGAATGGTTTTGCATTTTGTCTTTAATACCTCTGTTTTTTAGAATGCTGCCCTTGTTATTGCGTTTATCAGGCTACGAATTGTAACATAAACTTTCAAATATCATTAAAATTTGATAAAAACCACCGAGTTCTCTCCCTTAGTTGGTGATATTTGGTAATCATTACTGTTGTAGTTTCAGGTCTATCTTGAATAAGCATATCCATCTGGATAATTGTTAGATTTAAATAGTACAATACAAATACCATTTCTTTCCTTTGTGATAGAATCATATTCTCCCCCAAAAGTGGGTGATTACAGGTAGATGAGATTCTTGCTGATCTGGATCCCAGCTGGTAAATATTCTAGTGCTGTGTTCTTGATGATCTGAGCTTAGTAAGGAAACAGAGAGGGTGCTGCGCTCTCAGATTTTACTGCTGCTGTAGTTAGAAAATTGCGCAGCAGGCAACAGCAAAGAGGGGGTTGTGAGTTTGCCTGATGAAGAATAAACGAAGGAGAATTTATTATATTTTTTGTATTTTAAATTTTATTAAACTGGATATATTACTATTTAACAATATTGTATTCTATTATATAGAAATATTATACTATACAACATGAATATTATTTTATTTCTTACTTAATTTTATTATTTTTTATTTAAATTTTTCTTAAATTATCTCCATATAAAAATGATTCGGTACAGTGTTATTTTGTAAGTAGTATTAAAATTTATGTTGAGTAGTTTAGTTTTTGTCTTATATTGGTTTGGTATTAGAGCAAATTTGGATCTAAAAACATGACACCAAAAGCATCCAGATTCTATTCCCACCCTGTCAAACCTAAATTTGACCTTTTTTGTATGATTTCGGAGCCTTTTTTGTGATTTTTTGTAATGCAATAGAGGCTCGGTGGTGGCAGAGTGGGAACAAGATCTGGATGCTATCCCCATCTTCGCCCGGACCAAGGAGGTGGAGCCTTGAGAAGCAATGTTGAGAGGAAGATCCTTGGCTCCTTTTCATTCTCTACAGGGTTCCGAACCTTTCCTCAACATAAGTGACAGGGAGCAAGGCAGAGATGGAAGACATCGAACACTGGGAATAAGAAAGCAAGCTCGCCTTCCTTTTGATCATTTCGATAGAGGAGGGAGACGGCGGCAAGGTGGGAACAGGATCTGGATGCTCTTGGTCTGACGTTCTTGGCGTGATGCATTTTGGATTGAGATTTGCTCTAATACTAAAATAAACAATAAAACTAAAAAACAAGCAAACAAATATGGGAATTCACCCTAAAAGAAACTTAATACCAAAATAAACAATAAAAGTAAAAAGCAAATGAACAAATACGATGACTCACTTGAAAGGAAACTTAATACATTTATTAATATTCATAATAGGTCTCTTTATGAAATAACACTAATTTATTTTTAATAAAAATAAGAAATAAAAAATAAAAAAATATATTAAATATTATAATATTTTTATATATTAGAATATAATTTTTTAGGTAAAATATTTTACCTAATAAAATTATAAGTAAAAAATAAAAAATTTTTATATAATAGATATTCTCCTTCTTTAAATTTTTCTTATTTAAAAATTATTATTTTGTTCCATTTTTTATTTTATTAAGTTGAATACTTTATTATTTAAAAATATTATATTTTATTATATAAAAATATTATACCATTTAAGATATATATTATTTTATTATTTTAATTTTTTATTTTTTATTTAGTTTCTTTGCTCATTAGTTTTAATATTTCTTATTTAAGCTTTTAATAGCTGTAGACCATTTATGAGTATTAAATCTATATTGAGTATTAAGTTTACTTGAATTATTGTTCTTTTGTTATTTAATTTTATTGTTTGTCCTACATCATTACTCTTCTCATTGTTCATTGAAGGCATCTCGTGAATTTTATACTAGGGTATGTTCTGAACTTAAACAAAAATACTAGTTGGTGATTCTATAATTTGTTTTGGGTTGGTTGGTCTCAGAATATGAACCGTGGTTGCTAGCAGCTCTGCATTATTGCTATGGAAGTATACGAGGTAATCAGATAATTATAGGCCACTAGGGTTATAGAAACAGAGTGACTTTGAAGAAGGGGGAAGAGGGGCGGAAAAGTGAAAATTAAAGGGAAGGAAAAAGACAGCCATTAAATATGGAGTTGGCTGGCTGGCTGGCCGGTGGGTTGCAGCAGACAAGACATCTTGATTCCCACGCAAGACTCGTTAAAGCTTGTTCAATGGACCGAAATTTCTTTAATCCAACGACGTTACCTCTCAATCTTCACTTTAGCAGTCTACAGGTTGATACAACTGTGCCATTTCTTTGAAGTATCTCCTTGGTTTTTTGAGCTTGTGTCTGGTTAGAGAACAATTGTTATCTCTCTCAATCTCTCTCTTCCTAGTTGGGAGAGAATATGTTGTGTCCGAACGAGTCGGACATATGTCGAATACGATTCAATGTGTTCGTCTAAAATATTTCGAAAAAACAAAAAAAAAAGGACATGAATCAATGACATATTTAAAACAATTTTTTGTAGTTTTGACAATAGAAATTAAAAATTAATCAGAAATTTATGTTATATTTGTAAGTAAAAGCTCACATAATATATTTGTACAATAACTTACATGTTTAAATTTATATTAATAATTTTTATTAAAATTATTACACAATAATATATACATAAATAAATTACATAATAAGTCTAAAAAGTAAATATGAAATATGAATAAAAATAAAACCTATGATAATGTTTTTTCAATATCATATATATGGGTTTATGTTATTTTTTGAAAGTTAATATATTGCGATGTCCGTGTCTTGCCTTGTCTATATAAGTGTATTCATATCTCTTAACTGTGAACATTAGAACTATATAAGAAAGTGAAAGCTAACAAAAGAAATTAAATAAATAAATAAATAAACAAAAGAACATAGTGATAAAGGCATTAGTGCAACCTAATGCAGATTTAGGCTTGCTTTTTCAATTCTTATTTGTGAACTTGGTTCTTTGTTGGAAAATGGACAAGTGGCAGGCTAGATGTAGATGCCAAGCTGCACTATGCTCGACTTTTTGGTGTAATAAGTAATGCTTTGGAGCCTGAAGTGGGAGCAAGAGCTCTCATCATATGGATCATTGTCGATGTATTAGTGTATCTTTAGGTTCATTAGATCTATTGACAATTTCAGTAATTTAGAGAAAAGTCTGCACTCAACACAACAAACAATTCCCACATATGATGGGGCCCTGCGAATTGTGTTTCTGCTTGTGGGTAGATGAAACAGTACCATGGTCCCCATCATTGAATGCATACCTGCATCATGGCTGAGAAGAAAATTCCATTAAAGGCAGAAATGAACCTAGCAAACAAGCATCACAAAATTGACTAGGGTTCGCTATTAAAAGGTTAAAAAGATATGCTTATACCAACCCAATGGCACCACAATTTGGGACAGACATTGATTACATCATTGTGGTGTACAGTCTGAATATACATCAGTTCTACCTAATAATTGATCGATGTAAAAGGAATGATAGACTAGGATGCATCAGACTAATACGCCAGCAGGCTCAATGTAGAACGTGAGGATAAGAATTCCACAGTAATGAAGAAAAATGACATGTTTTCACATCGTATTGCTTTCAAAATACTGTGGAAACTCAATCATATACAGAATTGCATTTTGCTTTTTCCCTTTAACTTGATTGGACATTTTTTTTCCCTCCCTGCTTACTTTTGTGTACAGAACATTTTTGTGGAAGAGAAATGACATGTTTACACATGGTATTTCTTTCAAAATACTGTGGAAAGTTGAAATCCCACTGCCAATTTTATTGATGAATCCTCATGGGCATCATGGGATGGTTAAAAAAAGGCATGTTTGAGACTCTATAAAGAGTTATGCTTAAAAATCTATCGGTAGGACGAAAGCATTTAGGATTATAATAGCCCACTGAGGGGATCACTTTAATACTGGTGAGGGGAGAGAGAAAATGAAAAGAAGAGAAAAGGTGGCCATCCAATCGAGGCTGGCGGTTGGTTGGAGAGAAAGAGAGTTCTTGGTTCTCCCACCTGACGATTGACTAGAAATAAAAATACCTTTCATATGACTCGATAATGCAATTTGATATATTCTTTGAGTGAAAGGAAAAATTAAGAAATTATTTTTATAGCATGAACAGAGTCATGCAGGAAAAATATGTATATTTGTTTTTCTTTTTCTTTTTCATTATACTCACATTGAATTGTGATTTATACAAAGAAAAAGAAAAGGGTAAATTTTTCCTCTCTTCCATTTTTTATTTCTCTTTCTTTTTTTGCATCTTTTTTTTTCTGTGTCTCTCTACCTTTCTATCCAAGCATCAGAAACATTTTTGTTTTTTTTTGTTTTTCTTTTTTTTTTGGGCTAACTTGTGTTTGTCTATGAATGGGTTGTTTCCTATATATAGGTTTTTGATTTCATATCAAAAAATTGTACCTTGGCTTTAGTAAACCAAGATGAATGACAGGAAAGATGTATCGGTTCTAGAGTTTATGGGAGAATTCATGCTTGTCTCAAGTGGGATCTACAGACCATGGCCCCCTAGGCCCCAGAAGTCCGCACCCTGTTACATGGCCAAGAGACAATTGAATTATGTAGCCTTACATTGTGTTGAATATATTATAATATTATCCTAAATAATAATGTCTTCTGTCCCAACACTTTTTTTTTTTTTTTACGCCACCTCACCGCGACTTTTCACTTAGAAACATGAAATTCGAACTTAAGATAGGACAGGATCGCTTAATCCACAAATCCCAAGCGCATTCCTTCCATTTTTTTTTTTTTTTGGTTTTTTGTTTTGTTTTTAAAATTTAGTGTGCTGTTTTTTTCGTACAGGAGTAACATAGGCCTGTGTGAGAGCATTTACGCCTGTAACAGAGATAAATTCTTGTTGCATAGCCCAAGGGACAAGAAAGCAAGAGGAGATTGCCAAAGAAAAGGATTATTGTGGACCCAAACTCTTTCCAACTCTATCGCAATAGACTCTTGTGTGGTTTGATCCTTCCTCTGTGCAAGTAAAAAGAAACGAAAGAATAGCCAGTTTTGCAGGCCTGGAATTGTTGTGTACCCAAAGGATAAAATCTTATTTTCTTTCTTTGGTAGGCTGCAGGTAGGTATGCGAGTCAACCAAACTGCAACAGGCTTGTACAATAATAAAAGCATTGATTACTTTAATGAATTGAATTCCCCAACCAACATCACTCATCTCCTTTGTCAACAAACCATTATCTCCAAGAAAAGATGGTCGAGAAAGAAAAAGAACTGAGCAGCACAAGGAAAAGAATAGAGGAGGAGAGAAAAAGGGAATTATCATCAACACTCTTTCCTTCCTTTCCATGTAAGCCACTTTCCCTGCTTTTACAAAGCCCCTACCCCCTCCCCCACTCCGTGTCTCTTGAAATTTTAATTGCTGGAAGCCTGTCTTCACTGCACTTTACTGTTCTAGCTTCCCCATGTGCTGATAACCTCCTGTACGAGTTTGTTATATTTTTGCTCACATGCTACCCATCGAAATACAAATTAAAGGTAATCTCTTGTTAATGTCATTTTCGAGTCAGATTTCCAAACAGATGTTCTAAACTTAGTTTCAGTTTCTGTCTTCAACTCGTTGAATTGTTTTGTTCCATGTAAAGTTTGTGCCAATAATTGTTGAAACTAAAATATCATGTTTGCGGTGCTTGTGAGGTGAGTATAGCTTAACAAGGTTTTCCATGGAATCGCAAGCCAACTCCAAAACATTGTTTCCGTACACGAACATCACAGACTGTTCTCAAGGACTTTGCAGCTTATACTGTCCACAATGGTGCTATATCATCTTTCCTCCTCCACCTCCTTTTGAATTCCCTGATAACGACTCAAGCACCAACTTTTCCCCTCTTGTCATTGCCATTATTGCCGTTTTGGCTAGTGCTTTCCTTCTGGTAAGCTACTATACCTTCATATCCAAATATTGTTTCCACAATGATTCAGCGAGAAGAGGAGAGACGCATGATCACCAACATGAGGAATTGGAGGACAACCACAACCCATCTCTCCATGATCCTTGGCATGTTGCAACAACAGGCTTAGATGAGGCTCTTATAGGGTCCATCACAGTATTCAAGTACAAAAAAGCAGATGGGTTGATTGAAGGGACAGATTGCTCAGTTTGTCTTGGTGAATTTCAGGAGGACGACAGCATAAGGCTCTTGCCCAAATGCAGCCATGCTTTCCACGTCCCTTGCATTGATACGTGGCTTAGATCTCATTCCAATTGTCCGTTGTGTCGGGCCAACATTGTTTTTTATGGTGCTTCACAGCCTCAATTGCCCCCTCCTCCAGTGACAGAAAGTCCTCAAGGCAACGAATCTCCGCCGGACACCGAACAAGCTAGTGAAAACGTTGCTGTGACACAGGATCTAGAAAGGGTAGCATCTGCAGAAGAAGAGATTGTCCAAAATGATGGGAATCCAAAGACCCCGTTTCGAGCTTTCAGTGATCTGGGAAATATAGTGGAGAGGGACACTATGATTGAGATTAGAGATGATGGACATGAGCATGTCAGGAGATCTGTTTCAATGGATCATTCAAGTCAAAGACGCTCTTCGGTTGCTGATATTTTAGACATGAATCAGCAGGATGAAGTTATTCAAGTGGGAGATTGCTCTGCAGAAGTTGGATCATCCTCAAAACATTCAGCATATGTCAACAAATCTCACCATAGACCAAGAAGAGTCTTGAATTGCATACCTAGTCCCGATACGTTCAAAAGACCATTCTCCAGGGGAAAGGTTCTTCTCACTAGGCAGCGAACAGTACACGAAACAAGTAGTCCTGTCTAATTTCCTTTTTGCTTCTAAGGAATTGGAAGATTAATTAGTAACTTAGTATATCGTGGAAAGAGGTTTGAAAATGTTACTATTTTTTGTCAATCAATGGCTTTAATATGTGTTATGCCAGTGTGAGGACTTCTAAAGGCCTTGGACTTTAACAACAGTTCCTCTGTCAGCTTCATTAGAGATAATGGGTGCAAAACTCGGCCTTTCTGATGATATATATGTGTGCTTGGGTTATTAGCTAAATGGTAGGGTTCGCCATTAATCATATTGTCCCTACACTTGGGCCCATTCAGCTTAATTGATGGGTCCACGCAGTCTACTATAAACGTTTTCTTATTTTGAGACGGCCCACCCCACTTGTTTTATGCCAGTATAAGGCTTCGGGAAACAGTACATGCCCCCATCATGCAGATGTTACATCCAATGAAGTACATCGAAACTTGCCGGGTTACAGGAATTTTCTTTAATAAATAGTAGATATATACATGCATGATTGAGTCGATGATAACGAGTCCATGATGGTGAAAGTAGTGAGCAGAACAGTTATAAAAAAGGTTTTGCGTTCTAAGAGCTGTGAACTTGCACTTCGCATAATTAATCTTCTTCGATCAGTTAATTTCTAGAGACAGAAAACAAAATTTCTATTACTAGAACACGTCCACATCTAAGAGATGTTTATTGTGCGTAATGTGAAAGCACAAGTGGCCAATTTCGTGTGCCGTTGACACCATCTGCCATCTTGATCCATACCGAACATAAGTATGGTTTGGGAACAATAAGTACCATAAATTAACCTATGCAACACACAAGCAACTACATTAAGTCATAGAAATTTTGTTTTGTTTCAATACTTCAATAATCTATTGCCAAGTACATGACAAAAGCGTCCACAAGTCAATCGGTTACAACAGGAAATCTGATTATCTCCACGAACCGCTTTTAAGAAGAATGCATGTACATCAAACAAGTATTACCAAAATTTCAACCTAACACCATAGAAATCTGCAAGCCCGGTCAGCATGGATAGACTGAAGGTATAAAAAAGTAAGACGAATAGTGCTACGAGTGATGATGCGAACAAGGTATCCACACACAAGTTTACCAGCCCTGTAAGGATGTTGGCCTGCAATGATAGACTAAAACAATGTAATGGATGATATATGTATGCTTGGCAGAAAGTAGGAGGGAGGTGGGGATGGATGATGAAAAATTTTCAAAAAACTCCTATATAAATGTAGGTTTTGTTTACCAGAAGGAAAGAGCCAAGCAAATTCTGGTTAAATGCTTCTTCAAGTGCTGAAATTTTACTTCCAGCGATGTAATCAGACAGCATCAGCACAGCTAAAACCTGAAACACAAGAACACCTTCAGTTGGCTATGCATTGTTGTATAAAGATATTTAAACAAAAAGGTACACAGAGCACACTGTGCTGACTTGGATAGTTGCCGTTATTGAGAACTAACAACAATAACTGAGCAACTTACAGGACCTCGAGAGGAAAACAAATAAATCACCATAGAAGCAAAATCCTCAAAACCACACCTTCAAGTTCAGTTTCCTTTCCACATGGAGCACATTCCATCAACTTAAAATGTTGAATAGGGAAATGACAATGATGCAAATTCTACTAAATGGCCAACTAATCTATATCTGCTAAATCAATGCAAAACTGAACTACAGATATCCTGTTCTCTCCCCAGTTGTACTGCCAATTACTTGCACCAATCTAAAACAAACCATTTTAGATACATTTTGTGTGAGGGTACCGCAATATCTAATTAGATTTTTCAAGAATGTCAATCAGAAATTATCAGCCATACATTAAAATAGGTAATGTGGGTTAAGTTTTTCCTTTTCTTCTTCAGTAAAATACAAAAACTAATATTCTGGTGTTGCAATTGGTCTCCCCCACCCCTTCCCCACCCAAGCGGCCCAACCCAGCAACCCCCCACCTTTCACCATTCAACTTCGAGGACAAATCTTGGTCTTCTTATTGGGGGAATCTTGTCAATTTCTAACTTTAGCAAGCTGATGGTTAACTCTTTACTGCCCAAAAGATCATAACACTAGACTTTTACTAGATACATACTAGTAGCTTATATGCAATGGGCAGGTCACTCCTTTCTGCCACCTTCCATGTGGTAGACAAAAAACAGCCAGGGGGTAATACTCCTGGGAAGCTTATGTAGTGCAACCTTGGAATAAAACCAAAGCAGCTTATTGCTCTAGAAATTATAGAGTAATTCAAATATAATTTCAGATTATTCCCATTCAATAGGAGGATGGAAAAAGGAAAGCATGGCTTAAGAAATGGGGCTAGAGAAGCTGAGATGGTTGAAGTCAGATGGATTAGATCCTTCAGAACGATGACAATGGTGTTGAAGGTGGAGAAGGCCAAGGAACAGAGGAGAAGACGGCAGCAAGGATGTGTGTGTGTGTGTGTGTGTGTGTGTGTGTGTGAAAGAGAGAGAGAGAGTACAAAAATTTATTAGAAGAAAATAAGTCACAATTCACAAAGAAAAAAATACATAAGTAGACCTTTGGACATGCAAAATGGGAAGGAAAAAAGGAATACTCAAATTGCTTCTAGTTCAAAAGTTTCAGTCAGCTACTAATAGAGATGGTTAGCAGAAGCATTTGCTTGAATTGTCAGGAACTACTGGAACTCCCAGCGCTAAATTGATTTGCAAGAAGCAAGCAATTAGTCCTAGGAGTTCTCTACCAAAGTTTAGCCAATATTTCCACTTGGTGTCCATCAAAGATTAAAACACAAAATTTTATTCAAGCAGCTTTTCCTGTTGGCTTGATAAAGCATTTCCTTGGCATACCAGAAAACATCGATGACTATCTCTCCACTTCTTCAGGGGATGGAGCATCTTCTCTTTGTTCCAGGTCATTTCACAAGCTAAACATGCCATCAATAAATCCACTTTCAACTCACTTTTGAATCACCCTCCATTAATAAAACTTGCTCAGTAAAAGCACAAGAGTTGTACTTCTATTTAACTCCCAAAGGTAATCACAGGCCTTATTCTTTTAAACTTGCCTTCATTTCCCCAGGTAGCATAATATACAGAAATATTTTAATTTCATAAAATTTGATAAAACATGTTTCTTTTTTTTTTTTTTCAATCATCCATGGATTAAAAAGGGTGTCCCAGTACTGACAGTTCTATGTTGTAGGGTTAAAGAAATGGTCAAATGTACACAGCCTTACCATTATTTGCACAAAGAGGCTGTTTCCAAGACTTACATCTATAATCTCTACTTCAAATTGGAGTAACTTTACCATTATATCAAAGCTTACCCTCCAAAAACCATCCATGGATAATCCAACTAAATGGAAACTAGTCTCACAAAAATAAAAGAGGGAAGCAAAAGATATACATCAACCATGTAGTTCAGAACCCAAGCTTATATCAGGAAACAAAATATGTAGGTTATTTTTCTAAATTTCAATCATGACTTTTGCATTAGCTAAATATTAATTATAGACACCACAATTCCAAACATACTCGACAGATACAGGAGAGAATGACCTGAAGATTTTGTGCTAAAACCAGTGTGACATAAGCAAGGTTGCACTGCAAGAAAGTTTCGGTTTTTTTAGGTCATGCCAGTATCAACCAGGTTGCTAGAAAACTTCAAGTAGCAGTTAATCAGAACAGCATATCCTACCATCCTACGAGAAACTCTTTCAACATGCCTGTCCAGAAGCACAGTAGCTAACCTGCATGAAGATTCACAAAGGGACTAGGTTATAAACATTGCCATGATCATTTTGTTGGAAAACATGATGAGAATAAATAACGCCTAGAGTAATAGAAAGTAGTACCAAAATGTAAACGAAAGAAATGAGACTTTGATCCTTGCCCACTTGTTGCCTCCCACTCTAGAAAAATGATTTCCAAAGAAAAGACTGTAGCCCAACTGGACACCAACAAGGTACAGACCCCAATATCCTGGGAATAATAATGCCTATAGCATGTAAATATTAGATCTAATAATAGTGAGATGAAAATTATCCAACAGCATGCATGATGTTGCCAGCAAGAAGGTCACCTTCTAGTCCTTAGGTATCTCAAATAAAATAGGGAGCCAACTCATTTGGCTCTTTGTAAAGAGAAGGGGAAAATAGAAAATGAGATACACCTAAATCTAGGTTAATTGAATCCTTCTGGTCATTTGCATACTTGAGGCTAATTTTCTGTGAACATTGTATACACTAATTATGCAAGTAACTGGCTAAACATCTGTAAATGGAGCACCCTAGATAACACCAAGGCCACTGTTGTTGGATACTTCTCTAATGGTTTTCACATATGAAAGGTTTGAGTGATTAGGAGCCAAAATCTTGATATCAGTCAGAGAAAAGAAAAAACAAAACTGAGACCAGATGATAGCAATGAGAGAACAGAGAAGTAAGAGCCATGACCCAAAGATTCAACAACCAGCAATTATTTCAGAGTCTGATTCTTAGTTCTGAAGGCACTGAAGCATAAGTAAAAGAATAATTAAAAAAAAAAAAAACTACAAATGTTCCTCTAACATCATCCTTACCAAGTATGCTAAATATTCCTTCCTTATTTTTGCTTAGGATATCTGTGCCCCTTTCGTCAGAAAGCAGATATGCATTTAATCCATGACTCAACCAATATTGATAACCTGAAGAAACCTTATCAAACTTGTTTAGCAAGGCTAAATAAAGTGTTTTCTGCAGGTAAAACTGAAAGATATATTCAAGCGAAGAAAACCAATTACCAATCAGAATTGCTAAACCCAGAATTCCAGAATAATGTGGAGGAACATTAATTACAGATGTAATGACTGACACAGCGGCAAGTGTGAAAAAGAAGTTCCAATGCACTCCATATTCCGCAGAATGAACCTATATAGTGAAAAACAACAGGATGGTTGGCATATATAAAAAGGAAGAATTGTCATCAAAAGTGACAACAGTAAGACAAGCTAGGAGACATGACTTAACAAAATATCCTCATGCTAACTGGCATTGGCGACAAAAATTTGCTTCCTCCATTTTAATTTGCAGGGACATGAATTTTATTTATTACCACAAGACAATAGTCCAATCTCACTACCTGCATAACCTAGTCTCTTTATTTATCTCCGTAGGCTTCAAAACTAGACACCTTATACAAACAATGGCTTACCGATAGGACTCTATTCTGACAAAAAGCAAAATTACAAATGACATGTGAATACATATAGCGTGAAAAAGGAGGTCAAACAGGCCAACACTGGATGAAGACCCTATTTAAACTAGTGATTAACACTAATTAATAAGGAAAGAAATAAAGGTAATTAATATCTAAACTTGCTCTTGAACTTACTTCCTCCTAATTAGGCTCAAATACACTAAAACAAGTAAATAAACTATAAAATAAGAATAATTAAAAAAATTACAATATAAACCATCAAATAATAGGAAATAGTCTTCTGTGTCTTGTCCTTACATCAATAAGCCTCACAATACCAACTTTGAAATTGTTGTTAGGACCAGATGAAATAACAAAAGTTTTCATGCATAGAAGTCTAAACCATGATACTTTGAACCATTATCAGTCAATGACCACTGTATTCAGAACATTTCTGTGATCCTTGAAAGGATTGGGCATTTGTAAAATAAGTTTTCTTTTTGCAGTCTGCAAAAAAAGTCTGTACCAGGTAGACAAAGTACATGCATACCAATCAAATTATATTGACAGGATGAATTATTTGTTGTGCAGCAACATGTTCTACCCACAAAAAACCCTGCCCTTGGGGCAAAAGGATGATAAAAAAAAAAAAAAACACCCAAACCCCAGGAAGAATCATTGAAATTTGCCTTGTTAGCTAAAGAATGTATATGCAAGTGCTGGCAGGTATGTCCAATGCATTCAAATGCATAGAATACATCATGACAGACACTGCATTAATTTTTCTTTTTTCCATATAATTGAGTTCTTGTTTCAACACATTGATTTTGGAGCTGTGCTTTTAAAATGTAGGACATTTCCCCTACAAAAGGAGATTAATGGCTGCAAAACCAATCTGACAGTTTAGAAGCTGACAAAGAATACAACCTATAAATTCTTAGCTGTAAGTGGAAGAGATGTTATGCCACAATGACCCTCATGACAGAATAAGTATGAACACATATCTCTAACTCATTCAGAGGTATTATCACCTTAATATATCAGAATTTGAAGGCAAGTAGCCTAATGTAATCTACCTGATAATCCACACTTCTTGTAGAAACAAGACGAACAAATCCTAGAAGTAGCACTGGGCCAGTGGATAGAATTGTATTCTTCAAATTCCTAAAACAATAAGAGCAAACAAAATAATAAACCGACAGCATCTCGTACTGAAATAAAAACTCATTAAAACAACCATCTAAGGATATTCTCTATTCTACAATGACCCTGCTAATGTTAACTTGCCAGAAGCCCTTTAGAGTAAGGATCTCCTCTATAAGAACACATACAAATCTGCCACCCATTTACCAGGGATTGATCCTTTTCATGGAACTATCCTTCAGCTCCACTGTTCATTCCAGCAGATCCACAGCCTTTTATTATCCCTCTTCTTCTCATGGTTGGTATAAAGAAAAGAATTGAGAAAAGATGTACAACCTACCATTGAACTGGTCATATGATGGGGGAGTACACAAGTAAAAGAAATCAATGCTGTCCTCATGCAAAGGGAAATATCTCTCCTAATTATACCATGAATACAAATGTCAGCATGTACAAAACCACAAGGCATAAAAGACTTACACTACTGAGACACCCCGTGCTTGCCGAGACACTAGAGAATTTGCTATTACAAAGGAGCCAACCCCTAGATCCATCTGATAAAAAGACAACAGGTCTAAGCTCAGATGAAAAAAAATGTCATGTAGTTGCCAAAACAGACAAATTTCATACAGTAGGAAGATGAATTTTCAAACATGAAAACAGAGGGGGGGAGAGAGAGAGAGAGAGAGAGAGAGCAGAACCAGGAATCCAGTGAACAGATAAATGAAATCTTAACATACCATTCAAGGAGTACAGCAGTGAAACTTGACACACAGATTAGAAGGACAAATATTCACATATTGATAGGGCATTTTGTAAAGAATATTCCAAGAGATGTTACAATTTAGGTGTTCAGTAATTTAGGATTTAAATATGAACATAATTTAAATGCAAGAACATTTTGACCAACAGAAGAAACTCCATTGTATATACAAAATTCAAAGGCTGGTTTATTGAAATTCACAGTTAAATATAGCACATTTGTGAACGTGGAAAAGTTCCACAAACCCAAATAAACTTGACTAAAAATGCATAAATATGTGTTTTGGACCAATTAAATTTGGGATTAAGGCTTTGTTTTTCTTGTTGTTGTTATGTGTTTTAGACCAAAAAGGTCTGCAGGTTGATCTAGGTCTACGGTCAATCAGTTTCCAAATCATTGTTACTCAATGAAAAGATGAGGCCTATGAGGCCTTCAAACTTGACTTCCTCACAATTTTTTGAGGTACAACTTCACCTAGACAGCTACACCATAATGTATATTGGCTACTTTTGCTTGGCCTTAGCACAAAATATACTTCTATTTCTCTAGTCCTGTTCCTCTCTTATCCTAAAGATTCAAAGTCCAGGTCTAAGAATCAAAATGTAAAGACATCTTCCTCCATAGGGTATGCCAAAAAAAGAAGTCTATGCTAAGTAAATCCGGGAGACAATATCTTTTCCCAGTCTATTCAGATAGTAGAAGTATACCTATGACCAAGCAGCCAAGTGAAAAGGACAATAGTTACTACTCATCTATGTAGATAGAATCCAACTTGAGATTCTTACCAGACTAGTGCCATATGTCTCAGTCTTGGCATATCGTCTTGGAAATATTCTGAAGTCAACAGCCAAGATGCACAAGCAAGTTACAAGCATCTGCAGCAATCAACATCATAAGACCCAACAGGGGGAAACAGAATATATCAGAAGATCTAGTTCATCAATCAACAGTGATAATATATAAATCATTAAAATGTAAGATTGATTACCATAAGGACCCTGTATGACAAAATGTAGGACCTAAGGGAAAGAAACCTTCCTGAATAAGACATAGATGAAAATTTCCTGTGTCAAAATGCAAATTAAGCTTAGTGAATGCATTATTTAATTACCAGCTGCTCCAGCACTACAGAAAAAATTATAATTGTGCCCACCACTACCTACATGAGTATTTCCAGAAAAGAAAAGGCAAACAACAGGAAAGAGAAAAAAAGAAAAAACAACCAAGGAAAATGAATGACTTACAAATTCTACCTCTTAGCTGCAATAAAGAAAACCAGTGATGACAACATGATTGCTGATATAAATGTCCATTGTGCTACAACCTGTCGTCAATTGCAAACTTATAATCCAAAGGCAGCAATGTAAATTTCGTACTCATTTTCATTGACATAAAAACATACTAGAAGCAATAAGAGAAACCTAATTAGATCAATTTAGTGCATCACATATAGACATGGGGCTAAATTTTCCCATTTCCAACTAAAACAATGACTAGGATGTAATATGTAAAAGGTCCAAAAGCATAATCAGAAACATAGATTATACACCTGAAACCAAGTACAAAAAGAAATAAATATGGTATTCGAGAATCAAACTTTGATGAGAAGTCTATAATCTTACTTGGCTGCACTCTTACCGTGAAAAACAAAAGCATTGGGAGAACACTGAAGAGAAAATCCATGGTTATAGTAGTCATGTAAGCCCTCCAATTCTTGGAGGAAACAATTGCATCATCATTGTCATCTTTCTTACTTGATGTCCGCTTGGTAAGAGAATCTAGGAAAGTGGAGAATCACACGAACATAACAAATGAAACATAACTTCATCAAGTGAACAATGGAAATCTACAAGAAAACAAGCAGAAATTACTCTTGTTTCCACATGAAATGGGATTCTACTTGAACACACTGCTCCAATAGAGAAGTCTTTTGGTCCATTAAAGAGTTATTCCCAAAATATATTGAAAACAAAATTCTTAATGAAGACTCCTCCAATGGAAAATTCATCTTCTATTAAAAGAAAGAAAAACAAAAAACGTTTCGAAAATCAATTATAATCCAATGTGAGACCCATTTGAGTACCCAATAATCTAATGGGGGACAAGATTTCCTGCAAACTTATCCGGTAACTGAATTTTCCTTGATGAAGCATTACTCTTGTTCCATTACAACGAAGAAAGTAAAACCATATCCATGAACAACCGACACAACGACATCATTGAATCAAGCAGACATACACTTCGGCCACACACACACACTAGACGCACCGCGCCGGGTGGGGAGGGAGGGGACACGACGGCAGCGACATTGGAACATTCAAGTTCAGCTAGTGGTAAGAAATATTTATGATAGCAATGAAACGTACCGGTATTGTAATGGTAGCAGATGGCGTGATGCAACACAAAGAGAAGCTGTAAAGAAAGAAGAAGAAAACACACAAATCAATGACGGACCTGACGAAATGAGAAGCGGAGATCATAAGTAAGTAAAAAGCAATGGAATGACAGACTTACGGGGGCAATTAAAGAAAGAGCGGCGATCTCGGTCATGGATGATCCACTCAAATTGCTCACGAACCTGTTATTGACAAAAAACAAAAAAAGGAATTAAATCCAGACAATTATTTAACTACAAATCCAAAAACAAAAATTATCTTTGAGGCGTGTGTGTGTGTGTGTGTGTGTGTGTGTGTGTGTGTGTGAGAGAGAGAGAGAGAGAGAGAGAGAGAGAGAGAGAAAGAAGGCTTACTGTTCTTTGAGGCGCTTATTGCGATTGAGAGAGGTCGGGAGTGAATTGTCCATTGTTAAATCTTCGAGCTGTAAACGACCCGATCCAGGCTGTGAGACAATCTCAACAGAAGCCTTTCAATCTCAACGGCTCGTCGAACTCCCAGCTCAACCTTCTTTCTTCTCCACGGCCAACACCTCCACACTCGTTCGCATTGGGCCGTACGACCCCGTTTTGCCCCACCTATCCTTATAGCTAACTTCTGTTTACTTTTCATGTTAAATGTTGGATTAGCTTACTCTCTTTTTAATTTGTATTTTTGTTTTAATTTTATTAATAAGATAATATGAATAAGTGATTGATGATAGTTTTATCATTTATTACTTGTTTATTAATCTATTATCATTTATTTATATTATTACTCAAGATAAAATTGGTAAATAATAATTAAATTATTTATTCTTATGATAATTAATAAAATATATATATATATATATGAAAAGGAAGAAGTTGGGACCCTTAGTTGACGTTTTTTTCAGTAAGTAGGAATCTTTAGTCTCCTAATTTTATTACTTTCGGTGGCAATAATCCTTCCACTAACCCTTTTTTTTTTCTCTAGATTGGTGTTTATTTTCTTTTTCTAGATTCGACAATGGAGCATATATATATATATATATATATATATTGTAAGCTACCCTGCAAAGCATATAGAATAGATAAAAGTGAGACTTCATTCTAGTTAGATGTGTTTTGAAAATGTCAGTTATTCACTGATAATGAGGTACCAGGCTGGACCTCCGGAACTAAGGATCGCCACGCCAAGCCGAACGAAGACTCAAAACCACAGTAGTAGTTTCCTAATAATCCATGGACTAATGAACATGTCAGGAATATGTATTGGATGAAGGCAATTGTGAATGGGGGGATGATTGGTGCCTTCTCCCAGCCAAGCCATCAAGAGTGTCTGTTAGCATTTTAACGGGAAGTGTTTCATAGCGAGATAGGAAAGATTAGATTTCTTAATAAATTTATTATTATTAATATTAATTTTTAAAATTAAATATTTGTATATAAATAATAATGTAAATAATATATTTAAATTTGTAAAATTAAAACTATTAACGCATTTAAAAAGTTTATTTTAATTTAATAATTAGTTGCTTTCTCTTAATTTTTTATAATTATATATTTTTAAATAAATTTTTATATATATTAAAAATATATATCAATTTTATATATATATATCTCAAAATTATAATTTGTAATAATATAGTAATATATAAAGTTATTTTTTATCAATCAAACCATATTATTATTAATTTTTTAATAAAAATATTACCATATTACTAATTAAAAATATTCTAAAATTCTCCTACTTAATTTGATTTGAATCTATTATATTAATAATTATATACAAAGAATAATAATAATCTTTCGTAATTTTATCATAATGTCATATTATGATAAATTGTTTAGTATGAGTTATATAATAGTGATGTTTTATTTATTCAAAATACTTCCTTTCAAATATTACAACACTTACAATTTATCATATAATATTCATAAGATATATATTATTTCATAATATTTTACAATAATTTCTCATAAAAACTTTTCTATTAAAAATAATAATACGTATATAATTATAATATAACAAGAAATATATAATATATGTCAAAAACATATTAGTGAGTTTAGAATATTATTATATTATACATCATTAATTATAATCAATACATCCAAGATCCATTTTGAAAATATGTTTTTTTACATAATGCTAATTATAAACTTTCATATTAATTTATTATTATGAAATCAATTAGTAGTTTATATATACTTTTCTATTTTTGAACCTTTTTTTAATGATAAAATATTTCAATAATCATAATTTTGATATCCTTTAAGTATTTGTTATTTTTGAGAAGAATACTACTATGAAATTATTATATAAATTTCAGCAATTTGATAATGGGATTGATAACCTTAAGTTCTAAAATAAAATTTTATAATTATAATGTATGAATTATAACTTTAAATTATATTACAAACCTTACTTTTATAATAAATGAAATAATGATAGATAATTTTTTATTATTTTGTAAAATTGCTCCTTCTCTTAATAGAAAAAAAATAAGTAAAAGTGTATTTTCTATTGCATCTAATATACTTTGAATTTGAATATGCAATTATATCTAAATATTTGGATTTTTTTTATACATTAGTATGTAATTTTTTGTCCCTTTAGGTATTTTAATATGTTTTTTGCAATTTTCTAGTGATCAATTGTAAGATTACTTTTATACTTATCTAACATTTTGACTACAAAATTAATATTTTGTTTAATATAGACTAGCAAATACATTAAGTTACTAGTAATAGGGGTATATGAAATTGATTTCATTTCTTTATATTCACATTATTATTGGAACATTGTATGAAACTGTATTTGTCACCTCTCTATATGAAAATAATCTAGGTGAATACTTAAAATTTTCTTGATATAACTATTCTAAAATAATCATTGATTTTAATCTATTACAAAATATTTCTATTTCTATTATATAAAATGTTTCTCTTATATCTTCCATTATAAAATTTTTTTAGAAAAAATATTTAATTTTATGCAATAAATTTAAAATATTAGCAATAAGTAACATATATAACTAGAAAATAAATGTGCTCTTATTGATCTTTTGGTATATAATACTAATTAACGTTATTCTTTTCTAAATTTAAAAGATATCAAGATATCATTGAATGTAATATATCATTATAAAGGAAGTTGTTTTAGTTCATATTATCTTTTAATTTATATATCATTTAATTTTTACTTTCAATGAAAAAATTGTCAGGTTCATCCATATAAACTTTATCTTCAAAATTTTTTTACATCTATTTGGTATAATTCTAAACCATACTAAACAACTAATATCATAATTAAATTCAATACTTTTATGACTATGAAAACAATATTAGATTTTTATTAATTCTAATATTAAAATTTGAATTTTTGCAAATAAAATACATAATTATCCAAAATAGTTGTTCTTTTTTTTTTAAACCTTCTTAATATTATCCTTGTAATTTATGTACATTAGTTTATTATGAGTTAGATTCTTCAAAGAATATTTCTTTATCCAAATGTTCTTTAATTTTTAGAACAATATTTAATGTTGTAGTGGACGAAAAGATTATTATAGATAAAAAAATATTTATCCTAATTTTTTTATATCTACAATTTGACATTAATTACTTTCACTAATTTTATCATTTTTAATAAATCTTATATTATCAGCTTCTACAATTTTCAAACTATAATTCTACTTTTTAAACTGCTCTAGGTATTGAATAAAATAATCATTAACCATTCAAGAGTCTAATTTTTTATGTGAATTTTTATTACCGTTGAACAACTTTAAATATTCAAGTGCCTTAAACTAAATATACTTCACATCTATAATTCAATAAGAGTACTTTGAATTGTTTTATTAGAAACTTTATTTAACAAATAATGCATACATCCACAAAAATTTAGGTAGAAAAAAATTACTTATTATACTTTTGATCATATTTGTTAATATTTAATTATACCTCTCTATCACATTTTTGTTAACATGTGTTTGATATAATTTACTGTACTCATATATTATAAATTTCAAGAAATTTCATAAATAAACTTTGACATTATTTTGAATTATTATATTTTCTATAATATTTATCACTATTATAAGATTTTACAATTTTCACATTATATCTAATTACTTATAACCTCCTTTATATATATTTAAGGATATCTAATAATTAAGTTTTTATGAAATAAATAGATATAACTATAATGTGAAAAATATTTATAAAAGTGATGAAATACAATTCTTCATTAAAAACTATAACATTGAAAGGTTTGTAAATATTAGTGTGTACAATTTTAAAAAGCTAGATGCTTTTTGTGGCCTTTTCATATTATATTTGGTTTGCTTATATTTAATGCAATCCATATATATTATGATATTAGCAAAATTTAAATTCAAAAGAATTTC
Source organism: Bruguiera gymnorhiza (assembly GCA_020883675.1). NCBI lineage: Eukaryota > Viridiplantae > Streptophyta > Magnoliopsida > Malpighiales > Rhizophoraceae > Bruguiera > Bruguiera gymnorhiza. The sequence continues at coordinate 2,171,629 of JAIRCJ010000087.1, forward strand.
ATTACCAATCTCATTAATTTTTTTTAGATATATGATCTTAATATTTATATCATAAATAAACAAAATTTTCATTTATCATACTATATTTAATTCTAATATTATAATGTATAGCAAATAAGAATTTTTTTAAATTTTATCATATTTTAATTGACATAAAACATTCTTTCTATGGAAAGCAGGAAAGGTATTACTAAATTTTGGATGATCGTCAACGTTAACTTTTTTGTATTATTTTATACATAGAAATGGAAAGTTTTGTATACTCTCTATGTACAGCAAAAGCTCTTCTAATCCACTGCTAATAGATCATATTAATATTTGGCCCTTTGATAGAAAAGGAGGTGGGGTTCGACTCACGTCTCCTCTAAATTATTTTTCATGCATGTTAATGGCAACAATAATGTATATTTTTATTGTTGCAACTAAGAAAATATGTATCATCATTCAACGTGTTATCTTTATATATATATATATAATTTGTAAGTTTTAATTATAATTCTCATTTTTCTTGTTTATTAAGTTGAAATATTTTCTTACTTTTTTTCTAGACTAAGGATGATCTTGCATCTTACTCATATGATTCTTGAAAAAAAAAAGAAGAAAGTATCAAAAATTTAACCGATATAATTATTTTGAATCTTGTGGTGAAACAAATGTTGAAGATTAAAAATGATTAGTTGAACAATAAGAAAAAGTTTACAATTGAACACTTTTCTTTTGTGTTTTTATGGGAATGGCGTTCCACATTCCCAATTCAAAATTCAGTGGAGAATTAGTCATTGAGCCTTTGGTATGCGCTGAACGACTTCAAATGATAAAACAGCAACATGATGTAGTACTTTTGAGTACCTTGTCCCCCTTTTTTTTTTTTTATGTTTTTGATTTTTGATATTGAGATTAAGAACTAAGAGTCCAACAATTAGCTCTATTACCAAACCACGTAACAAGTGGCAAAAGTGAAGACCCAAGTCTCTGGAATTTGCTATTTTATTAAAAGTTGCACAAGCGAACGGAATTGATTTCAATGGTGTTTTGCAGCACTTTGACAAAAATGCAACGAAGGACCGATGTTTATTTATTTATTTTATGTTGAAATTCATTGTTTCTTGAGTATTATTATAATGGAACGAGGATGCGGACCAAAAGAGGAACTAGAATTTTGGTCACTTCTCGCTGAGCATTAGGGAATTTTTAATGTGATTCTTAAAAAAAAAAAATTAATTTACATATTTTAAATAAGATATTTTTTTTATTCAAATATGATTTTTTTTACTTTTCTTTGAATTTTGAATAACTTATTATTTAAATTATATAAATTAAAAATACTCAAAATATGGTCTTTTTTTTTTACTTTTTCAAATCAGATATTGTTTATTTAAATATAATATTTTTTATTTATTAAAATAATATTAAATTTTATTTAAGTAGTTATTTAAGTTAAATATTTTTAATTCAAATTTAGTTTATTTTTATTTTTCTTAAATTTTGAGTAACTTATTATTTAAATTACATAAATTATATAAAAAAATTTAAATTTGAATAATATTAAAATTCATTTAAATAATTATTTAAATTAAATATTTTTTATTCAAATCCAACTAATTTTACTTTTTCTTAATATTTAAAATTTTATTACTTAAATTGCATAAATTATGTAAAAAATTAAATTTAAAGAATGCTAGAATTAATTAAAATAATTATTCAAAAAAATAATATTATTAAAATTATCAATTTAATTTATATAAAAAATTATAAATTTGTCGATTGATAGCTAAAATAAGAGTAAAGTACTTTTTTCTTTTATAGATCTACTTACTTATTCAATAATCTTATTTTTTAAGGAGAATTTATTATATTCACATTATTTTTTTAAGAGTAAAATTAACAAGCCCCTTAATTTAAATTTTACATTGTATATGGCTAAAAAAGCTATCTCATTTTACATTTCATCAATTATTTTAGACAGAAGTCTATTGATCCACCTGGACTGCTCTGCTCTGAAAATCAACCATCAACTTGTTCAGCTTCTTGTTGCTAATCCTTTGTTGTATCCTTCTCATGTCCTGGTCAAAACTGTCAATGACAAGGAGACAGATATATTAGCATGAATGGTAGTGGCCCCCCATCTAGGCATAGAATGGAACATCCGGCGGTTTCCAATTGTGATAACTTATGTATTGTTAAAATGAAAGGGAAAATAATTTTAGCATTGATGATCTTATTTTTGGTCTCTTCGAATGAAGATAACCTTAAATTAAGTTCGTGCATTAACCAAGACTAAGTCAAAAATTATATCTTTTTCGATATTTCAAGTTTACTTAATATATCGGTACGTGTGAATGACACTGTTTGCATGGTATCTGAAGGATCGCAAGACCACAATATTTTAAATAATTCGATAGATAGAAAAAAGGAATTTGTAACCTACTAACCTTTGAGGGAGTGAAGATGCGGAAGGGGCTAAAACGCTGGCAAGCTTAACAGCATCTTCAGGGCGATTGATGATCTGGTTGAAGCACAAATAGCGTCCATAGGCTGAGATATCTTCAAAAATGCAAATATGGGCATCCACCAAGAAATCCACGTCAACAGCCACAAAAACCCCATCTTCATGCATCTCTGCTGCTCCTTTCAGATAAGGGCTTTTGACGGAAAGGTCAGGATCCATCAGCAATCCCGCGTTGACAGACACCATGTGTATTTCTCTGTCCATTGCCAGTGCCCACGCTGCTTTCTCTGCTAGTGTCTTTGATAATGCATGCCACAACTGCCCACAACATTCCCCCCATGTCAAAAAATGTTGGCAGTTTGCTATCAATTATGTTTCACATTTGCTTGTTATTTAACAAAATCAGAAAAATTAATTAGAGAGACAACCTTGCATTTACGACAAAAGTTAATGTCGGTCCAATGCCTCTCGTCAAAATCTTCCAAGAAAGACTGGCGATTGTCTCTCCACAGAACAGCAGTTGCTGAGGATGTGAACACAACCTTGTCAATTGATTCGGTTTGTGCACATGCTTCCAGCACATTGTGTGCTGCTCTTACCTCTATCTCTGCCATGAATTCCTGCGCCGCAAACATTCCACATGATTTTTTAACACAAAAAAGTTTTTTCATCCTCAAACTAAATCTTTACTTGATCAATTAAGTGTTTCCATTCAGAAACTTGCAAATTCTTTCCTTGATCGACAAAACAAAGCTCCTTAATATTTTGAGGTTGGTGAGTGTTCCAGAATGAGGATGAGTCAATTACATAATTACGATGTCCCAACCTGCTTCTAACCTTTCCCCGTGTCATATTTGCAATATGGTGTCCTAACGTCCAAGGCTCCCATACACTGGAAAAGAGTTAGATACATGTAGCCTTACTGTTATTTTCCCAAAAAATCCGTTTCCGCCGTTTGAACTTTGAGCTCCATATCACAATAAAATAACCTTCACGTCACATGTTTGCAAATATGCAGTTTTATGTAGAAAGATGTAATTCTTCTTCATCAATGGTATACGATTCTTTGTAATAACAACTGCAACTATTATGAAATTACTTCATGCCTTACATTTGAGTAGGTAACACTTTTTTGATATTCTTATCAAACAAAAAACTGTATTTTTTCTTTCCTGAAAAATTAACCCAAAAAAAAAGTTATGAATATCAAGGCTGTCAATGTAACCATGGAATCTCCATGTGTTTTTATGTGAGGAATATCCTACATTATTACTAGTCACCTTTGGAGAATGCAGACAAGGTTAGCAGGAAGGGATATCATATCGAATCAGACAGTTCACTGAGAGGTAATGGCACCAATTTCTGGGCCACTGGTTTAGGGAATACAAACTTCAAATCCAGACCACTTACGTAAACTGTCTCGAGGCTCACACTGATTTTCCTATATCACATCTGTATATGCATGGCAGCAAGTGGGGTGGGGGGGGAGGGATGCAGTCACTTTCAGAGGCTATTTGAAGTAGCGAACAACAAACAATTTGTCTTGGCAGTTTTCAACAAGTTTCTGTGGCCATTGTCACATGTTGTAAGCAAATCAATCAAGGACAAACTAGGGGTGGTAACCGTTGCTATTTTTCCAATGATGTTCCTACTTGAGACGCCTTCGACCAATTGAGTATGTTTGGATTTTGATTCAAAGGGACAAAAGTCATCAATCATTCAGAGTGTTTAATGGATGCACGAAAAACTGCACAGATTGTAAGTAGTGAATCATTTGTCTTTGTATATAACCCTTTTTTTATAAGAAACCCAAAACAAAAAATTTTGTTGACGCAGTTATTAGCAAGTGCTAGGCCACAAAAGTCCCAACTTGCAAGTTGGAGTGATAATCAACAATTTAGCAGAGTATTATAACTAAATACAAAAAAAATATGTAAGAATACTGTATTTAGTTGTTAAGTAAATTCTATTTCTTGGATTTTTTAGAAATGAAATTACTTGTAATCTTGTACATCTATATTTGCAACTCTCTTTATAGGTGCAAGCCAACCAATTAAATCATCATCAAGACTGAAATTGGCGTGCAATAAAGCATCTTAGGAACACGTGGTTAGAAATGAAAGTACGTGTACTCTTGTACATCTACTTTTGCAACTCTCTTTGAAGGTACAAGGCAACCAATTAAAATCATCATCAAGACTGAACTGGACGTGCAATAATGCATCTTAGGAGCATGTGGTACTAACACAACAGCAGTAAACATATATATATATATATTTTTCCAGAGAACGCTCAATAATTAAAAATATACATTTTTATATTTGAAATCATGAATTTAAATTTTAATAAAAAATATAAAGTTTATAAAGATTAAAAAAAATTATCTCTGTTATATTATATAGTTAACAAACAATCAAGTGACAAAAAAAAAGAAAAAAGAAAAAGAAACATTTTCTGTAGGACCTCAAGATTGCTCTTCTACTCTCTCGTTAAAAAGTGAAATCACAAACGACAGGACTGTGGAATTGCAACCGTGTGCTGAAGTATACAACCGTCCAATTCCAATGTGAGAGGAGCTTTTGTATAGGACTGGTGAACTAAAGGAAAATTTTATGTGTGACCCTAGGCAGAATATGGAGGGTGAAGAATAGTTTTCCTGTAGAACCACATTATTAGTTGCTTTTCGTACAAGAAGGGTCTCCTTTGAAAATGCACGAACTAGCTAGCTAGGATCTCTAAATACATGAGAAATTGTGGTGAACTTAATTTGATTGAAGAAGATTTTTCGGAACTAAGTTAAGTAGCCCTCCATTGACTAATTACACAAAAGAACTTGTAATTGATATCATATGCCCACGTATAATTATAACCGGCTAAGCAATGATTAATGTTTCCTTTGTAATTTTTTTCTTGTGAAAAAAAAAATATATATTTCATGTATACCAATTATCGTATTTATGTGATATATTTGTCTATTTGTAATGTATTTCATATATATATAAAGAGAGACTTCAACTTGCAACAAATTTAACATTTATGAGATATATAGAAAATAATGTATGAACTTCAAAAGTTCTTTTCATATTTAACTAAAAGAAAAGATTATATGTATAATAAATTAACAATTAAAATAAAAAATTTAATAAAATAAAGTTAAATAAATTTAATTAATTTTTATATTATATATAAGATATTTTATATTAAATATGAAATATTAATATAATAAAAAATTAATTATTTTTATTTATCACTTTGAATCGATTTAATTTTTTTTAAAATTAAATATTCATAATACGTCAAATCAATTCTAAAAGAATTCATGGAAAGCTGCAAAGTAATATTGTCATAAGTGACAGGATAAAGAACGGAGGATAATAAAAGATGTCTTTGGGATTCAGACTGGAAACTCGGTAAAAAAAAGTTTGGAAGTATGAAAAAGAAAGAAATAAATCATAAAAACAAAACACAGGTTAAGAAACGAATCTAATGGGCTTAAGATAAGGGGAAAATCAGAGGGAAAATGTGAGGGAAAAAGGTACAAAATGTAAAAAGGAACACTTAATGTTAATGGCAGCCTCAGGTAACCTTTAAGAGTTATTGAATGCAGATTTTTTTTTTTCCTCGGTAATTTAGTGATTCTTTGATGACCAAATATCGTTTAATGCAACTAAAGAGTACTTTTTCTATATTTGTTGATTAAGTGATTTTTTTTTTATAAATATAATTTATTTATAATTTTATATTATATAATAAATAAAATTTATTTAAAATATAAAATGATAAAATAAATTTATATAATATAAAATTATGTATACATTATATTAATAAATAAATAAATATATATAGTAACAACCTTGATTGTAATAAGTAATAAACGAAAAAAATACAATTATTGAATGGCGCTTCTTAACGTCTTCCAACTAATCACCATTTTAGATGGTAGATAGCACCAATGCACAAGCTATAATGCGTCAGATACAATTAAATCAATTCCAGAGAGAAAATTCTAGCAGAAGAGATTTTTTGAAAGTATAAATGATAGGCGAAAAGAACAAGAAAAAGAAGAATAAAAGAATTAAACTTACATCATAGGTGGGATGGTCTTGGGGAGGCTCAAAGGTGTAAAACAAGCCAGAACAACCACTTAAAGCATCAGTTATGCTCTTATAGTCAAAAGGGTCTGCGTAGAAAATCTTCAGGTTCTTGTTCTCATCAGCAGATAGCCCGCTGAGTTCCAAATCCCCTAAAAACACACATCCAAAACCATCAGAATCTAGTTCATGCCCACAACGAGGGAAACAATAAAAAGAGTAACTAAAATTAAAAAAGAAATCATAGATGCTGCTTAACCATGGCGTTGAACTGCAGCATGAACAATGTAGCCTCTTTGGAGAAGCCTCTTTACCAGGCTCGATCCAAGATTGCCCGAAGCATCCATGACACATACTGTATTTGTGCTGTGATGGAAAGCGGCCGGTGCCATTTGAGAGCTAGAGAGAGATGGCTCTAATTGTGGGTTTAAAGAGGAGTTATTTAGCGTATGGCTTGTTTTGAGTTTTGTGAAATAGAGGGAGAGAGTTAAAATTATATAGGTAGACGAATTGTGTGTGTATGTATATATATATATATATATAATATATAAAACCATATAGGAGACCCTGCACCTTGGAGTCTGGGAAAAGAGTGAGACTTGTGATTTTCAAAGTTGTGGCTTTATGGGAAGGGGAGGGTGGAGGATGCAGGGGGTTAGATTTGGAGATGAGTCGTTAAAGAAAGAAGGGTTGGTAGCAGCTAAAGGATGTGACTCTTGTTAAATATTTGGGAAGTAGATGTCATTTTACACATTCTAGAGCAGCAAGTTCTGGAGCACCGAATGATAAAATGGGAATTTGATGGAAACGTGTGCTGCAATGGTGAGATAGGAGTTTAATGAGGACATGTGGGGTGTATGTTTCAAAAAATTATTGGGCACACGCGTCTATATCTCATAAAAAGGTCCAACTAAATAACCTAAAAAAATAATAATTTTATGTCAATATAATTAATATTCATATTATAATATAAAATATTTTGTATATAATATAAAATTAATTTAATTTATTTAAATATATTATTTTTTAATTCGCCTAAAATTTCTTTTATAAAATAAATTAAATGAATTAAAAAATAATTTAGTATATGGATTGAGTTTTTTATGTTGATAAACCCGAGTAATGTAATGTTATTAAACACTAAACTGTTACAAATATACAAACAATTGTGATAATAATATGAAGTAATATTTTTGACGAGGCAAAAAATTTTAGTAAGTTGAGACTCAAAATATACTACATGTTGTTACATGTAATAAGAAAATTTAAATTAATATGTAGTTGATTCAGTTAAATTAATTAAATTAGTAATTATTTTAAGTATTATTACATAATGATTTATAAAAAATAATAAGAAAACAATAAGAGAGTAGTATAGTAATTTTTTATATTAAATCTGATTTATTTATAAAATTAAATAAAATATAATTAGTTTATTTATTTTTGTTATTATTATGTTATTTTTTAAGTATTATTGCTTAATTTTTTTCAATAATTTATGTGTTTGTGTCCTGTTACCATCTAATTTACACCTATCATTCTCAGGGGCACAACAGCCATCCATTACTCAACGTTGTGCAACTGAAAGAAATAAATGAGATGTTAATGGAAGCAAATCTAGACCCAGCTAGCTAGGACAGTTGGGAGCACTACAAAATGATCAATGCAGTCAACCAATTTCTAATACCTACTCGCTTGAATCTGTGGGGTTTGATGTAATTGACAATTGACTTCCAGAATGACGTGCAGAGAACCGAGGACTTATTTCCCTTTTCTTTTTGTTGAGCTCCAAGCAGTATCCTAAATTAGTTTTTAAGTGTCAAATTGCATAAATGGTCTAAGTCATCTATTAAATGTATTAAAAAAATGTCTGTCTATCATAATCCTAAAATGAAATTTTGGTCAACAAAATAAATAGTCGAATACTTGCTGATCGGATTTACTTATAAATGTACAAGGTCAATAATAGTAATAGAACTCAATGAATATTCCAAATACCATACTCACAAATAATGAAAATTCAATTATAATTTATACTACCACAAAATTAAATAAGATTGTTAAAAAAAATTAACAAAAATAATAAAATTGATAAACTAACAATGCAAAAGAATTTAAGGATTGTTCAATCTAATTAGGTATTAAATCTACAACTTTCACTTAATAAGAGTGAATCACATTGAGTTTTTATAGGTTTATGATTTAAAGGTCAATTTCCTTTTTAATAGCAAGTGTTATTTGTCAAGTAACACCTGCTATACCTAATTTATATGTAATCTTTCATCAAATTTATGCAAAAATAAATTAGATTCATTAAATATAAGAAATTATACAACATCACACAAATTTATTCATATATCCATTTCAAAGCTAGTATATTACTTATTTAGTACATAATTATATCTCATCTATCAATCTTAATACAACCCAAAAATTTATATCTCTAGTAATCAAGTATAAAAGTATCAATAAAATTCAAAATAAACAAATCAAATTTTACACTCTCGTTAAATAATTCAATCAATTTAAAATGTATTAATACTTTATAAAAACTTAAGTGAACCATCCTGAACTTAATCTACATCTCATTACCCTAATTTAGGGTTATAGTTATTCATTACAAATAAACACATATTTTATATCTTTAAAACTATAATAAAAGGAAAGGAAGAGATAAATAAAACTCTTGTGCAAGCTTACGCCTTTGGAAATCATATTGGAGTCATTGCCTTTAACTTAAGTCACTCCCCCTTTTTTAGAATTTTTGTTTTCTTTTTTAATCTTATTAAGAATCTCTCTTTTTTCCCTCTGACCTCGCTTAGGTTATTTTTCATTATAGTATTTATATACCTCTTTTAAGATGACTAAACTACCTTTAAGATGTTCCAAAAAAATTATATAACATTTAAAAAAAGCACAACTAACTCGTATCAATTAGACCAAATCAACATTTGTTTGGTCAATATTGAGCGTCTAATGTCTAATCAATTCACCAACTGACTTATAAACTTGCATCAATCTATCCTTCCAATAGCAAATTGGTCATCTAACTGATTTTATAATTAATCTATGCTTTCTCCTCTTTTTCAAATTTCACAATAAATCCAATTTATAAATTCTATTACTTCATTACTTTGATTCTTCACCTATAATGCAAAAAGAATTGTAGTTAAAATAAAACCTATTAAAATCAATCATAATCATACAACATCAAGCTTAAAATTTAACATTAACTTTGTACAATTACTAAACATATCAAATTCCTCCATATTTGACTCATTGCTTATCCCCAAGTAATTGTAAACTATAAGTTAAACATGTATAACATAGTTTACGTTAAAATTCACTTGATTTATACTTAGTCCAAACTCTTGAATTGATGTCTCATTAACATATATAACAATGTTAACATAAAAATATTATTTGATATGTTGTTAATCAATCTTAATCAATGACTTCCTTATTCTTCACCTAACAACTAAATCAAAATAAATGTGTGAGTAAAAACCTATTAGTATTTAATAAAAATACTTAGTGAAAGTTACATATTACACTAACAACACATAATTTATCTTCAAGTCTTATGAGTATAAGTTTCTTACCTCTCTTTATTAATGCAAACGAAGCAAGGTTAGGGATTAATAGGATTTTTTTTAATTTTTTTAAACAAATCAAAGGCTATAACAATGTTCTTTATTGAGCAAGAACTTGCGTTTTGACCTAAATGTCATCATTTGTTATGACAATATCCGATTACTACTTCACAAGTCATGCACTAAAGTTGCATACTAATGATTTAAACTACCTTTTGACATGAAATTAACATTTATTATACCGAACTCTAATTACTTAGTTACTCAAAATATTAAAATAGATTCATTTACAACTTATAACCTCATCCTTATTCAAAATCTATTTTATTTTTATTTTTTTTAAAGACAAATCCTAGATTATATCCTTAACTAAAGTATGTCATATAAAACTCTTATCTCAAGGGATGATTATCCACTTCTAGTTCTTTAAATAGATACAGAATGTTAAGAACTATATGAAATTTATTAAAATGTTGAACATTGCACACATAAAGATTCTCACACTTAACTCAAAATTATTTTTTAAAATAAAAGTTTTAAAATGAAGAACGATTCCACCATTAACCAATCATAACTAGTTAATGCTAAATAGCCCTTAAATGTCAACATTACCCTTATTAGTATTATCATAAGCTCCCAAGAATTCTAGCTAAATAAGACTTAAATGAATATCATGTCAACTTACGCATAATTAAACAAAGTTGTCAAAGAGTCAAAATTTTTTTTCCAAAATTACCCTCTCCCCCACACCTAATCAATATTATCCTTAATGTTATCAATAAAGATAAAGTAAAGGAAAGGAAGATGAACCTTTTTGGGGTAAGATTGTAGGCAAAAGAGGAAAATTTCAATTTTCATGTAAACTACCTATGACTCACACATTATAACAATTAGAAACATTACTATAGAAAATAGGAATCTTGAATGATTGATGGAGTAGTTAGCCCCTAGTGAAATCATGATCATATCTTACACCTCTTTATGAACTTATAACAAAATATAAAACAAATGAAAAGTCAATTACATAAGAAAAGAAAAAGAAAACTTAGGCTACCTCTTAAGAAACACTTAATTTAATGTCTATAGTTAGACGTTGACTCTTTAAATTAATTGAGTAATACAATGAAGTAAATATCCTCCTCTTCATCCCATTTGAAGTAGTGCTTCGATCATTGCCCATTGATAGTGAAAGGTCTTTAATAATATGCTTTATTTTGATTCCTTATAGGAATAAACTTTAATCCTAACAAAGAAACTGAACCATTTAAATTTAAGCTTGTTTGGAAAGAGACAAAAGAGAGAATTGACAAGTAATACCTTTTGACCTTATTTGAACTCTTTCCTTTGGATGCATGTATTGTGTCTTACCTTGGTTCTTTTCTTATAAATACAAGTATTTTCGCAAAAGTCCCTTCAAATCTCCTTAAGCTCATTAAGCTAAAGAAGTTTCATCTTGTCAATTAACTTCAAGTCATAATTCAATACTTTGATTGCCCAATAAGTTTGATATTCTAACTCTACCAGCAAGTGATAAGTTTTACCAAAGGCTAGTCAATAAGGAGATAAGTTAAGAAGCATTTTAAAGACTGTTTTTTAGGCCTATAATGTATCATCAAGTTTAATTATTCGATCTTTCAAAGAAGAATGGATTGTTTTTTTTTAGAATTAACTTGATTTTTCTATTTAGAATTTCCACTTGTCCACTTATTTATAAATAATAAAAAGTGCTTATTTTGAAGTGACACTCATACTTATTTAAAAGAGTTTCAAAGTCTTTATTCTTAAAATGAACGTTATTATCGTTGATGATCTCTCTTAGTACCCCAAAGCGTGAACAAATGTTTTTCTTTACAAACTTGATTACAACTTTGGTAGTGTTATTAGGCAACACCACAGCTTTAACCCACTTAAAAATATAATCCATGACTACTAAAATTTATATGGGATAGTGGAAATAGTCCCAAGAAATTCAAACTCTACTTCAAGAATACCAAATTGAGGCGTCTCTTGATGCCTTATAATATTATTCATCCTTTGACATCTAGCACATGTCAAAACAAAATTTCTTACATCTTGCCAAAGTGTTGGCTAGAAAAATCCCAATTAAAACACCTTAACAATAGTTTTCTCAACACCAAAATGACATTCACATGGTAAGGAATGACAATGCATGAGAATATTTGTCATCTCTTTATTGGGCACACATTTTCTAATAATTCCATTAACACAATTCTTGAATGACAATAAGCCTTCCCACATAAAATGCTTGAATTATGAAAGAAATTTCTTCTTTTGATGGTAAGAGAACTTTGATGAAATGATGCTGCTCACCAAATAGTCTATATATTAAAGAGTTAGCTATTGAATTACCTATAAGTATTCTTCTGGAAAATGAGCATTAATAGCACTTTCACTTATTACTCTTGCTACTCCAATTTAGAATGGTGATTGGCTACTAAGTTTTTAAGCTCTTTTTGTGTCGGATCTCTAAGTTAAACTCTTGTATAAGCAAAATTTTTCGAATTAATAATGGCTTGGCATATAGACAATGACCTTGGTTCCCACCAAACATAAATGAAATTTATCTAAAGGATAAACAATAGCCAGTAGTTCTTTTTCCATGGTTGCATAAGTCATTTAAGCATTATTTAGCAATCTACTGGCATAACAAATCACATGCAACAGTTTATTTCTCCTTTGCCTCAACACAACTCCCACAACATAATTATTAGCATCACACATTAATTTAAAAGGTGAACTCTAATTTGAGATTTTAATAATTGGCACCAAAGTCAACTCCTTATTTAACTTATTAAAAACTTATACGCACATATCATCAAAATGAAAAGGTATATTCTTAGCTAACAAACTACATAATGGTTTAGTGATTTTTGAAAAATCTCGGATAAACCTCTTATAAAAACCTACATGTTTAAGGAAATTCTTAACAATTTTAACTAAACTGAGAGCGGGTAACTTTTCAATCACCTTAATTTTAACTCAATTTACCTGTATACCCTTAGATGAAATCTTATGCCCTAAGACAATTCCATCATAAAACATGAAATGACATTTCTCCTAATTTAACACTAATTTAGTCTTTACACATCTTTGAAGAACTACTGCTAAATTACTTAAGTATTTATCAAAAGAAGAACTAAAGGTAAAGAAGTAATTTATAAATATCTCAATAATATTTTCAACCATGTTAGAGAAGATGACCAGCATACATCATTGGAAAGTAATAGGTGCATTACATAGTCCAAAAGACATCCTCCGTTATGTAAATGTCTCGTAAGGGTACATGAACGTAGTCTTCTCTTAATCCTTTGGCATAATAAAAATTTGATCATAACCTACGTACTCATCTAAGAAATAGTAATATTTATGGTCAACCAATCACTCTAACATCTAATTAATGAATGAAAAAGGAAAATGATCCTTTCTAGTTACATTATTTAACTTCTTATAACTAATATGCACTTTCCACCCAATGACTATCCTTATAAGAATCAACTAATTTTTATCATTAAGTACTATTGTCATGCCTTCTTTTTTTAGGACCACCTAAACTAGACTAAGTCAAGAACTGTTGGAGATAGGATTATTGATATCAGCATCCAAAAACTTAATTACCTTAGCTCTAACAACCTCTTTCATGTTAGGGTTAAGACGTTGTTAATGCTCTATATATGACTTATAGTGTTCCTCTATAAGAATCTTATGCATGTGTAAAAAAAAAAAGGACTAATACCCTTGATGTCAACAATAGTCCAAGTTAAAGCCTTTTTGCATTGCCTCTAACTATAATAACTTCTCTTCTTTAATCTCATTCAAAGTTACTAACATGATGATAAGAAATGTATAAGACTCACCCAAGTAAGCATACTGTAAATGGTTTGGAAGTTACCTAAACTCAAGTTATAGTTGAATTTTTTGAAAAAGTGATAGTTTAGGTTTTACAAGACCACAATCTTTAAACACAAGTTGTCCTTTTTGAGTTAGAGATTTGACTCCATCGAGTCTTATCACACACTTTGAAAGTATTAAATCCTTAACCTTGTTAGTAATACTATAAGTGATGCAAATTGTTAGTAATACTATAAATGATGCAAATTGTAAGTGACTCTATAAGGGTTTTTTTCTTTAAAAGTCACCTTCATGACCGAATCAATAACCTCTACTATAAAGTAAGAATCACTAATAATTAGATACTTTATAGTCTTAAATACATTGAAAGTTGTAATCACTAATGATTGTAAGGGCTTTTTCTTTATGGAAGTTAATATCTTTTGAAATCTTATTAGAGTTACTGCTTTTAACTTAAGTTACTTCCCCTTTTTCTAGAATTGTTTTTTCCTTTTTTTATCTTAAGAATCTCTTTTTGCTTACTTTAACCTTCGTTAGGTTATCTTTTATCATGATATTTATAAACCTCCCTTAAGATAACTAAACTATTATCAAAACATCCTAAAAAAATAGTGTAATATTTAAAATAAATACATATAACTGGCATCAATTAGATCGAACTGGCATCAATTAGATTGAATTGGCACCGATTCGATAAGTTTTATAATATTGCACATCCAATGTCCAATTGGTTCACCAATTGGCTCATAAACTAACACCAATCTATCCTTTTAGTAACAAACTAATCTTATAATCAATTATATACTTAGTCCACACCTTCACTCCTTTTTCAAACTTCGTAATAGGTCGAATTGACTAATTTTATTATTTTATTATTTTGATTCTTCACCTACAATACAAAAAGAATTGTAAGGGAAATAAAACTTACTAAAACTAATCATAATTACATAACATCAAATTTAAAATTCAATATAAAATTTGTATAATTATTAAACTTATCACTTAATCAACAACCTAGTTTTTAAATTGTTGAAGATATGGATACAAAATTTTAATATGTTATTGACACGATTGAAATACTATTTTATAAATTCATACTTTTTAAATTAAATGTATTTATTTAATCAACGAATATTTTATACTCAATTATTTTGACTCTTTTTTCTTAACATGTGTATGTATGTATACATATATATTTCTTTTCTATGTGCATGTTATATTCACAAATATGATTATTAGTTATCAAATTTAAAAAGAATTTATGATCATTAGTTATGAAAATAAAAAATAATTACTCTTTATATAATTCACAATTTAATAAGATTTTTGATAAAAAATACATAAGCACTTTCACGCGACATGTTCTTTTGTTTATGATTAATTAACTAGGCATATGAATTTACAATATATTGATAAGAACTCAATAATCTTTTATGATTTGTTAAGATTAAGAGAAGGTTAAGAGAAAGGAATGTTAGGATTTTGAAAAACTGAGAATTCTTAGGATTTTCACATTTAATTGCATTGCTACTTGTTAGAAATTTATTAGAGCTAAGAAAAGGTTGACATATTAATCTATATTTTTTTTCCTTTTTTATTCTATGGGTTGTTTGGTTCATAAATTAAAATTAGAATAAAAAACTATTAGAAAAAAATAAATAATAATAATATAATTAAAATATATTTAATTACCATAAAAATAAAAAAATAATTTATATTAAAAAATTAGTTATAATGATAATAATAATAATAATAATTAGTAAATTATTATAATATATTTAATTATAAAAAAGGATAAATAAAAATTATATTAATAAATTGATCTAATAATAATAATATTTATCATAATAATAATTCAAATTAATAATCATAAATATAAACATTTAAAGTAACTATATTAGCATGATAATTTTATAATAAAAGATAAATTATCAATTAATAATTTAAATATTTAATCATCTATACAATTTTTTCTTATTATAATATTATTAATAATAATCATTACACTATATATTTATATTTATATATATATTCATAAAAACATATATAATTATAATAATAATAAATTATTATTATTATTATTATCATCATAATTTAGAAATATTTATTATTATTACTATAAAATTTATTTGTTGTATTTATTTTAGATAAATATATTATATTAACATTTTATTGTTTTTTTGTTTTTTTTTTGACCCCTAAAAAATAGGAATATATTGTTAGAGAAACCAGTAATTTCAAGTGAATTAGACCATATTAGTCCCTTTAGGATTCTTCAAATGTGAGTATTATTTATGAGAAAGGGATAGAACAACAAAAAAAGTCCGACCAGGGAAAAATGAGGAAATGAAAAATACAAGAAAAAAGGAAAGAAAATGCGAACTCCAACAACTTTTTGTAGGATGAGTTTAGGTATGTCCCTTGTTCTATGTTTTATATTTTTCCAACTTCTTTTACTTGTTATATAAGTTTTTTGTCCTTTGAATGTTAGCTTTATTTCGCTGAGAAATTTAATGTATATAAGCATATACTGTTGAATATTTTAAGAAAGGTTTAAGTTAAGAATCAACTTTATCATACCTTAATTTTAATTACATTCAACTTTTGATGTTTCATATTGGATTAAAGAAAATAATGGCATCATTATTTCAGGATAGATAGACTGCTACGCAAGCGACGACTCGATGTGTGGCAAAAATGTCATTCACTCGAGTTATCGAATACTCTCGCCAACTTTAATTCTTGCTCTGCTCCATTTTAGATGTGGTCGATCCTACAATAAGGAGTAATGTAACCGATGTGAGCATAAATGAATCGGAAACACATCCATCAAACACAAATTCTATCGAGACTTTATCAAAAGATTTAAAATCAGGCCATCTTCTTTTATTTCCTATCTACCAAAATATTTTTTCTTTTTTCAAAAACCAAATATACTTTTCAAAGGATTAAAATTTGGTCAATGTTAACACTCTTCATTAGACATCTTAAATTCATTCGATGTGCAGCTCAGTTCTAGTTTAACCATATTTAACCCAAAAAAAAAAAAAAAAAAACAAAGGCAAATAAAATTCAAATTTGATTATCTTAGTTATTGAAATCACTCGAAACTAACCACTAGTTATAGTCTAATAGTTATTAAATTTAAAATTTGAAATAGTTTGAATCTAGATTTTATTTATAATTAAAACCCCTCTTCCCAAACTAATTAAACTGATTTCTTAGGAAGGGAAAAAAAAAAAAAAAGAAGTCACTCGAAACTAATCACTTCTATATATATTTTTTTTTTCTTTGTAAGTGAGGTCAGATTTTTTTCTGCAATTCACCATTCATAAGGCCTATGGATACGTTTGAGACTATATGTTTTAAAAGATACTTTTTAATATATATCCGTTTGTATATATTAAGTTCTAAAATAAATGTATAGATTATTTTTAATAGTTAACAAGAAAGATAAATTTTTTTAAAATTTTATTTTTGTATTAGTTTGTTAGATATATAATAAAAATAACTTTTGTATTTTTATAAATTTTATAAGGTCTTCATAAATTAAAATTTAAAATTTTAAAAATATTTTTAATCATGAGATGTCTCGTAAGAGACGATCTCTCAGAAGATGAAACGCTATAATAGATAGAAAGCACAAAATAGATGCGCTGAAGCCCTCGGAAATATGTCATGAAGCCCATGGCCACTTAGAGCTAAGCCCGATTCTATTATGAAGAGACATAAAAGAGAGTGTAGGATGGAACAATTCTCTCAAAGGCACTGGCCGGCCTACCCTAAGCTTCTCTCAGTAAACCAGAGTGTCTCAGTCCCCTTTTTTTTTTTTTTTGTTGTAATAAATTTTCTGCCTTTTAAAAAAATTAATTCTTTTTATTTGAAAAAGCATACTCGATCATATATTATTTTAATTCATATTAGCTTCGTCACAGTACTAATCATCCTTAGAACATTATTATATAACAATATTTATTGAAACACATGGAGGCACAAGAAAATAATAAGTCTCACACAACTTATAAATTCATGCACTACAGGCCGTGCCTTCCGTGGACGTGTCAATTGAATGGTGCTTAGTGTCATGTTAGGCTAACACCTTTAAAGATATAATAAACCTTTTCCTTTTAAAATGACTAAAGATAAATAAATATAACCCGCAATTTTTTTAATGCTTAAACATGAAGAAACACTTTGTAAACACACTTTTCAATAGATTCATTATAAAAAAAATCAATAAATTATTTATTTTATAAATAAAAATAACACATATCATAATAAATAATATAAGATATCACTTTTTAAATCTTATATCTTGAGTCGTGTACCTTTATTTATTGATTGTCTATGATAAATTGATCAATAAACTCACCATTAAGTAAAGATATAATAGAGACAATATAATTTAGACTACATAAAATAATATTTAATATCATAAAATGAAGTTTTATAAAAATAGATTAAATTTGTATATGAAATTTATGTGATATCAATTAACTAAAATAGTGTATTTTCATAGTAAAATCTTTGTATTGAAATACTTACTAAAAGTGTGTCCACCTAGTGGTTCTAAAAACTCATTTCCTAACCTAAACCTTCCTACTTAATTTTTTATTGATGGTCATGGGACCATTTTTGGTTATACTAGAAAATAATATTGATTTATATTATAGATAAATGAACGGCGCCATAACTATTTTGAAATTAACAATGCTTCTCTACTAAGTAAAAGAAAAACAAAACATAAAGGACACAAAATCAACAATCCTTTCGGGTGAGTGTTGTAAGTATGGAATTCCCAGAATACACACAAATCTATAAAAATATTACATTACACTATTATAATTACTATTATAATTATTAATTACATATTATTATGAATAATAAAAATAATTACAAGTATATGATCTGCATTTATTTTCGCATTAAGACAGTTTTCATCCACTTAATAAATTCTCATTCAATTTATAATCATCACGCCATGCGTCGTTTATTTGCCGACGGTGATGACGATGCGCGTGGACGTGAAAACTGTACGTTAACGAAGGCCAGTCGGAGGAAGATCATCGGCAAGTTTTCTCAGCACCATCATGTACATCTTTTTATCCAATATAGAGACAAAAGTGAGACACTTCTTGGTCAAATAAGTTCATGCCCAAGTTGATGGGATGAAACCATACGAGGTTGACAATCTGATGGCTATTGGCGTATTTTGGGCATCTATCCGGATAAAGATAAGTATTAATTTATTCATCTTATTCCATAAAAATGAGATAAAATTTTACATGTGTTGGTCTTTAAAACAACTCAAAAGAGATTGAATTTGATTTATTTGATTTGACTACTTAACTTACAGTCAATTTTAATATAATAGTTCTTCAACATTTAAAAACTCATTTTCTGTTACTTTTTGCTAGAACACTTGCTTTTTTTCTCAATCTCAACTTTTTTTAAAGCTTTTGCTCTTAATATTTCTTTCTCTTTACTTTTCTTTCCTTTTCTTTGATTTTTTTACACTGAAGACAGTACAAAGCAATTAAAGTTTGTCTACAAAAAATTCCTACTACTCTCTTACAGATAAAAGACAAAAGGTAAAATCTAGCCATTGTCCATTAATTTCTTTTCAAAAAGAGAATCAACTCTAAAATTAAAAAATTTTGACTTTGACACATTAGTCAATTGTAGTACTCAGATTAATCAATTAATGCAAAATCTTTGTAACTTTTTTTAGTTTTTTTACTTTTAACTCTTTAGTAGTATTAGTCAACTATAACTACTAGTTAAGTTGACCAATTATTAGTTACAGTTCTTTAACTATCTTTGGTTAAATTATAACCATTGATGAAGTTGATTAATTTAAAATTTTTATAATTTTTCTTTTTACAACTTCAAATCTTATTTGGTGTCTGATCAATCATAAGGACTAGTCAAGTCAATGATATAAATTGATTAATTTCAAATTTCTATTAATTTTAAATTTTCATAATATTTTCTAATTTTTTCAAAGATTACACAAGGTCACACTTAATATATTTCTAAAAATATATATTTAACAAAAAATAAGATCTTTGAATAATTATTAACCCAATTTAAATTTTAACTTCAAAACTCTTACAATTATAAATATGAATCAAATAAAAAATTTTAAAATAAAACTCACCTACTTGACTATTAAAAAAATAAGAATATAATATAAATACATAAACATAAATGACTTCAATCAAATATAAAGAATACATTAACATATAAAAAAATAAAATATAACATATTATCTCACTAAATCTTAACAATCTCAACAATTACAATATTTTTGTTCCGTAGCTTGAAAGAGAACTGTAATTTTCTATGCTGAAGTTTAAATGGGAAACCTGTATTTTAAAGTCCCAGTACATGATGTACCAAATACAAATCTAAAGAAATGGAAATTAACTTCATTCACAGTGCTAGACTGCTCTCCTGATGATCACCGGAGTTTGACCTCCACGCGGAGCTCTCACGTGGATCACATCACGTGGGACCATGCTGGTGTTCTCTTCCCCAAGTTATGTACTGTTTGTCCAAATGCAGTTGCTTTAAGAAGTCCACTCTTTGAATTCAGGAAACAGAAGAAATTGACCACCAGAGTTGATATAGTAATTTAGTCGAATTCTTCAAAGTGCTTTATGCTTGTTACGTTTTATTGACACTTTTTTTAGTACTACAGACAAAAATTTTATATTTCATAATAATATTGAATCATGCTTAATTTCTTTTTCTTGTTCTATTTAATTTTTTTCCCCTTTAAGTTTGACCTTTAGTTAACCTGACTTTCCTTTTAAAGGAATTAAATTAGAAAATCACATTTTTAAAAGTGTGTGACTCACTTAATCTTAACGATAACATTAACTCCACTCCAAACTATGGAGAGAAGAAAACGTGACTAATGGAAAGTAAAACTAAAGTTGGGTATCAGGTGTGCAAGCGAAAACATGAACTTACTAATGTACAAATAATGGATTTTTGTTGTGTATATAAGATGTTGAATCACTGTCTCGACGAGTAACTCTGAAGTAGTCCTATAGAAATAATGACTGCATACCTATAATGCTCCTTTCTTTTTTGGTTGACAGAAAAAGAAATGGGCGAAACTGAAACACACTATAGTTGTGAGGTGGAGACTCCGTTAATGTCTAGTGCGAGGAATGACCCTTGTACCTCCATTTATGACGCTGCCCCCAAGACAAGAACACAAGAGACAGACACATTTTCAATCACCTCATCTTTGGTTGGAGTACAGCACGATAACATATGTAAAAAAACAGCTAAAGAAAACCATATGCGCTTTTGCTTCCTGCGGAGTCCAGCTCTCTGGTTTTGGGGCAACTTGTTTTCGGCCGAGGATAGGTCCACTTGACGCATGGACCTTCAATAATAATACACTGACTTTTGTTTGTTCTAGCCTTTTCCCTTTGGCATGACATAACATCAACCCCATCGCAGGAAGCTCAATAATGAGTATGGCTTGAAATTGATGGCCTTGTCATCTACTTAAAATTCGCTCAATGATTAGGTGTGGACATTTGCTTGAATAAGGACGCTTTGAACCCCATTGATTGCAGCTGTATTTTGTAAATCTGTGCAAACCACCCACAGAATTCTATATTTATAAGGAGCCTTTGTTTTCTTCCCATCATCGCATTTCTGGACCTGAATTCCATGCATTCCGACATTTTTATGTATTTTAAAGAAAATTCCCTTCATTCCAAATGATCATTGCTATTCTTGTTGCCCTAGTTTAACAATAATTTTTCGATCCAATAGGCCATCACTTCCCGCGTACCAAAAAATCCAATTTGCAACAAATGTTCTAAAATGAACCTGCCTAATGGATGCGTGTTTAAAACATTAGTGCGGGTGCCACCGATAGCAAATGGTGTTTCATCGGTTCAAGGAAGAGAAGTAGATGGTAATATGATGTAGCCTAATGGAGTTTTAGTTACTCTTTTTAAAACTATTCTGTTGTATGACACGTGTGTGCTTCATTATAATCTAAATCACGGTCAAGTTACAAATTGCATAAATTAAGTAGCAATATCATAAGCCAAGAGGTCAAGCTTTTTAATTAATAAATATAATTAATTAAATAATTCACATAAAATAATTAAATTCGATATATTCAATTATTTAAATTTTTTTTTTTGTTATTTTATAAGTTAAACTCTTTATTATATTAAAAAAATATTAATAAATACACTTAAAAGTAGAAGTGTTATATAAATTTTTATTTTGATTATTAACAATTAGATTTGTTGTATGTCCATGAGCCCTAACGAAGAAAGAAAGCAAAAAAAAGAAAAAAAAAGGCCCAATGCAAGCAAAATACCAACTTGTGAGAGATTGTGTTTTCTTTTTTTTTTTTTTTTTGTTTGTCCGTCACAACAGAGGATGAAGCTCTCAAATAAATGTTGTTTTATATTCCCTCGCGTGATGCAATGGGGCCTAGTCCGTCGTGTTGTTCCACGTGGCAAGTCCACGTCATCAACATCATGTACTTCCCGTGTCGCGTGGCCGACACTTCCAAATAGCCGAAGCCCGACGCTCGTGGCCACCCCTCCTCAGTCCATGCCTCACGTGCTATCCCAGACGTGTTGCCATCTCGTTGGCCATCGAGTCCAACTGAGTCACCAAATCCAACGGTCAACCATCGTCTATTAATAGGCAACCATTAGCCCTGCAAAATACTCACAACTTCAGCTTGCAGGTGAAGAAGAAAAAAGCGCTTTTTGGCCTTTCTGTTCAGTGGA
Source organism: Bruguiera gymnorhiza (assembly GCA_020883675.1). Classification (NCBI taxonomy): domain Eukaryota; kingdom Viridiplantae; phylum Streptophyta; class Magnoliopsida; order Malpighiales; family Rhizophoraceae; genus Bruguiera; species Bruguiera gymnorhiza. Next base: position 2,194,415 of record JAIRCJ010000087.1, read on the forward strand.
AATCCTTCAGCCCATGGAAGCCCTTCTTTTGCGAACCGGCTCGGTTCCGGTCCACCACTCGCCGGCGTTTCTTCCCGTATCACCCGGACTCTCACTCTCCCGCAGCTATTCGTTCGTCGGAAACTTCTCTGGCGATAAGAATGACGTCAGTTCTCCGAGATTCTCGCTGCATTTGGAGATCAGTCGCGGGAGAGATTCTAAGTCTACTCCGATTCGTCGCGCCTTGTCTGAGAGTGACGTCATGGTATCCGAGACGGCGCTTCACTCTCGGCCGTTTTTACCTGCGAGAATACCGGAGGAGGAGGAGGAGGAGGCGCTAGAGTTCTCCGGCGGTGGATTCGGGAGGGGAAAGGAATCAGGAGGTGGGAACGGAGGCCGCCGTCACGGCGAAAACGATGGTCACGGCAGCGATACTAGAAAAATGGGCGATTACTACAAACAAATGCTCAGGTCAAACCCCGGCGATGCTCTACTGCTAAGAAACTACGGCAAGTTCTTGCACGAGGTAAGCAAACCAAAAAAAAAAAGAAAACAAAAAGATTTAAACTTTCTGTTAATTTTTCTGATTAAGGGATTGATTAGTTAAGAATTGCGGTTAATTACAGGTATTTATATTTATTCATTCCTTTGTTAATATATGTTCTGTTATTTAGGTGGAGGGCGATGTGGAGAAAGCAGAAGAGTACTATGGAAGAGCGATACTGGCGAGCCCTGGAGACGGAGAATTGTTGTCACTGTATGGGAAGTTGATATGGGACACCCAAAGAAATAGGGAGAGAGCCAAATCTTATCTTGATCAAGCTGTTGTTGCCTCTCCTGATGATTGGTATATTTTCCTGCTTGTCCCATGTTGATTTCTCTACTAAAAATAGTATTGTATTGTGCATTTTGTGCCACAGTCTCTTGTACTGGATCTTGCATGATCATGACCCATGTGGCTGAATTTAAGTAGACTAAGGAATTCTGCATTAATCCAAACGAATCAATGACTATGGAATTCTGCATTTATCCTTTGTCAAATAGTTGAAGTACTCAAACAGTGGCTTGTTCCTTCGAGTATTGAACGTGTTTTCTTTGTCCTGATGATATGAAGATGCCAGAGAGGAAGTGAGCTGATTTTGTTTTCTTCTCAAAATTCATGTGCAGCGTGGTGCTGGGATCGTATGCTCACTTTATGTGGGAAGCAGAGGAGGAAGATGAGGAAGATGAATTTGAGGGCAAAGCTGCAGTGTTGACATCAACCATGGTTGCTGCCCCTGGCTCCATGTTGGCGGCATGATTAACCGTTGGAATGACAAAGGAGTAATACCGCTGACTTCAATAACGAGCAACTAAGATTAACAGTAAGCGACGTACATCTCATGTACTTTACTTGTAAGGAGAGAGCTAGAGAGAGATTTTGTTTCCTTCCCTTGATTTCTTACTTCTTGTCAGTCGTTTTTCCTTTGTGTTGTGTAGTAGCTTGTCCATGTTTAATGTATATTCCCTCTAAACGGCGTTAACAAAATGTAAATACGAGTGTATTGCCCTTTCCTTTCCTGCTCGTTTGTTCAAGCACTCGGTCGTATGATGGTCGAAGGAAAGAGATTAGGCCATGGGAGCCGCAATTGCGTGGAATGGTTCTCCTTTAAGCCCTGAACTGGCCATGTTTTTCCTAAATAATCGCATTACTAATAAAAACATTTATACTTTGTGAAAGAAAGGCATTTGGATATTCCCATAAAAGAAATTTCTACTTGAAATTCAATTAATGCAATGTAAGGAAAGATGAATCAAAGCTGGATTTAGGGAATGCATCTTGCACTTTTTTTTTTTTCGTTCCTTTCATTTTATCATATCCGTGTATTTGCATTGCTAGAATAGGTGTTTACCAGTTGCCACGTAAATGAAAATGACACGACTAAGCGAATGAATGCGCATATGGATTGGTTATTGACCTTTTGAACCAACTACTCGGTTTTTCCCAACTCAAGGTAACCAATATGATGTGTCCTGAAGCTTAAAAATAAAACAATAATGAAAAAAGTGATTTACCCTAATTTTTCTGCATACGCATATCAAAGTGCTTTCTCAATTAATTTTATTATTCGCACTATGTGCAGATATATTTATTTTATTAATATTATATAAATTCATTTATTGTTGTAAAGAATTGTAAAAATTTATTATATGAAGTATGTCATATTGTCACTTAATTATGATGAATACTCATATATTGTTTATTTTATTTTGGAGGAATCTTACATTAAAAAATTTTTAGTAAAAATAATAAAAATTTACGTAAGTTATCACAATATTATTATTGATTGAAATTATAATATTATTTATATGTATTGATATATGATTTTATGTTATATAGGATTGATGTAGAAGTAAAGAACAATTAACTATCATAACATTGAATAATTAAAAAAAAGCTATATCTAGTAAAAAAGAAAATTTGTATCTAGTGATATGTGAAATTATTTTACATATTTTGTATAATAATTTGAATTTTTCTTTTTTAGTTCTTGAATTAACTATTTTTAATATTAATTGTATTTATTTAATTTTTATTTTTTTGTTATTTTATAAATTTAAGTGACAAATTAAGTTTAAAGAAGTTTAAAATGATAAATGATTAAACTAATAAATCTCTCGCATTTTAGTAAAAATTCTCATTTTAGCATTTTGAACACTATTCAAATTTTAAACCATAACTGGAGTTATAAACTTTGGATTAAGACATTTTTTAACTTTATGGAAAGTTAAAATATAAGGTTACAATTTTTATGAATAGTCTAACTTGAAATTTTGTTGTTTTGATATTTAAAATTTGATTATAAATCAATATGTAAACCTATATAGAAATTTGAATTCTATTAAAAATCCAAAACAAATAAGGATTAGAACTAATTTTTTTGGGAGGTATGTGTTGGTTAAAGTAGGGTTTTAAAAAGATATATATTAAAGGGAAAATATCATAATGAGAAAGAGGGTTCCAAGTGGCAAAGAAGTAAGACAAAATAGCAAGTAGATGATTCAAAAGTAGTGAGAATAGAGACAAATGTGTACAACTCAAAGATTGTCAATCTTCTTTTATCTCTTCACCCTCAATATTTACTAATTTGTTTTAAAACATTTTGTAAATATTTAATTATTTACTTATTTGTTTGATGAACATGATTGACTAAAATTTTTATTTTAGAGTAAAAAGGTACTTACTAAATTTTGTTACAATTTGGTATTTTAGTTATTTTGAATAATTTTAGCTAATTTAATTTGTTATTTTTTATTTTCATTCATGTGAATAACTAATCATTATTTATATTTTTAAAATATTAAATGATAAAACAAAAATAATAATTTGTAAAAATATTAAACCTAAATGATGTGATTTAGAAATAAATATATATTTTTGTTATTACTATTACAAATTTCACAAATTTTAAAGAACTTGTATGAGTTTTTATAATTATAAGAGTAGATATAAGATTAATATAAATATAATTATTGGGTTTTAAAAGAGATTATTATATATTTTAAGAAATTCGATTATTGTTGTTAACAAATTTAATATCTAACTCGGTATTTATTTGATTAAATTTAAATTTTAGAATCTTTATTTATTGATTTTTAAATTATATTTTAACATTAATTTTTAATTTAATAATTAAATCAATCTCTTTTCATTCACTTATTTCAATAATATAAAAAATTTATATAATTTGATATTTGATTTTTTTTATAAAATTGATACTTGAATTTATATTCATTTTATTATTTAAATGTCTCATACATTTATATAGATTTTAAGGATTATTTAGTAAAAAGAAAATTACAAAATAGGACCAATAAAAATATATAAATAATTGGTTGGAGAAAAATAAATGATGAAAGCAAGTAAAAGTGTTTCGCACAATAAATTAACTTTTAATATTCACATCTAACCACCTTATTGAAAATGAAATCATTGCATTTTCAAGTCAACGTCTCTCAATCTTGTACTTGTATCTTTTTCTCCCCGTTGTCTTCATCGCTGCAAAATGCAAACCTCCTCATTGTCATCTCGTTCACTAAAGCGGTACACCAAGTCAAACTAATCCCAAAAGATAACAATTGTCCTTTTATATATTGAGTAAAGAATGATTTTGAATGAAACTCCTTTTTAAGTTAAGTGTATAAGCAGAGAAATTTAAAAGAGTTCATGTCCTGAAAAACATAACCAAAAAAAAAATGATGAATTTATATAAAATACTGAAATTAACACTCACTTCAAAGTGACATCCTTATAATAAATTTGGTCTAATTGCTTTATTGCTTCAATGTAAGTCTTTCAATAAAAATTAAATGCTATAGTTAATTAGAAAAATAAAGAATCATTGTAATTATTATTTTTAAGTAAAAGAAATTAAATACATAAAAATAAATTAATTACCTTCACATTGGGGTTTTGGAATCTAAAAAATTGTAGTGTCCACTTATACAAATTATGACTAAAATAAATTACTTTCAAGCATTTATACATATTAAAGCTATTAAATAAATATATGCTAAAATAAGCTAAACAAAAAAGAAAAAAAATATGTCACGTACTTGTTCATAAAATTAAATATATTATATAGATTGAGAGTGTCAACAAATATGTAATTGGGTAATTCTTAATGATATATATATATTCCTAATCAAAATAAAATAAAAATCTGATGGAAAATCTATGGGCCCTCAAAAACAAGTCAAATCTGTAGAGGCCCCACCAGAGAAGGGGTTTAATTGAAAACCGACCCGACCGAGCTGGATCAATCTGGCCCCGGCTCTTTTCCCCCATCCTAAAAGGGTTCCAATTAGGGCTTGGAAAATCAAATTGCAGCACACGAAGTCAAATCTCGCTTTCCGCCACCTCCCTCCTCTGGCCGAAAGAGAAAAAAAGGAAATGGGAAAAAGGAAACACAAGAAGCCGGAAACAACCGCCGCGTCGGAGAACGACGCCGTCTCAGCTCCCTCCAACGTTTTCAAATCCCTGTTCGGCGACGTTGAGCTAGACGCCGCCGTCCCGTCCCTATTCAGCGACAGCAACCCTTTCAAAAGGAAACCCCAAGATTCAAAATTTGGGTTCGTTTCCGTAGAATCGAATGCAAGCCCCGAAAATGGCGCCGTTGAAGATCCCGTTCTTGACGAGATGAAGAAGGGGGAGCGAAACGAAGCTAAAGCCCCATTTCTCGATCGGGAAGAACCCGCAGAGGCCCCTTTGGTTTCCAAGAAAGTGAAAACCCCAAATGCTGAAAATGGTGGGGGAAGGCCTGATTTGGTCATTGAGAATGGCAGCGACAAGAAAAGAAAGAAGAGGAAAAGAGATGAGATCGAGAGAGAGTACGAGGCCAAAAAATATGGCGCTGTGCCTGAGAATTCGGAGAATCCGGTTGTTTCTGTGGGAGAGAAGAGAAAAAAGCCGGATAATGCAGCGGATGTATTGGTTCCGAAGGAAGGCGAGGGGGAGGGATTTGATGATGAGAGCAAGCTCCTGAGGACTGTGTTTGTCGGAAACTTGCCTTTGAAGGTTAAGAAGAAGGCACTTGTACGGGAGTTTAGCCGGTTTGGGGAGGTCGAGTCCGTGAGGATCCGGTCCGTCCCCATTGTGGATGTGGGTGGTCGTTTTAAGCTTGCTTATGATGGTTTTAGATTTCAAAAGGATTGGAAACTGTATTCTTTCTCCATTTTATCTGTTCCTTTTGGCCCCTGTTTGGTGTTTTTATTGTGTTTTGATGGTTTATTCTTCTTTTGTTTGGGCAGACTAAGATACCAAGAAAGGGAGCCATCATGCTGAAGAAAATTAATGAAGCTATTGACAGGTGTGACTTGATTTGAATTTTGCAATATTTGCAAATGCTAATAGTCTAAGCTTTTTCTGGGACTATACCAATGAATTACCACCAGTTAAGTTACTTGTTTTGGTGTTTATTTCTTTTTTTTTTCCCGGATAAGTTGTTGTTTTGGTGTTGTTAACCATAGACTTGCTACACTCTTGTTTCCCCGCATATGATTTATTGGAAATTTTGAGTTGTACTGTCCATAATCAATGTGTATCTCTCTTAATTCTTGTTCTGGGGATAATTAATGTTCAACTTTTGCTTGCCCCAGTCTATTGTCAAACTGCATATGTGTTTCATTAAGAGAAAAGCTGTGCGTAATATTACATTTAGATCAAGGTGTTGCATTGAGCACTGTTCACAAAATTAATGTTTCTAAAAATGATGCAATCAAATTTTTACCTGGACTTTAGACATAATTCAATTAAAGATAAAATATCAATTTGATCATTGATGTGACATTTTGCTCTACAAAATCTCAATTTAGTCAGTGTCCTGTACATATGATTGAAAATTATATCTCCAAACAATAGCCTAGAGCATAGAAAGTTTAGGTTGTTTGCGAGGACTTGTGGATTGTCCTTCTCACTAATTCTTTGTAGGGATCTCTAATTATTTTCTATTTTGGTAGTTGCAGTACTTGTTAACAAATGCCATGTATATGTTGCAGTGTCCATGCTTATGTTGTTTTTAAAACAGAGCAATCTGCTGAGGCTTCTCTAGCCCATAATATGGCTGTGGTATGCTATTATGAACTTTACTTGAAAGTTTTTTATTTTTTGTTCTCATGTTTTTCCTCTTTCTCTCTCTCTCATGTGCACACACAGATGAACCTGATGTTTTTGTTGTGGTGAAGGCATTACTTGATAAATCTTTTCTTCTCGTGAATGTAGGTTGCAGGAAATCATATTCGCGTTGACCGGGCCTGTCCGCCTCGTAAGAAGTTGAAGGGGGAAAATGCTGCAGTTTATGATAACAAAAGGACCATTTTTGTGGGTAACCTCCCATTTGATGTAAAGGTAATTCACTTTTGAAGGTTTTTCTGCATCGATGCTTTCACTTGGATCTGTTGTTATTGTTTTCAATTCAATCTTCTTAGCAAGGATGTCAGTGTATTTCTGTACAGGATGAAGAACTTTATCAGCTTTTCTCTGGTATCAAAGATCTTGAATCCAGCATTGAAGCTGTTCGGGTTATTAGGCATCCCCATATGGGTATTGGAAAGGGTATCGCCTATGTATTGTTTCAATCACGGGTAAGACAAACTGTTTTTAAATGCTCATTTGTTAATAAAACTGAGATTGGAGTTTTCCCAGTGAGACATACAATAAGATTGCATGTTTTTAAACTAAAATAAATCTGATTAGTATGGTATTTTCTTTTCATGGCATTTTAAATATCACTAGAGCTTGGAAATTTGTAGGGATGCTCTTTTGGGTCCCCTTTTCCTACCGAACTTCAAGGCCAGTTTTCTGTAGATAATATAACTAGATATGAGCTACTTGCCATGGCAGAAGTGTGCGAGCTACTTTGAGATAGAGTTTTTGGGCCTACCATTCTTCAATGCCTTTGTGCATTAAATTGAAAGGAACTCAGTCGTGGATCATTTATCCACCAGCTTACCCTGTGCATGCATCTAAACTGGAAATGACTTGATTTTTCTGTTTATTGTTTGTAGCATTGCTTGCTTGTTCTTTGTGTTTCAATCTCTAATTTTGTTTTGGTGGAACAAGAATATTTAGTCTATACCTCATGGAAAGAATTGGGGTCACTAACAGCTTTTTTATTGTTAAAACCAAGTTGTAAAATGATCGAGCTACCCTCTGCTCTGTTATCTTGACTAATATCTGCCCGTGGCATGCAGGAGGCTGCAAATTTGGCCGTTAAGAAACGGAACTTGAAATTGCGAGATAGAGAGCTGAGGCTTTCCCATGCCAGAGCAGATTCTACCCCTTCCAAGAGAAAGAATCCATTCCCTGCAGAGATAGCTATGTCTCCAAGCAAGAGGTTGGCAGCAGGTTCGAGGACTTCTGAGAACAAAGGTTTGTCAAATACAAGCGGTGCTTTGGCTTACCAAGGCTTGCGTGCTAGCAAATCTGGTGTCCAAAAGAAAGTCCATGCAAAACGCAATGGTGCAGCCATTAAGACGAACTCTAAGACTGGGAAGGGAGAGAAACAACGGGTAGTAAAAAGACCAGCTGTTACCGCAAGAAAGGAAAAGGCAAAGGCACTCAAGGAAGGGGTTGCTTCAGCTCAAGCGGGGAAAAAACGCAAGCTCGATAGCCGAACGCCAGGCAGTTCCAATAGGAAGAAGAAAGCCAAGAAATTTTAAGTAGGAATCAGGAGTACACACCAAAGATATCCGTCCTGTGTGGCCAGTACAGACACATGCAAATGTCACCGTACATGTAATCTTAGTCTGTCCATTAAACCCTGTCGGAGGACTGTGATAAAAGGAGGAAAGGAAAAAATAAGCTATACCAACTAAATTCAATGCTTATGCTATTTGAGTCTTCCTAGTTCATTTCTTTTTGCTGAGATTTTTTTTTTATTTTTATTTTTTATTTGTTTATGATGCACTAGTTCTTCCCTTTTGTGGATTTGGGTAGTGTGAAATTACACTTACAAGATGGAATTTTCCAAAATCCAAACGCTTCACTAGGCCCTGTGAAAGGTAACGAAATGTTTACTTCTTGACATCAAGAAGCCCTTTCACCAATAACTTGTTTTTAGGGGAAAGGAAATTACAGTTCAATTTAAAAAATATGACTTCTCCCAATTGTTCTTCGTGTCTGTCAGAGGGACTTATATTTTACAAAGATATTTACGCGATGCAATTTGAGAATATGTTTCTGGTTTTAAGGTTTTTAGTTTACTGGTTTTTCGGTTTTCGGTTTTCAGTTAAGGATGTGTAGTGCAATTATCTCCCACACCCCTAACCCAAAGAAACAAAAACCTGTAGTTGAGGATACCCTTGTTGTTCTAGGTGATTCTTTTAGAAAGAAGAGTAGAATATTTTAAAACGTATTCTAAAATATTTATTTATTAATATTAAATTTTGTAATGCATAAATTTATCATATTTATTAAAATATATATTTTTTTATTTATATTTTATTTAAACGAAAAAAACTGAAAAGAGAATTAAATTATAAGTATTTAAAAAAAATGAATTTTAGAGAATTTTTTTAAAGAAAATAAAAAAATATAAATTATGATTTTTTAATTTTTTAAATATTATTAATATAAATTGAATAAATTATAATATATATATATTAAAATTATAATTATATTAAAATTCTAATAAAGACTACAAATTAAGTATTAAATTATTAGATATTTTCAATCATCTTCTGTTTTTTTTTTTTTTTTCCCCTGTTTTGATCCGTTTCCACAAGAAATTCTTTTTTATTTTTTATTTCTAAAAAAAAAAAAAAAGGTTACGTTTCTGGAGTGCTAGTTGAAGAGAGCCCGTCTATTTATATCAAATACTTCCCATCCCAAACGACACCGTTTACGTGTCCATCCGACCCGACCGCTCGAAACAAACGCAACTGGATTTCAATTTGACCGCCAATTTAGACAGCGCTGCTCTCCTGCCATGGCAGGGACTGGAAGACAACAACGTAAATTTGACGCTAACATCGTCATCTATAAAAGAGGGACTACTTCAACATCTGTCTTCTTGTCTTCTCTCACACGCTCTCAAAGATCTCTCTCGCGCTCCGAAAATTTCTTCGTCTAATTCGCATCAATTTGCTCGCTCGATCTCTTAAGCTTTCCCAAATTCTTTTTCTTGCCAAACAAGAAGATGGCTGCCGTAGCCTCGAGAGGATACCCAAGAAAAAGATCGTTCTGCAGCTCACATGGGGCAGCGGCCTTGACAAAGAAGCCTAACCCTAATCCGGTTGTTTGTGCCTATTGGCTTGCTGGGGCTTGCAGGCGCAGCCCTTGTATTTTCTTGCACCCACAACCCCCAGCTTCGAGACCCTCCTCTGTTTCAAACCCTCCCGTTGGTGCAAAAAGGCAGCGACACCAATCTGTTTGCCGACGTTGGGTTTCCGGAAATTGTACTTATGGTGATAAGTACTGTCGGTTCTTGCATTCTTGGTGTCAGAGCGAGGACAAGAAGTTTTCTTTGTTGGCCAGGCTTGATGGACACAAGAAGGGGGTCACGGGTATAGGCCTTCCTGTTGGTTCTGATAAGCTTTATTCTGGTGCTAGCGATGGGACCCTGAGGGTTTGGGACTGCCATAGCGGCCAGTGCAGTCGTGTTATCAATCTTGGTACTGAAATTGGATGCTTGATTACTGAGGGTTCCTGGGTATTCGTTGGATTGCCCGGTCTGGTCAAGGGATGGTGCCTTGATGATGGTGGAGATGTATGCTGCGGGGGAGGCAATGAATTCAGTCTAAGTGGACCTGTGGGCCAAGTCTATGCAATGGTTACTCACAATGATATGTTGCTCGCTGGGGCGCAGGATGGTGATATCTTGGCTTGGAGATGCAGTTTTCAAGGCGGAACAGCCGGTTTTTCCTTTGATCCTACCACGTCCCTCGAAGGCCACACCAAAGCAGTGATAAGTATGACAGTTGGGGCCGGAAGATTGTATTCAGGTTCCATGGACTGCACGGTTAGAGTTTGGGATCTTGAGAAATTTCAATGCTTGCACACACTGAAAGGGCATGATGATATGGTTACATCCCTTCTCTGCTGGGACCTTTATCTGCTAACCTCCTCATTGGATCGCAAAGTTCAGATTTGGGCTGCCACCGAAGGGGGCACCTTGGAAGTAGTTTACACCCACAAGGAAGAAGAAGGAATTCTTGGATTGTTTGGAATGGGGGATGCAGAAGACAAACCAGTCCTCTATTGCTCTTGTACTGACAACTCGGTTCGCCTTTATGAGTTGCCATCGTTCAATGAGAAGGGAAAGATTTTTGCAAGGAGAGAAGTTAGAGCAATTCAGCAAGGTCCGGGCGGCCTGTTCTTTACTGGAGATTGGAATGGTGTCGTGAGTGTGTGGAAGTGGTCGGCCAAGCCACCAAGTGAAGCAGCTCTTTGAAGGACAGTATTCTTGCGCGACAAATTGCCTTGCAAGGAATGAGTCTCTTGTAGTCTTTAAAGTCAAAGTTCTAGAAATCATTAAAATTGTAGATTCCAGAATACAATTTTTGTACTTTGTCGAGGAATGTAAATGTCTTATTCTTCAGAATATATCAGATTTATGAATTTGTAATTGTCAGCCATCCATTGCTATCCATCCTGCTGAATTTGCTTTGTAACTTGAGACTGAAGTTAATAGCATGCATCCCGTTTGCTCTAGCTTACAATATCACCCAGCAAATTGGCCCCGAAGCAACCAACTAGGCTGAATTGTTTTACCAGAATATCCGGTTGGCTAGGCTATTGCAAGTGAAATTCTCTTGGTTAGTACTCATTTTCGGATATATAGCCAAAAGACTCATTATCTGAAATAAATCAGCTACCAATCAAACCAGGTAGAATGGCGCTATGCATATTGTGGGAAGTAAGAACTAATTACTCAGAAGAGAAAAGTAGCAGGGTCACAATATCCAAGGCATGCCATTTTTATCTTTTGAGAGGGCAGGAATACATTAAACGATAACAATGGGCAAAATTGCATATCTTCAAAGGGAGGTCTTGCACTGAAACAGAAATTATACAGGAAATCACCCCGCAACTTCCAACCAAATAACATCCAACAGCCAATATGATACATAGTGAAGCATTTGATCAGATCATTATCATATGCATCTGCAGAATCAGCAGTTAAACCCACAAAGAGCAACAGCCAAATGTTGCATTGACCTAAAGCTAATCTGTACATCTATGTACATAAATGGCTTGTAAAACAAACAAGTTCTTCTAGTATTGCACTATGATTGGCTCTGGTTCATCAATGTTGGTGTAATTGACACAACTCCAATAAAAAACAGTGTAGCAATTGAATTAAAGTCATAAAGGTCCTTTAGTGATTGCAATTCTCCAAGAGCTATTCCAGCCTGCACATTGACCAGGAAATACATGTTTTAGCAGAGCAACAGACTTGAAATCTTCATTGATGACATTCACATTATTACTTTTTAGGTGGACTTTGCCCCCAACAAACTGTTGGATGATTCACAATTCTTCTTTTGTCTCCATTCAGATATAATTTTACTTCACCAAAAAATGGATTGGAATTTAATACATGAAAAGCCACAGAAAATAGCTTTGAAATAATAGCTAATCAATCTACAAACATTCTAGCATGTTAGTGTCCTGGAACTTCTATTAATCAAACAGAGTTCTCTTCCACTCTCACTTTCCCCACTTTATGCTAACACCATCAAACAACTGAACTTATGCCCAATATTCATACTGTTAGCCAAATTAATTCAAATATCAAAATTGCAATAACCTGAGAGTCAATGTACAGTACCTTAACAGTGACATAAGCAGCTGGAATAAGCCCAATAAAGGTTGCCAGGAAGAAAATATGATAGGGCACATCAACTATCGGTGAAGCAAAATTTATAAATGTGTTTGGTAAAGTTGGGGTTACTCTCAAGAAAAGCATGTAGTTCAACAGCCGTTCTTTTCTTCTAGCCACCTGAGAGCAAAAAGCAAAGTATTTATCCCACAATGCCAGTAGATACAACCAAAGATCATCATAAGAATCTTGCTTCACCTGTGATTGGAAGAATCTCAACTTGTCTGGCCAAAGAAAGAAGACAAGTGGCCGCCCAATCAGTTTTGACAGGAAGTAGCAAGAAGAAGCACCGGCAGTGGCAGCGAAAACCACCAGTGCTACACCTTTGACTACTCCAAAGAGGGCTCCAGCAAGCAATGACATAAAAACAGTCCCAGGAATCATAAAAGTCTGCATGAAAATGTAGACCACACAATATCCCACCAAAACTTGAGCAGTATAGTTGTTGGTATAGCTCTCAAGGTGATCCCTACAAGAAAAGGTAACCCACACTATGCTTTAAACATAGGCCCAGGAAGCTAGAAATTGTGGCAAGTTGATGAATGAAATGATAAGAAACCACAGAATCATTGAGAAATATCCTGCCAGACTAAACATGATTGCATCAGTCAGCAGATATAAGTCAGTTATCACTCAAAGTGGATTGTCAGCCAGACTAAAAATGATTGCATCAGTCAACAGACATAAGTCAGTTGTCACTCAAAGTGGATTGTCAGCCAATCCCGCAGATGTCTCTGCCCCAGAAACTAATTCCTTATTCAGAAAAATGAAATTCTCTGATTTTAAAGAGCATTGCGCTTGCCCTTGTCAAAGCCAAATTAACTTGATCAGATATCCATGTCATGTATCAACATTCCTCAACAATATCAATATTATCATCAAAGCTACCCAATAAATTGCCAATCCTAGCCTTGAGCCTACCCCCATTACCTAAAGATAAATCCAGTTGCTATGATTGTCCACCAAAATTGTCATCCCCTCCAGCAGCAAAAATGAGTCTGACTCAATCATCCAATAAGGCCTTATCATGAGCATTCAAAGTTTTCAACTGCAATTCTATACCCAACCTTTGTAGTTGTCTTCAAATATCATATATAAGACTAAAGATCCTCTCTTTTAAAAATAACCACATCACTATCGACTTTTTCCAATTCTCCCCTTCTTGGCAACTCTATGCCACAGTTCATCTCCCTTACATTGCACACTGTCTCCATAATCCACAAAAAAGACATGTTCCTTCCAAGCAAAAAATCATGACATACAATTGATGAAGATGCTCAAAATACTTTTGACTATTCCTCCATCAAGGAAGCTGAAACAGATTGGTAGTATAAGATATACCAGTAAAAATACTTATTAAAAAAAAAAAAAGATCTACCAGAAAAAAATTCTTAGATGCTCCAGTTATTTTTGCCGCAGTCCAATAAGTGCTACAAGAAAGTTGCACGCAGATCATTCACATTGCATCCATGACAAACACAAACTAAACCCATTTTTCATTTGAAAAAAAAAAAATTATTGATTTAATTCAATTGAGTAATTGGGATAAAGAAGCATAAACAGGCTCCCTTTTAGTTCAAAAGAAATAGATCTCTGCTAAAAAGGTTTGACACAGTAACACAGGTACTATGATAAACTCTTTGCGGTACCATACAAAATGATGAAGCAAAGTCGGCATTTATGTCTACAACAAAAATATCAAATCAGGAGAATAATGTGGATGGAATTTCTTTCAAAGGAAAACATTTTCCGGGAAAAGACAAAAATGTTTTCCTCAGGAAGACTCAATTTTATATGTAAACACCCCTAAAAAGATCTTAAAAGAAGTCAATTCAAATAAACTCTAAAAACCCACCAAAACATAATCCTTCCCCAGTTCCTCAGATTCTTCAACCACAAAATCAACATCATTTTTTTCTAATCCTTTCCATGGGAAACACAAAGGCCCCCAATTCACAAGGCAGAGAAAAAAAAAACAAAAGAAAAAGAAAAAGATAAAAACCTGAGAATTTGAAGATCTTCAAGGTTACGAGGAAGCTTGAGGAAGCTATAATCAGAAGGGGGCATGGTGAGGTAAACACCCAAAAGGCCCAGCACGAATCCCAATACAACCGTGGAAGCCGCCGTGACCTCCCAAAAGTTTAAAGGAAACCCCCCGGACCCTACCTTCCCGTTCATCACTGCCTCTTCCCTCCTGTCTCCTCCTCTCCACTTCTCCATTCTCTCTCTCAATTTTCCTTTTGTTTTACCACCTTTTTATCTCTTGAGGAGGAGAAGGAAAAGAAGGATGGTGAGGTGGGAGAGAGAAAAGGAAGACAAAGCTTTGAGCTTTCTTTGCTTCTGGGACACCTCTCCTCTCCTCTCCCTTCTCTCTCTCTCCGTGTTTCTCTTCTTGTAAGCATATGTCGTTGTCTGTATTCCTCTTTTTTCTAAGAGAGGTGCATGCAGAGAGAAGGGAGAAAATTAGTTAGTGAAAAATGAAGTGCAAAATAGAAAATAGAAACTCAAAAAAGAAAAAACAAAAAGGTGTTGCAAAATTAAATTTCGTATAGACTTTTATTATTTGCACTCATATTAAATACTAAATTAGTTTTTTTCAATACAAATAATAAAAATTAAAAATAATATTCTTCAATTCCTCTAAAAAAAATCACATCTTTATATCACACAATTCACAAATTAAATTTATTAAAAAAATACATTCCATAGACGTAAAAAAATAATAATAAATTAATTTGATTTAATTAATATCAATAATTTATTAATCGACCGTATTATAGTTTCATTCTTTCAATTTTCTCTTGTTTATTAATTTGAAGGGCAGTGTTAGAATTTTTGTTCATCATGCCATAAAATCCTGTAAGATGTAATCAACCTATATCCTTGATTTGTGCAATTTTTTGTCATGATTCGGTCAATACCTCTGTTTTAAATTCTTATTTTTGTACAGTTGCTTAGATATGTTCATTTAATTACACATGATAGCTGTATAGAATTCTATTATTATCTCAATTTTCTCTCATTACTTCCTATCAGGCCACAAGAATAAAATTAATAAAAAATATTAGGAGTTCAAGCCCTAATTCTTTCAAATTTTCACAACAAATTATACAATGTTTAATTTTGATGTAAAAAAATAATATAATTTTTACATATATTGTACATATTACAAATTTATAGCAAAACAAGAAATAGACTCTTGTAAAAATTAAAAAAAAAAAATCTTTTTCTTTGGTTCAAATGTAAACATAAGGATCAATGTGAAATTACATTTAAGTTAAATTTTATTATTCTAATTGACAAATTAATAGTAATAAAATTTATTTGGACGCAATTGAATATTTAGTAATTACTTATAATATTTTGAATAAAAAATAAAAATATTTTAATAAAATAAAAATAATAAAAAAATGTATATAATTAAATTAAAATTATTTTACATAAAAATAAAAATTATTATTTTAAAAAATAATTATCTTGCATTATTTATTATATCAAAATATTATATTTTTAAAATATAAATTTAAACTATAACATATTTTTATTAAATATAAATTTCATCGTTTATTTATTTACAGTCCGCAATCATAATTTTAAATACACCAGAAGTTATTCATTAAAACGTTAAACCAATTGCCAACTAAATATGTAACACCAGCATGCTACGTCTTAATTAATCATATTGTTAGAGAAAACAAAAGATTAAAAGGAAGAACAAAGATCTTTACGTCTGTCGTCAAATGATAGTCATTGTTTCGTCAACTGGTTTTCTACGTTAGAGAGAGAGAGAGAGAGAGAATCCCTTTGACAACTCTAATGTAAAGTCTATTTTGATGACTTTTACTTTTCTTTCGTATATACTTATTGATTATTCATATTTATAGTTTCAAAGTTTTAAGTAATTATTCAATCCATGTACTCAAACGCAAGGAAAATAATTTTTAATCTCCATAATTACCTTAATTTTGAAGTTAAGTAACTCCCTTTAAACTCAAAATGTAAACCCGTAAGTTAACCCACCATACTATCTTTACAAAGGAAAGTAAATAAATAAATAAATAACAGAAAAAAGCAATGCCAGTAAAATTAATAAAGTATTAATATTTTTAATATCTAATAATATATTATATTAACACGTTTCAACTAATATACGTATGTCTTCAATTCCCATTAAAATATTCACCCATATAGGTATGATATACTAATTCTACTAGACAAAATTATATATTAAAGAGTCATTCTAAATTTAACAATAATTGTTATTTATTGTGACATAGAAGTAACCGTTTGAATTATAAAACTAACCTATTTACAAAACAAAAAATAAGTGTATGATTACTTGGATTTAATGATTCTTCAAATTTTATAGTGTATTTAAGTTTTGTGTATGGAGAATATCTATCATTAGACAAAATTATATATTGAAATTTTCTCAAATTTTGTAAATTACAAATCTAGATTTATTATTTTTCTAAGAAATTAAACTTCCAGTTGCAAATTCACTTTAGGTGGATTTTACATTGAAAAAGACTACATGGATTCATAATTTCACTAACATAGCATACACATTTACTAAAAAAAAAACATAAACTAAAAGTGTGAGTTAAAAAGTTATTTTTTTAAAATTATGCATGTTATGGTGTGTCTTATTGTTTAGTAATAAAATAATTACTTTATTTATTATATATAGTGAGTCCAATAATTATTTTTCTTTTATAATATTCTTGATAACACAGGTCTTTTTTCTCTAATTTTTTTTTCCAATGTGACACATGAACCTCTCATAATAATTATTATGTCAATTTCTATGGAATCTTGCATCTTGTACAAAAGTAAAGCTTGTTCCTAATTGCTTTGCAAATTAATCTATTAAATATAATTTGCATCATCCTTAAATATTTAAAACAAAATTACAATCATAAACATATAATATAAATGAGTGACGGTTTGAAATATGATAATAATAACTTGGTTATATTTATTTGATATACATAACTATATTTGTAATAAATTGTAGTATTATTAAGAATTAAAAATTTAAAATATGTATAAGTAATAATTTATTTTAGTTTGATTAACCGTGATTTTTAAGATTAAAAACCATAACAAAATCAAAAAATACCAATTTGTACCAATTGATTTAAGTAATTATGAAATTTTGATGAATTAACTAAAATTTGAGTTAGATTATATGGATTAATCAAAATTTTAGCACCTCTAATAAAAGCTAACAAATAAGTGAATTAAGTCAAATTCAAGTTGAATTAGTTTGAATTTTAAATTATTTAAATTTTAAATTATAAATTTATCAAATTTCAAATTTATTAATTTTTGGTTATTTCATTTTTGAATATTTTAAATTATAAATTCATCCAATTATAGATATTTTGAGTTTTGAAACATAAGGTTTTAAATTTATTAAACTTATTAAATTTTAAATTTATCAAATTTTAAATTTATTAAATTTTAAATATATTAATTTTTGACTCTTTTAAATTTGAGTTATTTAAGTTGTAAATTATTTCAAATTCAAAAGTAATTTAAATCTTGAATTAGTTAAATTTTAAATTATTTTATTTTTATGTTGTTTAAGTTTCAAAATTTTGAGTTACAAGTAATTAAATTTTTAATTAATAAAAATTAAATCAAATCAAATTTTTGAATTTCTGCTCCTAATGTAAGATTGGAGGCATCAACGCGTGTCTTGGTTGACTGGTGAAATGCAAATTTCTCTCCGTGTTTTTCTTTTCAGCCTCCAAGATCTATTCGTGGCTTAGGTGTCAGTCGTCAATTTTGGTCCACACGTGCCACTTAATTTCGGTTTATTGAAATTAATGTTTCTCCAGTGGATTTTTTTGGCATAAAATTGTCGAATTCTCACCGCATTGTTGTTGTTGTTATTATTATTATTATTATTATTGTCCATAAGGCTAAAGACACGAGAATAAAGGAAATCGATATGCACACGGTACAGCTATGATATTATCCAACACAATTAAGATCCTAATTAGAAGTGTAGTTGTGAAGAGACATACCCTATTCCATAATCAAATGGCCTTTTTACGAAATTGTTTGTATCTTTCATATAGAATAGAGACGTGACAAGAAATTTCTGTTTTTACCAGATTTGAGTTCTCATCACGTCATATCGGGGTAGCATTTTCAATTTTGCGCTCTTCAGTAAATCAAGCATAATGTCACGGCAAGAAAAATAGTGTGCAATCCCCCCCCCCCACCACCACCACCTCGTTAAAGAATTCTTCTAGGGAGAGTGTTAAAGAATGTTGTAATCATGAAGATTGATTATAATTAAATATAAATCTAACAATCAATTAATTTGGAATTAGGATCTTAATATCATTTCAATATAATTATTTTATATGTAAGACAATTTTTATTATATATATTGATATTTATCTTGGACCAAATAAATAGGACTATATTAATTTTTTTTTAAAAAAGAAAGTTCAATTAAATTGTGGATCTAATGCAAATAAGGTGATAGTATTACAAGTATTGATTATATATTTGTAATTTATATTATTACTTGTGAGGATGTATTAAATAATTATAAATATTTCATTAATAATTACTGGGAGGTAACATTTTTCCATGAATCAAAACCAACTTCTCTCCAGCATATTCAAAAGAGGAATTAAAAGAAAGAAAGAAAGAAAGAAAGAAAGAAAGAAAGGTGTTGTTCTCCACGTGAGGAGCCGACAGAAATGTATCTTTTGCAATTGTGCATGTGATCCTTGTGAATGACCTGGACAGCCAAGATTAAATAGAAAGGCCGGTCGTCCCGTGGTGCAAAACTCAACCCCCACTCCGAAGTCGCAAAGCTACACATGATGAGTCTGCTGGCTGAAAGGACCAACAAGAAGATTATGCGTGTGGTGGTCGGTGGTTGCTCCTTTTTTTACTTGCTACCAAAAGTACACACGAGTGGTTTGATTAAATAGCGGTGCGGCATGGAAATCACATGCCAAAACCCCCCTCCCCCCCCCCCCCAAAAAAAAAAAGAGGTATAATGGGCCATTGGGTGTCTTTACGCTGAAGGTCTCAGATTATAACTTGGGTCACTTTTTCTTGTTTTTTTTTTCGTTTTTTTCTTGGTTTTAAGATTTCATCTCGGAGAACATGTCCAGCATCCGTATTAATTCTATTACGCCACCCGGCAAAGTGATTATCGATGCTTCTAAGCGTGGTTCTACGGGGATTTTATATATATATATATATATATATATATATCTTTAATAAGATGGTGAATATAGATTAATTAAGAAGCGTACATACGAGTCTGAATTACTAATTTAGTAATATTTATAATGATCCCCCAACAAAAGAGAAAAACAAAAAAAAGGACACCCCACAATTTATTCTTTCCGCGCTAACTATTAAGAAAACAATAAATTTTAAATTGAGTATTTAATTAACACTGGACACACGATAAAAATTTCAAAAAATAAAAAAAAAAAGGAAAAAAAAGGAGGGGGTCCCACAACATCCCCCAACAAGCCAAAAGCCTAAAAAAAAAAATAAAAAGAAAAAGAAAACAAACGTTGACTAGTGTTGCCCACCACCTGTCATTTACACTTTAGGCCAATAATTACGAGCCGAGTGCTCCCTCTCCGGTTCCACCACACGCGTTTGTGGCGCGAATCCACATCTTGAAATTAAGCAAGAGAATATGCCACGTGTGCAATCCGAATCTTCGCGTTCCCTTGACTCCGGTTATTTTATCAAAACCTCCCCGCAACATCACTCTTCAACCCTAGTACAAGTTTCCACGATTTCTATCCAAGGGCTCGCCTTCTTAAAAGTTTGCGACATTTCCGCACACTCGCTCGCACCCCTTTCTATATATATATATATGCACACACACACGCACGCACGCACCCATAAGCATGCACACACTTTTCTACAACAAAACAAACCAACAGCTCTCTCTCGCGTTTCCTGATTTTTGATTTTGATTGATTGTTGTTAAAAAGTGCGGAAATTTGAAAGGGGGAAAACAAAAAACAAAAAGGAAGGGAAAAAAAAAAGAGAAAAGAAAAGAAAAGAGGAGAGGGATGATTGTGGATGCGAAGTCTCTGGAAATTTATTGATCGTTTGATTTGATTCTGATCAAGAAGGTATTGATAATCAATGGCGGAGAAGGGGCGGTATGGAGTGGGGTACGCGCTTTTGCCCAAGAAGCGACACAGCTTTATCCAGGAATCGTTGGAAACACTCTGCAATGAGCGAGGGATCGATCTAATCAAGATAGATCCTGACCGTCCATTGGCCGATCAGGGACCGTTTGACTGCGTCATTCACAAGCTGTACGGGGAGGATTGGAAGCGGCAGCTGGAGGAGTACCAGGTTCTAAACCCTAATGCCGTCGTCCTCGACGCGCCATCCGCCATCGAGCGGCTCCACAACAGAATCTCCATGCTCCAGGTCGTGGCGGAGCTGAGGGTGGACGACGGCGCCAACACGTTCGGGATCCCAAAGCAGATTGTGATCTACGACAAGGAGACCCTGTTCGATCCGCAGGCGTGGGAGTTCCTCAAGTACCCGGTGATCGCCAAGCCGCTGATCGCCGACGGCAGTGCCAAGTCGCACAAAATGTCGCTAGTCTTCAACCGCGACGGCCTCAACAAGCTGAAGCCGCCGATTGTTCTACAGGAATTCGTCAATCACGGTGGGGTTATCTTTAAAGTGTACGTCGTCGGCGAGTATGTCAGGTGCGTGAAGCGGAAGTCGCTGCCGGATGTCCCCGAGGAGAAATTGAAGAGCCTGGAGGGTTCTTTGTCATTCTCTCAGGTATCCAATTTGACTACTCACGAGAGAAATGATGATAAGTATTACGAATCGATGGATTTGGAGGATGCCCAGATGCCTCCCCAGAGTTTTATTGCTTGTATTGCCAAGGGTTTGAGAGGGGCTATGAATTTGAACTTGTTTAACTTTGATGTGATTAGGGATTCCAGGATTGGGAATAGGTATCTGGTGATTGATATCAATTACTTTCCTGGGTATGCAAAAATGCCCGGTTATGAGACTGTTTTGAGTGACTTCTTTTGGGATGTGGTGAGCAGGAAGGAGAGAGATTGTGTGGAGAAGAATTTGGGTGAAGGAGTTAGTGAGGAGAAACACGGGTTGGACATGCGGAACAAGACGTTGAGCAGTTGTGATGGGGAGGTGAGGAAAATTGTGAACAATAATTGCTGCAGCGATGGGGAAGAGAAAGAGAAATCTCCTATTCTTCAAGTTTGAGAAGAAGATGGAGAACAATGATAAAGGAAAAAAAATGGGAAAAAAAAGGGTTGAACGATTACCTGAGGAACTGTTTGTGGCTTGCTTGGTCGGTAATGGATGGCTTTTGGTTGCTGGGATTTGGTTGAGGATGTGGGAACTGCAGTGCTGAGTGGTGCGCCAAATTGAATTGCACATTCTCTGATATGTTGCAGGTAGTGCAGTGGTGGAATTAGTAGGTCCATTTCTTGGTGTTAGCTTCATGCTCTTGACAAAATTTGCATATTGTTTCAATGGTGAACGTGTACATTCCATCAACAGGTGCTTTGGAGATAGGTACTTCTGAACAACTCTCAAGGTTTTAGGAACGTTAAAGCTGTACTTTGAGCCTATTCAGTGTTTCTTTTGTTTAGAAGTTGTTTCTTTGTCTTCAATTTAGCAACATTGGCAAATTGAATTGCAGGTGCTCTGGAGATAGGTAATTCTGAACAACTCTCGGGGTTCTAGGAACGTTAAAGCTGTACTTTGAGCCTATTCAGTGTTTCTCTTGTTTAGAAGTTGTTTCTTTTTCTTCAATTTAGCAACATTGGCAAATTGAATTGCCTTTTTCCACAATCGAAATTCCCTTAAATAGTTCAATTTCTTGCCCCCCCCTTTTTTTTTTCATATTTCGTTGTTGGTTGATTAAAATGGTCCTCCTTTTCCCCCTTCTCTATGTTTGAAACTATTAAAGTCATCGATAATTAGTTGAAATAAGGGAAAACTTTGTTGGATCTTGGTGGATGCTAACATGGTAGCGCTTCAATGAAAGTGAGAAGAGGATGCAAATAAAATGTTTGGGCATCTTGTTGTCTCTTCGGTTTTCTGGCTCTGGGATGAGGAACAAAATTGCATACAAATAGGGAAGTTATTGATAATTATCCCACTTAAAGATCTTGTGAGAGTCGGTATCATTCTGCTCAATGATAGTGCATAATTTCATTGCTGGTGAGCACTGTTTTCATGCGGTTGATTTTTTACGTACACGAAGCTGATAAGTTGACAATTTCAACTTGTGCAGAACTGTAGTCTCTGCTTTCCGGATAATTGTTATTGGTTGCTGAAAAATGTTTTGGCTTGAAATTTCTATGCTTGGAACTTCTAGTATTCAGTTTTAGTTTAGTGATGGGTTTGGCATCTTCATCTTCTCTCGAGAGAACATCAAATGCCCTTTAAGGAGTTATGTCATTTTCTTACTTGAAATGATTTGCAGAAATAACAAAATTTTGGTTGCATTACTGGTGCTAGTTTACTTGTTCATGGGTGGAGCCACCAGGTTTCAATTTAACAATTAACAATAGCATTGATTAGATGAAGGGGCTCCGGTGTATAGAGAAGACCTCACGTATAAGAAGTAACCATATAAACGATGGAATCAAATATTTATTTATCCATTCCCATTCACTACTTGTTTTTATTTACTATATTTTTATTTGATACTGAACATCAATATAATTATTTTTTAGGCTAAGTGCCCTGAAAAAATAAAAAACTTGGTTGGGAAGGTTGCAATTATTATAATTATCATTTTGTTCATTGTTATTCTAGAAAAATGAAAAAGAATAACTAAAAGAAAAAAAAAATTATTCATGATAAGTTTATTCATCATTAGCTTTTTCTTGTTCTTACTTATAAATGTTTTAGGTTGATTGATTTGATTATAATGAATTGATCTAATTTAATTAAATAGAAACTAGAAAGAGTTAAAGTGTTTTTATTTGCATTAATAAAAATAAATTATAAATACTTTAAAAAAATATCTAACAATTTCTTAGACTCTTAAAAATAATAAGAATATAAATTTTTTATGAATTTTTATAATAATAAGTTTTATGTTGTTAATAAGATGTTATTTAATATAATAATTTGTTGGTGATCACTAAACTACTATTTTTAAAAAAATTTTAAGA
This sequence comes from Bruguiera gymnorhiza, assembly GCA_020883675.1. Taxonomy (NCBI): domain Eukaryota; kingdom Viridiplantae; phylum Streptophyta; class Magnoliopsida; order Malpighiales; family Rhizophoraceae; genus Bruguiera; species Bruguiera gymnorhiza. The sequence continues at coordinate 2,217,948 of JAIRCJ010000087.1, forward strand.
GTAATTTTGATTATACTTATTTAATTTTATATTGGTATCAAATTTTTTTATACTAATTTAGACATAAAAAATACAAGAAAATTATTATTATTTTTATTATTTTATATGTAATTTTTGTATATTTTTTAAATTGATATGTGTATAAATTTATTTTTTAAATATTTTTTATTGTCTTTTTTATAAAATTTTGCAAATGATTAGATATTAAAATAAAAGATATATTGTAAAATTTTTATACTTTTTAGTTGTGTATTTTATAAAAAAATATTTTTCTTATGGTGCATTATATTTTAAGAAAATAATAATTATATAACAAAATATTCATATATATAGATTGTACTTGCCATGAGTTTTTCAATTATAAATTATTTGTTAATTTTAGATACACTAACTTAGAGTAATTGAGTTTTAAAATTTTGAATTGAATATGTCATTTAAAAAAAAGATAAATAAGATTTATAATAAATTTTAATCTCTTATATTTAGATATTTTAAATACATATTTTCATATATTATTTTGAAAAATTAATCGCATTAATGTATTAAGTAGGTTAAATTATATAATGTATTCAAATTCTATGATTGTTGAGAGTCTGAAAGATGGCGAGTATATTGGATTCTCTAGGCGAGTGGAACAAAGTGTCTTTTTGATTGATTTGGTGTAAGTAAGACTATTAGTACGCAAGATAACTATCACTTAGAAGTTATCATGCGGTGAAGTTCACCTAAGTAAAAAAAAAGTTGTTATGATTTCATGTTCCATTGACCAATTAGAGAGGGTCACACATTACACATTAGTTAATAAGAATTTGTCATTTTATATTGATTTCAGAATATTTGGAAAATAAATTATTTTTTAAAAATTCATAATAATTAATAAAAATATCAAAAAAAAATAAAATTTGTAATAAAATTTTTCTAATTTTGTACTTCGCAAAATTTTTATATTATTTTTCAAAAATTGATAAATTATAAAAGTAATTATTTTTTAATGTTGATAATTTCTAATATACTTTTAATTATATTTAAAGATGAAGTATAACTTGTTTGATGTGAATTCTAACTAAAAGGATTATTAGAAAGTATTTTAGAAGAATGAATTTTGAGTTTTTTGAAAAATAGAGAAATTTGTGTAGTTAACAAAATTTTTTCCACATTTTAAAAAAATGTGAAATGAGAAATAACAAAGAACTAATGAAATATGTCAAATGTATGAGATTCTTAATTAATCATCTTGAAGCTTTAATGACAAAAATGTTTAAAGAAGAGGTAAAGGTTAAAGTTGTGCTTAAGTCATTGATGGACTTATGGAGGACTAGGGTATACTATGAGTTGAAACATACCAAGTACATTGTTAAGTAGTATGATGATCTAGAAGATGCTCTCAGGAAAGCAAGAAAATATCATATTAAGCATGCAACAAAGTGGTATGTTGTGTTATTAATGAGTCCTAATTTTCAAGCAATAAGGTATATTCATTTTGGCAAAATGGAGATTGATTCATGATTTTTACAAGTTAGGCCTAGGGTTACCTAAGATATTGAGAAGGATGAGATTTGACTAGCTAGCAATTCTTTAGTTTAAACTTATTACATTTTCTAAACCATATGTACAAATATGTTTAAGTTATAGTTATGAAGGTGAAGTTATTATAGTATTGTTCCATGTTTGATGTAAAACTTTATTGTAAATATCTATTAAGTTGTTGTATGTGTTATTATTTGTAATACTCAATACATATACTTTCCAGGTATAACAAATTAACTAAAGGTTTTTTTTTTTTTTTTTAAGTGGGAGTTATTAGGTTGGTAAGATTATGAGAATCTTTATGTAAGAACTTAAATTTTATACAATTTAAAATAAATTAAAATAATCTAGTATTAGTATAAAAAAGATGATTAAGAACATTAAGAGTTTTCAATTCTTTGACTAAATTTCTATTATTGTTAATCTAAATCATTATTGGTGTAAAATAAATGGTTAAATTGTACTAATTACTAATAAATGTCTTAAATTTGTTGTAATCATGATTATAATAAATATTGTTACCAAGCTTAACAATGAGGATAAGCTAAATGGTGAAAACTATGACATTTGGTACTACAAGGTTTAGTATATTCTTGAAGAGTATAAAGTGTTTAGAGCCATCAACTATGTTATGATAGATTTTAAGAAAGGTTCCTTAACTTAGTAAAGGTGAGACCAACAAACTTTTAAGACTTAGAAAATAAAGAAATATATGGCTTATATAGCTTTAATTAAGAATATAAAGGATGATTTTATTTATGAGTTTGAAGAGAATGAGCTTGCATAGGCAATTTAGTTGGCTTTGTAAACAAGTTTGGGGGTACATCAATCACTAAGTGAAGAGAGTTGATAGTTAATTTTGATATTTATATGATGAAGTCATATCATACCATGAGACAACACCTAAAGGTAATGTCTAGTATGATTAAAGAGCTTAAGGCATCTAGTTAAACCCTTACAGATGAACAACAAATTGAGATTATCATTTGCTCAATTCCTTTAAACTAAAAGAACATGAAAATTAATATGATGCGTAATGAGATTATTAAGACCTTTGAAGATATCGTATGCCATCTAATTTTAGAAGAGTGTTTTAAGGTTGTTAAGTCCTCTTGTCAAGTGAATGTGGTTAAAGTCAAGACTTGTTTAAAGGATGTTTTTGGTTCAAAATGTAATTGGCATTATAAGCATCATAAGAAAGGAAAAGGGAATGCAAAAGCACAAAAGAAAAACAAGAATGATTGTTGTAAGAGGTATGGTGGCCCAAAAAAAAAAAACAAAAAGATAAGATCAAAATGATATACTATAACTATAACAAACTAGGTAATTTTGTTCATGAATGCATTGAGCCAAAAAAGATATCCTTTACTCTTACTTCTCATTATTTAGTTAATATTTCTAACTTGGTACTATTTATTGAATTTGATCCTTGGTGGATTGTAAACTTAGAAGCTAGATGGAGTTTCGTCAAATTAAAGCTAGTTTAAGATGAGTGTATTTTGAGAACAACATAAGGACAAAAGTCAAAAGGATTAGCACTTGTAAATTAAAAATGTGAGATGGTTGAACCTTACTACATCTTGATGTTCTTTATGCACTTAAAATTTTACAAAATATGGTTTTTATTTATGTTTATGTTCTTTTATGTTTAGGCTATACTTGTTTTCAAAGGTCATGTTGTAAATATTTATAATGTTACTTCTTATATTGGTCATGGATGCCTGTTAGATGGTTTGTTTGCATTGGATATTCACTATGGTATGTTTAATATTTATAATAGTTACCTTTTTTTTTATTACCTAAACTAACAACAATGCTGTTGATGCAAATAAATGACATGTTAGACTATGTCATATTGGGTAAGAGAGAATAAATATATTAGTTAAAGAGGGCATTTTAGGCTCACTTGCTAAAATTGAATGACTTATGTACCAACATTGTCTAACAGGAAAAGCGACTAGAAAACCATTTGGCAAGGTTGTTAAAACTAAATTTTTATTATAATTAGTCGATTTTGACATATAATTAGTCCATTAAGTGTGAGAGTGAGGCATAATGCCTTGTATTTCATTACTTTCATAGATTATTATATGCATTATGGTCATGTTAAACTGTCTGACCGAAAAACTTGAGTAGTATAAGAAAAAGAATGATGGCATAACTTCTCAATTGAGAAGAGCCAATAAAAGAATAAATGAAATAAGGGTTGTAGCATAGAATTTTGATCAAATGCAAAAAGCTTTGTTTCTTTCTCAAAACCAAGTAGGGATTCTTTAATAAACAACTATTTTACTTCAAGGTCAGTTAAATGAGTTTAAGGTTAAGAATACCGAGTTATTTGCTATGAATCAAAATAATGATTTGGCACCTTCATAGATCAATAAGCTCACAATTGAGAATCAAAATCTTTAAGATCAAGTGGATGAGCATGACACCCAAATCCCGTAGTTAGTTAAGTTTAATTTAATGAAAAAACTTCAAATCAAAGACATGGTTTAACAAATTTGACAGATAATTGAGAAAGCTCATCTCATAGCACTTGAGGCAAAAGTATTGAGAACAAAATTTATCCCTTTGCATCCTTATGAGGAGCATTTTATACACTTTTTTGATGAAATGTACCATTAGTCTCATTAGTGTAGTGGATAATGCAATTCTATGAATTAGTAGTTAAAGTGCTCTAACTGCACCTTAAAATGCTAGTGGTAACCTTAATGTCCTAAGGATGGTTCAAGGTAGTGAAATCTCAAATCAATCTAAGTATTATGCGAGCCAAATGAGTGGTAAGGGAAAATTAGATAAAGTAACCTGCAAGCATAGTTTGCCTCTATCATTGATAATTCATCGTGGTGACATTGTAGTAATTACTACCAACGTATCACTTATTGTTCATCTACAGGGCCCTGTATTGAACACTATCTCCTTTTGCATCGAGCAATAACAGTATATACTTATTGGTGAACAATCCAAAAGGTATGTGTTTATTATTGAATAAGCCAATCAAAGTATTTTAAAATTAAAATTACACAATGTCACATTCTTAAAGATTGAATTTCCTAGTAAGAGTGATATTGATAAAGTTTTTCATCTGTCTAAGAAGAGTGATTTATATGGCTTATTAACTTAAATAAATGAGGAAATGCCTTAAGCTATCAATTTTAGTAAAAGTATTATTCTATTAGTTATGCAAGGTTTACAAAAACCCATATTACACAAAAGCAATTGCAAAAGTATTCCACACCATCATTTTAAGATTAAAGGAAAATTTTTTTTGATTGCCCCTCATGATAAGGAAGAGCCTAAAACAATAATTGAAACTCTCACATACCTTGTTAAGGAACAATGAACAAAGACAATGGAAGAAAAGATGGAATCCACAAAATCTAACCAAGTATGGGACTTGGTAGATTTACCACAAGAATGTAAAGTTATTGAAAACAAATGAGTTCTCGAAATCAAATATAAGGTAAATGGATCTATAAAAAAGGTACACGGCTCACTTATTGATAAAAGGCTATAAATTATGAGCAAACCCTTTTACTTGTAATAAGGTTTACCTTAATTCACTTAATTCTAACTATGATAGCAAACATGGATTTAGAATTACAACCGATAAATGTTAAAACTACTTTTATCAATAGAGAGCTAGACAAAGAAATCTATATGGAATAACTAGTAGGTTTTATAGTTCAATGCCAAGAGAATAAAATTTATAAACTCTAATTATCAATTTATAGCAAAAAACAATCGTCTAAGTAATAGTATTTGAGATTCCATTGTGTAATAATCTTATATGACTTCATAATAATTGATGAAAATCATTGTGTGTATATCAAAAATTTGAAACTAAATTTTTAATTCTATCTTTATATGTAAACAACATTCTAATAGTTGACAATGATAAGATGTTTGTCATTACCATCAAGAAATGATTGTCCTTTAATTTTAAAACAAATGACATTAGTGAGGCGACTTACATATTAAGAGTGAAGATCCATAGGGATTATTCCAAAATACTTTTAGCTCTATTATAAGAGATTTACACTTATAAAATCCTTAACCAATTTAGAATGGAAAGTTATAAATCTATTGACACTCTAGTAGCTAAAAGGCAATAATCTTAACCTTAAAATATGCCTTAAAACATGATAAGAGCATGAAAAATGAAAAATATGCCTTATTTCAGTGTAGTAAGTAGTTAAATGTACATTATGATGTGTACTCATCCTAACATTTGTTATGTTATAAGATTAATGAGTTGATACCAATCAAACTTAGGAAAAGCATATTGGCAGGCTATGAAAAGAATACTTTGATATTTCAAAGGCACTGCATATTATTCGTTATGTTATCAAAGAAATGATTTATGACTACTTGGCTATTCAAATATCAATTAGGAACGAGATATGAATGAATGTAAATCTACATTAAGATATATGTTTTTACTAAATAATAGTGGCATATCATAGAGTAATAAGAAGAAAACCTATATTGCCTTATCAACAATAAAGGCAGAATTTGGAGTTTGCTTAATTATAGTGCAATAAATTGTTTGGCTTAAGAGATTTTTGAAACATTTGGGAATATGTGGTGATCAACAAAAAGTGGTCACATTATATTACAATAGTCAAACAACTATTACATATGCAAAAGATCCAAAGTATTATTATAAAACCAAACATATTGATACTAAGTATAACTTTATAAGAGACATTATGTTAAACAAGTAAGTGACTTTGTAGTATAGTTCGACATATAAAATGATAACAGACTTTATAACTAAACTAAGACCAAAAGATGTATTTCAATCACTTGTTAAGTTTGTAAGAATTCATAAAATTTAATGTGTTGTAATACATTGTGACTATATATTGTTATATAATGAAAAAACTTGTTTCATGTTACATATGTATTAACAATATCATCCCAAGTGTTGATTATTACATAACAAGAGTATCTCAAATAGGTTAGGATTAGTCTACTTATATAGACAATCACCTTTAACACTTAAAGAATGTGTATAGATGAGACCATTATGTAAACAAAATTTTATGTATATGGAAATAGTTGCCTTAAGAAGATCAAGATGAAGTTATAATTAATGAGAGTTGATATAAAATCTTGCTATTTATTTAACCCATTAAAAGTTAAATATGAGATCTCAATTTGGCATTTATGAGTGAGCAGGTCACTTAGAGAACTCATGTTAGATGTTTAAAAGCAATTGAACACAGATCTATATAGTGATGTTATAAGAAAAATAAATGAAAAGGCACCATTTCTTGCAAAGAATTATCATCATAACATGTGTTTCATACCACTTATGCTATTTGACCAACAAGAGAAATGGAAAAATCAATCTCTCCTTTATTATATAAGTCCTTTAAGGTATTATTATCTAAAAAATTATGTCTTATGTGACTTTTAACCTTCTTTTAAGGTTACTAATGAGTGAGAGTTTGTTTGTCTATTCCCTTTTTCATTTAGTTGTTTTTAATAAGTTTTATACACATTTAAGTTTATTAGTATATATTTTGTAATGTAGGTATGTCTTGGAAAAATTTTGAGAATTTGTGCTTTTAATAAGAAAAATTTTAGCATTTCATCATTTTGACTTTTGTTACTTATTTCAAAATTTTCACAAACTTAAAGGTTTAGATTAAAAAAGTAGCTTTTAGTGAAATTGTAATGGATATTTCAAATTTTCTAGATTGGGGTATAAACATAAATCTAAGTTTGTTTAGACCTTAAGACATTACTTCAAATATGGGGCAGAAAACTAAAGTTTAAATCTTGATTAGAGTAGGATTCTTATCCAAATATTGAGTATTTAAATGGGCATAATTTGAGCTTTATATATCCTAATTAAGTGATTTAAAAGTCTAAATTAAAGTTCACATTCAGGTCTACAATTTTTATGAAGACATCTAAGCCCATATTAGTCATTTAATGGTCTAAAAATAGTTGAAAAGTTGCTATAAAATCTGTCACAGGCTAGATTGAGTTAATCTTTATTTTTTTTCATATAACTTAGGCTTTGGACCTTGCTTTTAGGCAAGGTTGGATGCATAGGAAAGCTAAAGAAGAGGGCTACAACTTTGATGAAAAAGGCAAATAAGTTTATGCCCATTCTTTTATGTCTACTATATACGTTCTTTAGGATATAAATAAGGACTTTTTTCTAGCTGCTTAAAAAAAAAAAAAAAAGGGAGACGAACACACAAGGAGGGCGATAGATATAATTTTAGTTAAAATTTTGTTTTTTTTTAAGTATATGTAACTCAGATTTGTCAAAAGTTTTATGGAATTTCAAAACGTTTGGTATTTTAATGGAATGGATGATTTGGTTATATTATGTTCTTTTTTATTAAAATTGTTTGAGTTATTCTAATTAAATTGTTGAATGATTGTTATTTTAATTTATTTATTTAGGCCTACTAAATTGATTAAATATAGTTAATTGCTAAAGTTAGGGATTATGACCCATATTAGTCTTATTCCTAATCATTAAGTAACAATTATCAATGTAGGATGATGGATAAGTTTTTGTCTTAGTATTATGAATAACACAATATTAGTCAAATAATTCGAACTTGTGTGATTGTTACTCGAATTAACTTATTTTTCTAATTTTTAAGGTTGTTATTTTATAACTCTAAAGAGTTTGTTTTAAGGATAAAATGATTAGAATCTAAGTTGAGGGTTTGTTATACTTACTGAATATATAATGGAGAATTCAGATAACAGAGTTTATTATTATTTAAGATTAATAAAAAGTAATAGACTTTGAAATAGCTTGCTGCTTCTAATTGTCATTTACAACCTTTGTGTATACAATATCCTAAGTTAGATGTAGTTTTTGAGCTTAAATCAAGATTAATATATTTGTTACCCATTTTTTGTAGTCATGTATAAGAGGATCCCAATAAGCATTTAAAGTAATTTTATATTTTCTGTTTAAGCATTAAGTCAATAAGGGTGATAGAAGAGGAGATAAAACTAAGAGTTTTTCCATTCTCTTTAGTCGATGATGCTTGGAATTGGCTTTACTATGTACCATCAAAATCAATCATAACATAAATAAGATAAAGAAATAGTTTTTGGAAAGATATTATCCTACTTATAAGACTATAAACATAAGGAAATCTATGGTATTTGACAGTATAATGGAGAGACCTTTTATGAGTATTAGGAGAGATTTAAAAAAATCTGTTTACACCACCAAATAAGTGATCAATTATTGATTCAATATTTTTTATAAAGGTTTACTTCCCATAGACAAGTACATGATAGGTGTAGTAAGTGAAGGAGCTTTGATGGATAAGACATCGAATGCTACAAGAAATTTAATCTTTAATATGGTAGCAAACTCCCAACAATTTAGGATGGGACAAGAGGTCTAAATCAGAAAAGTACATAAGGTAAATAAATTTACTTTTCAACAATAAATTTATGATCTTCCTTTTATTGTTTGACAAATGGTTATGGGAAACATGTAATAAGCTAAGGTGTGTGGTATATGTTCAAAGGTGAGACATGCAATTGACATATGCTTAATTCTTCAAGAAGAGCTAGTGAATGTTATAAAAGGATTCTCAGGGTAGTGAAGAAACTATGACCCTTATTCTAATGCATACAATCCAAGATTAAGGGATTATCCCAACTTAAGCTATAGAGAAAATAAGTAGTTAATGAAGGAGCTTTGGTGGACAAGACATTAAATGTTGTAAGTAATTTAATCTTTGATATGGTAGCAAATTCCTAACAATTTGTGATAAGACAAGATGTCTTGATCAAAAAAGTGCATAAAGTAAATACATATACTCTTTAACAACAAATTTTTGATTTTACCTTTATTGTTCAACAAATAATTGTAGGAAATATGTAACAAGATAAGGTGTGTGACATATGTTCAATGGTGGGATATGTAACTAACATGTGCTTAGTTCTTTAAAAAAAGCAAGTAAATGTTGTAGAAGGATTCTTAGAGTAGCTGAGAAAGTATGATCCTTATTCTAATACATATAATCTAAGATAGAGGGATCATCCTAAGTTATGGAGAAAATAAGCAAATAGTTCAAAATGCACATCAAAATAAATAGGCAAGGTTCTAACAAACTCAATAGTCAACCTAAACATATAGCTCTATCTAGTATAGGTATGTCATTGAAAGATATGTTCAAAATTTTCTTAACTCGCACTGAATAATTCCAACAAGAGATAAGGGTAAGTATACATAACTTAGAAAATTAGGTGAGTCATTTAGCTTTCATAGCAAGCAGATTAGATGCTTAAGGGTCAAATAAATTACCTACTCAACTCTTAGTAAATCTAAAAGAGAGTGCAAGTGCCATATCATTGAGAAGTAGAAAATAACTGGAGGATCCACATAAGAAACCACCTATTATGATTATTAAAGAGGACATTGAGAAAAATGCAAAGATCTCTCCATTTAATGTAAATCCTAACTCTTCCATTCAAGTTAAAGCTAACCCCCTTAATTCTCCCACTAAAAGCTCAAAATCTAAGAAGGAGAAGCGGGAGAGAGAAATCCTTAAGGCATTCCACAAGGTAGAGATAAACATACCACTACTAGAAGTGATCAAGCATTTACCATGGTATGCAAAGGTTTTTATGGAATTGTGCACTAATAAGTAAAGAATATGAGATGATGAGAAGATCAAAGCGAGTATGTTTACCAAAGAAAGCTTCCCCCTAAGTGCAAAGATCCAAGTATGTTTACCATTCTGTACAAAATAGGTCATATCATATTTAAAAGAGCTATGTTAGATTTAGGAACTTCTATCAATGTGATGCAGGCCAGATTGATAATGCCGCCCGCATCGAAGACGAGCTTACTTGACCAAGGAGATCAGCCTGCATCCGAGTTCGACAAGTCGCTCGACCAGTCGAGGAGATATCGAAGGGACACAATCCGAAGACCAAGAGTTTCATTCGCAAGCCCATGCCATAATAAAGTCCTTGTCTTTCCCTATACATTGGAAGCCTAAAAGATACTTTGGGATGATCAAGAGGAGATTGAACATTTACCTAGTTTCTAGTTTCTAAGTTTTTTAATGTTTTATACCTTCTAGGATTTTTAATGCTCTTTAGCCTCTTCATTTGCTCGAGTCTTTTCATTTGTTTTTCTTTAGCTACAAAAGACCATCTACTTTATGTATTGAAGAGACGAATTTGATTAATAAAAAAATTTTGCATTAAGCAATTATCCTGAACCTTGAAGAGTTCGTACCCCTGAAAACCTTGAAGAGTTTTCACTCCGTCCTTGAAGAATCGGAGGTTTTTTTTTTTTTTCCAAATCTGCATCCTTGAAGAGTTGCAGTCATCGATCTAGAAGAATCGGTGCCCTATCCACTTCCTTAGAGGCCTGGAAGAGCAACCAACAAAGTTCTATCTTTTCCTCTGTTCTATACATTTACATCTATCCATTTCCACCATGATTTCATCCTCCCTACAGTGCTTATTTGAGAAAACTCAAAACAGAGAAATTGTTAATTCAGAAGTCTTCGTTCATTTGGCTTTCGAATCAGGTCATTCCAATCTGTATTGATGAAGTTACACCCATTTTCCCGAGCTTGCGCAGGACTGTAATTACTGTTCATCCTATTTCGTGTGTGCAAGTCAATCTCCCGATTCTAACGTCCGAGTGGCCTACATCTAGCTTTATCACAATGCGATGTCACAATCCATTTATACTTTTTTAAATTTACGAGTTTTAAAAATATACTATTGTTATTATATAATTGGCTAATCATATTAATACTTACCTTGAAGGGGTAATTGAAGATATGTTAGTGTATATGGATAAGCTAGTGTTTCTAACTAACTTTTACGTAATAGATATGGATGATGTTGATACTTCCCTTAACCCTGCACCTATTTTATTAGGATGGCCATTTTTTAAAATAGTCAGGACAAAGATTGATGTGTATGAGGGTACCTTGACGATGGAGTTTGATAGTAAATAGATTCAGTTCAATATTTATAAGGCAATAGGATACCTTAGTGGTGTCCACTCAATTTAAATGATAAATATTATTGGTTCTTGAGCACAAGAAGTTTTTAAGTTGACAAATAAGGAAGAGTTAGAGGTGGTAATTATCAAATATCTTGAGTTATAAACAAAAGGAAAAATTAAGCAAGATGAGGAATTAAAGAAAACTGTGACTAAATTGCATTCATTATCAATGATTCCAAGTAAGTATACAGTTTCTTTTACTTTCTATTTTATAGGCTCTTATATTAGAGTTGAAATTATTACCAACTTATTTGAAGTATGTAGATTTGGGGGATGATGACAACCTGTTAGTTATAATTGTAAGATATTTAATGCACATGTAGGAAGAGAAATTAATTCATATGCTTAAAGAGCATAGGATAAGAATTGGTTGAAAAATTATAAACATTAAAGGGATAAGTCCAACTATGTGCATGCACTAAACATTGTTGGAAAAAGGAGACAAATTAACTAAAGAAGCTCAGCATCAATTGAATGCCTAAATGATGAAGGTAATGAAGAAGGATATTATGAAGCTCCTTAATGTCAGCATCATATATCTAATCTTGGATAGTAAGTGGATGAGTTCGATGCAAATGGTCTTAAAGAAATTTAGTGTCAATTTTTTCAAATGATAACTATGAGTTGGTACCTATATGTGTGCAAATAAGGTGGAAAATGTATATTAATTATGGAAAGTTGAAATCTACCACTTATAAAGGTCATTTTCCTCTTCCTTTTATTAGTTATATGTAAGAAAGATTAGCTAATCATACTTATTATTGCTTTCTTGTTTTTTAAGTTAAAACCACATCATGATTGCACCAAATGATCATGAAAAAACAATTTTCACATGTCCACTTAGGAGATCTGCTTATTGATGAATACCATTTGGACCTTGTAATGCTCTAGTCATATTTCAAAGGTGTATGGTTAGTATATTTTCTAATTGTATAGAGAATATCATAAAAGGTATTTATGGATGACTTTACTATTCATGTTATTTCAGTTAAGGACATACATGTAAATAAGTCTAAAATAGATATTATTTTTACTTTACCTTACCCTGTAAATATGCGAGAGATTCAATTTTTTCTTGGCCATGTAGGTTTTTATTATAGATTTATCAAGATTTTTCAAAGATAGCTTTGCCCTTATGTAACCTATTATAAATGGATATGCCATTTCAATTTGATGAGGAATGTATGCATTTGACAAGTAGAAGAATCCCTTGACCTCAACGTCGGTAATATAGTTACCAAATTGGGATTTGCCATTTGAGATTATATATAATGCAAGCAATTATGTTGCGAGAGTTGTTTTGGGATAAAAAGTTGGGAAAGCTACTCATGTCATTTATTATGCCTCAAAGACTTTGAATGCAACCCAAATTAATTATTTCATGACTAAAAAAAAACTTTTATCTCTTGTTTTTACTTCAAAAAATTTTTGGTTTTATTTGCTTAACATTAAAGTGATAATTTATTTTAATCATGTAGCTCGCAAGTATCTGCTCTCAAAAAAGGAGGCAAAATCGTGACTTATTAGATAAATTTTATTATTATAAGAGTTTACTTTGGAGATTAGAGATAAGAAAAGAATAAAAAACCCTATGGTAGTTTATTTAAGCAAATTAATGAATCTAATATGATCCATACTTATGATATAGTAAGTTCAAAATAGATTGTACTAGAAAAATCATCTACTATTAATCTTAAAGTTTTAAATTTTATTGTAAAATTAATTATCCCAATAATGTACTCTTGTATAATTTGTAACCTAATACACTTTATGGTCATGAGTTTTGTCATAAGAATATCAACGAGTGACTTGTCTTTAAAATAAAATTGTCTTTTTACAAATTACAAATATTCTTTTACATTTTCTGTTTATGAAATTGTTTTTTTATTGTTGTTAGCAATAGTTGTTTTATAAACATAAGGTTTAACCTATTGTTTTGTTATTATATTTATGATATTACTTCTCTTCCTTACAAATTGAATTTGTAATAATAGTGAACTTACTCATTAATAAAACAAGTTAATATTCATAACACATAAATAAATATTAACTTGTTCATATTATTATAAAGAGTTCAATCAATTGAACAAAACAATTTAAATATGCAAGTGAATTGTAATAGTTACATTATTGTAAATGCTAATAATTAATCAAAAATTAAATTTAATCATAAAACAATCAGAGTACGTAGTAGTTCTCTTTTAAGAAATCATACAATACACTATTATAAGTAATATTATTAATTTTAATAGGCAATTAAATATTTTTAATCAAATATATTTGATATTTTTGGATAAACAAATATACTTAACCAAAATATTAATGTATCTCAATTATATCATTAATTATAGAATAATAATTTACTTTTGAGTAAATCTTAAAGTTCCAATAATTAATAATATTAATTTATCTAATCATTTTTTATCTATAGGTATTTCATTAAAATTATGAATAAATAACTATTTATGTATGTTATTAAATATATTATTTGGCCACTTTGATAACTAATAAACTATAATAATAATGCACGTATGTTAATTCAAACATTCTAATTTGGTTACTTTGATGATAGTCAAACTCTAATCATAATATCTGTATGACATTAAACATATTAGTTTTGTCACTTTGATAACTAACAAATTATAATTTTAATATATGCATATGAAAGTCACTCATTACTCCTTATTATTAAAGACCATAAGAAACAAATTATAGGCTTATAAGATCAATTATGAATTTTATTAAATAAAAAGGTATAAGTAATTCCTTTTCTTATAAAAAATCTGCATTAGACGACATGTAAACACAATTTTAGTGTCCTTCTTAGGCCATCTTTTTAAAAGCAATTTACAATTGTTGTAGTTATAAAACTGTCCTTTTTCACTTTTGTACAAACACAATTCTTTAATTTTGTCTTTAACAATTTCCTGAGCTAAGTTTATTAGTCACCACCATTCCTTATCTCAAGGGCTACCATCATCTCTCATATCAAGGGCCATAGCCTCTTTAAAGAAGAAATTTTATAATTTTTTAATGGCAATACTTAATAGTTAAAAAAAAATATAATTTTTTAAAAATAAAAAAATTATCATCACAAAAGCTACCCTTGTGCTTTAATCCTTAAAAAATGGAATTTTTAATTCCTTACTAAACATTTAAATGGTCTTTTAACAACTCTTAGATGCCAAAACCCAAAACATTAATTACTTTTTTTTTTTTTATAAAGAGGTTTACTCAATAATTGAAAATCAATACTCAAATTCAAAAAAAAATCATAAAACTCAAATGTTCTTTATATAATTAAAATTGAACAATTATAAATTGGATATACACATAATTTATGACCTATAAAAAAATTTAATTTCAAAATTATAAGTTCTAATACTTTTTGTTATGTTTCTTAATAAAAACATTATTATTAAATATTAATCTTTTAAATTTTAAAATTACATATATTTATATTGATAATATCATAAATAATATATATATAAGTTTACAAAAATAAAAAACATCGATACATTTAGAGAATTTGTTTTAATTTAATAACTAATTTTACTCTCTTAATTTTTATTATAATCATATATATTTAGAGTGAATTTTTATATATATTAAAAAAAGGGATTTCATATTTTAAATTAAATATATTAATTAATATTTAAATTACGTTTAAAATTATTGTCCTTAATAATTTAATAATATAATAATATATAAAATTATTTTTCTATTAATTAAGTTATATTATAATTGAACTTTTAATAAAAATATTATTTAACAATATTTTAAAATAACTAATCACAAAATTCTAACATACACATTATGCTAGTGATTTGAACTCTTAATAAAAATATTATTTAAAAATATTTAAAATAACTAATTACAAAATTCTAATATACACATTATGCTAGTGTCTAATCTAGCACTCTGTCTCTAATTGGCATTTTTCTCATATCTAAGCTGTGTGTTTCCCTGCTACTTATGTGTATCACGATTTATTTCGCACAAAATCCTGTGCACATTTATGTCGATCTATTGGCATTTCAAACCTGTAAAGTATCTTTTGCAACGCAGTATACTTTTTTACTTGTTATGGTGTCCCGTGAAGTGCAAGAAAATTAATAACATTTACAGGCTTCTCCGTAGGAGTAAGATGCACACATTAGGAGTTCAAATGAATTTTTGGTGAACGAAATGAAAATTTTGTTGACAACAGAAATTTGAAGGTTTCAGAAAGAAAATTGTTCCGGAAACTATATACTAGTGAACTGAGGTTTGTTGGTTTAGCGGAGACACTGGTTGCATCCTTGAAATTCTGTCTCGGACGCCTAAATATCTCATACGGGTTATATCGCATACGAGTTATATTTTAAATAAAGACAAGTTATATACGATATAATTTTTATATTTTATATTGAATAGAAAGAGAAAAATTTTAAAACATTACACATCTCATCAAACTATTCTTTGAAAAAAAAGTAATCACCTGTGACATAAAGGAGCCTATCGAGTACTTGTGAGGCCAGAGTGTTTTTTTTGGGGGGTTGGAACAAGAGGCCATAGGGTTTTGGGGTTTTTGAGTACATGTTTTGCAAAGGTAGAGGAGGTATACTTTGGTTGTCAAGTGTTGAACCCGAGTAAGGCTTTGAGGAACTTGGGTAGCTCTTGGTCGGCTTTAATATGGGCCCTAGGCCCTTTGCTGCTTTATTTACTTATTGTAGGGGCACAATTTTAATCACGATAGAGCTTCATTCCACCGGCTTATATTTTGGTGTACGAACAGTATCAATCTGGTGGAAAAGATATAAGTCAAAAGTTTGAATGGGATTGTGAAGTTGAATTTGTCACGCTGCTGCTTTTAATAGCACCCTCCCATCTCTCTTTCCCTTTCTAGCTTAATTTACACCAAGATTGATTGCAGAGGATATTTTTTCAATTTAGGTTATCCAGCTAGAACCTATTGTAGATTGCCTACTTTAATAATCTTCGAATAGCTTTATGTCATTTATTTTCCTAGCCTGTTCATCCTTATAATAAAATTATTCTTTTTCCTAGATGAGGTCTGGTTATAAGGAGGCTGCCTGTAGAGTTGCCTGTAAATAGGGGCAGAAAAAAGAAAAAGAAAAGAAAACAGGAGAAAAGGATAAGTGAAGAACTCAACTTGGGCGGTTTGCTTGGTAAGGGTTGATGACTCTTTTGCTACGGATTACAGTCAATTTCTTGAACTGGACGTAAATAACCTCACCTAAGTGTTCTGACTTTGTAGTATCTGAATCAAGATTCATGCAGTATTCAAACCCCAATTCAAATAATTTACGTCATCAAGGCTGCACTGATGTTACAGGTGATAACCGACCGAAAAACAAGAGTCCTTAAAACAAAGTCAAACCCGTGTCTCAGTTGAAGCCGTCTCAATTTTAGGAATACGTATGTAGAATGCCCCTGTCAGATGTAACATATTGAGCTGTTGCTGCTTCAGCTACTCTCATCAACTCAATCTTTTGATGATGCATTTAGTTGGATACACACACGCACACACACATATATATAAAACAAACATGCAATTACGAACGGGAAATAGATTTAGGTGACAAAATATATCACGTCTTCATTATCATGAACATTTTCAAAGATTTGAATGAATTTGTATTCATCTTCACACGCTGGTATTATTTAATCTTAGAAAGAAGCCTATCTCTTAAAAGGTGTCTCTGTGCAGACTCCTACACTATAATGCAGTATTTTTACCGTTATACAGCCTTAGCCTCTCAATAAGAACAAACAGAGACAAGCTTAACAATTACAAAAAGTCTAAGTGAACAATTTATGCTGCCAAAGTGCATATCCAGCTAGTTGGAGAGACGTTTGCCGTAAACTTTGAGCCTGTGATCATCATCATGATCCTGTTAACCTGTAATACCAGATAGAAACCAAACGTTTAACAATATTCCTGTTATAACATGAGGGTAAAAAGCAGTTTCAGCATTTAAAATTTTCACAGATATTTCCCCAATTAATATCAGCTTTTCAGTAACGAGTATAAGGAAGAAGGTAGATGCGCACTCTAGAATATCTTTCCAATAAGAGCCACTGGCTTCATCTTCCAGCACTTTGTCCCAGGCTTCAAAGATGGAGGAAGCAGGCGAACTGATGGAGTAGTTTGATGGGTTAACGTTGCTTTCCGTTTCATTGACAATGGAAACCTCAGGCGAGGCTGAGGCTGATACCAATTTAGGAGGATAGCTTTCTGCTTGGATATTACATCCATAAGAACTGCTCAAGCTGCTGTTCTTCGTATTAAGGTTCCCTATGTCAAGCCTATCCTCAAAGCATGTCCAAGAATTTGTGACAGCTTGGATATCATTGGTTAATTGAGGGGCTACAGAAGGATTCAGAATGTCATGGACTTCTGGGTTTGGTCCCTCAGAGTAGAAGTTTCTTGCAATTGCCCCATTGAGTAATCCTTCAGCTGGGTCAATGTTTAGTGATCCTAAGAGACTGGTGTTCTCTGAGTTTGGAAGTGTGCTTGTGTTCATAATCTGCAGTAGATTTTGCAACAGCTGGAGTTTTGCTAGTTTTGTGACGTCTGCCTGTAACATAAGTAGATTGTTCCAGGGACTCAATTTTGTTGCACCTAGCCACTGAGATAGATTCAGAAGATGAGTGAAATCAGTTCTTGGCCTGTGAGTGTTTGGATCAATTCCCATTTGCAGAAGTTTTCTCCTTATGTGAGTGTTCCAGAAGTTCTTGATTTCATTGTCTGTCCTCCCTGGAAGATGGGCAGCTATCCTTGACCATCTGCAAGTTCATGTGTGAGTGAAAAAGTTTATACCTTTTCAAAACTATATGAGCAAGAACAATTGTTATGAACTGCTAACCAAATTCCAGATTCAGATTTTGGATTCCAAGGCATAGCCTAGTGGTAAGTGGACTGTGGACAGGGTTCAAACCCCTCTATCCTCAATCCGTAAGAACCTAAAAAATAGAGCCTTGCGAGGCAAACCAAAACAAGGGTAAAAGAAAACACGCATACTTGTTTCCAATAACCGAATGGAGGTTGACGATGGTTCGCTCCTCTTCCTCTGTAAATCTTCCTCTCTTGATATCAGGCCTCAGATAATTCGTCCACCGCAACCGGCAACTCTTCCCACACCTGTTCAGCCCTGCAAGCTTTGGGACTCGTTTCCAATTCGAGTGGCCATTTCTGTTAACGTGCTCCATTAGCTTCTCATCTTCTTCTGGCGTCCACGGCCCCTTCTTCAAGTTGACATCAGAACAACATGGAGATCTAACCATCATGCGGAGATGTCAAAATTTTATCAAAAGTGTATCAATACACACGAGAGCGACAAGAAGGTAGGTTCAGAGTTGATATGCTGAGAAAAAGCTGCTTGTATCCAACAAGGAAGCTTTTGCGTTTAACAACTTTCTGAGACATGCCGCTTATATAGATGCAAGGAAGACGTAATCTGGAAGATAATGGCCATTTTCTTTTCCTTTGTGTTGTTATAGAAATCAATGCATAACTTCCAAATCAAGATAATTCGGGGGAAGTCGTGTAGTAATTACAACCGGGGCATTAGTCAACGCAAAAATGCAGAAATGACAATCGAAATTAGGTAGTGCATATGTCATATTTTGGTGAGGTGTGCAAATATTGACGAATTTGTAAGAAAGTGCATTTGACCCTTATTTTTGTTCAAATAATATGAACTCCTTTAGAATTATTATTACTAATTCATATGGTCTAATATCTTTTTGCTCTTCTCGCATGTGACAGACAGACTATATATATATATATATAATCTTTTGGTACGGACAGATATGATGGACTTTGTTTTGGAAATTTGGAGGCAAAAATCCAAAATGGGAATGGGAAAAAAATAGAAACAAAAACAACCAGAGAATGCTTCATAAAAAAATGATAATTGGTTATCAACTTTTGTCAGCATCTCACATTAGTGTCATCCGTGCAGAACATTGTAAAATAATCAAAGATTTGTGATTCTGCAGACATGTAAAGCCGTGACCAGCATGCTGGTGATTTGTCTTAATGTTGTTTGTTTGAAGGATGCCTGTTTTGAGGACTAGACACCTCTCAAATTTACCCATCAAACT
Source organism: Bruguiera gymnorhiza (assembly GCA_020883675.1). NCBI lineage: Eukaryota > Viridiplantae > Streptophyta > Magnoliopsida > Malpighiales > Rhizophoraceae > Bruguiera > Bruguiera gymnorhiza. Next base: position 2,237,626 of record JAIRCJ010000087.1, read on the forward strand.
TGAAATTTGACACCAAAGCACTGTGAGCGTAGAATTATAGAAATGTTATTTACACAAGTGTCTTGGCTTCATACATGCTGGAACCGTGATCTTAGGTTTGGAAACCATTACCTTAAGTAGCTATACAACAATTTTTTTGTCTGTGTAGATAGCAACTCCATAGGATTTTGCTCTGTAACATTATTTTCCTGAAGGCCTGCATTTTCTTTCTTAGTAATTGGCATCCTTTATTGCGTGATTTTATACATTGTTTTGAGATGGAATTTAAAATTAGAAACTAAATATGGGAATTTCATTGTTTCCCTAATGAAGAATATAAAAGTCCGGTAACTCTAATCTGTTGCCATATTAGCAATTTTTCCGGTTAGTCCACATTTCTCCGATAAGAAAGGCTATGAGAGTCATCATTCATCTATTCACACACACACACACACACACACACACACACACAGATACACGGTGTGCTTTCTGTCTCTTTGGTTGGCTATCTTCTCTGAACTATGCTAGCTTGTATATATCTGTATCAAATTTTGAATTGGCACATCATGCATGCAAGATATTTTTAGCCAGCAAACACCCATATAGTTTAAGAGATCCTTGGTCCCTACGAATTCTTCCTACTAATTCAATTATTTCTATAAACCTTAATCCCCTCATCCCATCGGTCATCGTCCTTTTTTTTTTTTTTTGGGTCATTTTCGATCTGCAAGTTGCAGCTATCAATTCAGAAATCCTACTCTTCTACGTTAATGTCTCAAAATGTCAAACAGAATTATATACAATACATATACTGTAGATGGGCTCTAACTGCTCTCTCAGCGCGGCCACTGAGTGGTAGATCACCAATTCACCAAAACTAAACACCTTTACGGCTTGCTATGTAGTTTCTTGAACACCAAGGAAGCAAGGCACTTACGTAATTCCGCAAGTTGTACCACAAATTTTTGAATTATTATTGAAGTCCAACATGAATTAGTTAAGTGATGATCTTATGAGCCGACGGTATGGGGCCTCAATGGTGACAGATTCAATTCTTTTCAATACAAAAGGCAAATTGTATCGAAATCCTGAACTATGAAAAATTTTGTGAAATCTGCACATGAATTTATATACTTCAGAACATGCATGTTTGTTTTATTGCAAAAAAAGAGGTTATATATATATCTTTTTGAGAAGAACAAAGGATGTTGATACTGTACATTTTGGAGGAACTCATCATAATTGTAATCATCATTTTATATTGCTTAATGAATTAGTTATGCAGAAAAAAAAAAATTACGCAAGGGATGAGAATGTCATATAGATTGTGATATTGGAAACAAAGCTAGCTAAGTTGGTCAGAAACGTTAGGTTCTTGTGGGAGCTCGGGAGTTTAAATCCCAACTCCTCCAAATTCCTTACTTTAATTACTATGTAAAAAAGAAAAAAGAAAAAAAGCTGGTGATATTGCATTCAAAAAAGAGAAAGAAGCTGCCTGGGGAGTAAAGAAGGTGTTTCGAAATATATTTTCTATTAACTCTTGTAACCAGGTATCCAATCTGATTGATCATGACAATATTGCTGCATGGCATACAAATTCTTCAACCCATTATCCATATTAGGTTAGTTTTAGTCCTTTTTTCCCCTTATTCAAAAAACACCACCATTTCGTCTCTATAATAATTTTAGACTATGCATTCCTAGTTGACCTTTTCTCTGTTTCAGAACACCTAACCGATGACCAATACACAACTAATTATTAATTTAGTAAGCAAATAAGAATTTTACCGTGGTCGCCAAAAGATTGCGAGATTTGGTCTTCCAAAAGATTTCATACCAAATAAACAAATTCCAAAATATTCTGTACGTGTTTCTATCAAATTAAAGATCATATCTTCTTTTTTTTTTTTTTTTTAAAAAAAAGGGGGGGAGCACTCAAAACTCCTATGTAAATTTTTAGAAGAGCTAAAAAAAAAGAAAAAATACACAAGATTACCTTTATTTCTCAAAAAAAAAAAAGGGTTGTTTTTGCAGTTTAAGTTTGTCGTGTCCATATTATAATGAATTAAATTTACTGTTATATTAAGATTTTCAAAGTGAATACCGCATCTAATGGAAATAAAAACATGTTGCTTCAAAGCAAAAAAGAATTTTCAACCTCAATCTTCTTAGAGACGGTTGAACCGCCGGGGATGAATTATTAAGAATGACTGTTTTGCAGGTTCTCGGTATCTTACATGGCTTTTCCTTTTTGTTTTTTAACCTCAAGTATGCCAAAGATCACCAGTAATTTAAACAAAGTTCACGCATTAATTCACAAACCCCAGTTAACACGTTAAACTATCTGTCAAGAAAAACATTGACAGTACACACACGCTCACAAAACACATGCATGTACTTTTTTTTCAATAAAAGTAGATGGATGGGCAGAGCATTCGGACGGGCCTCAAACGCGGTGACGTGGTCGGCATTCAAAAAGCCAACAATTGTAGCTTACGTGCACAATGAAGTTCTCACAAGGGTGTTTCGTTCAGCTAATTTTTATTTGGCCCCTCGCTTGATGTGCCAGGGAAATGGAATGGGTCCGGGTTCGCTCGGTACAGGAACCGAGGGGGGCTGGGTTTTAATTATTGTGTAAAAAAGAAAAAAAAATAGTGTCTTTTAGAGTTTTTTTTAAAATTATTTTTATTTTTATTTTTAAGGTTTTAATTTTTAATTTTAAAAAGATGTGTATGAAATGGACGAAACTCTTAAATAAATCTCTTAAAGCCCTGACATTGCAGGTGTAGCCCACGACTAAATTCAAATATGTAAATAAATATAAACAATGTATATCAAATATTTTTTTGGTAACGTTTTGCATATTTATCTTATTTATTTAGGCATTTAACATCATATATTTTTTACTCAAGTTGTACGGAGGTCCGTACAAAATCCATGCCCGCCATGTGCGTTGGAGGCCCCAGACCAGTCCATCTGCTTCTATTAACTCTTTTTCAAATAGATAAAATGTATGGCCAATGCTAACCATCCATTTAAGGGTTCAATGGCTGAGATGGTTTGAACCTGGCCGTCAACATTTCTACTGATGCCATCTTGGTAATGACTTGAGAGGAGTCCAGTCCGCAGGATAATGAAACTGCATATAGCATCTAACTAGAAATACTTTTGTCAGTTGTCACTCTGAATGCTTTGGACTTGGTTGATCCTTGAGGGCAAGAATCAGAATCTTTTGTACGACTGTGCTCTAATTGACTTCTACTTCTGGATTTTTAAAATAGAACCATGGAAATGTACTCATCAACACCCTCAAAACCAGAGAGTTATCAAAGCATAACACCAGAAAAAAAGAAAAAGAAAGCAAAACTTATTATTATGGTATACAAAGTACCTTAGCATTTGTGATGATGATTATCTTCATTTAACCCCCAGATAGAAACAAGTATTCAATACATTAAATCCAAACATATATGGTGAAAAGAAGAAAAAGGATGTAGCAAGCACCATGCCTGAATAATTATGGCACCCTGTTATTCTTGTCATCATTGATGCTGTTGCTGTTGTTCTTGTTGTTGTTGTTGAAGATTGATTAACTTAAAATATGCTCCATTTTGGTTCTCCACCAGACTAGAATGATTCCCTTGCTCTACAACTTTCCCATCTTGTATAACTGATATCTGATCTGCATTTTTTATGGTGGACAACCTATGCGCCACCATGACTGTCGTCCGTTTCCTCATCAGCCTGTCTAGAGCTTGTTGCACGATTCGCTCCGACTCCACATCTAGAGCACTAGTGGCTTCATCTAATAGCAATATTTCTGGGTTCTTTAGGACAGCTCGGGCAATGGCTACTCTTTGCTTTTGGCCACCAGAAAGTTGAACCCCTCGTTCGCCAACCTTAGTTGAGTAGCCCTCGGGGAGGGCACTGATGAAACTATGAGCATTAGCAAGCTTAGCTGCTTCAATCACTTCTCCTTCAGAGGCTCCTTCCTTTCCATACAAAATGTTTTCATAGATTGATGTTCCAAAAAGAGCTGGCTCTTGCTGGACTAGGCCAATATGTTTCCGAAGAGACTTCAGCTTCAGTTTCTTGATGTCTTTCCCTGTGCAAATGCCATGAAATGCTATTAAGGCCAATAATTTAAAGACAACGAATATATGCATGAATCAAACAGAAACAGTTCAGAACCATGCTTTGTTAATAACATACCAGCCTTGATTTGATGTTTGAAGAAACACAGATATAAAAAACCAAAAATGCAGGTAATGAATGTTGTTTTTCAGATTGTCAAAGCATTTCTAAAATGGTTCTGGTTCATCTACTTGGACATGGAAACATATATAAATTCCTTTCAATGACATCAAAACTACCAGATGATATTGTTGGCAAAACCTCCAAAGAACTGGCAATTTTTCTGAATGGAACAAAAATGAAAATTGTGCATATATAATCATAAGTGATAGAAAGCTTGGCTCAAAAGGACTTACCATCAATCATCACTTTACCAGCTGTTGGTTCATAGAACCGAAGTATAAGTGCAAGAACAGAGCTTTTACCGGAACCACTCTGCCCTACTAAAGCCATACTCTTTCCTGAATGTACTCTAATGTTGAAGTCTTTGAAAATCATTACATCTGGCCTTGAAGGATAGCTAAATTGGATATCTTTTAGCTCAATTGTGCCCTCCACATTCATCAACTCTTCACCAACGTCCCCCGGTACAGGTGTTTTTCGGTCCATCACCTCAAAGAGAGACATCACCATTTGATTCCCTTTCAGAAGATCTGGGATTAATGCCAGCGTTTCACCCATGGCTAATGCAGTGATAATCAAAACCATAAATGACTTCATGACTGATTTGAAGCTAGCAAGTCCCTTTCCCATCAGAACAGAACCGTACCTGACCAGCGTTAAACGAGAGTAAGAATTGCAATTTGCTCCAATGTTATTTCCCTTTTTGAAAGGAGTAATCCATTGGTTTTGCAAAGTCAGACACATTAAAATGACCAGTAGTATGCTCAAATAAGATGAGGCAAGAATAAAGCTACATACCATAAGGCAAGCCCATATGATGAAAAGATGAAGAATTGGGAAATGCCATAGAATATGCCTGCAATCTGACCACGATTGAATGAGCGCCTGGAAGGTTCCACAAGCTCTTCGGCATAAAGGTTAAGGACCTTCTGTTCAGCACAGAATGCTGCAACAGTGCGGATGTTACTCACAGCCTCACCAGCCAGCATGTTAGCCTTTAGGTATGCCTTACTCAAGTTGCCGCCATAACCTTGCATGAAGAATCTCTGGTATTTATAGGAAGAACTATTAGTAGAAATACAAATGAAAAAAATTTCTTGTATACTTTCTAATTTTGGAGTTCTAATTTTAGAGAGAAAGGATACCTCACTGATATGGCCGCTGATGATCAGTGGATACATAGCTATCACAACAAGGGTGATTCTCCAGTTTAAGATGAAGGCGATGATAAATGAGGCAACAACAAGACCTACATTCTGTAGGAGAACTGTTGATCGATCAACTACTATAGCCCGTAGCAAAGTCACATCACTCTCCAGACGTGATGACAGCATGGAACTCGTGTTGTTGAAGTCATCAAACCATCCAATTTCATTTTTCAAAATGGCTGCATTCAAAGATGGCACAGCGATGCAGGGGAAAAAGAAAAGTCTCAGAGAAGAACATTTCAGTGTTGATGGAGAATTTAGAGGTTCATGGGAAAAAGTTCACTTTATTGGGGGCGAAAAATGTCAGAATATTGTTGCATTGCACACATCAAAGCTGTTATGACACAAGTTGAGAAAAGGGATTGCAACAGATAATTGAACCAAAACCATCTTAAAATTGCCATATGTATTCAGTAGGAACCAGCATTACTGAATAATAGTAGAACAAAATCACATATTCAATTGAGCAGTTGCTGAAAATGCATGAGATAGAACCATATCAACCTGATGTTCTAAATGCTTAAAGGAGATTAAGGCAAGCAGTAAAAAATTAAAAATAATAGATTGTGTGAAACCAAAAATTACCCGAGAACATCCTTTCTCTCACTCGAAGTGTGAGTCGCGATCCCATGATTCCAAAACAGAGATGCTCAATAGAATGGACCATTACAGTAATTACTGAAGCACAGCAAAAGAGGATTGCGATCTTCTTTATCTCTTGGCAAGTTGTTTCCCAGTCCATGTAGAAGGCTACAAGAGCCTGAGAAATTCCAAGTGCAAAAAGTGGCATCTGGGCTCCGGCAATGAAAGCTCCAATGGTGCCCATGACCCCATAAAACCAATCAGGTGCTACCATTGAATAGATTCTTTTGGCCGAAACATGTCTTGCCTTGATGGGCTCCATTCCATCAGCACCAGCACAACTTATCGAATCTTTTTCAGAACGAAAACTTGTACCAAAGCTTGTTCTATTGCGGGATAACTCTCGAGAATACTTTATGCTAAAATAGGAAAAAAAAAAAGAAATAATGACATAAAAAGCTAGAGATTTCTGGGAATATTAGTGCATGGTGCATATATCTTTATATCACCTTGTTACCATTTCAGAATTCCCCGTCCTATAGAACGAAAACTCTCTCATTAAACTTGGGGTCTAAACAAACTCCAGCGAATTGATTAGTAATTAGAGTGTTCTAGAAGAAAAGCTTGACCTAACCAACAAGAGTTACATCGTGGTTACCAGCAAACAACTCTGTCACAGCAATTCTGCCACAAATGAAATTTGAGGAGGGAAAACATTTTTCCTTAAAATAAACTCCTACCTAATGAAATTTCTTCATTTTGCAGGATAAGCTACTCTGTTGGCAATATAATGATTTTTAAACCATGCTTGCCACCAAGGTTTATCTAATGTTATGACTTCCCAATCTTCGTAATCTGTACAAGAATTCATGTATGTTATCATAATTCAACAAGAATTTTGTCAAAAACTGTAGACTTAAGTTTCTTGCAACCCCAGTTCGTGTTCCTGTATCATTGTACTATTTTCCTGTAACAAAGGGCATGATGCTTCAAACAACCGCAGAGAAGCCTTTCAAAACATGCTGGTTGTGTTATCTGTTTCCTAGAGCTATCTACTTCAAATGCCCAATATTCATAAATATTTCCCAATCCCTGTTAGACGCAATGAAGCATTTCAACATTTTAACCCAAAGAGAAGCCTATGAATACTGATAAAATTACCTGAGGGGCCTTCCCATTGTAGGACCCAGCGAGGGGTGGCGCTGCAAGTTTACTGCCTCCTGGAGATGGATAAGTGATGAGTAGGCACTGGTTGGGTTTGAGATGAGCTCATCATGGCTCCCAAATTCTACTATCTTCCCTTCTTGAACAACAGCAATCGCATCTGCATTCCTAATGGTGGAGAGCCGATGGGCCACAACCACAGTAGTTCTTCCTACCATGGCACGATCAAGTGCCTCTTGGACACTTTTCTCAGACTCAGCATCAAGAGCACTTGTAGCTTCATCTAACAAAAGTATAGATGGATTTTTCACAACCGCCCGCGATATTGCTATTCTTTGCTTTTGCCCTCCTGATAGCTGTACTCCTCTCTCACCAACCTGCACTTATACAATAAAATAATTTCTTGATGTGAAACTGCTTCCTCAACATCTCCTAAGGATTCATGCTAAAGTTTCTTCAGGAAATACTGTTCTTTAAAGGCAATTTGCTTTCCAATCACTATTAAAGTGAATCCTTGAGTAAGAAATTTGTATCTTTGCTTCTGTGGAAAGAAATTACTCAAGTTGGTACAGTTAATCAAATGCACTTTCAACTTCTATTTTGCTTCTGGTCATCTCCATTTAATACCAAGAACATGAAAGCAAAGTAAGGTTCAAATTGTGCAAGGACAACTTATGCATTTGAAAAATTACAGAAGTGGAAACAAACCAAATGGGCTAACCATAGAAGCTGAATCAAGCATGGTACTGCAAGTAGTGTGTCACAAATTAAGAGTTCAAAGCAAGTGCAATAGGCAAGTACAAAAAGATTAATTAGTGAATATAGAGCTGAGTTTCATGCACTTATATATACAATCATTCACACACCCACGCACATACATATATATGCACATGTATATATAGGTTTGAGACAGGCTCTCTGTAAAAACTTGATTGAGTTTGCATATGTACCCTCTCAGAGGCTACAACGTTGGAGCTTTTGTGCACAGGGAGAGAGAAACAGAGATTTTCTACCTGAGTTTCAAATCTGTCAGGTAGGTTGTTGATAAAAGACAAAGCTTCTGAAAGCTTAGCAGCACGTGTGATTTCATCAAGTGTGGCATCATCTTTTCCATACAGAATGTTCTCCCTTATACTCGTTGCAAATAAGGCAGGCTCTTGATTAACTAGCCCAATTTGCTGCCTAAGCCATTTAAGGTCAAGGTCCCTAACATCGTTCCCATCTAAAAGTATCCCTCCAGATAAGGGCTCATAGAATCGTTCAATCAATGATATGACTGTACTCTTTCCAGACCCACTTCCCCCAACAAGAGCTACAACCTTCCCAGAAGGAATGTCAAAGCATAGTTTATTGAAAATCAATACATCAGGACGAGATGGGTAACTAAAAGACACATCTTTGAACTCAATGTGACCCTCCAATGTATTTATTTTTCTGCCAGTTTTGGAGCTGGCCTTGCTCACTGTGTTCCTCTCTATCATCTGAAAAATAGGGTAGGCTGCTGCCTTTGCTCGGACAAATGCAGAAATATCTGGTGCTGCCTGCCCCAGTGACCTGAAAAGCAATAACATAAATGATTTTTCCTTTGACAGTGCAGCTATGGAAACATCAGACACAATTGCACGGATGTTTTCTAGACTAAGAATATGGACAGAAAATTACTCAAGCACTCTGTTGAAATTTACTAGTTTCAACTGCAATCACAAGTATAATGTTGAAATCCTTTTTTTTTTTTTTTTCAATAAAACAATCAGAATTATTGCCATTTTACAATCATTATTGTCAAAACTAGTCTATTCAGATTCATGAGAAACAAATGCAGATCAACATGGCATCGGGTGTTAAAGAAAGGAGAGTTACCCAATGAAAGATTAAAGCTGCCATGAACAGAATCAAAAGTGAAGGACTTACAGGCCGGCAATGACAACATTGAGCATGGTTGTGAAAGACTCGCCTCCATTGGCAATTCCCTTATGGACAACTTTGCTAGTGAACCACACGAGCAATGCCCATGACAGGAAAAGGACACAGTGCATTGTCCCCAGACCCAGACCCTTTGCAAGGCCTGCCTTTTTCCCATACTGATATGTGTTCCTTAGTGCCTCTCTGTATGATTTCACTGCTCTTTCTTCTCCTGCAAATGCTTGCACTGTTCTAACATTTCCAATCACCTGAAAGTTAAATCCAAGGTTGAAAACATTAAAAAGGCATGTTACCTTGATTCTAGGAATTAAATCCAACCAAGTTACAGCATAGTTGAAATAAATAGCATAGCTCAAGTGGTCCTCCTCTATCATCACTTTATCTTATTTCATTTCATTAAAAAGCTCATTAAATCATGATATATACTAGAAGAATGTCAAAATCTCTTTGTAGAATTAAAACTTAAAAACTTCAAAAATAAAAATATAAGTTTGTAATCATTGGAACGTCCCTAAGGAACAAAGTGATCCTTTTTCTAGTTAGGAAGGAAGAGAGACCAAAGAACAATGTTTATAATATAGAATGAAAATCTCCGGGGCAAAAGACATAATTGTAGCTTTGTGGCTTATCGTAAGTCTAAAGGTGATGATGCTAACATGATACTAACACAATTAAATATTTTCTTTTATATTTAAATCTAACCAAAAAAAAATCACTAAATATGAAGTATCAACGATAAAATGTACAATAAATCTAATAAAATATGTAATTAGTGGATAAAAAGTACAATAATTTATTATCACACATATTGTTATACTTAATGCATTTTATTATTGTTATTACCTCTTCTTTTTTTTTCTTTTTTGCAGAAAACTTAATTTATTTTTTAAAAAAAAAGGAAATTTTTTAATGAAATCGATGTTATATCTAATGAGTTGAGAAGTAATTCATATGGTCCAAAAGGTTGGGGAGACGCCCCGTATTATATGCCTGAAAATGTAATTACTTCTACACGAGCAGGGACCCTCTTGAACGCCATGGACAATGTCAGGCGGCAAAATGTAAATCAACATAAATAACTCGTTGAAAATTCGACTTGATGTAATTTACATCTATTAAAAAATTCAGTGACCCGTAACACCTAAAATTTTAATGATTTAAAATTGAATATATTTAAAATTCACATCTGTTGAATTCTAAAAATAAACTAACTCAATCTCCCTTTGACCCGTTGGTCCACCGCCCTTGCATTCCCGCAGTTGCCTGAGCCCCACAATACGGGCAGGGGCACGGAGAATTATATAAATCTGATATATGGATTGAACAGATAGAAATAGGATCGCAGCGTTTTTATTTTTCATTTAAAAAACATATATTATAGATATATTCATAATTATACTTATAAATTAAAATCAAGAGTAAGTCGTAATATTCTCATTTAATTTTTTTTATAAAAAATTTATTATTTAAACAATAGTAAATTTAAATAATTTTTTATATCAAAAATTAGTGTTAACAAATTTAAAATTTAATATTATTTTTCGTTGTGAATTTCAAACTTTTTATCAAAATAGATCGTAACAAAGAAATTTAAATTCAAATTAACAAAAAAATATATTAAATTACTAATAAAATTACTATCTCAAAAAGTAAATCACGGGCATTTTTCACTTTGGGTTTTAAGATTATCCCGTGGGCTTTAAGATACTTAATCTCCTTCAATATAGTTAGATGCACAACCCGTAGCCTATGTTACTGTCATGGCCCAAGGGCATAGATAATTGGGTAGATTAGGCCCCTCAATATTAATTAGTAACAATGCAAGATTCATTTGAAACTTTGAAATATTTTTCTTAAAAAATCATTCTTGCCCTTACTGAAAATTTACAATTATCCCCACTGAATATGAAATAAGATTTCTTTAAGATAAACAAGATTACCTACAAAAATGTTTTCTAAATTCAGAGTTTTGAACTTTCTTCAATAATCTTTACATACTATTTATGTTGTCTTCTCTTACTTTGTTTTTTAAGCTTAATTTATTTATCTTTTTCCAAACATTCAAAGAAAAGAAAAATGGATACTCATGAAATTGAGAATTTTTGAGTTTATTATTTAGCTAAAAAAATATAAGACTATAAATATTTTTTTAGAAACTATTTCTTTGAATTTTTAGTTTTTAATTTATCCTGAAGTTAAAAATTCTTAATCCATATTCTAATTAGAAAAATAGCGAAATTGAAAAATCAGATAATCTCGGTGCTTTATTTACTAAGATTCTATATTAAGTTTTATGTTTTCTTAATTTAACTCTAACAATATTTTGTCTGAATAAAAATGCATATTTGTTTACTTATACTACCTTTTTTCTTTGGTGTGTATATGACATATTTTCTATGTGTATTAGCATGTAAATATATATTGCCCGACTCACTAAAATCTCTGGATCCGTCACTGAACTTAAAAAATACTCTGTGTGTCATGGGAAATTTCCACTTTATGTTGACTTTTTGAAAGACATTCCCAATTTCGTAAAATGATTAAAGGGATCATGAGAAGATAATATGTTGGGCCAATTAAAGAATTCCTTCTCCAGATGAAAGAATAAAAAGCTATCAATTAATTTTGACAGGATTACTAATGCAGTTGATTTCGCGGATGAAAGTCTCGAGTTGGGAAATGAGGGGAGCCAATTGGATAAAAAGCTATCAATTAATTTTGACAGGATTACTAATGCAGTTGATTTCGCGGATGAAAGTCTCGAGTTGGGAAATGAGGGGAGCCAATTGGATAAAAAAAACAAAAAAGAAAAAAAAGAAAAGAAAAGAAAAGGTTGATCAAAAGATGAAAGGGTTACTTGTGAGAGCAGTAGAAAGTCTTACCTCCTCAGCAATTTCGCCAGCTTTGACATAAGATTTGCGAACTCTTGCAATGAGGCCAATGGTGGCATAGGCGTATAAGCCACCGGCGAGCGCAATTAATGGGACAATAGACAGTGTCACCAGGCTGATTTGCCACACCCTCACAAAACCAATTGTAAAGCCAGCCAGAAATCGGCTTACATAGTGGATGAAGTTCCCCGCCTGCATCCAACCACCAATTTTCAAGTTGAGAATATTCAGTAACTTCAATCAAGTTAAATGCGGAAGTTTGCTAATCCCATTTGTCCACCCAATGGATTTTATATATCTATCTATCTATATATATATATATATATATAGAGAGAGAGAGAGAGAGAGAGAGAGAGAGAGAGATATTGTTTTTGCCAAGTAAAATAAGGTTATTAAATATTTTAACAAACATTGGAATTTATAACATTTAGCATTACAATAAACGAACTAGAAAAGAGACACCAAGCAATTCCAACGACCCAACCGGCCTATAAATGCTACTGGCTTCCATTATTCTCTTTCTTGGGCATGAACCAAAATTAATGCTACAACTAGACACCTCATTTAAATTTTTGGTGTAGAAACAAACAATAATTAATAAAAACAGCTGTAAGTGTAACTTTCAACTTAACAATTTTCTTGACATGGGAATATTGGAATTCATGATCCTATGTACAAAACCCGTGCCTCACCGTCTTGACCTTGAAGCCACTCACTCTTTTTCTTTTAGTTGTTTAAATTTTTATCGAATTTTAATGAGAATATTGCGAAATCTTCTTAATTAAATCAAAGAAAATAACGATTCAAAACCATCAATATTGGAAAATCTTTTTTTTTTATTTTTTTGAAGAATTGAAAATCTCTAACTTTTGAATGAAAAAAAGTCCCTATTCTTTCCAACAACGGATACAGAAAGCACCGAAAAAACAACCTTCGAAAAAAATAAATAAAAAAAAACAGTTCTTTTTGAGAAAAAAATTGGAAAAAATAGAAATGAAATTTGGAAAAATGTAACAAATTTGTGAAATTACCTTCTCAGAGATGGCATCCTGTACAACAATGATATCGCTTGTAATTGCAGCTATGACCTCTCCAGTTGATGCTTCAGTGTCAAATAAACTTATGTCTTGATTCAACATGGACCTTAGATATGCCATTCTCATCTTTGCTGCTTGCCGTTCTCCGGTATGCATCCAACATGCCACCTCTGAAAAATATCATTGTCTCCATTAATATTTTAGCCATTTAAACAAAAATTATGTAAATAAATAATTATAATTAAATGGGTTGATGGGATTCAAAGTATTTTTCCTTACCTATCCATGACGAGAATAATATTACCACACTGAGATACAGAAAATCCAGTGAGTACTGAAAGCAAAACATGAAACAAAAAATCAGTCATATACTATCCACAATCCATCCGCAATAAATTAAGCTGGATGAAAACCGAAAGAAGACCCCCATAGGAAAGGGAGGCAAAACTACATGGCCAATCACCAAAACAGTCAATTTGGGGGAGGAACGGGGAAAAGCCAAGAATTGGGGGGAGGGGGGCGCCACAAAATGCTCACAAACTTAACTTGCATTGACAGATAGGAATTAGGAAATTTAAGATATATACATATAATTGTACACATACCTTGGCAACTCTGTGAGAAGCCTGTTTAGGGAAGAGATAAGCCATTCCAATGATGTTTATCAACTTCCCAAAGAAAATGAAGAACACAGGCACTGAAGCTCCGTGAGCAATGGCACCAATGGATCCCAACCCCATCAAGACATAGTCATAAAAATCGGCAAAAGCAAACAACTTTATAGTAGGAACTTTCTGCTGCTTCTGTCTCCCTTCTTTCTTCTTCTCACTCATGGCATCCGCAGTCTCTTCTTTGGATGAAAATGAACTCATCTCTGCTGCCTGCCTGAATTTTGGCCCAAGAATGCAAAAGGGTATAGTTCAAAGAAAATAAAAATCGAGAACTAATGTTGAGGAATTTAAGCTAGCTTTGGAAGATAGATAGACGTTTATGAGGAGGAGGAGGAGGAGGAGGAGGGTTTTGTACAATTAATGAGGCGGTTCGGGAGAGAGGAAGTGATAGGTGGTAGATGGTGGTCATTTAGTGCAGACTAAACAATTATCCTGGTTGACCATATATATATTAAACTGATCCTGTGATTGACAGTTGGGGATATAATGGCTCGACGTAATGTCTATGCATGTTCACCATGGTCATGGTAAGGAGAGAGAGAGAGAGAGAGAATGTCACCAGTTTCCTCTTGCGATTTAAGACATTGCTTGCTGATTTGATTTTCTTTCTTTCATACACAGCCACGTACCTACAATGTTTGCACACCATGTTAAGCTAAAATTCTCTCTTTCACACTCACACATCACATCACATCACACACATGCGTGTGTCATATAAAGATTTCCGGTAATTAGTGTGCACATCACACACTAACGAAGTTTGAGTATCGAAGAATACTGTAATCGTCTCTAAGATTAATTTTTAGAATTTGAACCCCAATTGGAGCTATGTAAAAAATAAAATAAAATAAAATAACTGTTAATTTATATTAAAAGACTGAGGGTATTATGTGTTTTTTAGTAATTTAATCGGTTATTTTTCTATTTTAATGATATTGGGCGATGCAGTGACTTGGTTGAAAGCGTCAATTCATTTGCTGTTTTCACTTTAAACTGCAATTCACAATTATTGCTGCCATATATTGCATTTGTTCAATTGCTTAGGTGAAATTTCAAATTAAAAGAAAAGGCTGCATCTTTGTTCAGGAATACCCTTGGAAGTGTCATTAAAGAGTGAAAAAGAAGAGGCAGTAAATACAATAGAGTGAGCACTTAATGCTTTGAACCCCGCTGCTACAAGGACGAGCTCTTGTAGACAGGGTGCAAATAAGGCGTGGGTCTCATCTATATTTTATTTTTTTTGAAAAAATATATAATTTATATATAATTAAAATATACGTACGAACAAATATCAATTTTATACATAGAAGACATTTTAATAGTTGTTTGTACATTATAACTTATTTATTTATACATTCTAATTCCAATTCAACTGTATGTAAATTATATATATATATAGATTAAAAAAAGAAAAAACAAAGTGGAAGGGAAGTCCATGATGTCTCTGTCTCCCTACCCGGTACTCTTAATTTTTCCCTAAGGCTTTTCTAGAAAGTTTCCCACGGCAACTTTTAACTAGGAGCACCGATACATCATTTAAAGAAGCTTGGTTTGGTGAGTTTTTCACAGTAAAAATTGAGCTATCTTTGTTTTATTATTTTTATTTTTATTTTTATTTTTTGATAAGTCAAAATTGCTTAATAGAGCAAGTTGTTACGAGAGCAGCCCTTAAGCCAATTAGACACCAATGTAAAAGCACTCCGGCTAGACAAAAAATGAACTGAGAAAAAGAAGGGAATATGTCCCTGTGATCAGTGATCGGTAAGACTGCTCGCCGGGTGATGATCATTTATGAACTCAATTAAAGTCCATTAGAACTTTCAAATCTTAGAGTGTATATAACGGCGTTTTGAAAAATAAATAGGATAGGTCTGTCCAACCGGCCAAATTAAGAATCGGCCAAGCTACTTTGGTTCATCCCAAGAAACCAAGAGAGTCAAAATCAAATTAATCGGCTAAAAATCAAGAGAGTCGGTCTAATTCATAGTTAGACTAGTCTTAATTTTAAAATACCAAAATTATTACAAGTGCACACCTAAATTTTGTTTGACTAATAATTGAGTTATAATTTTTTTAAAATTTAAAACTGATTGATAAATTTAATCTAAATTTTTAATTTTATTATTTAAACTAAAATTTAATACATCAATTCCTTTTATAAATTTTTTCTTTTTTTGAGAACCTTTAAATTTAACTACTAAAAATGATTTTTAATTATAATTTATCATATTTAATTATTATTAAATACCGATTCAATTAAATCAAATTTTATTTAATCTGTAATATTTTATCTTATTTTTCAAAATATTTTTTATCGTGGACTTAGTTGAGAACGTTAATTTCAAATATGAACCTATATCTCTTCTCTTGTTGATTGTATTCTTTATGTTTTTATGTTTCAATTTTAACAAACTAAGTATTGGCGACTTCAATGGTAAAATGACTCCACATCCAACTATCGATTTTGCCAATTGGGGTCAATAGTACGAGAAATTAAGCATTTGTCTTGAGTGCTTAAGCCGGGTAATTTTGCATTATGTTGTACAGGGTACACAAGTCACGATTGTTCGTCTTATTCAATAGTATATGCACACTAGTGTTGCACATGAAAAAGATATTAGAAGAAGAGTGTCAAGCTCCAGCATGACATTCTTTGATTATTTTTTGAAGTAATCAAGGTAAGTTATGAGGGGAATCTATCGCTTTCTTTGTTTTTGAATTTTGTTTCAACTAAAAATGATTAAAATCAAACAAGAGGCCATAGCGTTCAAACTCAACTTGAAAACTGAGAGAAAGGTCCACGGCAAGATCACCGACGTTACGGGATTTTGTTAATTTGCGTCACCATATATTCAATTTTGATCAATTCAGATCATAAACTTTTGAAGAATTGCCAAAATAAGTAATTCGTTGACTGGTCAATTAAAGAGTCGACACCATAAATAGTCGCGTTTTCCAATGCATCGGCGTCAAGCGGACGACGGGCGCTTTATTAATGGAATCGGATGGCTGACTTTTGATTTTTGTCCTCTCGAAAGCAGGCGGTCGGAATCGTTCGCATTAATAGTTAGTGACCAATCTGACAAAATCCACAAAATGGATTAGAGTAGTAGCCCTGTACTAGATAGAGATGGCAAAGATTGTCACCTTCGTGAGATCTATCCTGACGCGGGCGAAACCAAAAGAAATGATCAGAGATATGGGTGGGGGATCTCTGCTTATCCTGTTTTTGAATAGGAATGGTATTCTTAATTCCTGTCCTAACTCCCTCCCCAAATCTGTCCGGATTTGATAATTTAACATTTTTAATTATCAAAGAAACTCTGATTTGCTTCCCACCAAAATAGATTATACATGGCTTATCTCACCATCGACTCAAGATGCTGGTACTAGCCAATTTGCTACTTCTGCTTTTTCCTTCGGCCCATTGCTGGGATTGAGCAGCTAACCCCACTCCAACTGTAGCAAGTTCTACCGTTTCTCTATTGCAGCAAAAATGCTCTTTGTTTTTATTTTATGCTTTCTGTTTCAGTAGGAGTCCACCCAGTTCCTGTTGGAAATTGACACAGGTCTTGAAGTTTAAGCTGTCCAACTCATTCCTACTGCGTTCCCTATTGTATTGCATGTTCAATGTCATGGTTAGAGCTGGAGCCAGTGTTTAGACCAAGCCTTGCTTGTATTTTGGGTTAACTAGTGTGTTTACAAGTTGGTTAGAAAGTACGTGTTGAACCATGCAATTTTGTCAGAAATGCTGTCACAAATGGTTTCTCTCTCTCTTTTTCTTTTTATTCAAAAGATACCAGTGCATTGAATGATCACGAGGGACCTGTGAAAATCTGCTTTTCCTGTCTTTATGAGCTTTTTAGATCTTATTGACTCATCAATTTCGTCCTGTAATTTTACTCCTTTAAAATTCGAAATCTGATCTTCAGAGTTCATCTATTATGGCGGCAATTATTCTGTAATTTCCTATAGCTGCATTTTCTGCGGCTCATCATCTTGCTGCTCTTTTAGTCGGGTAGAAACTCTCGTATCTACGGCACTCCCAATTTTTACGGCTCTCAGTATTTCGCTACACTCATTTTTCTACTGCAATTCAAACCCCATTACTTTATTTGGGTTATTATATTACTTGTATACTAGGGGACATTTGCTAGACATTACAACGCTGAACTGGAAATAAATAAACCTATGCATTAATACTACATTGAACAAAATACATGACTAATGGGTGGAGGCTTTTGTACTTATAACAAATGTTTTGATAGAAATGGATATGTTGTCATCTTAGCCTGATTTTCATCTCTCATTTATATTTATATATCTAATGATTAAATGAAGCATAAAAAAAAAAAAAGGTAGCTCACCTTTCATAGAAAAACTTTGTCTAATTTATCTCTGCTACACTTTTCAGTTTATGCACCAATAGGACCCTCATTTGTCCTTCAAATAGTATCATTTTAAAGGTCAAAATCTGGTTTCATATTGCTCATTTTTTGCCGCATTATTGCTTCAGCTATGTTTTCAATTTTCGCATTTTTTTCAACCAAAATTAGTTTCAAATCTGGTATAAAATCCATAAACATTGAAGTTGCACATGCAACACTCTTGTCATAAAAAAGCAGTCTCAAATTTGATATGCAAGCTACTTAGGTTGCACATGCAACACTCTTTAATTAAAGATCATTTTGCCCTCCATGGCTTCAGGAGGAGCAAAACAAAGAAGATTAAATCAATTTCTCATCTGCCTCCAATATGCACTGGAGTGGAATCAAGTCAAGTTCATAATTGAAGCATCAAGGAGATGCGTTTAAAATTGATGCATGACATTGCTCTTGAAGTATAAGCTGTCCATCTCATTCCTATTGCATTCTCTATTCTATCTCATGTTCAATGCTACGATTAGAACTAAAGCTAGTGTTTAGAATGAGCTTTGCTTGTATTTTGGGTTAACTAGCATATTTAAAAGTTAGAAAATCTGTCTTGAGTCATGTAATTCAATACAAAATGCTGTCAAACTATAAAACCTACTTTAAGCTATCATCATGCACGAAAAAACATAGTTTATGGAATGTTATACCCCTATTTTGTTTGCCTCATTTGCTTACTTTTGTGTAAGATTAATTTTGTAAACTTAAGTCACAAATTGTTATTTGAACGTAAAAAGGTAAATAAAACAATAAGAAAAATAAAAAAAATGCTATCATCATGCACGAAAAACATAGTTTATTTAATATTGTATTCTTATTTTGTTTGTTTTATTTACTCACTTTTACATAAAATTAATTTTTAAATTTAAATAGCAAATTATTATTTAGATGTAAATAAATAAATAAATTAATAAGAAAAATAAAAAAAAGAATAAAAATAATAATAATAATTGAATTATTACTATTGTTCAATATATAATTTATATCTCATTCTTAACAAAAAAAAGAGTCAACGACTAATATAACTTTTAACCTAAACTCAAAGTTAAAAATGTTACTTTTGAGTGCACGTTACATCATTGAACCGCAAAAAGAGTTCTCCCTTCTCAAATATCTGAAGTGAATAATAGTATTAATTTAGTCTCCTTTTTAAAGCTCGATATGCTGATTCAAATGTAAATTTTGCAAGTTAAAAATCTATATGATATTAAAATAATTCAACAAAAAGACATATTAATCCAAACAATCTAGTAAAAAGTAATCGAAGATTAACAATTGAGATCACTAATTCTTTTATAAAAGGATTCAACATATATTGCAAGGGTGAGTTTTTGGAGAAAAGCCAAAGAATAAATTTTGGAGAGACAAAAAAGAGCTTTTTTAAGATCATATAGGAAAGAGACAATTGGTGAGACAAAAAGAAATTTTTGGAGTCAAAGGACTCTTTTCTTTGTCCAAATTAATTTCTTTCAACAAAATGAATAATAAATATAATTATCACAAAAAGAGATAGAAGATATTTTGAGTCATTAACAAATCACCGTAAGCATTTAAGGCAATTTTGATCATCATAAAGTAACTAAAAGTATGCACAGACAGTAATTCAAGTAAGGCAGCCTATTGGGGTGTGTAGTACCCACGCTTATATGACCCAGGATCACCCTCTTCCTATCCGATGTGAGATGTGGGAGTTGGGTTATACCTAACCCATCCCTGCCCGGACATAATCCGTTCGTGACATTCTCCCCCACCGAATCTATCGACGTCCTCGTCGGAATCGGGGTCTCCCTGCCTACTTCCCGTTTATACCTAACCCATCCCTGCCCGGACATAATCCGTTCGTGACATTCTCCCCCACCGAATCTATCGACGTCCTCGTCGGAATCGGGGTCTCCCTGCCTACTTCCCGTTGAAGCGCTTGGCGAGAAACATCGGAGTCGGGGTCGGGTCGGCTCTGATACCACTTGTCACGGGGTCATTACCTTCTCCCCGAAAGGCTAACCTATTGGGGTGTGCAGTACCCACGCTTATATGACCCAGGATCCCCCTCTTCCTATCCGATATGGGATGTGGGAGTTGGGTTATACCTAACCCATCCCTGCCCGGACATAACCCGTCCGTGACATTCTCCCCCACCGAATCCATCAACGTTCTCGTCGGAATCGGGGCCTCCCTGCCTACTTCCCGTTGAAGCGCTTGGCGAGAAATATCGGAGTCGGGGTCGGGTCAAATCTGATACCACTTGTCACGGGGTCATTACCTTCTCCCCAAAAAGCAGAAGATTCTCCTTTGAGTCAACAATGTCAAAAATAAAGGTGCCAACAATAAAATTATAAGGTCTGTGTATTTTTTTACTTTTATCTTTGCTCCTTTAATGATATAATTACACATAAATAATATAAACTAAATTAAAAACCATAATATGATTGTAAAATAGCATTAAAATTAAGTATTAATGGCAAAGGGTTTAATTATAAATATTGTACTACCGGTGATTATTTAGTGTATACTTACTAATTAACTTGGCACAAAAAAGTTATAATCAAGTAATAAAGATACCATATTTACAAACAAGGAAGCCCAATAAATAATCCCACGCACAAGCACCAAAATCAAAATAAAATAATCACTTATTTTGAGTTTAAACTCTCAATCTTCTTCTCCTGTATAGCAAAGATAAGATTGTTACATTTTTTTTTTTTGTCTTGATGTATGTACATGTTATAAAATTCTTAAAAAAAAAAAAAAAGAAACTATCAACAAAAAGAAAGAAATAGTCAAAAAGGCCAAAAAAAAAAACTTGAAATAGGGTATTTTGTCCCAAAAATAATTGTCTTTAAACTTCGCTAGAAAATATAATAGAGACACCTTTAAAATTCTAGTAAGTCAATTTAAGTCTCCTTTTACAATGTTGTCAATTTTGTTTATATGACAATATTTACTTAATTTTAAAATGTTCTAAATAAATAGCTATAATTGTTAGTATTTAAATAGAATTAAAATTTTAAGAAAAAAATTTTAGTCAAATAAAATTCTATCTAACTAATTAATAACTATTAAAATTTTCATAAAAAGAAACAAACATAAAGAATTTAACATTGTATATTATTATTATTTCTAATTATTCAATTTAGTTCAATGACATTTAACATTAATTTTGAATTTTGTTGAAATTAGAATGTAAATTTTATAAATATTAGTATATCTAATTTAAAAAAAAAAATTCTCACGTTATCTATAGTAACATTATAGTTAAAAATTCAATTAACTTTAATGATGATTTATCATGTATTCATTCAATTCATATTAACAATTATTCACATATATTTAAAATCCATATAGTATAAATATGCATAATTAAAAAAAATAAAAAAGGAAACAATTATGAAAAATGAAGAAAAACTCCTCCTAAGTTCTTTTTAGAGAGGAAAAAAGAACATTTTGTATTTTAAAATATCCTTTTCTTCTTTCAAGAAGAAAATAATACTTAGAATTTAAATCCTCCTTTTGTCAACTTTTTTATTTTTTTATTTAAAATAAAATAAAAATAAAAATATACATTTTAACAAATATAATAAACCTTTAAATTCCATAAGTCTAATACTAATGGGTACGTGTGTGTATGTGTATAAATTAAAAAAATCGAAAGAAAAATTCTGTTTATTCTTGTTTAGTTACATCATTAATTTTGTTTGAATGGTGACTTTTTTTTTAATTTACAAATTAAAGGAAATAAAAGGGAAAAAGGAAAACCTGTAGCTATATTGAATTCAATGGTATTTGTGACACGATTTGTGCTTTTTTTTTTTGGAAAGTCTACGTCTTTTTTAGGACCGCCCATAATGATCATATTTCTATTTTTAATTTTTTGAAATTTCATTTTGTGCATCTCTCGTAGAAGTATGATTTGATACATAAAAAGCTCTTAGCCTACAGTTACATTACAAATTAAAATCTGACAATCGAATTTCACCAAGTTTGCGAGTAAAACTAGGTCCCCATCTTATAAAAAAGATAGTAGACAACGATGGGGAATGAACAAGATTGAAAGAGATTGAGATGACAAAAAAAAAAAAAAAATCAGAGGAGCAAAACGAAAATATAAATAAATTTGCAAGCCATCATAGTACTTTAAAAATTTGAACTCAAAGACCCTGTGCACTTCTATCCATCCCAGTTACAAGCTTACAAATCGGTCCATGTGGATTAACAATATATGCAAGTAATTTGTCAATACTTCTTGAACATGCATGGTATTTGCTAGCTGTCTAAGAACATATGGGTTTAATCTAACTTCATTTAGTTCCAATCCTTTTGCCCTTAGCCACGTTAGAACAACTAAATCAATGGAATTTCCACTACTACTGTAATCCCTCTGATATTAATAGTGAGTATAAATTCTCATTGTACTTAAGAAATAGATTTTTGTTAGAATAATTTGCAGAAAATAATTAAATGATTTGGTTGATATATTCGAGTAATTAAACATTTTGCAATTATTAATCTAGATTCATTATTATGACAAAACTAAACCCCACGACATATATAATGTGTCTTGGGCAAGCTTTCGAGTAAATAAAGCCACCGACTCCTCGTAAAATCTTTAACCATTTGAAAGCATAACTGATGGTGACGAGTCGCATCCTTTGGAAAAGGTGTGAAGCTTACGGAACTTCCTGTTCATTCAGCTGTCCCCCGCAACTTCATGAGAGTACGTACAATAACATGAAAATAACAGCTTCCAGTGAAGCTTGAGAATCACGATGCGACACCCAAATTGCTAATTACTACAGTAATGACTATGAACCGACAGATTTTTGTGGCTTTGGCAATAAAAACCCCTATTGCCAAACGTCTAATTTTCGCACTGAACGTACGTTTTGCTAATACCCATATTAGGAATTCCAAGGTATCAGCTTGTTAATGTGTTTTTCTATTGTGACCCGCTCAATAATTGAATCCGCGAAACAATGCACGTAGATGTGGTGGGCGTTAATAAAGCGTGTCAACAACGATGCCTCTCCGGCTGTCACAATGGAAAACGATTTGATGTGATTCAAAATTGTCCTTTTTCTTTGATACAATCCTAGCTTTATTGTCCATCCTTGTCAAGCTGCACAACCGAGTATTTGTAAAACTTAAAAGAGTGAAATTTTACATTCGTATCTCCAACACTACTCATGTTTAAATTTTTTTTTTTTTCTGGTAAAATGAGAACTTCATCCATTTAATGTAAACATCGTACCATTTAATTCACATAATAGTCGGATCTATGATAAATGAGGAGTGTGTTTAGATAAGATGTATGCGATAAAGCAGTTGATGCATATGGTATATTGTTGAGCACATTTCATTACTAGTTCAATGTATATGCCAATGTTGTTAATGGCGGGCCCTTCATTTCGTTTTATAAGGTATTAATTATTAGATAAAGGTTCCAGTGTGCAGGAGGAGCCCAACAAAAAGAGATTTTATCGACTAAACTGACCATCCCTTACATTTAAATTGCCTTAGCTCAAATGGGAATTATGGGGAACTTAGTTGCTCGCAAAATAAACTTAGGTCTCTTGTATAGTAATTATTATTATTATTATTATTATTACTATTAAACGTGTCGTGGTCTACCCTTGGCCCTTTGATATTTATACCCATTTTTGACATTAAAAAAAAAAAAAAGTCTGCAGTGTAGCTTGATGTTGTCATAATTTCTTAGGAAATGAAACAGACTAAAAATAGCACAATGAATTAAAACGCCAACCGCTTGCCCTTACAACGCCGCTTCAACCCCCCCTCCCCCCCAACTCCACCATAGTGTCAATGCGGTTTTGTGGCATTTCATGAATATAGCCACACCTAAAAATTTAATTCTTATCGTAATTGGGTCAAAGGTATGGATTGAAGACTAGCCAAAGAGCAGTTAGTCGTCAATTTTCGGACCCAACTACTTTATTGGGCGGCATAACAACTAGGGTGCATTTTGACTAATTTCCAACTCATTTGCTCACCAGTGATCTCATCCTTCCTCCTAGTACAGGAGCTGTGAGGGACAATGGCAATATTTGTAATTTTCTTGCTTCAAGCGAGAATAGAGAGAATCTCGTATGATCCATGGGCTATAGCTTCATAGCTACTAAGTCACAAAAATTATCATATATTGTTAAGAAACTATTTAACCCAAAAATTAAAATGGGTGAATTAGTACTAATAATGAATCGCACGTTAAACTTTACTATGCATCTCTTACGTACAAGCTCATTGAATTAGTCCTAATGTTAATAAAATACAAACTCTCTTTACCTATACAATTAAATGCAAAGAATGTGAATGATGTAATTTGAACTTATAACCTTTTAGTCCTAATGATTTTAAAATTAGGCTATTGGGTAAAATTAACGATGAATCAAATGTTAAACTTTAGGGGACACATACATCAATTAAAGTGTAATACATTCAACTTGAGACTAAAGGGTGGTATATATGGCTTTAAAAAAAAAAAAAAAAGGTATATATGGACCAAATTTCGGTACATTTGATATAAACGCGTTTTTGCTTTTTTCGAAGTTTAAGGCTTGGGGATGACGACTTGACGTTTTCTGTCATGTAAAGCTCAGTATATAGGACACCCTGTTATTTTCCCGTCTAGTAGCATTTGTCAAAAGTGGGCATCAATGCAGAAGGGGGGATTACTCAAATTCTCACATTTCTGCTTGAAGCCTGTCCCTAACAAGTTCGTCTGTATTGGGATGCTTCGGCTTCAAACATGTCGACGCTTTTTCTTAATGAGTAATGGCCTAGCATTGATGCCTGACGTTCCTGCTAAAATCGTCCTCATCAATCTATCATCTAAAAGAGCAAAAGTGAAGAAATAATAATACAAATTATCCGGGTTTACGCGTGCGAACTCTACTCAAAGCAACACAAATTGACTTAAAAATTAATGATTTACAACCTAAGTATTCAAAATTAAGGTAATTTGATATTCAAATAACCGAAAATCTGATCAATTCAAAATCTGAATAACCTGAATCGAAATTTGAATACCCCGAACTCAAACCTCAAAGGCTGGAAGGCTCGTAACATTTCTCAGATCAGTCTCGACTTTTCGGGAAATAATAGCTTTAACAGGCCATCACCGGCAGATCACGTCGTCAAAGGGTGTCCAGCAATGCCAAAGGTACGCATATAGAAAAGGCAACTCTTTCCTATGAAGGGTGCTTGCTTGTAAAGTTCAACAGGACTCAATGGGGGGTAATACTCTCTTTTTTTTGTTTTTCTTCCCTTACCATGTTAGGCTTTCTCCGCCCGAGAGTTACAATTGATAATGCCTTAATTATCGATTAAGTATGACTACGGGTGGCAAGTGAAAAATGGGCTTCTCGTTGATCTTTGAGTTTTGATTTGCAGGTAACTCTAGCTAATTGTCCACCCTTTTCTCAAGTGGGATATATATGTTACGTACGGTGGTGCCTAGGGGCATGAAAATACAACGACATATCGAGATCCACCACTTTTCGGGCTTACGTGTTCTCCCAAAGGCTCTTTCTAACTCAAATCTTCTTATAACTGGATAGAAGCTTGAATTATTGTTATAGGTCTTATCTAGTATATAGTTATTGGGTTGATATTTCAATTGTCTAGTTTTTTTCTAACTTTCAATAGCACAAAAAGTAGAGAACTATTGCTGGAAAGCCGTAACGTCAAGAATTGAACAAGATTATTATTGGTCAGTAATACACAAAAAAAAAAAACAAACAAACAATTATTTTGCTTTTTTAGTCTAAATGATATCCCAAAATTTGCTTTTTGTTTTCTTTTTTTTTTTTAGATACGTATGACTTATCTACTAATAAACATAAACTAAATGATATCTGCTAAATGCTGCCTCGTAGAGCTCAGTGTATAGTGCCCTATCATTTTACAAACAAATTGGATGAAATCAAAGAAATTGAAAGGAGAATGACATCAGCGCGATGCCACTTTTGGATTCACATGGTAAAATAATTGAAATTTAAATTTTTTGAGCAAAAACATGACAAGATTTGTAACAAGATGTCAAAAAAGTGAAATAACTGTGATATTAAGTGAAATAATACGCAGATGGGTTGAATTTACTTAAGGTTATAATTATTGCACTTTGAAAATCTTGTTGCCTATAAATTTCAAAATTTTGAATGATTTAATCAAGTGTTACTCTGTCTGGTTTATGATGTGTTTTCTCCGTCCATATACTCACACTCATGATTTTATTACCGTGTGGCAGAATTTGCCAAAAAGGAGACATTGAAGAAGGAGGAGGAGGATTAGTAAAAATATCGTCACACTTCTGCTTGAACCTGAAGCATTTTCCCGATAATTTGTCCATTCTGGGATGCTTCAGCTTCAAACATGTCGAGGCCTTCTGCTAATATCTTAGCATTGGTGTGTGGTGGGATGAGGTCCGGCCAAAATAATTCTCTGTCATCCAACAGGAAAAAGTGAAACAATAATAGCAGAGCAGCTTACAGTTATTAGAGAAGCATTTCTTCTTCTTCTTCTTTTTTTTTTCCTTAAATAAACAAAAATGTTTCATAGAAATAGAGCCAAGTTGTAGAGGAGTAGATAAGGTGTTTTCTTTGCTATATTCCACCTATTCAAAACGACAGGTGTCAAAAAAAAAAAAACAAAAAAAAAAAGATTTATCTGACCGGAAAATAATTGGTCTGACTGTGCCATGCAGAGAGACATCAGTACCCTTGTCTGTTGCTCCCTATTTATTATTTATTTATTTATTTATTTTGTAAATATAGAATAGAGTTCAGATTGTTGTGATCACCATTAATTATTAGAGCTTAAGTCTCAGACTATATGGACAAAGAGATGGGTTGGGTGGTTTTGTATCTAGTTTCTCTCTTAATCCAATTTCAATTGTAATTTTCAACTCTCAAATTGAGAATGTCTTTTTTTTTCCCCCCCCCGCCTTTTTCTTTTGAGAAAAATTTGAGAATGTCATTGAATGTTCATATGTTATAGAACTTAGCCCGAGAATAATCAATAAACATGGACCAATCAAAAAAGTCAAAAACTAGTCATTGACCATATGGTGGCATGCGTCTACCATCTTCTCTTCTTTATGCCAATTTTTAAAACTCAAAATCTAAGTAAGGTTTCCCTTTTTCTTTTTTCTTTTTTTTTATAAGTCTAAGGTACTATTTTATTAAAAGATAGATTGTCACAAATACAAAAGAGGAGAGATGGACAGCCGAAGAGAAATCAACCAATGAGATACTTTGTGCAGTAATCTCTTGATTAGCTAAACTATACACTATAAATTTAGAGTTCTTGTTAATATGTTTAAAACACATAGTAATATAATATTTTGGTCTTAGCGGCTTCAATCTTTCAACATATTCTCCTAGCTTCAATTTATATATGGGCCTAGAAGGACATGGGCCGCATAATGGGCGATCTGGCCCAACTCAAATATCTAAAAAAAAAAAAAAAAAAGCAAACAAATTGGATTCCATAAGAGCTCATATTAGCTTCAGTGGTAAAAGTTACTCGTTATTCCACAAGTTTTAAGTTCAAAATTTCAGTAAAATATTTAATGAAATTAAATTTATACTTCCAAAATTTGTTAGTTTGATGAACACAATTCTCCTGAGCGAGACTATAAAATTATTTTATTTTTTTTATTTCTTAAATTTAAAAAAAAAAATTATAAACACTTATTATAATCAATATCTAGAAAATTTTATTTATAAGTTGAAATAATAAATTCGAATAATCATAAGAGCATTACATTTGACTGGGTATCATTCTACCCATAATTAAGATTTGTTTAAGATATTATAGAGTCTGCTCTTTCAAGAATTTAGTAATAATCTAACTCATTGTACAGCATAAATCTTGCATAATCCTATACCTGGCGGAAGTACAAGGCAACCCCTCTGTTTCTCATTTGATAGCCCAAAAAAGCATAATCCGTTTTGACGAAAAGAATAAACCCGTTTTGCGTACATTCAGAAATTGAAGCATTCCAACTTCCAGGTTGTGATCTACCCATGGTCAAGTTCCGCAAAAACTTTCAATAATTCTCCCATTGACATGAACTTAGCAAACATGGTGATAAGGCTGTTACGATCACTGGATTCAACGAAACGCCTCTCTCCATACAAAATCGATGAACCATGATCCATTCTATCCACAAATCTTAGTGATCTATTCCTTCTAAGGTATAATGAGGCCTCTTCATTCTTGTTTACCCTAATTACTTTATTGAAGTAAACCAGGAATTTGTACTAGTTTAAATGAAAGTTGGGTTCAGTGCTTATTAGTTTTTTTTTTTTTCCTTTTTTTATTTTTAAGAAACTAAAAGACAAATTTAGGATTAGTTTTTTTTTTTCCCAAAAAATGAAATTTAGGAAATTTTTGTTCTCTTTTATAAAAAAAACAAAAAAAAAGATTTAAATTATAAAGTATATGTTTTTTCTCCATAGTAATTTTATTTCTATTTTGAGAAAACAAAAAGAAAGTTTAAGAATACTTTTTCCTTCACTTTTTTTTCCTCAAAAAGAGAATTTAAAAATAATTTTTCCTCTTTTTCTTAAAATATGATATAACATTTTTCCTTCTTAAAAAATAAAAAGAGAAATTTTAAAATAATTTTTTTCCTTTTTATTTTCCTTAATTGGTAAATTAAGAAAAAAACCTTTACATAAACAAAAGCAATTATATAACTAAAGGAGAATAAATTGAACTCTTTTTTTTGTCAACTTTCACAATATATAAATGGATATCTTTGTTCATAATATTTTAAATCTAATATAAATCTATAGCAAATATAATTTAAATTAAACATACTTAAAATTTGTAACTATACCCTTTAATACATGCTTTTTTTATTAATAATGATGCTGACTTCACATCTTTAAATTATTTGCATTCACATTTACTTATGAAGGCCAAATACAAAATAGAGATAAGAATTATTTTAATTAAATAAAAAAGTTCCCATTATACGGTCAATCAAATAAGGCAATCTTCGTTATAAAGTTGTAACTTTGATATCAAAGGCATCACAAACTTTTATGATTGTCATATAGCCATGGAAATTTTAAGAAGCAATTTATTGTAATATTCTATTGAGAAATAAAATATTTAAAAAATAATAGAAGTAAAAAAAAATACAAGAAATTTATACTACTCAAAATTTAAGGCACTAAAATTTTATCATTTTATGAGTTCTTAAATTACATAATAAGTATACTTTCTTATACAAAGAAATAAAATAACTTTTATATAACAATAAATTACATGTTTATTGTTCATGTAATATTAATTAGACTTTACTTTGACAATAATCTTTCAATTGAAAACTAATTATACGATTAAAAACTATTACAATATAATTAAACTCCTTTTGTAATTCAAAACTTTAGTGTGACACCTCATCAACAATTAACTATAAAGGTCAATTGAAATTGCACATAGTTTCAACTTCTCTATAATTATTGATTTAGTTAACATGTCAACAAGATTCTTTATACTACAAATTTTTTTCAAAATCAACATCTTATCATCTAATAAATCACATATAAAATGATATTTTAATTGCATATCATCTATTCTTGTTTGGAATATGGTATTATTAGTAAGATGAATTGTATTTTAACTATTATAAAAAAGAATATAACTTCTCTACAATTTCCTTAGTTCTTTTAAGAAGTTTTTCAACCAAATCAATTACTTATTAGCTTTAGTGATGGAGACACATCCAATTTTAATAGTTAAAAAAATCATAATCTTTTGTAATTAAGATATTTAACTTAAAACAGTACCATTTAAAGTGTAAAAATAACTTGTTCTACTCCTTCTCTTATCAATTTCTCCAGCAAAATGTTATTCTTAAAACGCAGTGTTACATCTGTACAACCCTTCAAATAGTAAAAAATTCACTTGATTGCTTCCTAATATTATTTATGAGGACTAGCCATGTACCTGTTATAACTCTCATTACATGTGCTATATCAAGTCTAGTACAAATCATAACATACATAAGACTATTGGCTATTGAGGTATAAGGAACTTTTCACATGTACTTGTACTTCTCATTTATCTTGGGTGATTATTCCTTTAAAAGCTTAAAGTGACTTAGCAAAGGAATGTTAATTGGCTTTGCTTTCTACATCTTAAATTGGTTTAATAGCTTTTCAATATAAATAACCTATAATAGTTTCAAGGTACTAGCTTCTTTGTCCCTCATAGTTTTTATTCCAAGAATTCATTTTGTAGTTGCAAGATCTTTCATTGCAATTCATTTAACAATTGTTTGGTTCAAGTTATCAATTTCTTAAATGTTAGAACCTAAAATGAACATATCACCTACATATAAAAGCAAAATAACATAGCAATTGTCATATTTTTTTAAAGTAATAACAATAATCCATATCACATCTCCTAAAACTATAACTGCATACAAAGATATCAAATTTCTTATACCATTACATGGGAGCCTATTTAAAACCTTACAAGTTTTTATTAAGTTTACATACAAGATTTTTCCTTTCATGAATTGAAAAACCTTATGGTTGTATAATGTAAATATCTTCCTCTAAATTACCACAAAGGAAAGATATTTTTATGTCTAGGTGTTCTAGATGTAAATTTTTAAATGCAACAATACTTAACACTAATCAAATTGTTGATATCTTCTTAATTAAAGAGAAAATTTCATTATAATCAATATCTTTTTTTTTTTGCTAAAATCCTTTCACAGCCATCCTTACCTTATATCTCTTATTGTCACTATGTTCTTCTTTGACTTAATAAATCCACTTATTATTCAGTACCTTTTCTCTTTTTGATAATTTAGTTAGCTTCATGTATGATTTTTTTATAATGAACTCATCTTTTTTTCCATGGCTAACTTTCAATTAGTATGATCTTCAACTTATATTACTTCATTAAAGTATTCTAACTTACATCTGTTAGTTAATAATAAATAATAAAAAGAAAAAGGGAATTATTATAAAGGTTTAAATATTTTACTAGATTTTATTAGTTGTGCCACTGGTGTAAAAGACTTTAACTGTACTAGGATAGTTTTAAAATTTTCTAACATTCTTTTATCTATATCATCCTTTTTTAGCATACTTCCTTATTTTATCAAATTCTATAATATGTATATTTTTATAAACAACATTTTCATTAAATATGATATCTTTATTTCTAATGATTTTTCTATTTTAATCATCCTAAAGACGGTATATGAATTCATCAATTTTATACCTAATGAAAAAAATACTTGCAACATTTAAAATCTATTCCTCTAATTAGAATTCATATACAAATAAAAGATACAATTAAAGACTTTAAGTGTGAAAGATTTACCTCTTTACTTGTTCAAGCTTCCTTTGGTAGTTCTCCATTTAAAAAAACAAATATTCCTTGGTTAACTAAATAAGTTATAGTGTTGAGAGCATCAGCCATAAATGTCTAGTAATATAACATGTATTCTCATGCTCCTAATATATTCATTTAAGGTTCCATTTATATTTTCAACAATACTATTTTATTATAACATCTTTATAACTATTTCTTACATCTGAATCTCAATAGCTACACATAAGCTCTCAAATTCTTTGTTATCATACTCATTGTCATTACCATATTTTAAACATTTTATTTTTGTATTCAATTTATCATCCACTTAATTTTTTTCACTTCTTTAAAGTTATAAATATATCAGATTTATTTTTTTAAAAATAAACTCATATATTTCAAATGGAGTCATAAATAAAAGTGACATAATTGAATGAGCTACCTAAAGATGCTATTAAAGAGGAACCTTAAATATCAGTATGCATAATTTGTAGCTTCGACATCCTAAGTGTCCTTCCAACCTTGGAGAAACTAACTTTTTTCTACTTTTTAAAAATACAATCCTCATAAATACTAACATCTGTAATTTTTATGTCAGACAACTTGCCTTGTGCTATAAGTACCTTTATTCCTTTTTTGCTTATAAGTCTAATACTATAATGCTAAATTCTAGAATCAATCCTCAACTCAATAACTCTTACTAAATCCTTTATACCTAAGGTTATATAAAATGTCCTGATCTTATTTTCTCTTATTATTACCATTGCTCCTTTGGTGATTTTTTATGACCCACTAACAAAAGTAATAGAATATCCTTCTTCATCAAGCTATGTTATAAAGATTAAATTCTTTTCCAATCTTGGGATGTGTCTTACATTTTTCAACTTCCACACATATCCGTTTGATATCTTAATATGAATATCACCCTTCCTCATTATATTCAACTATTCATCATTAATAAAATAAACTTTTTCAAGCTTACTAATAATATAGTTTTGCATACAATTTTGATGTGAAGTTAAGTGAAAAGACACCTTAAAGTCCAGAATCCAAGACTCTATTAGATTATCAACACTTAAAATCAAAGTGTCTGGGATATCTTTAATTGTTGCATTTATTGAATCCTTTTCATGAATTTTCTTCTTTAGTTGCTCATAGTTTTTCATAAAGTCATCCTTACAACCATAATTATACCAAATTTTGATTTACTCCTTTTTCCTAAACTTCAATCTACTTTTATTGTCATTATATTGAGTTTTTCTTCCTTTATCTTTAATACTCAAGGGAAAACAAAAAATAAATGATATATCTAATTTTCTCTTGTAAATAACATTGTTTACAATCAAATTCCGAACTACACTGAACTGTAATTGTTGTGAACTAAATAAACTACTTATTGTAATTAATGTGATGTTCTATCTTTCCAATAATAAAGATAACAAAATCAAAGTCTTAACCTCTTCACCAAAATTTATATTCATCAAACTCTTTTGACTAGAAATTAGATTAAACTCGTTTATATAATCTATAATATAAGGTACTTTCTTTCATCTTCAAATTAAATAATTTTTTCATTATATACACTTGGTTGGAAATGGATAGCTCCTTAAAATTAAAGTCTTAATAAGCATACCCTTTTATATAAAAAGATAGGACAATTTTTATATAGAGATAAATTACATATTTTCTTTTCATATAATATTAATTAGGCTCAACTTCCATTATAATATCATTTGTTAAGGAAATGCAATAACTTCAAATTTGGGAGAAATTTGATTAAAGTGTAAGCAAGTAACAAACTCTATTACTTGACACAATATTGTAACTCAAAACCTTAAAGTATTGGATTTATGGGTCATTCTTACTTATATGTTAGTTACTCCTCTCTCCTTTTTTAATACAAGATTCCTAAACTACATAACTTATACTTGAAATTCCAACATATTCTAATTCTATTCAAAAATAAATTTATAATTAAAATTTTAAACAATAATATAACTATAATTAACTTTAGATACTAACTGTAAAGAAAAATTGATTGAGTAAGAAAATTAACATATGAAATTGAGAAATATAATCAAAATAAAGTAAAAGAATAATAATTTAAGCTAAATATGCTTGATTTTATGATGTGAAAAAGATAATTGAATGTCAATTAAAATAAAATTCTATTCAAATATTAAAAAAGACTATAAATCATCTATTAAGTTATTGTCAAATATTGTAAACCATAAGAATATAATAAGAAAATCCTAAAATCAAATAAATGCCACCACATAAACAAAACTAATGACATTACACGAGGAAATACTTTAACAATATATAATTACATAAAGACATATACTAGTATTGGACCTACACAATGCATGAGTTTGTGATATTTTATTAGATATTGAAATGAAATTAATTATTTTATTATTTCAAATAATGTATTAATAATACAATTACATATCAAAATTGATACTCACCCTTAATGTGAGAAATTTGTATGAAAATTAGAATTTTTAATATTTTTATAATTTAAATTAGATATATTAATATTCTTGACCTTATTTCATTCTTTTTACTAGTAATGTATTTTAAATTATTTATTTGATTATAAACTAATTTATTATCTATTTAATCAAAAGCTAATTTGTATACTATTTTATTTATTATTGTTATTAATATTGTTTGTTTTATTAGTCATGTTCATATGTTAAAAAGAAAAAAGAAAAAAAATTCTTCCTTTAAAGAAAAAGAACATCAAATGAGCATCTATTATGGAGACATGATTTAAAATGTCCTTTTGTTGGTACCAAATATTGTGGCTTCATAAAAAGTGTTGTTGTTAGATTATAAAAATGACTAACTATTGCAAGATAAGAATATTAATTTAAATTGAAATTAAACCACCAAAATAATCAAAAGTGTACCGAGCTAAAATGTTGGGTTCAATCAATCCCCTAATTTTACATTTAGCTCATAAATCTCAATAAAAGAAGCAAATCACACATAAAGAGAAAGAAGAATCTATAAAAAATAAAAAATAAAAAAGATTAATTTAAAAGTAGTAAAAGACTTATGTTACAGTCTTCTTTCTTTTATTACTTTATAACTGTTGTACAATAGTAAAGAGATAGATTAAACAAGATTTAAATAGACATTTATTTAATTTTCTAAATAAGAGAATTTATAAGTAATTTTTTATTATTTTAGATTATTAAAAATGAATTAAATAAGTTTTTATTTTTAAAAAAGTGAAAATTAATATCTACTTAACTTGTAAGTAATTTTTTTTTTCAAAGAAAACTTACCTGGTACAATTTTTTACCTTTATAGAAAAAGGAAAAAAATATGATTAAATTAGTTTTTTTCTTTTTTAAAAAGGAAAAATATAATGAGAATTAAATTTTGTGTATTTTTTTGCTCTTTTTTCTTTTCTAGAAAACCAAAAAGAAAAGTTGGGAGAAGATTTTTTTTTTAGAAGATTTTTTTTTTCCTTAATTTTTCTTCATTTATAAATTAAGGAGGAGTTACCATCTAGCAAATAAATTAAGGAGAAACTACCACATGACAGAATGAGGAACAACTAAGACTTTCTCTCAATTTTGACAATATATATACATATATAAATATTATAATATTAATAAGAGAATTTTTTTAAAAATGTGTTAAAATAAAAAATATATATAAAAAAGACATAACTTATATGTATTTTTTTAAAGTAAAAAATTAATTTGATAGTTTTTTAAAATAATAAAAAAGATTAAAAAAGAAAGACTCAAATTATGTGATTTTTTTTCTTTTTAAGAAAAAAATTTAAATTTGAAAATATTTTTTGAGCTTGATTACGTAACAATGCAATAGGAGATGTATAGGAAGTGCACGATCTATCCTATGAACCATATGCTATCTTTCTAAATTCGATATATCTTTTATCCAATTATGTTATATTAGTGCATGTCCATCATATTATTCCTAATTTTCTTATATGTTTAGTCTTCCAAAAAAATAAAAAGAAAAAGTTAGGATTATTTTTTTATTTTTCTTAATTATGAATATTTAAGTTGCACAGATTTTAAATATATTTAAAAAATTATTAATATGAATTAAGTAAATTGTAATAAATATTAAATTATAATTAAATAAATTAAGCAAATTAGATAAATATTAAATTTTTAATTCTACTAAAATACTAGAAAATAATACAAACCAACTATTATGTTAATGTGAAATATTAAAAATTAAGGGGAGTCAATGAAAA
The DNA here is from genome assembly GCA_020883675.1 of Bruguiera gymnorhiza. Classification (NCBI taxonomy): domain Eukaryota; kingdom Viridiplantae; phylum Streptophyta; class Magnoliopsida; order Malpighiales; family Rhizophoraceae; genus Bruguiera; species Bruguiera gymnorhiza. Next base: position 2,273,373 of record JAIRCJ010000087.1, read on the forward strand.
AAAATTAGAACATCAAATACTTAAAATTAAGCAAATGTCATCAATAAACATTTCACTAGTTTGTTCTTATTTTTAGTAATGATAATATAATAATAATAGACTCACACAATGTTTGAAACAATCTTTTTCATAGAAGCACACTCTAAATCATGTTTTTATAATATACATTTATTTAATATTCTTTTTCCTTAAAAGAAGATTTTTGTTACATTTAAACATGAATAAAACTCTTATATCCGCTAAATGATTGTCTTAACTTTTTTTTTTAATTTGATTGTTATGACATTTACATTTTAAGACATTTTACTGGTGGAGAACTATTATAGTTTGAAATATTTAGAAAAATAACAAAAAAAAATAAAATAATACATAAATTAACCTCTAATCAACTAAATAATCTAATACATATAACCAACAAAATAAGCAAAATAAGGTCAATAATATTAATAAATAAGATTTAAATTATAAGAACATTAAAAATTCTAAGGACAAATAAAATATTACAAAAGTCAATGTAAATTAATATAAAAGTTTAAACTTTAAAGAACAAAAAAAGAATAAAAATAAAATCCTAAATCTAATAAAAAATTTCCATATACTAACAATGACCTAATAAAAGAATCAAGTAATAAAATATTAGAAATACAAGAAAAATCAACTTTTAAATTATAAATCAAAGCCAATTTCTTAGGTAATGGATTGGAAGACTAGAATACATAGATATCTTTTTAATGTTATAATTAGGCAAACTATAGGATATATTGATGGGTTGAAGCAGAGATTAAGACGGTGGCAAAAACAATGGTATATAGATAAGATAAAATATTATAGAAATGTTTCTTAAAGGCACGTAGAATATACTAAATATGATATATCTCAAGTAAAGGAAGAACTTACCAGTATTTTGATATGATTAGAAATTTTAAAGAATCATATTACTCTCAATATTAAATTAATTTGGATATAGCCTACTTTATTAGTTTTAATGCTATCCTAATAATGAATTTTACAAATTCTTTGCATGTTATTTTTTAATCAAATTTAGTTGATGGTCCTGTATATTTTATTTATTATCCTAATTACTCAATATCATTATTTGACAATAACATTAAAAAGGCTTTGACATTAATATATCAATTCTTTAAAATATGTTACTTGCATCAAGAAATGTAGCTTTTATATGTAGAATTTATTATAAACTATTACCTTCCATATTTAAATCAAATACTTTAGGAAAAACTCCAAAAGGCCAAACTCTTTTAATAAAAATAAATTATAGTGAATTTTTTTATAGAAACGCCCAAATTATTATATTGGTCTAAAGTAACATTCCTAAAAAAAATTAACTTTACTAAATATTCAAATACATAAATAAATAAATCCTAGTACAAAAGTAGTGTTAAAATAATATTTCCTTCTCCAAGATGATAATATATTAGGATCTTTAAAATAAAAAGTTCAAGTTGTGATATTCTTTTTGATTCAAAATCAACTTTTGTAGGAATTGATTTTAACAAAAATATTTCACAATCTTGTTACATTATAGACACACAATCTAATAAAGATAAATCACCATCACTATCACCTATACATAGTAAAATGTAATTTTGTAATTAGTTAAACATGTTTACAAATAATAACTTTGTCCTAAATAAAGATCTACTATGAAAAGATTTATATTCTAAAAATAATAAATATAAAAGAAGTTGGTTTCTTAAAAATTATTTTAGAGAAAAAAAGAGAAATTATTCAAGAAAAATATTATGAGAATCTTAATAATTTAAAAGTACATATTAAATTCTTTGATTGATTAAGTATTTTTAATTATAAGTTTAAAAATAACAATATTAATATAATTAAGTCCTAAAAACAAATTTGCCAAACTTTTAAAAATGAAACTATATTCTTAATACATCCTCCTATTACAAAATATAAGTTTAGTTATGCTAATAAAACCATTATATTTTCTCTTTTCAAAATATATAAAGTTAATACAAATTTAATAGTTATTACCTAGAAAGACATTAGAAATCTACAAAATCAAAATAATTATACTAATAAAATATTAAATACTATTACCCAATAAATACAAACAATAAAAAATAATACTCTCCAAATAATTGAAAATTATCTGAGAAACCTACAATTATATCTAACCCTTTATTTACCCCTTTTGAAATACCTATAATCAAGTTAGGAATAAAATGTTAAGGTCTTTTAAAAATAATAGCAAAAAAGGAAATATATGTTTTAACAAAGGATGATGAAGTTGGAAACTTATACCTAACAATTCAAAGAAAATTTAATTATAAATAAAATACTAAATTATAAAGAACAATATAATAAACTTAAAATGAGACATTTTTTGATAAATCATCATTCTTAGGTATAGCAAGTGAAGAAAAACCTTATTTAACAAATATGAATTTTGATAGAAGTAGTGTGTATGAATGGAACATGAATGAATTGAGCATAATATTACTATGTTTTGCAAGAAATAACAATGACAACAATCAAATATCAAGCAAGAGGAAATTTAGATAAAGTTATAGCTAATAATTTTTTATTAGTTTCATAATAATTCTAAAAAGATGGTTGGATAATTGTATAACAAAAAATGAAAGAAAAGAGGTATTAAGAGCTATTCAACAAGTTATTTGTAGAATACCAATCAAAGGAACTTTTAACATTCAAATAAAAACAGGATTAAAAGAATTACAAACACTTTACTCTGTACTATTTTTATACATTTCATAAGAGATTCTAATCAATTTTAATAACAATTTTCATAAATATTTTTAATTTTAATTTTCCAACTAAACAAGACTTTAGATAATATAGAGATGTGTTTTTAACAAACAGTAATTACTCTTTTTGGAAAGAATGTTTTATAGCTTGATTGTCAAAATTATTTGTTGTAAAGGTTAAAAATAGAATTAGAAGTATATATGATGAAAATATACTTTATAATAATTTAAAATATGAAGAAATAATCACCTATATAAATAATAAAAATTTATAGTTATGCAATGATTTAAAATTAAAAGTTAAAATGAAAAGTAATTATAAATAAGTAGAAAAGAGTTAAGATTATTATGTTCCTAATATGATCAAGAAACCATTATAACACCATCAAAATTAAAGAAAAAGAGTAAAAATTTTTAAAAAATTCAAAAGAAATACTATAATATTTTAATAAACCTTTTTGTAACTCTCTTAATAAATCTTTTCATAATAAGACTAAACACAAGAAAATGTAATAATGAGAAAAAGTAAATAATTTGTTATAAATACAAACAGATAGAATATTATAAAATTCAGTGTAAATTAAAAGAAAAAGTTCAAACTTTAGAGGTCAAAGAAAGAATAAAAAATAAAATTTTTAACCTAATTAAAGAAATCTTAAATACTACTAATAACTTAATAAAATAATCAAGAGATAAAATATCATAAATATATGAACAATTAACTTCTTAAATAAGTAGTAGTGAAAGTGAAAATGGCTTAGAATTTTGCATTATACATGATTGCACAAATGATATTTCAGGAGATAAAAAAACTATTTATAAATATCATAAATAAAATTAAGAATTAAAAAAATAAAAAGAGAATATTCAATTAAACTAAAAGAAATAATATCAAAAGAAAATATTTTTGAAATAAAATAACCATATTCTTTAAATAAAATTTACACTTAATTTTCTCTTAATAATAATAACAAAATTACAATAAAAAATTTACATGAGATTAGATATTAAAAATTAGAAATTGAGATACTATAAAATTATATTGAACAAATTAAAACACAACTAGACATTAACAAAGATGATAAGGAATTAATAAAAGAAAATATAAATATTAAAGATTCTAGAATAAAATTTTTAAATGTTATAAATAAAATAAAATTTTAAAAGTAATATACAAAAATAGACTAAATAAGAAATAACAAATATCATATGACCTTAATAAACTCTAGTTAATTTTGGTTAAAATAATAATTACATATAAGAAGAAATTATACTAAGTAAATATTACAAAAAAAAAATTATTCACATATTAAGAAGCATTAATGATAAAAAAAATTAAAAATTAGTGGAGATTTATATCTACAGAGATAATATATATTTCATAAATTCTTCTATTTTAATAAAAAAAATGTAAGTTAATTATTAATTTTAAAAATATAATTTCTTAAAAAAATTCACAAACAATAATTAATAAAAAATTATTTTAAATTTATAACTAGGCCAAAAATGTCCGAAGTAAATTCATTAAAACAAGTATCAATATTTAAATAACTAATGCTGATAAAAAAATAAAAAAATATAAAGAGAAACACTTATAATTTTTTTTAAATCAAGAAATAAATCATAAAAGAGTAAAAAATATACAAAAAGAAAAAAAAACAAAAAATTATTACAAATTTTTATAAACAATTTGAAACTGAATGTGTGTTAAAATACCAACTTTATTTTGAAATTAAAAAAAAAAACATATTATAAAATTATTGTGTGTGTGTGTGTGCGCGCGCGCGTGAAGAGAGAGAGAGAGAGAGAGAGAGAGAGAGAGAGAGAGAGAGGACGTTAATGAAAAAAAAAATTATTACTAGGTCTTAACTCATACAGATAAAAAAGAATTAATAAAATATTTTCAAAATAAAATCGATGATTTACTAAAGAAGAAAATAATAAGACCAAATGAATCTCTCAGGTCTTATTCTGTTTTAAACAAAATGATGTTCTTATTATCGTATCTGTAAACTTCATGGACAAGGAACGACGTTAGCCACATATGGCTGCAGCAGCTGCCCAGGATTGAACTTAATGACGTTCTTATTATGCACTAAAATCCTGACTTTTCGTGGTCCAAAATGGGTTGCTCAAAGTATATTAGTAGTTATCCCACCGTGTGCTGCTTGCAACCCCTGGGTCCATAATGCTGAGAGCTGCGCCTTACGATCTTCCTGCACAAGTAACAATAGTGCATTTTGCATGCCATGCAGAATATATGGTTGTTATTGTCAACCTGTAAACCCAGAAAACAACGGGGGCGACAGAGAACCAGTCAGCGGAAGCAGCATAACAATACTACCTATTAGATAGCAAAAGAAAACAGGAAGATTGAACACAGGCTTATAGAGACTATTGTTTAATATCTCTTTTTTTCTTTTTCTTTTTTTTTTTTTTTTTTTGTCAAACCCTATATTTCACCTTGACCCTCAAAACGCCAGCAGGCTTTTTAGGTTACATGGCAACACCCAAAAATGATTAGATTGAAAAGTGGGGCTTGATCATAGGCCTGACACAGATTATGAATATCCATTCCTATAAATTTCCCCATTTTCAGGTGCTGCAGAGCCACTTAGCAAGCACAGGCATGCATAAGGTAAATTTCATAACAAAAAAATCAATCATGATGACTAGAAATTGAATTTAGCGGTTCGACACACCCAAATGAAGTCGATATTCCATACAGATCTTCGCTCACCTTTTCATTACGTTGATGACAATTAGGGCAATAATGAGCAATCGCAGCATAACGATCTGCTTGAAGGTGACCTACAACTTGGCGAGCATTCATTCTTTCCCAACCATCAATTGCTTCTTGTGGGAATAGTTGGCATGCTCCTTCCCTTCAATGAAAGCAATAATAGTATTATACCAAGATTGACATGACAACACAAGTGGAAATATACGCCACATATTGCTCTTCAATTTGTTCAAATCAATCATTACCTAAAATGTTCGTATCCATCAATTTCTTGATTGCAAAGGTAGCAGAAGTACTTCCCACAATTACCACATGTCATCTTGTTGCAGCCTTCAATTTTTGAGATCGCCATCTTACAGGATGGGCATTGCTTAGAATCACGGGATATTTCCTTGAGACTAAGAAGTTCATTGATTCGATCACACTCCCTACGCCTTTGATCAGCCCTTAGATTAGATGAGTTTTGACGTTCCTGTAGGCCAAAATTAAGCAATATCATCAATCCTCACTTCACCAAGAAATCTAGAAAATGTTTCACCATATAGGTGTTATGTTGCAAACAGCAACAACAAAGCCTTAATAGCAAATATCTGAAACTGGAAGTCAAACTAAATGCAAATGATAGAAAAGCATTTGATTGGCAGATTTTGAAAACAACCTAAAACATTGGAAGGAAACAATGATGCCACACCTATGGCACTACAGAACAAGTTAAGTTGTCTTTCTGTTTTTTAGGACATGATCAAAACTAATGGCTGATATCCCAGCTCAAGTGATACTATGAGTTAGCTAGACAATGTGAACTCCACACAGATGTTACAGAAGACTTCGGATAGCTAAAAGCACATCAGAAATTACATACAGAAGGGTGAGAAATTAGTTTAGCGTCTTGATTATCAAGACATAGTAATTAATTTTGCCTTTGAAACATAATTGCAAAAAGCATCATCTTCTCAGAAGATAAGGAATGCAAACCTAAAAAGATGCTATCTCATGTTAATATCGCACCACCTAGTTAGGGGAATTACATCTTGAAACAACAAAAATGATCAACAGTAAAAGGATGGCTTGGTTATAAGTAACATTCCTTTTGCTTTTGACAATCTAAAATGCTAAATGCATCGTCCATAACTCAAAGGCAAAAGGCAACAAATTTTCTTTGAAGGCACAAGGAGCAAATTTAGCTTCAAATAACATTTTACCTTTTTGGAAAATCGATATCTATGCTCTTTCAATTTTGAAATTCATTCTGCCATGCTATGTGTGTGTTTGTATGTATGTACGTGTGTTTTAGCAAAACAAAGCACAAGCTCATAAGCCAAATCAAATTGCTAAAACATGTGCAGAGCCCATGCTGTGACCCTCAAAATGTATATTATTGAGCTTCACCACTTCAAAAGAATTGAAGCACGGGTCAACACTTTCATTTTATGTAATAATCTAGGTTCTGAACATGCCTTAGGCTGTTTCCCATTCTAAGAAAGTAGACAAAAGGGTTTTCCCAATGTGCAAGGCTCCCTTTTTGGGGATGATAATCTATTATTTATATGCAGTCTTTTTGATGGGAAAGTAGTTGACTGGTTAGAATTCCTGCCTCATTGAACAATATGGATTTTTCCACACATAATTGGCAAACCAACCAAAATACAGGGACCAAAAAAAATGATACACACACACACACACACACATTTACCTGCAGGATCTGCAGTTTTAACTCTGGTGAAAGACATGCCGTGCCTACATGACGTCGGTCCTGGCAAAGTGTACAAAAGCTAAAGAAGCACTTCGAGCATTGAGCATGCTGCTCTTCATCTTCTATGCATGGCATTTCGCATCTTGGGCAATAAACAATGTCGGACATGGAATCCAGCGTCTTCTGTAACATTAAGGACTCCCAGCGTTCATATTCTTTATCACCAAGCAACCGTTTCAATAAACTGGGCGGGAGCATGCCCCCACATTTTGCATCTGGACACTGAAGCTTGTTAACAGTGCCTTCTGAAATATGTATGTCAGAATAAGTCTTCATGCATTTCCAGCAAAAGAAATGCTCACATGGTAGCCAGACGAAATCACTGCCTGGTAAGATAAATAAACAAGGTGACAAAAGATAACTGTGCTGCTAGATAAAAGATTCTTTCCAACAGGATAGGGAAACAATATTTCTGGAACAAAACTATCAGGAAATGTTAAATTGACATGACCAACAAATCAAGGGGGATGCAAACACATGGAACATAGGAAAGTATAAATTTAAGAGATAAGCAACATGGTTATATTCTGCATTCATCTCACAAGACAGTAATAGTGAAATTCACAAGAGAAAAGCATGTTAGATCCCTCATCATTGGTCTCACAATCTACTGATTTTTTGTACAATTCTTTTAACTGCACAGATATTGGATTAGTTTTTCCACCATTGCTCCCTTCACACACATCACCTCTCTCCCTTTCATAGTTTTCCAACACAGATTGCATTTATACACAAAAAGAAATATTGACAAAAGTTTAATGGTGGAATTGAATCAAACTTTATATTAGCAAAGTCTGAAACTACCAGCATACTCATTGTAACAGATGCAGCACTCATGCAAGGTATTTTGGAAGTTCTCATGGCATTGCTGATGATTGTAATTCCTCAGTGAAGGAATATCGACATCAGGGCTGATACTTCTTGAAATTGCACGTCGATCTCCAGTGTGTTTTATACCATAAGGACCAAGTGTGATCTCATCAACAACCCCAAGATAAGAAAGAGAAAAGTCATGTAACCATTCTGCCCATTGATATATAACTTCCTGGCCCAATTGACCCATCCATATGGAGTCCAACATGGAACAAAGACTAGAAATCCTAATGGAGTCCAACCACTGAACCGAGATGGCAAAATAAGGAGGTAGGTGACTAGGGTATGATTTAGGTAACAAGCACGTCAATACAATTGGTGGAAGATACTTCAGTTTAAAAGAGTACAAGAAGTCATGTGAACTATCACTTTTCATCTTCGGACCACCAGTTGAATTAAGGTTTGTCGTTATGGTAAATGAGACAGGAGCATCAATGTGTATATGAATCTGCAACACAGCAAACAGTTATTGAACTGTACATCTTTCACCAGGAAAATGTAACTTCAACTAACAGCCTAAAAAGACAACCTGAAAAACTCTCAAATATGTTTGTCTGTCAAGAACAAATGCATTGTCTCCATAGATGGATTCCAGTGCAAGCAACTGCACAAAACGTTAAGGATGAAAGAAGGTATAAAAACTATGCACTACACAACAAGATTTCTCAACAATAACTAAACCAGGAGAAAGATAAAACCAGAAAAATTCAATGCTAACTTTTTAACACAATAGCATTCCTTCTTTTTCAATCTTATACCTTTAGATTCTAACTTCAAAGGCTCAGCCAATTTTTTCAAAGCTCCCACCAAAAATTAGAAAAAAAAAGGGAAATGATTGAAAAATATCATCCATCTTTAAATCCAACTTGATGTATGTCTACAAATGAATACTAAGAGTTAAGATGATGCACATGAAACAAATGACAAAAATACCTATCAATTCAGCATGTAAAAAATGTAAAACATATATGCATGATTCCTTAAAAAGAGAAATAGATTTAAAAAAAAAAAAAAAAAAAGAGTTCCTTATCGTCTAGTGTTCACAGGTACGTTAGCTAGAAAAATAACTTTACAAGTCATCAGAAAATTGAACCAACAATCATCTTTATGCACTCTAAATTCACATCTTACAGGTATCCCATCCAAAGAGTGTGCACCCCACCAAACATAATAAAGCCAGTAAATGCAAATCAAAATACTCTACAAAACACACCATAACAAAGAGAACCAAACTAAACAAGAAAATCAACAATTGTCCTCCAAGATAACCAGATTACCTCATCCTCCTGCAATTGATCATTGATTTTTAATAGCTCCTCAGACAACTCTGGCTCCACTACACCCAATCGCAATCCTTCCAATCTAGTCATAGGATCGTCTACCTCGTTATCATCTTCACAGTCCCTATTGGCATCGTCACTCTCGTCTTTCTTCATTTCAAGACCATCCCCTTTGACTTTTCCCATCTCCACATTCACTTGTTCACCAAAACTCAAAGAACCCAACTGAGCACTCAAAGAACTTTCCTCAACATTTGAAGGAGCTGCCTCGGAGTTCGAAGGACACGAATCAGAATTCAAAGAACCCACTTCAGAATTTGGCGTACTGAGCTCAGATTTCTTGGCAAATCGTTTATTGTACCCACGTTTGCGCTGTTTACGCAATACCCACTCAGGATTTCGCTGGGATTTAGGGTGCAAATGTTGTCGCTCGGAAGTGGTTGCTGTGGAAGATAGACTTTCAGGACCAGAGTGTGCTTTTTGTTGTTCATCTTGGGGTCTCTGGGGAAGAAGGGCTCTGAAGTTCCAATCCTCAGGGACATGGCGGCCTTGCCTACTGTCTGCTCTTCTCGTCTTTCTCATAGCTTGCTGGGTCAGACAAGATGGATCCCCCAGCTTCAGGCGGCCCTCCAACCTGAAAAGCCTTCTTTGTTTTTTAAGACTTACAACCTATGATTTTTATGTGGCAACTCAATTAGGATCAAATACACAGCTTCCGCGTATAATCTAAGCCTCGTAAGTATGTATTTTCATTTTCATAAATTTATAAATTAAAAATATTAAAACATATTATAATTATTATATTATTATCTCTATCTATCTATTTATCCATCAATATAAATTTAATTATAATTAAATAAAAATTTTATTTATGTATAAAATTATTTTAAATTATAATTAAATTTGTGTAATTATAAAAAAATTTTAATAACAAAAATAAAAGACCAAAAAAATTTTAAAAAAATTACTCGAGACTTGTCCTTTTTAAGAAAGAAAAAAAAAGTTGCTCATAACAAAGAAAAAAAAACATAATTACTCAAATTTATTTTTAAAATAAAATAAAATTTCTTGAAATTTAAAAAATAATAATAATTTAATATTTTTCATTTACCCTTAAGAGAAAAAGAAAACTTTTAAATTTTGTTAAAAAATTTTTTAAATTAATTTAATTTAATTAATTAATATTTTTTTTTCAAATCTAAATTAACATGAGTTCTCAAATTTTAGTATTTTAATTAAATATTTAAAATTTACACAACAACTAAATTTAAATTCAATTATAATTAAAATGATTAACTCTTATTTTTATTTGTAAACACTTTTAGGAGGCTCCCACATATGATCCGCGGAATTGATACTTCGACTTAATTTATTTCTTCCATTCCACGAATTACAGTCAACTTTTAACTCAAATGCAAGATTCTCTGAATTGAGGATTAAAACTAAACGATCAAGCAACTCAAATATGCTAGTAATTTGCAAGTAACTTTTTTTTTTTTTTCTTTCCCCAGCTTAAAACAAATATTCAGTTGAAGGGGGGCTTCTTGACATGGAAACTACAAAGAAACGGAAAATTAAAAAAATCAAAGGATTAAAGCAAAGCTCAGGCCATTTTCTAATGCAGCTTGTTGTACATGAACGTGATATAGTCCACCAAGCTTTGCACTTTCTTCGGTATTTCAGAGAAAAAGGAAACATACCCATTTAAGGTTCGATGACCAATTTTAACAAAAGAGTATGAATTGAAGGAAGCATATAGAATTCTTCCTTTTTTTCTTTTTTTATTTTTTGGACAAACAAAAAAGAAAAAGAAAAAGAAAAAGAAAAGAAAATACATGAATAAATTCTTATACTTACCTGGTGGTACTTCGCTATTCATGTTCCATGCCCTTTTCTCCTTTTCTTTGATCGTTTCTTAGAAAATCATTGTAAGCAGAAAACAAATCGCTGGACGCTACCAGGTCGGAAAGACAGATTCCCCAACACATCAGCGTAATCGAGGAGCGAGGCGATATGGACGACGCCGCTTTTGATCACATAAGAAAATAATAATACTAATAATAATAATAATAATAAAGAAATAATAAACACATGTCTGTTACCCTTGAAACAAAACGGAACAACAAAGTTCTAGGCTTGAAATTCCTACAGCCGACTGTGTGGCAATCACGTTGGTTGCTTTATTTAGTTTATATATATCTACTAGTATTATATTTATCAAAAAATAAATTTTTGTTTATGTTTTATTTAAATAACAAATATTAAAATACTTAAATTATTATTTTTTAAAAATAATAATTTTGAGAGTAAGTTTGTAAGATATAAAAAAAGAAGAAAAATAAAAAAATTAAATTATGAGTATTTAAAAAAATAAATTTAGAAATATTTTTTTCTTTCTAAAAAAATAAAAAATTAAGAGTATTTTTTAAAATTTTTTATAGATTTTAGACATATGTAAAAGATTATTAATATGAATTAGATAAATTATAATAAATATTAAATTATAATTTAATAATTTTAGTAAATTAAATTTATATTAAAATTTTAAATTTATTAAAATAATAAATAATACTACAAGTCAACGATTAAATTAGTATTAAATACTATAAATTATAAGAATTTATTAAAAAATTAAAACTTAAATCAAATATTTATATATTTTAAAAATTAAATAAATGTCATTGCTTAGATGTTTCACAAAAATAAAAAATAAATTTAAGTTTTTAATTTTTAAGAAAATAAAAGCTCAAAAATAAAAAAAATATGAGTATTTTTTAAAAAAATTAAATTTAAAAAGATTGTTCCTCCCCAAAAAAATAGAAAGAAAAATTTATGATTAGTTTGTCTTCTTTTAGAAATTATTATCCTTTTTTTATTTTTCTTAGTTATTAATATTTCTATAGTTAATATAAATTAAATAAATTATAATATATATTAGATTATAATTAAATAAATTATATATATATTAAAATTTTAATTCTATTAAAATACTTCTTCTTAATTTAAGTTAAAATCAAATACTTCACTAACTTCTTCTTAATTTTGATAATATATATTTATATTAATATTGGACCCAAACAATATATAAGTTTATAATATTTATTGGGAAGTGTATTTTCACTTATTTTTTAAGAAAATTAAAATCAAAAATAAGACTTAAATTAGGACTATTGTTTTCTTTTTAGGAAAAAAAAGATAGATTAGAAAATATTTTTTCTCTAAAATATGAAAAGAAAGATTTAGAATTACTTTTGATTTTGTTATTTTTTATTTATGAGTATTCATAATGTATGAATTTTAAATATATATATAAAATTAATATAAATTAAGTAACTTATAATATATATCAAATTATAATTAAATAAATTGAATATATTATATATATGTTAAAATTCTAATTTTATTAAAATATTAAAAAAATTACAAATTAACTATTAAGTATTTCAAAGAATTCTATTAACTACTAAGCACCAAAAGGAAAAGAAAAGAAAAATTTGTAACCACAAGATTTAGTCATAATACATTTAGAATATGAGTTTTATTGGATAAAAAAAAGTAGTTTTCGGATTTTCAAATTTTCAATTTTTTTATTCAAAATATTTAAATTTACAATAAAATTGATAAGATATATAATAAAATTAAAAAAATGTGAAATCAGATATATTTGAATATTTTTATAATTTTTGTAAAACAAAATTCACCTATTAAGTATTTTATACAAATTATTAATGAGAAACTTAAAATTTTAAAAACCTTGTCTAGTAGAACTCATTTCAAATGTTTTCTAGTTGAATTCCATAGCTATAAAATTAAACTCAATAGATATATGTAAATATATATTATTAAAATTAAGAAATAATTAATAAATATTTATATAATAATATTTATTTAATTTTAAAAATTTTAATTTAAATTCAAAATTTTTAATAAATTTTTATAATTTATGATCCTTGACATTACTAAAGTGTCACGATTTTTTCTGTGATGTAGAAAATTATAATTCTGCATGCAAAGTGACATGTGGGATTGTAACTTAAATTTTAAATAAATATATTAACTCTTAATTGAAAAACAGTTTTTTTTTTTTCCTTCAACCTCGCAGCCCTCCTCTCCTTTTACAATCCCACTCTGACTCGCTCTTTATTGTTTTTGTATTTTTATTTTTTATCTTTCAGGCTTACGTTCTGCCTACAGCTCCTCTCCCACCCAAAAAATAAGAATACTTTTAAAACAATGTGTATCTATATTAGACATAAGTGTCAGACACTCGTACGAACACTTTTTTGATACATATTAGATATTATAAAATATATTTGACAATGTTCAATAAAAAATTTAAATGAAAAAAAAAATTAAACGCACATGTCAAATACTTTTAGTTTATTTACCTGACACTTTTAATATATGTATCAAATATTTTTAATATATATGTTAGATATTAATGTATTAGACATATTAAATTTAATTTAAAGATCTTAAAAGTCATATATATAATAATTCTTTTTATAAACATATTAACAAATAATGTAACAATAAAAAATATATATTTTTATTATATTAATTGTCTTAAAATATAATTTTTTAAATATTATATTAAGTTTATATGTAATATTTTTAAAAAATAACAAAATAATAATTATAATATAAAATAATATACTAATTATTATAAATTATTAATTAAAAAATTTTAATATTATTAAAAATATTTATTACACATACACACACACATATATATATAATATTCATTTTACAATCATATTATATCTTAATTTTCTAAAAATTTACATATTTTCTTATTCATATCATGTTAAATTTTTGTTCATATGTTTGTGTTCTTGCATCATAGTCTCTCATACTCTAGTTTCTCTCTTCTAAGTCTATGCCACATCTCTATTATCTCGTTCTTGCTATTTGCAATGGATGTATATATTTTTTCAATCTTTTTGTCTCCTTTTATCTCTTTAAGTTTTACTCTCTCTTTTGGATCATGAGTGTTAACATTTCTTATACTAGGTTTTATAAGAAAATTTTTATATTATTTTAAATAGTTTTTTGAATTAAAAATATTTATACAATAATATTTATTTAATTTTAAGATTTTGTTAATAAACTATGACTATATTATATTTTTTAGTATATATATTTAATATTAATTTAATAATTAATTTATAATTTTTTAATATTTTAATGAAATTAAAATTTCAACTTACATTTAATTCTCTTTTTCTTTTTATATTATAAATCAACTTATTTGACTTTTATTATAATTCTTTTATTTTTTAATTAAATTACTTAATTTTAGATATTATTTTTTATTCAAATAATTTTTTAAATAATTCACTTGATTTTTTTATTAGTTTTGCTTGATTTTTTTAGTCAACACGTCCCCTAAACAATTTTCACTACTTTGATGAATTGACAAGCCAAAGATCTCTCTCTCTCTCTCTCTCTCTCTCTCTCTTCCCTTTCTTGTTTGGTAAAAATAAACTATTATTTGGATTTTTGTTTATGAAGAAGTGAAATATGTTCTTAATTAAATATTAGAAATATATCAATGCAAAATTTTATTTGCAAAATTTCATGATTAATTAATATATGTTATTATTAATAATTGGTTAAATTATAATTTGAACATGGTAGGATTTTCAAACGAATGGATGATAAGTTTTATTTCATAGTCACCGATTAAAAAAAAAAAAAACCTTCCTCTGGGACTTCTTTTGGATAAGATAATTAATGATGACCATGAGAGAAGTATTTTGACAGAACTAAAGCAGCAATCGAGTCAATTCATCTCAAAACTAAAGTGTTTTTGTTCATGTAATTTTTGTTACTTTTTATGTATCTTTCTCAACATTAATTTAAATTAATTTTTGTAAATTGTTTAAACTAATTATAATTATTATTTTTATCTTTAAATAATAACAAAATTTTATATTCAAATTTTATCACATTTTTTAAAGACTCGCGCGTAACGTGGGCAAATTCCTAGTAAGGATGTATGCTAATAGGTTGATAAGTTATTGTAAATAATTGTCTCTTTGTTGCCATGATCATCTATTTGTTGTCCAAGAAAGATGTGATGCCCATTTATCTAGTATCTTTGCACCTTTAATTTATGTCATATGCTTTTGTGCCGTGTATTTATTTATTTATTTTTTATTTTTTTACAGATACGTCTTTAGAATCTATGTCAAAGATACTTTTAAGGGGGTAAATTTAAATGGGGATATTGCTTTTGATGATGAACATAAATTTGTTGATTGGAGGAATGATGACCAATTCATCTCCAAGGACGGTCCATCTCAATGCCCGAAAATGTTGGATGAAGTGTATTTAGAATGTAAGATGCTTAATAAATTTGATATTTCTTGCCTCGACGTAGTTAATAATGAAAATGTTGCAAAATAGAGTGACAAGGATGTTGTGAGTGTGGGGTTTGTAATAACTGAAGACCCTAAAAATTTTTGTCTTAGCTATTGTAAATTAATGCATTTTAGCATATGTAAGTCCAACGAAAAAGCTAATTACAAAGGAATTGTAGCACTCAGAAAGTAGGTATATTCAAGACATGGATTTCAATCCAATAGACACCCAAAGCCCATGACTAACGGGGTTTAACCTACATCATAATCACCCAATGGTTTCATTACCAGAAGTTCAATTTTTACGTTCTTATCAAGGCTTTAAAAAAAAAAAGAAGAAGAAAAAAAGGACAAATGACTTCTCCAAGTATGAATATCACAAAATATCTCTTGAAGTCTGGATCGGCTCCATCACTATCCCTGACATGCTCAGCAGACATGGCAAGAGATGTACCAACTCTGTAGGTGTCTTGTCCATAGGAAGTAATTCGATAGCATCACCTCCATTATTCAACCCCATGATTATGACTGAATCTGATCGAAGACAAAGTAAAACTCTTCCATGTCGGCTAACCGAGCAATTATAAGGATTAAGATTACTCGTTGACCACCATGGTAGCTCTCACGCCTTATCCGACCACAGTTCATATGCAATAAGGTGTTGAATCGGATTTTTCTTATTGCATGTTTCCCTTCATCATCAAATCCTGATACAATTTAATTCATTACACATTGTGTGGAAAATTTGTGTCTGTCAATTCCTGTATCCATCCTGAATGATTGTTTGTTAACAACAGTTTAAATAATAGAGCAAAAATATCCTATGAAGTGTAGTTGTGATAATATGGATTAATTATTAAGCAATTTAAAATTGTATGAAGTTGTACAATTAACTAACGAGAAAATTAGTCTTTTAATTTTAATTTTAGTATAATGGGTTGGAATACCCTCATTAAAATTTCCTAATTGCAAATTTGAGTCTTAGTAACTGTATTATCTTTTTTTTTTCTTGATCTTTTTCGGCCTTCCTTGTAACTCGAAAAACAAAAATCTTACAAAGAATTTAATTCCTATAGAGATTTGAACCCAATAAGAGAAGAGAGAGGAAGGGAACAAGCTTCTATGCCACCTAGGGTAACGTGTAAGTTAAGATATCTATTTATTTAATGATGATGAACTCAATAAATGAGATTCTATCGTGCCGGTTGCTCAAAGTTTAATGTGCAATGATTACTCCAAGTGAGAGCTTGGCAATTATCTTGTGTGGTTTCCATGCACTTTTCCGAAATTCAAATCCTCTCAATAGCATCCCTGAAAAATTTAAGAAATTGTAGCGGATACATTGGTAAGTTTTAAATTCGACAATTGTTATAGTCGAGTGTGAAAAATATTTATTAAAATAGTAAGTTTTTTTTTATAAAAAAATTAAATCAAGATGTTAGTAGGTTATTTCTAATATGTATTTGTATGAATGATAATTAATATTTTTATAATTTCTTTTTTTTGTTGACTGAAAAAGAAATTTAATGTACAATATAGTAAAATTTTTATGACCCAAAAAACCAATTTATCACACATAGTACGCCAAAACACATCTATAAACTGCGGCTTTATTTTTACTACCTGCTTTGCTTTCGGGTTCTAAATTTACCTCGATATGTGTTGTTGCTACTTTAATATACATATAGAAATTGACGAAAGTTGAAAAGAAACGCATGCTGCTGATCAAAGGAGTTTTGCTAGGATTCGAGAGTAAATAGTAAGAATTCTTAATCTTTTACCCCTCATTTTGTCGGTTTTAAGCTTTTTTAATTTTTCGTTCAGAAATCTGATTTCATTGTTGACTCTTATTTTAGAAAATCAGAATCCTAATGAGAACCCTCCTTCCTATATGGAAATCTTTAAAGTTACTTGCACAAGAAGACTTGACCAGAAAGCTCTCAGCTCTCAGATGAGTCAACTCGTCAACAATTTACAAGCCATCAAGTTTCTTTTTTCTTTTTCTTTTTTTTTTTCTACTTTGTTTTTCACTCTAAATTTTCTGTTTACCTTTCTTTTTCCACAATTCATACTTCTGCCTTTACATATTGACTTCTACATCTTTGACCTAAGAATCAGGTTTGCCGAGTCTCTTACTGGGACAATATAACCTTTAAATTAAAGCATGACTTTAATTGTTGGAGGTTACTTTTTGCCTGCCTCATTTCTATGTTTATTTTCAAGGTCTAAAACGTTTATTAGCTGCTTTCTCCTTTTTAGCAGTTAGTCCGTGTTTTGAGGAAAGAAGGAATAAGAACATTCCTAGTTTAGAGCAAAGCTTCCCTTACTTGCTTTTATAAGCTAGCTAAAAAGAACCCAAAAAAAAAAAAAAATCTTACTTCACATTTCACCTTAAATTCTAGAGAGACTAGAGCGAGATGGCAAAGTCGTTTACTTTTCATAATGTTCCTTTCCTTCTATTAGTAGTGGTAAGTGATGTTTACCTTCTGAGTTCTCAACTTCCGACTAACCTGTAGGGGCAACTTGATAGTCGTGACATTATTAGTACTCACAATTAAGAGGCTGGAATCACTTAATTGTTACAGTGCCTCTTTAGACACTCTAAAAATCCTTAATCACCTTCATTGCATTAGTTTGCCGCTTCATTTATGCCTAAGAGTTATGATTATTAGTTGATTATTGCATCCTGAATTCAATGTTACAAATATGTTGTTTTTGCTGTTTATATGCACATTTCCATTGATTTCAAGTCCTTTTTTTAAAAATTAAAAAAAAAAAAAAATTTATGGCACTTCTATTACTAGCTCTAGACTCAGACGGAGGAGCTCCAACCCCCAAAGGCATGGATTAAGTGGCCAAACTCCTGTAAATGTTTTTGTTGCAATTGCGGCGAAGGAGCATTCCGGGAGGGTAAGGCTCTGCGAGAGAGGCGCCAACTACACCATATTGAAAGGGAATTTGATCATTGACGATGTTATGAAAGTTCCAAGAGACTCTATACAATCTGTCTGAGAGAAAACGTAAAAAGTGAGATGCAAAAAAAAATTTGAAGATTAAAGCAGAATTGCGAAAGAAAATAAAAGCACAAATGTCTACAATAGCCCAATATTTTAATTTGATGTTATTAAAATTGCAGCAACATAATCTTATAGATTGAATATAAGTTTTGACATGTTGTCTGTGTATTTTCGATTAGCTCCTTTACGTAATGATGATTTTAGTGCTCCACACTTAGAAAATCAACAGAGGAATCATCTATCTTTGATAAATACATTTAGTCCATGCTATCAGATAGTCCTCTAATTTGCTAATTTTTATTTTCTAGTTTAATTAATTAACGATGATCACCAACTTTGTGCAATGAATGAAAGTAGCTGTTCAAAGAGGAAAGCTAAGGATGTAGATGTGAGATAGGTGGCTTTTTAAGGGATGCCATACTTTGACTAAGGGTGATATTCTGGTGTCATGTTGCATTTTCTGGATCTGGGGTGTTATTTTGATGCTCTAGTGCATTTTCAGGGATTCACAATCTGCAAAAGAAATGTACTTTCTTTTTTAAGTTGACTTATTTTTGCTGGTGAATCTGTGATAGTATCAAGAATGAAAGGTAGTGCTTATAAAGGAGGGAACAATAGGTATGATTACTCATTCAAGATATTGCTGATTGGTGATCCTGTTGTTGAAAAAAGAACTCTTTTTCTTTTTCTTTTTCTTTTTTTTTTCCCAGTTTCATATGTCTCCCACTATTGGCACTTGTTGTTTCTCTTTCTCTTCTCTCCCCCCCCCCACTTTTTTTTATTTTAATACACATTGTGAGGTTAAAACTCTTCTCAATTGAGTTTGCTGGTTGGTATAGTTTTAATTGTTTCAAGTGCATGTATTTAGTATTCTAGAAGTACCACTTAGCACGCCCAGCATCACATCATCCGCTCTCTCAGTTGCATCATTGTGGACCTATGGATGTGCAAACACACACACACACACACACACACACACAAGATGATGCAAATATCTTTTTATTGGAAGTCTTTGCTTTGTCACTGGGCCTGAGGCTTTTGAGCCCTTACTGGTTGGAATGATTAGCTACAGTGGTTTTAAATTCCTTTCTTTGTTTATATGATATGGTTACGTTCCATCAAACAATTCTCTTGTTAAGAAACTACGCTATCACGTTAGATGGTTTCTAACGGTGCACTAGATGAAATTTTCTAATAATTTTACAAAAAAAAAAAATTATTCACAAATTAAATATACACTTTACCATTCTTAAAACAAAACTCGAAATTAAAACAAAACGTAAATAAACGAGCTCGAGTTTAAACACGTCGAGGCACCCAAAACTCCAACGAACGGATGGACTCTTTTTAGTCATGCTTGCAACGCACGAGTCTGCGTAGCGTGGCTTTGGATGACACGACTGCTTGCCTGTTGTTTCTTCTTCGGCTTCGGGCCTTCCCTTCAAGAGGTTTTCGCTGCTCTGTCATTTTTTCGACTCTTATGCGGAGTATACGATAATTGTTCTGCAATTAGTGAGATGGTGATATTATTTAAAGTAATAATTTGATTAGTAATTTAATTTTTTAATATTAATTTAAATTTAATTTTTGTATTAATATTTATCTTTAAAAAATTCAGAATTTATATCAAAATATAATATTAAATATTAATATCATTAGCGATGAAATTAAATAAGAAAACAATTCACTCAATTTTAATTGTATTTAGATATTAAGTATTTTTTACAAGAAAATTAAATAAAAACATCAATCGGTTGATTTATGGTCTTGACTCATAGGTGTAATAATGGTCTTAACTCATAGGTGTAATAAGTAATACACTCACAACGCACTTTTTCAAAAAAGGAATAAAGAAAGAAAAAAAGAAAAGAAATAATGATGTTGAGATGTGCACGAATTAATCTGTGCATTTGTCCAATTGCCCGAGTTTGCTGAGCCGTCCCTCTCTCATATTTCTTCTTTTAAAGATGTAAATAAAGGTATGATCAGGTACATGGGTCCGCATCTTTTCATTCGAAACAATGAAATATTTAATCAATTTGGACGATGAAGATTTTACACGGAGGACCCAAATGTAACCTTTTTTTAATTTTATTCCTAATTTAATTTGTTTAATTAAGTTGAACGAATTAGTAAATATATTTTTTTAGTGTTTTTATTTTGTCAAATTAGATTTGTCCACGTCTCCTAAAAAAGCATTTGTATAATTCGGTGAGGATACTAAGTCGAGAAAAATATCGTTATTCTTGTTATAAATTGTTTTAATCGATTTTGCAAAACGTAGACTTTGATTCTACATATAAAAAATAAAAAAACAAAGTGAGCGTAGTCAAAAGAATGCACAAGTGCAAATGAATTTAGAGACTCATGGATTATTAATATATAAGCGTGTTAACGTCATAACCACAAGGGTCCATTTTTCTGGATGCTTTCTTACGCAATGATCGGAGCCAAAGGTTGAATATTCAATTTTATATCATATATATATATATATGATTAAAATAATCGCTTTCCATTTTTCCTTTTGATGATTTTGTATTCTCGAGAAGCGACCGTGTAAGATTATTTTATGGGGTTCCAAGTGTTCTACTTTAAAGGAACAGTGGCTGGTGTCAAAAGGGAGAAAAAAGAAATTGCAAGTGCTCTCGTTTGCACAAAATCATTCTCCCATGAACACATCCGTCTGCAGTTGCATGATTGGAAGTCCCTCCATCTACCTTTCAAAACATCCTCTCTAGTGCACCGGGGCTGCAGCAGGAGTTGGGCTCTCACACGTTTTGCAAATTGCAGGCAGACCAAAACGACAAAAATCAAGCTGGCGTCCTGAAAAGATGAGTTGGGGCTAGACGGCATCCTAAATTCTTAAGCCAGACCACCAACCTCAGGATGAGCGTAGAAAACAAGAGCATGTCACTTGGAAAATGTCTAAAGTGTCAAATTAATATGTCTATTAAGGGTTCGAATCTTGATTTCAAAAGAAACCCGGGAGTAAGCAGACAACGATGTCCCTTGGGTAAAAAAAAAATACGGAGTACTTCGTTGCGACAGAACAGGACGGGGACCCGACTCGTGGGCTGATGTCTCGTTTGTTTTGAAATGACACGCGGAATTGGAGCACCGTCCGTTGCACGTAGAAGGGGGACCCACACCCACCCCCACTGAAAGTTCAAAAAGAAAAGAAAAAAGAAAGATGTCTCGAATGATTGGTTAGGGCATTACACGCGCCCACTCGAAATGACGAAAATGCAACAGCCAGCATTGAATTAGGTTAGACAGAGACGGGTGGTTAAGTGAGTAACAGTAAACCCCCCTCCCCACCTCGATTAATTAACTGAAAACTAACTATGGTTGACAAGAAGGGAACTTGGAGTGAGTCCACTCTTCTGTGTTCCTCATGACATGATGCCATCTTTCATCCACTCACTGCCACCACTGTCTATGTGAGAAAGACACACACACACACACACACACCACACACACACAGAGGGGGGGGGGAAGTGACTGAGTTCTGGGAGAATCCAATGCTTTCTGTAAAGGTGACTCCTTTTGTGATCTGATGCCTAATGCAAGAAAAGAAGAAAATCCCGCAAGTTAAAAACCTTTTGCAAGAATCGGAGAAGCCAAGCTAAAGCTTTGTCCGTTGCCAACCCACTCTCTCCTTTTCTATATCGGGGAAGAGGGGTAAAGACAAGGAATCTTTTCGTCTTCTACCCTCTCTTTCTCCTCACTTGTCCACCTGAACCTGAAAGGTAATTGCTTTCTCTTCTTCTTCAGACTTCAGAGGGCCACAAGTTTGCATCTTTTCTAATGTTTTCTGTTATTCCGTGTTGCATTCCACTTTTTGCCACTTTTGCTCGCACGAACCACTTAGATGCTTTTGAATTTGGGCGCATGCTTAAACTTCATCTGCTCTGTAGATAGGAGCTGGGCTGGTGTATGCATTTGGACTTGTTGAGCTGTATACTAAATTAATCTTTCTGCGTACCTAGGACAACCCAGTACCCTCGTATTCTGGTCTTTGAAGATCATAGATTTGGAGGTTATCATATCAACCTCGATGTTATTTTCATCAGATTTAGCTTCTGGGTGTTTCCATGTCCACTAGGATTTCATGTCTTTGTGTGCTTTTGGAGTTTGTCCAAATCAGATTTCTCATTTATAGGACGTTTATGTTTGCTTACTGAAACATATGTTGCAACTCCCGGTTTGTGGTGACAAGGGCCAAAACGTTGCAAGTTCTATGATGATTGATGGTTCGGAAAATTACATACTTTCTTTGCATCATCTTTCGCAAATAATTTGCATGCTCTGGCTTTGTTGTATTGGTTCCTTTTGACAGAGGTTGAGCTTGGAATTTGGATGAAAGACATCCACCATAAATACTGAGTCTCAAAGTTCCTCATTTATCCTTAACATGGTTTCGAGGTCATATTCTAACCTCTTAGATCTTGCCTCCGGGGATTCCCCGACCTTTGGCTGTGAAAAGAAGAGGTTTCCTCGTGTGGCAACTGTAACTGGAGCTTTGACTGAATTAGATGATGAAAACAACAACAGTGTGGGTTCTGATGCCCCTTCATCCATCTCTCAAGAACGCATGATCGTTGTGGGAAACCAGCTTCCTATCCGGGCTCATCGAAGTCTGGATGGCAGTGGCAAGTGGTGCTTCTGTTGGGATGACGACTCACTTCTCTTACAACTTAAAGATGGACTTGGAGAAGATGCAGAAGTTATCTATGTTGGATGTATTAAGGAAGAGGTTGACCCTAGCGAGCAAGATGATGTAGCCCAAACATTGCTTGAGACATTTAAATGTGTACCAGCTTTCATCCCTCCTGCTCTTTTCGGTAAATTCTATCATGGGTTCTGTAAGCAGTATTTGTGGCCTTTGTTTCACTACATGCTTCCTCTGTCGCCTGATCTTGGCGGTAGGTTTGACAGATCTCTCTGGCAGGCTTATGTGTCTGTGAACAAGATCTTTGCGGACAAGGTGATGGAAGTGATTAACCCTGATGATGATTATGTTTGGGTCCATGATTATCATTTGATGGTGTTGCCAACATTTTTGAGAAAGAGGTTTAATAGGGTGAAGCTCGGGTTCTTCCTCCACAGTCCATTCCCATCATCTGAAATATACCGGACACTTCCTGTAAGGGATGAGCTTCTAAGAGCTCTCCTCAACTCCGACCTCATTGGCTTTCATACTTTTGACTATGCAAGACACTTCCTGTCCTGTTGTAGTCGAATGCTTGGTCTTTCTTATCAATCTAAGCGAGGCTATGTTGGCATCGAGTACTACGGTCGCACTGTCAGTATTAAGATTCTTCCTGTCGGGATTCATAAATGTCAGCTTCAGTCTGTATTGGATCTCCCTGAGACAGAATCTAAGGTCTCAGAGCTATGTGATCGGTTTCAAGGTCAAACTGTCTTGCTTGGGGTTGATGATATGGACATCTTTAAGGGAATAAGCTTGAAACTTCTGGCCATGGAACAATTGCTCACACAGCATCCTGATAAGAGGGGCGAAGTTGTTTTGGTTCAAATTGCAAATCCTGCAAGAGGCCGAGGAAGGGATGTGCAAGAGGTTCAATGTGAAACTATGGCAACAGTGAGGAGGATTAATGAGACATTTGGAAGACCAGGATATGACCCAGTGGTTCTAATTGACACCTCACTTCAGTTTTATGAGCGCATTGCCTATTATGTAATTGCAGAGTGCTGTCTTGTTACGGCTGTGAGAGATGGAATGAATTTAATCCCCTATGAATATATAATATGTCGCCAAGGAAATGAGAAGCTGGATAAGACACTGGGGCTTGATCCCTCAGTTCCAAAAAAGAGCATGCTGGTTGTTTCTGAGTTTATTGGATGCTCTCCATCACTGAGTGGAGCAATTCGTGTAAATCCATGGAATATTGATTGTGTTGCCGAAGCTATGGATTCTGCCCTTGTGCTTTCTGAGCAAGAAAAACAGATGCGACATGAGAAGCATTATAGGTATGTGAGTACGCATGATGTCGCATACTGGGCACGCAGCTTTTTGCAGGATCTTGAAAGGGCTTGCAGGGACCATGTGAGGAGGAGGTGCTGGGGAATAGGTTTTGGTTTAGGTTTTCGGGTGATTGCATTGGACCCTAACTATAGGAAACTTTCACTTGATCATATAGTTTCAGCTTATAAGAGGACCAAGAGCAGAGCAATTCTTTTGGATTATGATGGCGCTATGATTCAGCGAAGCTCGATTAGTGTGACTCCCAATTCGGAGGCTGTCGGAATCATAAACAACATATGTAGAGACCCCAAGAATGTTGTCTTTCTCATTAGCAGGAGAGACAGGAAGACCCTAACAGAATGGTTTTCATGTAACGAAAATCTTGGTATTGCGGCAGAGCATGGCTATTTTCTAAGGTGAACATTTTTTTTTTTTTTTGGAGCTCCAACATTTGTTCCTGCTCTTCACATTTGAGTATGTGATCTTGAATTTAGATGCTTATTAACGGATAGGAGAAAAATCGAAAAGGTCAACAACATAGATTAAGATGCTATATTGGCTAGTTCCATGGTTGAACAAAGCAAAGCAACTGATAATTCATCAAAATCATGTGATTTTTTCGGAGCCCTGCATTCATGTTTTTTGTTCAGTTTGGGGCCATTGCATTCATGTTTTTCATTCATTCATTGCAAAATTTCCTTTCAGGAATTGACCATGAATATTCAATTTTTGGATCAATGCAATCAACAGACATTGTCAGATTTAAGACAAAAGCCCTCTATTGGAATTATATACTTCCTAGTGAGCTTGACTTTATTTTACAGGACAAATAACAAAGCAGAATGGGAAACATGCGTGCCTGGGCCAAATTTTGACTGGAAACAGATTGCTGAGCCAGTAATGAAACTCTACACTGAGACAACTGATGGTTCTGCAATTGAGACCAAAGAGAGTGCTCTTGTCTGGAATTACCAGCATGCAGATCCAGATTTTGGTTCATGCCAGGCTAAGGAGCTTCTAGATCACCTGGAAAGTGTTCTTGCTAACGAGTCAGTTTCCGTAAAGAGCGGGCAACACATTGTAGAAGTCAAACCTCAGGTCGGTAACAGTTATATCTCATGCCAGTGTTAATCGTTATTATAGATGATCCTAACAATGCTTGATTTTTGTGGTCAGATGATTGAAAGGAAAAATGACACCAAGGTGCTACCTATATATTCATATTTAGGCACTTATAGGATCTGTAGTAAATAAAAACTATGCGATTTTTCACTTTTTAAATAACAAGCTATTTGCCTGCTTAATGTTCAATTGTCAGACTTTAACGTGGATATAATGATCCTACAAGACTTCTACAACAAACTCAAAATAAAATAGGTTGGTAGGCCATCTCATGATTCAGGAGTGGTGATGAATCTGATGATCTATTGGGCACCCATGGAGTTGCTCATCTGCATGTTCATCAAGCCATAGCATTTGAAGGTGGTTGCATGTAGGAGATGTATATTAAAACTTACCTAGACCTGATCCAACAATAACTTTTTGAGCTAGCAGTGGCACATAAGATTCAGTGTTTAGTTTAACATGATATGAATAAGGATAATAGGAAAGTGTGTAACTCTAGAGAAGTGGTGTGACCATAATTAGCCGTGACAAGCCTTGAGATGGATATCAGTTGCTGCCTCCCTACTCATTTAGAGTTGGTCAATTTCATGTTCATGATTGTCAGAATTGATGTGAAGGATGAGTTGTTACTCGATAAATGTTGGGGATTAAATATAAATGCGCATCGTGATGTCTCACCTAGAGGCTTAAGCTCTTAGGTTAGTAGTTATTGGATGATCCACTCGGGCAGTATTTCTTTTTGCTCCAATGGGATGCTATGAAAATGTTGTTCAAGCAGAGCTTGCAACCCATAATCAATTTCCTGGAACATTTGGCTAATTATTAGAACCCACTACACTGACAAAGTTTTGTGATAAATTCTTATTGTGTTTCTACGTTTATGAGTGGATCGTCTGCAATGCAATAATTATGTATCAGATTTCAATTACCTTTAATGTTTCTTACCATGAATAGGGCGTCAACAAGGGTCTGGTGGCGGAGCGTCTCCTCGAAACAATGCAACAGCGTGGACTACTTGCTGATTTTGTTCTTTGCATTGGAGATGACCGGTCTGACGAGGACATGTTCGAGGTTATAAAAAGTGCAAGGGAAGGCCCCTTTCTCTCCCCACTTGCTGAAGTGTTTGCTTGCACTGTAGGCCAGATGCCAAGCAAGGCCAAGTACTATTTGGAAGGTACAACTGAGATCCTGATAATGCTGCAAGGCCTTGTCAAAGCATCTGAACAGTCTGCTAGAAGTGCTTCTCAGCAGTCCCGACCAGTCATTATTGACAGAGGGTAACTGTTTTACCCTCTTTGATTGGCCCTTTAGCTAGGTTTGTGCATGTATGTCCTATGATTCTACTTTGCCTTTCCTGGCCTGAGGTGGGGGCATTGGTGTTTTGCATATTTAGGCCATACTTGCCCCATTAGATATTGTACATTGGGGATGAATGCTCCATTAGATTTTTTAGCTTTCCTTTGCTGCACAACGATGGAAGTTTCTTTTTCGTTTTCCTTTTCCTAATACGGTCTTCTTCCTTGGTTGAGTTAGTGCGTTATGTTAGAGAGTTGGCGAAGATGTTCGAGAATAAAACTACCTCTCGCTGTTTTCCTCCCATCAAGGAAGCCTAAAACATATTGTAGATTCCTACTCACGAAAGGGCATTTTCATGCACAGTGCCCTCGCACTCTTTTGATAATTTTAAAGTGATCTGTATATTACAATAAGATAATAATACTATTATTATTATAATATCAAGGCTCGCCCTTGTATTTTTATCTTACTCACATTGACGAAAAACAAAAAAAACAAAGAAAAGAACCGAACCCAATTGTCATTTAAACTAATACAAATTCTTGATTCACTTCAATAATGTAATTAGGGTAGGCAAGAATGAACAAGCCTCATTGTACCTTAGAAACAATAGATTACTAACATCTGTGGATAGAGTGGATCATGGATCATTGATTTTGTTTGGAGATAATTCACAAAACCATCCAAGCGAGCCAATCGTCTATATTCTTAATTTAATAATTAATTCATTTGTTTAATTGCATTATATGCATAAATATTATTTATCATTTTTTTATTTGAAAATTTTTATTTAGAAGACAATTGGATAAAAAATAAAAAATATATATTTTTGTTAAAACTCATAATATGACCAAATTTTATATTAAAAAAGAGTGTAAATTAGAAAATAAATTTATCATGAATTAAGAGTTTATTTGTTTGTTAGAAAATAATTTATTTATAAAAAATATTTATTGAAAAAAAATTTTATAAAGAAAATGAATTATTTTTTATTGTTTAGTTGTATTTTTAAAAAATATTTTCTCAATTTTAGTTGTTACAGCGAGAAATTAAAATGACAAAATTAAAAGTTTTGATACAAATTAAATATTATTATAAATAAAAATTTTAAAAAAATTTGAATTAGCTCCTCACAAAATAAAATAGATTTTAACACTAAATAGTAAAAAAAAAAGAAAAAGGAAAAAACATTACCTTACAATAATAAATTATTGACTTACAATTAATAATTGACAATTAGTAAGGATAATGATAAAATTAACCAATAACTAGCAAAACCAAGATAATTTAAAGGATATTTTTTCCCTCTTTAACTTGTACTTTTTTTTTTCATCCACCACAATATCTACGAAATATGTATTTTTATGATTTAAAATAAATTTGTATTTTTATCTTACTCACATTTAAAAAAAAAAAAGAACTAAACCTAATTTTCTTTTAAACTAGCACAAATTCTTGATTCACTTCAATAAAGTAAATAAGGTAGGTGAAAATGAAAAAACCTTAGAAGTCATAGATCACTAAGATTTGTAGTTAGAATAGATAATGGTTTATCAATTTTATATGGAGATAACTCATAAAATTACTCAAACTAATCAATAGTATGTATATGTGATATAATAATTAATTAATATTATATATGTAAATATTTTTTATTATTTATTTTATTTTAAAAATTTTATTTATAAGATAGTTAAATGAAAAAAATAAAAAAATTATTTTTATTAAAACTCATAATATGATCAAATTTTTATTAAGAAAAGAGTGTACATTAGAATGTTAATTTATCATGAACTAATGTTTGTTTGTTTGTTTATTAGAGAATAATTTATTTATAAAAATATTTATTAAAAAACATTTTTACAAAGAAGATAAATATTTTTTATTATTTATTTGTATTGTTAAGAAATATTTTCTTAAGTTTGATTGCTTTGGAGAGAAATTAGAATGACAAAATTAAGAATTTTAATGCCAATCAAATATTATTATAAATAAAAAAATATATAAAAAATATTGAATTAACTGCTTATAAAATAACCTTTATGATAATAAAGTTAACTTACAATTAACGATTAACAACTAAAAATAATAA
This sequence comes from Bruguiera gymnorhiza, assembly GCA_020883675.1. Classification (NCBI taxonomy): domain Eukaryota; kingdom Viridiplantae; phylum Streptophyta; class Magnoliopsida; order Malpighiales; family Rhizophoraceae; genus Bruguiera; species Bruguiera gymnorhiza. The sequence continues at coordinate 2,302,653 of JAIRCJ010000087.1, forward strand.
TGATTAAATTAGGTAGTAACTAGCAAAATCAAGATGATTTAAAAGTAATTTTTGTCTTTCTTTAACTTGCACTATTTCCTTTCTTCATTCGTCACAATATCTACAAAAAATAAATTTATATGATTTAAAATGAATTTATATTTTTTTATCTTACTCACATTGGAAAAAAAGAAAAAAAAAGAACCAAACCCAATTTTCATTTAAACTAATACTAATTCCTAATTCACTTTAATAAAGTAATTAAGGTAGGTAAGAATGAAAAAGTCTTGTTGTACCTTAAAAGCAATAAATAACTAACATTTATTAGTAGAGTGGATTGTTTATCATCCATTTTGTAGGAAGATAACTCATAAAATCACTAAAACAAATCAATAGTATGTGTTCTTGATTTAATAATTAATTAATTAATTTAATCATTTAATAAGTACAAATATTTTTACTATATATTTTATTTTAAAAATTTTATTTAGAAAACATTTGGATAAAAATATATTTTTGTTAAAACTCATTATATGGCCAAATTTATATTAAAAAAAAGTGTAAATTAGAATGTAAATTTATTATGAACTAAAAGTTTATTTGTTTGTTAAAAAATAATTTATTTATAAAAATATTTATTGAAAAAAAAATTTTACAAAGAAAATTAATTATTTTTTATTATTTAAATGTATTGTTCAATTTTTTTATTTTAATTGTTATAGAAAAAATTAGAATGACAAAATTAAAAATTTTGATACAAATAAAATATTATTATAAATAAAGAAAAAAAATTTGAACTAACTTCACATAAGATAAACTAAATTTTAACACTAAAAGAAAAAAAAGTTAGTCCTATAATAATAAAATTAATTTGTGATTAACAACTGACAACTAATAAAAATAAAAATAAAAATAACTAATAATTAGTAAAATTAAAATGACTTGAAAGTAATTTTTTCTCTAACTTGCACTCTTTCTTTTCTTTATCCATCATAACATCTAAAAAAAAAAAAAGAATTTGTGTGATTTAAATACTTATTTGTCTATATTTAGCTACCTATAAAATTTGTCTTTCAAATTTTATTTTTTCAAAAATTCTAAGGTGCTAAATAAGAAACTTATTTTTTTAATATTACAACTTATTGTTTTTCTTAACCATTTTGCTAAGATAAGATAAGATTAAATTAGTATATTTTATGACCTAGTGGTTGCATTTTTATATTTAGCCACTGATGTAAATTTATTTTTTATTAAACTGACCTTCATTGTAAATGTTAATAGTAAAAAATAATTACTTGAACTTTGAAATTTGTTTCAACATTTTTTATTGCATAGATTAAAAGACTTTTGTTCAAATTTTCTTCGATTATCATTTTGATATAATCAGTTAAATATTAAATATCTAAATTATACAATTGAATTGGTTATTTTTCTATTATTAGGTATCCATATAATCAAATTGGATAAAACTCAAATATAAATTATATACAAAATTCTAACATTCCCAATATATACAGAAAAATCTAAGTTACTTTAATTTTTAATCTTGTTACATATCTTTTTAACAAAAGTTGCTTCCCCTTTATTTTATTTTTTTGGTCCAACCATTTTGACATGTTAATTATATATATGGGTCAAACACCTTTTTTCACGTTTTGGGGCATGTTCAATTATATGTCCAAGCAGTCTTCAACCTACCCCCTCCGCTTTTGAGAAACGTTGGGTCTTGATACTAACCCCAACCATTGAACAAGCTTCTAAGTTAAGTGAAAACGTTGTATTGATTTCACATCGAAATTTTTTCTCGAATAAAAATAAACAAGAAGTGCGAGTAGGTAAGATTACATCAGCAAGCACCTTGAATACAACATGACTAGGGTGAGTGGATGAGAGATTACATCTACGAGGACCTTGAATACAACATTGCTAGGGCGAGACTGCATGAGACAACATCAGCAAATGGCATGCTAAAGCGTGTGGTCATGCTTTCCAAGTCCTACAAAACCATTAATAGGTTATGAAATCTAGGATTACGGTAGGGTCAATTTGTCAAATCATCATCTCATCCCGGTAACTCCCCACTGGGTGCAACCGATTTTACCGTGTGAACTATGGACGTGGTATAAATTTATTTTATTATAAATAAATTTTACTTATTTTATAACGTGACATTATAGATAAATTATGTAAAAACCCCGTTATTTTTCTTACCGCGTATCAAGGCCCGTTTGCAATTGCCCTCTTGATATCCCCCCCCTCCCCAACCCGCGCCGTAAAGCTCCCAAAGGCCGACCGCGACCACGACCACCACTCCTCCTCACAGCGCCTCGCACCCCTCTGGCCGCCGCGCCGCCGACCGCCGCTTACAGCACCTTGCAAGCACAAAACACTGTTGGAGGTGCCTCTGCTTTGGTTTATACGGTAACCCGATATCAAAAGTACCTTTCTTTACTTCTCCAGACACAGGCTGCTTCGCCTTTCTGGTAAGCATTGTGGTTTAGCCTATTGGGTATTTGTGATTTTAAATTGATGGTCTTTGAGAAACACCATTCAACCTTGGCATTAATGGGTATTTACTCTTATTCAAGAACTGGCTTGTTCCAGGGCCTGTTTATGTTGAGCAGAAGGCGCTTCTTTAGGGCGCACTATTCGGCTTTGTCTGCATTGCAGATAGAAAAAGACCATTCTTTTGATTATAATCCTGTGGCTGTGGATGAAATTGATGCATCAGTTGGAGAACTTGTTGTTCCAAGAGTGACGTCTCGCAATCGGAAATGTCATAGATTGCTTCCATTGGTTGCAACAGTACTAAAGACTTTGGATTGGAAGGTTGCGAGCCGAATGGTTTTCTCCAAGGCTGTCAGAAACCACAGATTTTCTCACTTGTTTGATTCATTTAGAGTCATTGTTCATGTGTTTGCGGCTGCGGACATGCAGAGGGAAGTGTATGCTTTGCTTAGAGATATTGTCTGTGACTATGAAGAAGTGAATTTGGATATTTCGGGGTTGTTCCTAGCTTTGTTGGATTCGGCAGAGCACGTGGGAAGGTCAGCTGTTGTATTTGATGTACTATTAAAAGTGTTTGCAGCAAATAAGATGCTTGATTATGCGGCAGCTTTGCTCCTTCAGGCTAAGGAAATTGGCCTTAGACCTGGTATCCGGTGTTGCAATTTCTTGCTCAAGTGTTCTATTGAAGCCCACCAAGTGGAATTTGTTAAAATATTTTTTGAAGACTTAAGGACCTTGGGGCCATCACCCAATGTTTACACATACACAATCATGATGAACTTTTATTGCAAAGGACATTTTGGTCAAAATATAGATATCATACAAGCAACTGAGATTCTGGAAGAAATGCAGAGGAACATGGTAACTCCAACAGTTGTAACCTATAGTATATACATTGATGGTCTTTGCAGAGTTGGTTATGTTGAGTCTGCTCTGCAATTTTTCAAGAATTTGAGAAATATGGGTCATTCTCTCAACAGTTATTGTTATAATGCTGTCATTTATGGATTTTGCCAAAAAGGTGAATTGTACAGAGCTTGGAAGATTTTAGAAGAAATGCGGAGTCATGGAATATCGCCAGATGTTTACAGCTACAGCATTTTGATTGATGGATTTTGTAAGAAGGGCGATATTGAGAAAGGTCTTGATGTCATGAAAGAAATGTTACTTTGTAATATAAAACCTTCCATAGTCAGCTGTAGCCCAATCTTTAGTGGCCTTTGTAAGAGAGGGCTGGTGGACATGTCCCTAAATATGTTCTATGATCTTGGTGAATATGACCTGATTTCTTATAACATCTTAATCAATGGGTTTTGTATGCGGGGTGATATTGAATTGGCTAGTAAACTTAAGGAGGAGATGGCAAGAGAAGGTTTGGCTCCTAATTCCTTCAGCTTTCACACACTGATTCATGGGTTCTGTAAAATAGGACTCCTAGATAAAGCATTGGAAAGCTTCAACCAAATGATACAAGTTGGTGTCCTGCCAAGTATTTTCACTTGCAATGTCATTACCAATGAATATTGTAAATTAGGGCACTTGAAAGAAGCTTTAGAATTTGTGAATGAAATGGAAGGGCTTGGCATCATCCCTAACTCACACACTTACTGTTTGATCATTAACTGGCTGTGCAAAGAACAAAAGTCAGAAAAAGCATGGGAAATTCTTCCTATGATGTTAAAGAAGAATGTTTTCCCTGGTGTTGTTCATTACAGTATTCTTTTAGATGCATTTGCTAAACATTTGAGCCCAAAGCATGCCTTGACATTGTACATGAAAATGCTAAAAGTTGGATTGACACCAAGTACAGTTACATGCACAATCCTCATAAACATGTTTGTTGAAAGAAACATGATATATGAAGCATTTAATTTGTTTAAGAAGATGACTGTAAACGGTTTGATCCCAGACAAGGTAACTTACACATCAATCATAGCTGGGTTTTGTAGAGCTGGAGATATGAAAAGAGCCTGGTTATTACGCAAGGAAATGTTCCAGAGGGACCAACCACCGGACATTGTTACTTATACCTGTCTAGTTGATGGGTTTTGCAAGTTCAAGCACATGGATATGGCCAATTTGGTGATTAGTGAGATGAGGCGAAACAATATTATGCCTAATGTTGTGACATATACTGCCTTAATTGCTGGGTATAGAAGACTTGGAGATTTTGATAGAGCCTACAAAGTGTTTCAGGAAATGAAGGAGAATGGCATTTTGCCAGATTATACTGCAAACATTACACTTGGACTAGGTGCTACTAGAGACCAGGATGGTTAGAAGAAATACTTGAGCAATGGTAAATCATTCAACCCTGTCCAGGGCCCCCCTCAGATTTCGTTGTTCCATTATATTTTTTTTCCTTTGCGTAATTAGTTATTACCGTTTAGTGTTGAAATTTTATGTGTTTAGATATGCAGGTGAACCACTCCTGTTCTAAGGGATGAGATAAGCACCATGTCAGATGAAAATCCCCCAATTTCTGGCAACTTGCAGAACATACTGGTATATATGTCTATCATAAAATGTTCTCAAAAATCAAAACTCTTCCCACTCAGATGTGTGCCATAGGATTACATATTTGGATAAAGGTTTTAAGCTTGTGTTTTATACTATTCAGGAAGGTTTTGCAAATACCACATGTTTCAGATGGCCTTGTATAGAAGTGAAACAAAGTGGAACAATAACAACATGGTAAGTGACCGGATTTTTTTTTTTTTTTTTTAATTTTTTGGTCAAGACTGGATTTTTATCATGGGCATGACTGTTCATTTTTTTCTTATTCACAGCTGCAACTGTGTAATTATTGCTTGAAATTTGACTCAATTCAAAAGTTCTGCAATGTAAAAGATTGACTATTCTGTGAGATGCAGTCAGTGTGTTTGATGGAGTACAAATTGGCTATAAACAGTACGGCACTTTCTGGCATTCAAAATTATGGTGAAAAGAATTAGTGGCAGCATCACATTCTGGTAACATCAAAGCCTTGCTAGCATCTAAGAAATGAAAATCAATGTCTGATTTGTCCAACAAAATACAATAACTTCTCTATATGTTCCTCAAAAAGTCCAATTTGTGCATGCACTTTCCTGACAAAACAAAATATATTGTCAGAACTTTCAGGGATAAATTTTTCAAGGCTGAAAATAGATGGGCAAAAGTGAGACCCAACTGTTGTCCCTTTGTAGGACTAGAATATATCTAGACAATAGACATTCAATGAGAGATAAAGATTATGAACGTCATTGTTTTTGAAAGAAAATGGGAAATATATTTAAAGATTTTAGGGAATGCTGTGCTCGCATTTGCAAAATTCATACTCCTGAAAATCATTTTCATTTAGACTGAGAGTGAAGTGCTTTTTGAATTTCCAAAAAATTCCCTTGTTAATCATGTAATTCTTTCTTATGTTTGGGATAAGGCATTCAAACTACCCCTCCCTCCAAAAAAATCTAATGTTGAGCCATTCATGGCACCCTTATGTGGTTTATTTATGCTGCTGAATCAGGGGCAATCACTCTCTAAATAGGCATTGGCTCAGCCGGTACACTGCATCTCACTCCCACCTTGTATTGAGTTTTGATAAAGACAAGTTTCTTCAAATTCTACTTGTTGAAAGGAATACCTGGGCAAATGCATGGTTTTTTTAAATGCAAGTACCTGTTACTCATTGAGCTTGTAGTTCTTGTTGCTTAATATGCATCCCTGGCACCACTTTGAGGAGCTCCTGAAAAATTGTATCAAGGCTCCATGCTTCGCTGCCATGGTAGGTTTTTATTTGCTTAAACTTTAGATTCTATATTTGATGGTGACATATTTGTGCCTCACTAAAGTTATTTCTATCCTGGTTTAGCTTGTTCCATATCTAATGTGGCTTTTTGTGGGGTGATTTATGGCCACCTAACTTCAATGCGGTCATCAAAAGGTCAGCTGAATTGCATCTCCTGGTGGTCCACAGTGGAGTCCACGCACTCAGGTGGGTTTAGTATAAATCAAATTGTTTGTGCCTCTGCAGGCTTATTATTGGGAAAAAAGAATGACTATGGTTCACTTTTCCTTGATGAATGAACTGAATATCAACTTAATAAACATGCTTATCTTACATCTGACTTCAAGTAAACTTGTGACTCTCCTGATTCCTAACTATCCATGGATAAAATAGTTGCTCTTTTACTGATGTTTGTTCCCCTTTTGTCAATCCTTTTGGGCAGTTGATTCTCATTCAACTTTGAGGATGGCACCTAGCATCTATGCTTGCCTGGATGAATCTGTCAAAGAGAGAGAAACTGGAAGTGTTTTTAGAAGAGAGTTATATTGAGAAACTCTGGAAAAGTGATGCAATGTTGCCACATTAGTTTCATGGCATAGTGCACAACAGATTTTATGAACCTCAGTCTAGAGGTGTTCCTGGAATCATAGTCCTCCAATCCTTGGCCTCGCTGTTGCATTCTTGCCTTAAATTTTCAGAAGCTACCAGTCATTCATAGGTGCTACATTAAGAACTAAGCATACCTGTTAGACATTTATTTTTCCAATGCTTTGTTTTTTTTTTTTATAGTTTTTCCTCCTTAATCTTTCACAATCTAGCATATCAATGCTGCGTCGCTATACTTTCACTTAAGTTTGTGCACACATTATTCCTTCATATCTTTTCTCTGATGAAGAAATTTCCTAATTAGGATGTTGAATTTTCAAGGAGAGTGTTGTCCATGTCCCAAAGTCTTGGCAGCAGTCAATGAGGTGGAGTTGGTTTTGGCATCAGACTGGTGTTCCAGGGACAGTTGGCTAAGGTCTTTCTCCCTCTTGTCCCCCTACTCATGGTTATATACACATTCTTGTTGCTTCTGAATAATCGTAATATTAATTTTGTTGCCATTATTTATTATCCATATTCTAGTTTCAGTGACAGCTCCTGAACCAATATAAGTGTTGTTCAAATTTTTTTGGTTTTTTGGAAGTTGGCAAGAGTCTAGTACTTCTACATAAGAAACTCTTTTATCATGATGCTCAGATACAAGTGCAAAATAGAAACCTGGTATGGATAGAGGAGACCATGGAGGGATGGTACGTCCAAGAGATCACAATTACATTATCCAATTTCCCTTTTATTAGATAAAAGACCTATTTAGGATTAGGAATTTTAGAGAAAGCAATAAGAAAATACATACAACTGCAGCATCAGCTTGTTCAAATAACCTACTATTTCAATAATTTCCTTACCATTGTTTCTTCAAAGTAAGAGTATACAATGTTCATTTGAAAGGCCTGATGTAATTTTTCCACAGAAAAGGCATAATGTAATTCATAGTTTTTCTTTCGTTTTCTTGTACTAACAAAAAGAAGCCGGTCACCACAATCCAAAATGTTGTGGTTGCCCCTTCCATTACCAAGTTGAACCAAAGCTGGTATGTCTAATCCAAGAAAAAAAAAAAAAAGGAAATATTCAAAACTAAACCAATGATTTGACGAGTTCTTTTATGCTGCTAAGATTATGGTCTCTGGATTTTGGCTTCAGTCCTACTATAGCCCATAAAATTTTTATTGCCTGGGATCTATCCTGGACTTTATATATGACTCCATTTACTTCTTTTGTCATTGATCTAGGCTTAATTTGTGTTAATTTCTATTACAAATACATCAATACTTAATCAAGTCAAAAGAGGCAATTAGAAACAAACATTATGATTGCATGTAGATGTGTTCTATTGTGTTGGATAGGTGATTGTTTCCGAGGACATTTGATGCAAAAAAAAAAAAAAAAAAAAAAAAAAAAAAAAAATATATATATATATATATATATATATATATATACACATACACACACATATTGCAGGTATGTGTAGGAAACATGCCAAATGGATTACACCACTAAATGTTGGATTTCACTTGGGATTCTTGATTTATGTCTGTTCCTAGTGACCTTCCGGCTTAGTTATGCATCTTCGAGGTTCATTATAGCTGAAGCTTGTTTATATGTTCCTCATAATCACAAATGGAAGACCTTTTTGCATTTCTACTTAATTTCGTTAACCCCGAGAAAAACATTGTATTTTCCTTGGTTGTCTATTCGAAGCAAAATATGTTGTTAACAGATGAGGCCTCCTTTTCCAGTTACAATCTTCATTTCTGTTCTCACATAATGTAGATTCAATTCCATTGAGACTAATGTCAGTGCATCTGCCAGTAAAGGAATTCTTTGTCAGCTTGTGGAATGGCTAGAAGGTATTCCTTTATAGCAAAAAAGTACAATTGATCAACCCTTACTGCGTCCAAGACAGAACATCCAGTGTTAGGTAAAGATTTCAAATGTAATTGTGACAATAAAATGCAAAAGGGAGAAAATGCAGTCTCATGGTCCTTTGCTAATAACTTTTTGTGTGATCTTTTTCCTCATCACGTCTTCTTGTATGTCTAAGTAGTAGCCATTTGCATATTGGTGTGGAGGTGGTATTTTCCCATTGCACAACCCTTTTACTGCTGTTGCACTGGCAATTGCTGTTATCTGGTTTTAACCATGAATAGATGCTATTAGGTCTATTGTTGGGATCATAGGTGCTCTCTTCTTATCTAGCAGTTGTCACAGTGCCAGGCGCAAATGTCAATCATTTTCCTTCCTCATATTATAGGTCTCTTTTGAGTTTGCAGTCGATAGACTGACGTTCCAGGCATTTGGTATAATTAATAGATGTAATTAACTATTTGATAATAATCATGAAAATCTGCAGTGGATAAAAAGACAAATTTTCTAACATTAAGTGTAATTCTCTGACATTCTATTATCCCATCATTTGTATCCTGAATTTCAGGCTCTGATGATACCATAATGTTTAGATTTGATTCATGAGGTCTGCAAACTGGCAGTGTGAAGGGACTGCTGTGGCTGCCTTGGATGAGGTCGGTGTCCAACATCTCTCTAATTATTGTCTTAATAACCCCCTCTTTTGAAGGGCCAGATAATGGTAAGGCCTTGTGTTAACGGGCCAGGCTTCTTCCTTTAGGACAATCCGATGGTCATGGGACTGCAATGGAGAAAGTGAGGTGGGCTTAGAAAAGACGTCTACAAATTCATCTAAAAGGGGCTGTTAAGTAGGTGTTGTTGACATATGGGATTGGGCCGTCTTCTCAGGGAGCTTCAAGGTGGGTTCCCATTTACCTGATGCCCTACAAAGCTGCATGAAAGTCAGTTGGGAAGGCTGAACCAGAACCTTGGTTTCACATGTTTTCTCCCTTGAGCTGTAAATTCCATACGTAACCACTTGAAATTCCAGCAAATATCCCCTGATGTCTCCAGCCATTAGATGCCCAGTACCAAACCGCAGCTTCCCAAGGGTAAAAAATACAAATTGGAGGTGAATGAACTACCTTGTAGTGCCCACTGAAACCCCTTGCATATGCTCGTGCATTTCACACAACTGCCATCAGTGACCTTCACGCTTAAACTCGGAGGGGTTCCCACCAAGCAACCCACCTTCCGGGCTGTGTCATATGTCAAGACATTATGAGTGCTTTCGAAGTTGATGAGTGTATGTAAGGCCTTAGTACCTGAGTACACTGTCGCTCGCATAGTTTTGCAGGATTCCACGCTGATCCCGGCTATGGCATGCATGGAAATATGCACTTGTTGCCCCGGTTTCTGCCTTCCTCCAATGTTTAGGAATTCACAATTTTGGCGTCTACCTTGTCATTCCTGAACTCAATCAATAGAGGTTTCTTTGGCGACATTTGTGGCCTTGCTCATATTTATTGTCACACCAGAAATAGAGCCCCATAACTCGCATTTTTGTAAAACGCAGCACTGCCTATCATTTTGGAACTCTGTGGAGGCCATAGCTTTTTTTTTAAGCTCAGTGGACTTCCCCTGGGAGGGGGGGGGAGTGGGTGAGAGAGGAGGTAGTTATGGTGCCTTGGTCTTCTGTTGAAGGGCAGTAATGGTCGCCTCTTGCAACTTGGCAAGCACAAAGGTATCTTGCAGTCTTTTCGGCATGAACATATGAACAAGATGCTGAATCTCCTGTTTGAGGTCCCTCAAAAATATACTAATAGCATATTCCTCTGTGAGATTGACTCGGCTAAACAGGATGTTGAATTGATTTTGGAAATCGGCCACTGATGGATCTTGCTGAAAGCTAAGGAGCTCTGAATGGGATCATCAAAGGCCCTGACGCCAAATTGAGGGAACTGTACCTTCAGGCCGCGTTCAATATAATAGGAATGATCAGATCCATCAACCAGAGAGAAAGTATCAATTTGGGAACTTGGTGAAGGCATTGACTAAGACTATGACAGCATTTGGCTCTGTTTCACATGGCAAGATCCCAGTGACCCACGCGCGAAGCTCTTCCAACCCCGCATCATACTTCTCAGTCATCTCCTGACTGGAAAATTGAACTGATTCGTTGAGTTTCTTGTTGTGCTTGGTAGTTTTTCCGTGGTCAGCCATGGCAAGATCGGCAGCTCTAATACCACTAATGCAGGACCTTATGTTGTCAGGGGACAAGTCACCCAAGAAATCGAAGACTCATGGAGAATCAACATCGAGTTGACCATTAATGGAGAAGGCAAGATTTGAGGGGGAGTTTAGACAAGAAAGGAAAATAGAACCAGAGGGATTTGAAATCTGCGGAAGAGAGGTCAAAGGTGTTTGATTAATTGATTTAGGATTACAGTTCGCACACACCTTGTGGTATCCTCTACTTCTATATATATATACTGATCCTAATAGATACCAATCTCCTTCCAGAAACTACTGTTTATTACACTTTACAATAAAATGGAAATAGAAAAACATATAGAAACAAAAATTCCAATTTCCCAAATTCAACTTTGCGCTCCTCTGCTTGGTGCTCCTCTGCAATGGTTCAGAGCTCTAAGCTTCTACATGCCTTCCACTTGTCCCTTCTAGAGCTCCCATTATTTTCTTTGCAACACACAGCTGTCAATAATGATGATGATGATGATGTTTGAGATCCTGATGATCTCCATGTCCAAGAAACAGATGAGGTACCTCTGATACCCCTCTGTCCGGTGAAAGGCTTAGGGTTTTTTTGATTCAGGTTGGTATATGATTTTATTTTATTTGCTTAGGATAGTAGAAAAGATTCATTTAGTCAAACCCAATTAAATATGAGACTAAGGCTTCGTTGTTATTGTTGTGGTTTGGGTTAATAACGAGTAATAGTAGAGCATTAAGTATCTGAAAAGACGATGCAAAAGATATGCAAACATTGATGTGATTTTCCAGGAAGTTGAGAAATAGGGATGCAGCGGTGCGCTCAAGGGAAAGGAAGAAAATATACGTGAGGGATTTGGATATGAGGAGCAAGTTTTTGGAAGCTGAATGCAGGAGACTAGGGTGGCTGCTTCCGTTTTATGTTGCAGAAAACCAAGCCTTTACAGCTTAGCTTGTAGAAGGCTGGTGCTTTTGGTGTTGCCTTGGCCAAGCAGGAGTCTGCTGTGCTCTTGTTGGAGATGACTCATAGTTAATGGTTTCTAGTTCTACGTAGCATTGGCATTGCTAAATCGTGGTGATGTTTTGAATGCCTCAACTTTTGCCGCCCTGATTAGCACTGCTTCTTGGCCATTTTGTAGAATCCCTGCTGTTGGGTTCCTTCCTTGCTTTGGTTCATGGCCATCATTTACCTGTTACTCTGCCGATAATGGCCCCTTTGGCTCTGGTGGCAGTTCCAACGCAGAGTGAGGGAGAGAAAGTACCAAAAATTGTGGATCCAAGAGGGGCGGGAAGAAGTAACAACCGTTTAATATCCATGGAAGTACAATCGTATCTGAACAACAAGAAATGCTAAGCTTCGAAGACGAGGATAAAATCAAGGTACCTTCTTCTTTCAAGTCTTGGCGTGAGACTCTTCTCTCTAGTCTTTTGCGTATTTTGTGCTTCCTATTGTAGTTTGGGCTGTAATGGGAACGAGAGCCTTTATGGTAAGCAAAATAGGACTTTTGCATGCATCTGTTTCCCCTTCCCTCTTAATGGAACTTTAAATGATTGCCTATTATAACGAGAATTTTGTTGGCAAAATCTATGGATGTATGATAAAAAATTTGCTCGGTTGCTTGGATTGGAGTTTTAACAGGAGGGGGGATTCCCTCAAAATCTTGCACCAAAAGAGAAAAAATGGGAATAAAAAAAAAAGAATGGACCAATCTATCAAAGATTGTAATTGATACAGGACCACCCCGAACGGTTAAATGTAGCAACAGACAATCCACAGCATAGAAAAAGCATCTGCGCCTTCCTCGCTAGATACAAGACTGGATGTAAAAAAGATGGAAAAGGGCTAGCAAATACCAGAGGGACAGGGGCTGCACAGTAACAGTGTTACACATTTTTCACCATAGCCTACTCGATCCGTTAAAACATCCGCAAGGGGCTTCATTTAAAAATCTGCACTTCAAAGCATATGCACAAATTCTAACAAAAGGAGAACTCCAACACTGAGAGAAACGTATTCTCAAGGGCCTTGTGCACACATGGCTAGCACAGGGCAAATGTAAAGATCATGGACAAGGCATACTAATCATTTGTGGCATCATCCTCTTCAGGTTTCACAAAAAACTCGATATAAGCAATTCGGCTGGGAAGCTGATAGCCAGCTGAGTCAATATGTGGATGTGAAGGGGATGACCTTGCGACTGAAACTAGGTGCTGCACTTTCAGCATTCCACCTCTCCCAATGCTTAGCTTGCTTCCTCTGTTGTCTTTAATAACACTGCTTGGTATAGTAGAAGTTGTCACCCTGAGAAACTTATATTTGTACCTACCCACAGATGTGAAAGGCAGTTAGATTGAAGTCAGTGACAAGGGAATGGTGCCTTCCACATAAAGGTAATTAAAAAAACAAAGAAGACCTGTGAGAGACTTGGTGATCACAGTGGAACGCAGTTAGCAGATCAGTGTTTGTGTAGTACATGAAGTCTATCTGCCAGAAAATAGAGATTGTAGAGTGAAAAAAATTCAGCCTTAGCCAAATGTTTTTTTTTTTCTAGTTGGATTGGGGACAAAAAGTACTACTTCATTGCTCATATATGAGATACCTGCAAGTCTCCATGACCTTCTCCCTTGAAAGTAACAGAAGGTGGTACTGGTTTTAGAATGATCTCAATGCTGGATCCTGGCCATTCAAGATCATCAATGGCTTCCTTTAGTGCTGCAGACTAGGTTTCAAATACCTTAATTTCAGACAACCAGTTGTAATGCATAATGAAAAGAAGTAGGCTATTGAAAAAAACACATGTTAAAGCAAGTTATATCCAATGTTTCCTTACAGGAGTCACCATTAAAGAACCATGTAACACGGCTACTAGTCAGTGCATTCAATAGATGGAAGCATGTTTATGGTTGATACGCCAAGGACATTACTCAATCCTATTCCCAGAACACTGGATTCCAGTCATAATATATGGATGCATGAAAGCATGAAACTCACACTAAAGTGCTAAATCTTATCACATCTGGCAATTAAAAACTCATTCAAGAAGTTTATAAATTTATCACAAAAAAGAGAAAATTGGGTAATTAACAAAAACAGTCATCATTATGTGTTGATTTAAAAGTAGAAGGAAGAAAAATGCAAAAGAAAGAATAGCAATGTGTATAATTACACATGTTATATCTACTCTTATAACTTCTGGAAAGCCTTATGTAATATGCACCCAAGTACCAACTGCTTATTGCTGCTGCAGAACTTAAAGTTCATTTGCACTAGCACATTTTCCGTACAACACCAATATTTGACGATGCATACTAATTAGCTTGAACAAATGGGCATTTTTTTTTTTTTAAGACAAATACCTATCAAGCGAAGCATTTAACAATTCATAGGCATTGAATATTGTGGAATTTCTGTGCAACTCATATTTGAAAAACTCCAACTAATATGTAGAAGCTGATAAACTGAAAAACAAATGACACCAAATTGGTGCGACCTGTTAAGAATTTGTAAGATATACCTTAACAGTAAAACTGATTGGTGTGCTCCCTGCAGGTTCAAAGTTGTAGTCCCATGAAATAGAATCTGGGATTCTTGTCCTGATTTCCGCATAAATGCAGGCATCAAGTGAATCAACAGATCTGAAAGATCACAGCCATATTAGTTATTACCAGACATAGTAATGCATCCATACCCCACTACAAGCACCAAAATTCTGATGCTGTATACAGTGGCAATCTTATTTCTAGCCGTCCTACAAATGGAAAATGTTTTTCGATGTTAGCAATTCTAAATTCACAAAACAACCGACATTGCAAATGATCCAATGGCTTGAGCGTGTGGTGTCAAGACCCACCTCCGTGCTTTGGCATATAAAAAGAGTGGAGAAGCACAAATGAAAATTCGGTAACTAAAACTACATCATACTTGAGAAGAAGCTGCATATCAGGTCCGGGATACTGGATTTCAATCATGGACAAGTGACCAGGAACTGAAAATGTGTTCAAGCAATCCACGAAAAGCCCCAAGCTCACCCCAAATGGACGCCGCCCTTCAGCATTGTATTCGTACTTGATGAAAAGCTACAAAATCACACATCAATTGTTTTTCCCCAAAATTGTCAAAATGACCATTAATATAATTGAAAACCCTAATTTTCCGAGCTAAGAGATCTGGAGAAAATGAAAGAAAAAAAGACAATAACAAGATAAAACAAAATTACAAAGTGCACCAGAGAAGAACACCACTTAGTCAATCAGCTTAATCAGTTTCTCCGGGAGTAAAAATTCCATTTTCTTACATTTTCCCGCGTTTTTCTACTTTTCTCAGAGACCAAACAGAGGATAAGAAAGCGGGCAGTACCTCCTTTTGAAGATAAACTTTGGCTTGAAGACAGCCGGCTTCCTCGACGATCAAAACGACGCCATGTTCAGACAATTCCACTACTGCGTCCTGAAATTGCAACATCAATTTACTTTCACTACGAAATCAATGCCGGAAACAAACAGTTCACGGGAAACGAACGGTCGTTCCAAAGAAGACAGGAAAAAACAAAAAAAAGGAAAAACAGAGAAAAAGGCGACGCCGTGTCGGCTGGGACCTGGTGGCGCTTCCATCGGGCGGCGGAGAGTGCGTCGACGATACCTTGGACATTGTCCAACCGGCACACCAGATCCGGCGCCTCCGGCTCCACCGCCGATGAGCTCATTTGCTTCGCTACTGTTTTTTTTTTTTTTAATTATCGATATTCTGCTCTTTCCCGCCAACAAATAAGGCTTCGCCTTTTAAAGAGTGTATGGCCCGCTCATAACCTTAACCACAGAAGGGCGAGAATAATTACAGATTTAAAAATAAATAAATAAATAAAAATTCTTCTGATGATAATTACAGATTGTTTCTACGGTATAAATGCTAATTACAACAAGACTGTGAACAGAGGGGGGAAAAAAGGTAAAAAAGTGGGGATATTTCAGTAATTTCGAAAAGCTCACTACCCATGCAAGCGGCTCCCCGAAAAAGGGCAACCGCTTCGTGCCGGTCTCGCTCCGTCGCGTCCGACTCTCTAAAACCCGATATTTCGGTTGCCCCCTCGTTTCTCCCGACCGTACGAGTTAATCCTTTCTCTCTCTAAGATTCCCATTTTCTCTCTCTCTCTCTCTCGCTCTCTCTCTCTCTCCCTCTCTCTCTTAAATCTAGGGTTCTATGTTTCCCCTCCTAAAACCCTAATTTTTCTTTTCCTTCTCGACGTTCTTCTCGTACAAATTTTTAAAATAATTTCGTACTGTATGCGATAGAAATGGATGGAGCCATCAGCAAGGGCGGGGGCGCGGATGGCGGAGGCGGCGGCGATACCTCCACCGTTGGTGCGGTGGCAACGCCGGTTTCGATTGCAACGCTGGCGAATGCCCCGCCTCCGTTCCTAAGCAAGACCTACGACATGGTGGACGACCCGGCCACCGACCCGATCGTTTCTTGGAGTTCGGCCAATAATAGCTTCGTGGTATGGAACCCGCCGGAGTTCGCGCGTGACCTTCTCCCCAAGTACTTCAAGCACAACAACTTCTCCAGCTTCGTTAGGCAACTCAATACTTATGTATGGATTCTAAAGGACTTTGAATTTTTGTTTGTTTTGTCGTTTTTGTTTGTTTTGTTCGAGGTGGTTTCTTTTTTGGCAATTGATCGGATTCTTAACCTTCGCTTTTTCCTTTTGGCTGTTGGTGATTCTTTTGCTTTCTTACGGGTGGTTTTGTTGTTTGTATGTGTTCGTAATTGTGCCTTTGTAGTTTGGAGTCTTAGTGTAGAAAATATGTCAGGATTGTGGGTTGGAGTTTGGAATTTTGACTGTGATGGAGCCTATATATTTAACTCCATGGCATGGGCTAATGTGGCATGCTTCAAATACAGCACTGGATTGCCGGTGGTTGCATACATGCATAGTTTTAATTTCAGTCTTCAAGATGACCTTAATCTATGGATTCTGTACCTTGGCATTGATGGTTGTGCTAAGGAAGAAAGAATTTTTTATTTGTTTGAATTATTTAACTTCAACTCTTTCTCTAGCTCACCCCGTTTATGTCTAAGTCGAGTGACTGTCAGCCATGGTCGTTGCTTATCCACTCTGATGGTAGTAAACTAAGAGTCTGGTGTTCGCAAATGTATATTTTTTGTGTTTAGGACTAGGATATTTGAGAAATACCCTACATGCTTGATAAGGAAGCTGAGCACAACATGAGTCGATAGTCATCTAATATTAAGCAAAAGTCAAAAAGGTGAACCCTTAAGTTTATTGTTGTGATGTCTATCATATAGTTTCAGCTGGTAATATTATCTTAGTGGTTGTATTTGCAGGGAATGGAAGAAAAGAAACATGACTGATCTGCTTGTTGTTCTTTAGGGTTATGATCATCCAGGAATATAAAGCTTTTAATGGGTGTTACTTGTGAGCATTTGATGATTTAATTTTGTGACAGGAGAGAATCTAGTCACATCGCGAAAGAAATATTCTTTTGTTGCTGGAAGAGAAATAGAATATGTGCTTTCTTTGACTTCCTATCTTGGTCAATTTCACTTTTGAACATGGGATTGCCTTATTTAAATCACTTTCAAGGGAGTACAAATTAATTTATGTTTAATGGTTGTACAAGAGTGACAACGGATTTCATTGCAGTAAAGTGATAAAATCCTGCCATTTGATTGCTTAAAAATGCAGGAGTAAAACAATGATAATTTTTCTCAGCAACGTTGTCTTTTTATTCTTTTTGAAAATTTAGGTAAATTCAGAGGGATCTGAAAAGATTTGTTGTTCCTTATGTCACACAATGGCTATGTTATAAGTATAGATTTTCAATATGGTCTCTTCTGGTGTTTTTCTTTTGCAACAAATGAAACAGAAATGAGAAAGGGAAAAGAAAGCATGACTTGGGATGATTATGTCCTGATCACAGGGTTGTTGATGGTCAGATTGTTGAAGTCCATTGTCATTTCAAAAGAATATACCTATTCCCGTTTAGGAGGGTATGCAAATTGCAGAATTCAGCAAGAACCAACTTGAAATGGGGTCAATGAAATTTTGATTATCCTTTGTGATAATTATGCTGCATAATTATATTTGGGATGTGGACTTGCCCGCTTTACTTATTTATTTCCTTCACATATGAAGAGCGCCAACTTTATTTTGATTCAAGTGAATTTAAGGTTATTAAAGTGAGTTTTGAACATGTTATCTAGTAAGTATTCAGTAAAAATTAGGAAATGAAAGTGGTGATAGCAAGATTATGTTTTTCATGACTTGATCAAAAGATTGTGTGTGTGTGTGTTTTCTTTAACAATAAATGCTAAATATGTCTAGTTGATGCTTGACATGCAACATGCTGTGTTGTATGTAATTAATGAGTTGGAATCTCACCAATTTCACTGATTCAGGTTAAGCATTGCCCTTGTGATTGCTAAGTGATGTGCATTGTGCACTGGTATATTACATGGTTTCAATGTTAGTGCCTAGTGGATTCATATGTTTTGCCCCTGAAGAGATTTAGGGAAATAGAATTTGTTTAGCTAAAGAAGTCGCCACGATATTTTTTCATTATTGTGTATTGTCTCTATACTTCATGAGTGGATTTTTATTAAAGGTGGAACTTTGTAGTTTGTGCATGATTATTTTCATAAAAGAATGAATTGAGTACCCAAATGATGACACACAGAGGTGTGGATTTTTAATATCAGTGTGATTAATGTGCCAACCTACTGTGAAGACATTGCTTGGTGCTGTTTTCTTTTTTGTTCCTTACTGAAACGGGAAAGAGGGGAAAAAAAATCAAGAAAAGGGTGAGGTCAGGATGACAAAAAATCTGGTTGCTCAGGAATGGAAATTAAAAGTAGAATGAGAAGAGGATTGAGTGTATCAATAGAAATGGATGGGAAAAGGTGAATGGAGAGGAGATGGCAAAATCCAGGAGCAAAATAAGGACAATTATGCTTAATTATTTTGGTTTTTTAATTCTTTTTGAAAGTTTAGGAACATGCATCCATAAATTCAGATGGATCTGAGAAGATTTCATTGTTGTGTCTGTCACACAATGGCTATGTTATAAGTAGAGATTTTTAATATGGTCTTCCTGTATTCTTCTCAGCAACAAAGGAAAAGAAATGAGAAAGGGAAAACAAAGAATGACTCAGGTTGATCATGTCCTGATCACAGGGTTGTCGATGGACTTATTTTTGAATTCCACTGTCATTCAAAAGAAAATGCTTATTCTCAATTAGGAGGGTTTGCAAATTGAACCAATTATATATGGGGTCAATGAAATTTTAATTATCCTTTGTCATAATTGTGCTGCATAATTATATTTGGGATGTGGACATGGCCACTTATATATTTTCTTCAGATTAGAAGAGCATGAATTTTAATTTTATTCTAGTGAAGCTTAAGGTTATTTAAGCAAGTTTCAAACATGTCATCTGGTGAGTATTGGGTAAAAATTAGGGAATGAAAGTGGTGCTAGCATGATTATGTTTTTCATGGCTTGAACCAAACATTTTGTTTGCATGTCTGTGTATGTTTTCATTACTGGTGAATGCTAAACATATCTAGTCATTGCTTGACATGCTACATGCTGTGTTGTATGTAGTTAACTTGTTGGAATCTTGCTGATCTCAGGTTAAACATTGCCCTTATGATTGCTAAGTGATGTGCATGGTGTGCTGGTATATTACATGGTTTCAATGTTAGTGCCTAGTGGATTTAAGTGTTTTGCTCTTGAAGAAGTTTAGGGAAATAGAACTTGTTTAACTAAAGAAGTCAACCCAATATTTTTGCTTTATTGTTTATTTTCTCTATCCTTAATGAGTGAATTTTTATTAAAGGTGAAACTTTGGAGTTTGTGCATGAGTATTTTCATAAAAAATGAACTTGAGTACCCAAATGAAGACACACTGAGCTGTGGATTTTCAAAATCAGTGTGATCATCATGGCACCCTACAGTGGGGAAATTACTTGGTGCTGTTTTTTTTTTTTTTTTTTTTCCCTTCTTACTGAAATGGGAAAGAGTGGAAAAAAATCAAGGGCAAAGTCAGGATAAAAAAAGAAATTGGGTCTTCAGGAATGGAAATTAAAAGAAATAGAATGTGAAGAGGGTTGAGTGTATTAGTAGAAATGGAGAGGAGATGGAAAAAGGCAAATGGTTTTCAATTTCTGTCTCTCTCCCCCCTACTCTATATGTTTTCTAGTTTTCTTTCTTTTCCCTCTGGTTTGGAATTCTAAAAGTAGCAATGGGACCTAAAATCTATTGTCTTTGTATTCATGCCATTTTATGATGTTATGTTGCATGAACCGGAGTAGCAGAGGATTTTAGTATATATTGGTGATTTTATGCTATTGTATTTATTCTATTGTAATACAAATATCTATTTGGCACTTCCAGTGAGTTATGCATTATGCTTTTTAGAGCATATCTAGCTTTGTTGAATATGGCCAATGAGTTTTGAATTTGATTTTTTTTTATCTGAATTTGTTAATCAGGGTTTCCGGAAGGTTGATCCAGACCGCTGGGAATTTGCCAATGAGGGATTTTTAAGGGGTCAAAAACAACTGCTTAAGAGTATAAGCCGGCGAAAACCTGCCCATGGACATGGACATCAGCAGCCACAACAATCATCTGGACACAGCTCTTCTCTAGGTGCTTGTGTTGAGGTCGGGAAATTTGGCCTAGAGGAAGAGGTTGAGAGGCTTAAAAGGGACAAGAATGTTCTAATGCAGGAACTTGTTAGGTTGAGGCAGCAGCAACAGGCTACTGACGGTCAGTTGCAAACGATGGTGCAAAGACTTCAAGGGATGGAGCAGCGGCAGCAACAGATGATGTCATTCTTGGCAAAGGCTATGCAGAGCCCTGGTTTCCTGGCGCAGTTTGTGCAGCAGCAAAATGAATCCAGTAGACGCATTACAGAAGCTAACAAAAAACGGAGGTTCAAGCAGGAGGATGTCCCTGAGAATGAGAGTTCTGGTTCTCTTGATGGACAGATTGTTAAGTATCAGCCTCTCATGAATGAAGCAGCAAAAGCTATGCTTCGGCAAATCATGAAGCTGGATACTTCTTCTAGGTTGGAGTCTTATAACAACAATCTAGATGATTTTCTGATTGACAATGGGTTAGCTTCATCCAGTGCATTAGACAACAGGAGCTCTTCAAGTCGTACATCAGGAGTGACTCTTCAAGAGGTCCCACCAACTTCTGGAAAGTCCATTTATTTGGAGGCAGCTTCGGGGATATCATCAGGTCATGGCCCTTCATATATCTTCCCCCGCATCGCTAATTCTGAAAAGGCTACATCTCAGTTTCCTGATATAGGAGTCGGAGCACAAGAGGCACCCCCAATCTCTATCCCTCAGGAAGATGTAATCAATCCACAGCTTTCTCAAAAACCAGACATGGTTCCAGAAAGTATTACTGATATTCCTGCTGAAGATTTCATGGAACCTGTGACAGACAGTGATGGATTTATGGATTCAACTTCATTTGGAATGAATGGGACAATACCTTTAGAGATTGATAGCATTTCCCCTGATCCTGATATTGATGCATTGCTTGAAGATTCTAACTTCTGGAGAGAGCTTCTCGTCCAAAGCCCAGTAGCTGATGATATGGAATCAAGCTCTACAGATGGGCAGACCAAGGGAAATGATTTGCAGAAAATAGAGAGTGGGTGGGACAAATCTCCACATATGGATCAGCTTACGGAACAAATGGGGCTTCTCTCCCCGGAGACTGAGAAATTTTGAACTTTTTAAGCAGCTGTACATTTGTATCACATCAGTCAAGGCAACCACTTTAGATACCGTCGTAACATCCGTAATACTATGGTCCCGTTCTTTTGCCTGTTTACAAACAGACAATGCCCTTTGTGCCTGTTTACCCATGGTTTTGTCTTGCACATATGAAGACCAAACATCAGTTATCTTTTTCAAATTCTAATCTGAAATTTTCTCTGTTCTAATCTCGATATGAAGTCCAAGATGTCAAGAAACTTCGCAAGTTTTCAGGGATTGGACTCCCTTCTTGTCAGTGTTCACAGGTTATACTATTTATAATATCAACCGTAGATTTTGAAATGGGTGAATAATGCTCCATTAAGTTAGCAAATGCTAAATTCTAGTAAGTTGAATCTCTTTCCCTTCATCAGATCCTAAGCATCTATTTGAATTCAATGTGAATGATTAACCTGACATGACTGGACAAGTTATTACTAACATGAGAGCAGCCTAATCCAGTTTTTAAGTCCTTTGATCTCTGTGGCTTTTATGTTGAGTTTCTGCTCCTGCTTGTGGCCGTTGTTCCGAGGCATTTGTGGCCCCATTTGAATTTTTTCATTTGCTCTTATGTCACTGCAATCTTAAGTCTAAATGTTTGATGGTGCATATGAAGATTACCTTCTTGGAAGGAAATGGTCTTTCACTTTGTTTATTGAGATTGGAGTGGTTGGTAGGTAGAACTCCATAACACTCCCCGCACTCTCCTCATTTCATTTTTAAATGGACAGACTTGATTCTCACTGCTTAAAATTGATGTTTCGTCACTCATCTACCCTCTTAGGCCTAGTGTCATGAAGAGTATAAGATAAGTAGTTTGAATGCGTTAGCCACCTTGGATAAGTTACATAGTTGGATGCCTTGGTTGTCTAAAATTATTCAATATCTTCCATCTTGTGCAACTAGAATGTAGGAAGTGCAGCTTCAAAATCAACATAAAACTGGGAGTATTCTTCTATTTTCTTGATCTTACATCCTCGAGAGAAGAGCAAGTCTTAATATAATGGTACAGGTTATTTTATTGTGACCTATAAGTCGCAGCTTAGAGTCGCGTAAGGTTGCATATATCTTAACTCTTCTCCAGACTCTGCAATGTGGGAGCCTCATGCGCGTGGAATGCCCTATTTATGTCCCTGAGAATAAATGGGATTTTAGAATCAACTCTTTGAGCTGAGAATTATGGTTATTCAAGAATAGACTATCTGGTACTACAAAAGGAGAATAGACTATCTGGGCTGCTTGTTTTGATGTTAGGAAGTCTTCAAAGGAGTCAATGTTATTATTTAAATGATTAAAGAAAAATCATTATTCAGAAGTCATGGGTCTGTGCACCTTTTGGTGCCCTGTTCATTCTGATAATGTTTAGGCAGCATCTTGAAAGCGTTCAGATTTTCTTGGTTAGACCCGTGGTTATGAATTATGCTAGTGCTTCCTGAGTCATTGAACATCTGGGGTACCCTGCAGAATTCATTTGACAATGGACTTGGAGAGAGCATTGGAAAAAGGAGACTCAAATATCAAGCCCAGTGCAGGTGATCTTTTTGACCTTTTGGTCGAGTAATTTTGTGTAGTCTGATGGCAGGCGATTATGAGAGACTTTGATGGAGAGGATTCATCCATGAATTTTTGGTCTATATGGATGAAGGATACTTGCACAATCTTCAAGTTTTTGGCTAGTTGTCTGGTGGTGACAGTTTGCATCAGTAAAATCTTTATGGAGTCTAGTCATCAACGCGAGGCTGCCCGCTTACCCAAAATTCTTCTATCGGGGATACGTGTATCGAGGCTCCCCTTTTAGAGGGACTAGATGGATTTTCAATCCAGTCTGTACTATTTTGATGGGGTTATATATATATATATATATTTGGATCAATAGCAGATTGAATGCTCCCAGAAAAGAAAAAGAAAAAAAAAAAAAAGCATTGATCTTAGTGCTATGCTAATACGAGGAGCATGGTTGGCAACCTGTTTCTGGTAACAGCCCTGGAACTCTTGCAAACAGAACATAATATTATATTTGTTATGGGAAGATCGGCTGTTGCATGGCTTTGCCTTCCTTCACGGGGCTTCGATCCTAATTTTCTGCCACACGGATCCCGCCGCCAGAGTCTTGTTATTTCTAAGACGATTTGTCTCTGTCGTCACGTGTCTTTGCTTATGGTTGATGGATAATTCCAATGTGTTGAGCTTCAAAAAGACAAATATACGTATATGGTCTCACATGTTGGAATTAGAGAGTTGAATACAGAATAAGCAGTTAGTAAAAAAAGTACAGATGGCAGCATAGAATCTCATTCGACTGCCTAACTCAGCACGCTTGCCAGAGATTGGCAATGTACATCACCAGGAAAACCTCACCTGCCCCCGTGGATTTTGGGATAGTCAGGGCCACTTGTTTTGCTCTCTTTCACGCCAATGCAAGCACATGTGGCGTCCCCAATTGCTCTCCAATCGCATTTCATTCAACCGTCTGATTGATTGATATATTTGGTACGTTCTCACAAGCATGGCAATGTTTGTGAATGATCGTATAGAGAAGAGAGGAACAAGAATAGTGTTGGTTTTGCAACGAGTGTGTCAATGGCATTGGTGAGGGAGAGAAGGCATCAACACGCCCTCAGGCTATCCCTGCCACCACCAATACCAGCCGCCAACTTCCACCATCAGACCCGCCTTCCCGCATTGTTCTCCGCCATCAGTCCGGACTCTCCAGGTATTGAAAATCTCTCCGAACTTGAAAAATTGGCTGTTCTCGGTCATGGCAATGGTGGCACAGTCTATAAAGTACGCCACAAGTGCACTGCCGCGACATTTGCATTGAAAGTTCTGCGTTTCGATCAAGATGCCATTGCGGTTCGCCGACAGGCCGTGCAGGAGGCCGAGATTGTTAAGCGAGTCGATTCTTCTTACATCGTACGATGCTATGCTGTTTTTGATAGAGAAGATGAGCTGTGCTTTGCAATGGAACACATGGAAGGAGGGTCGCTGCATGATGTTTTGCTTGTACATAAAGTATTGCCCGAGGATGTGGTTTCTGGCGTGGCGTGGGGCGTTTTGCAAGGGCTCCAATATCTCCGTGGAATGCAGATAGTTCATGGTGACATAAAACCCTCAAATCTTCTGATAAACTCCAAAGGGGATGTGAAGATTGCAGATTTTGGTGTGAGCAGGATCGTGATGGGTAAGCACGATGTATGTGATAGGTTCATGGGCACATGTGCGTACATGAGCCCTGAAAGGCTTGATCCAGAGGGTTGGGATGGAGAGAATACAGATGGATTCGCAGGGGATGTGTGGTCACTTGGGGTCGTAGTTCTGGAGTGCCTGATGGGTCGTTATCCATTGATTGGTTATGGAGAGAAACTGGACTGGGCGGCCTTGGTGTGTGCAATATGCTTTGGGGAAAGATTGGAGATGCCAGAGAATTCGTCCAGAGAGTTCAGAAGTTTTGTGAGGAGGTGTCTAGAGAAGGATTGGAGGAGGAGAGGAAACATAAATGAGCTTCTTGATCATCCTTTTGTCGGTAGAATTCACTGTGGGTCTACAAGAGGGCTGTTTGATTTTGCATTGCATGGTTGAGCTGTTTTTCTCCATCTTCACGAACAGAATCAACCCATCTGTTGACACAACTTACCCTTGGGGCCAACTCAACCCCTCCTATTTTCTCCTCTCATTCCCAAGTCAATTCGCTTCCTTTCATGTTAACGAGTTACTTTAATCTTCTCTCATGGCTGCTTTATAATCAATGGAAGGTAAAGGAAAAAAAAAAAGTCCAGTTACATCTCCATGTGTAGAAAATAAAGTGACGTTATAATAAGATAAATACTAAACTTGCTTTAAACCTCACCCGTTATTGAAATAACACACCCTAGTTACTCAAGATCAAGCTTATTTAAATGTCTCTTATTTATAGTATTAGCACTTTATTGAGAGTTTGATTTACTCCTAAAATAAATGCAAGTTTGCACTTCAAGGCAATGGGAATTTGTGTTGACAAAAGAAAGCCATAATCATGCCAAGCACTGAGCCATAATCATGGGTGCCAATTGGAGAACATTTGATGGCATCAGCCTTAAAGACAATGAGCACACGCCAATATCCAAAACTTCCAGCAAAATGATCTCATTCCAACCTCCTGGCTAACATCACAATTGAATTACACGGGCCTTAGATTATGAACATTACAATAGGGACTCAATTTGGGAATAGAAGCATGCAATGGCTTTTACTCGACACATTTTACCAGCACTGAAGCAAGAAAAGAAGTCCAATATCCAATTGCAGGGATACAACTCAACAATGTAACTTCATTATTTACGCCTGATATAGAGTCAAAGAAAAGCAAATTTGAAATACGCAAATCCTAAGAGTTACAATGCTGTAAAGATAGCAAGACGATGCTTGTTAAATGTTGTATCAGATAAAACCTGAATCTTTCCCCTTCCATGAGTGTAAAATGAGCAAAGAAAAGATCATCAGAAAGGGGATGTTGAAAATCTATTCTGCAGATTTTTTTGAGCTCATTTTCCTGCAGCAACGCAGTCATTTGGCCTCAAACGTGTATAGATTATTGAATTAGAATCCTGCAAACAAAACAAGCAGAATAGTTCCAAATGATCAATTTAACATCCAAAACTTGTTCCATCAACAAATGTGTGTTCATATGATGAGCATGTAGATTTGTCAAAAATGCTTTCTAGGGAGAGTTGCAGTTTAGACTCTGCAAAAACCTGTTATTCTAGTATTAAACATGCAGTAGAACTCACACAAGGTAGCATGAATGTATGAGAGCATTTAACAATATTATAGAACAAATAGGAAGTAGCTAAAAAGCAAATGCATTGTAATTTTAGGTAGAAGAAGGAGAAGAGGAAGATACTCAACTGTAATATACTAACCTAAGGCTTTATACAAATTTTAAGCAACAGACGTCTAATCTCATGGGCCCAAAAATAGCTCTGTGAAGATAAGTAAATACTATGAGCCAATATTCGCAGGGTTGTATAAATCTTGCCACAATAAGACAGAGCAATTAGCAACCCAGCCAAACAACTAAGAAAAAGTGTAAAAAGTGAAAGCAGCAATGTAGTCATTCCAACTGTTATGTCATCAATGAAGCTATGTGCACCTGAATAAGATAGAATCAAAAATAAGTTCAACTTAAAAGCTTTTGGGTAGAACATTTTTACTGAGTACTGTAAATTAGGCAGATATTATGCATTATCTTTTCTTGAATATATGTTTCTGAACTGACATTACTATTCTGAAGTTTGTTGATTTCAAAGTGAGACCAACTAGGAGGGTCTAAAGCAAAGAAAACAAAGAGGGCATTGCATGAGACTCCCACATTGTGGGGTCTAGGGAAGGGCCAAATGTACCCAATCTTATCCTGTTTTTACAGAGAGGATATTTCTGAGACTTGAATATGGAGTTCACAATAAAAAAACCTTAACATTATACCAAGACTCACGCTACTAAAGCATAGAAAAGAAAGCTAGATAAAAATAATCTGCCAGGAATTCAGGCATATAACTAACCACACTTAAAGATGCTATCTATAGTCAACAGAAAATTAGTTTTTGGATTAGCAGTACCAGCATACGACAGAGGAAGGAAAAAAGAGGATGCTTGAAGATGTACTTTAGCTCAAGAAACGTTGGGAACATTGATCTCAATGTGAGGGATGTGAGCTATCTTAGGCCACTCCTCCCCTTTATCTCGCTGACACCTTTGCTCCAGCAAAGGACAATTGCAAATGGACAAGGAAAAAAGTGAGGAAGGTAGCCCCTCTTCAGGCAAAGCCTTGAGTTTGTGGCAGTGAGCAATTGTCAGTTCCTTGAGAGAAATGAGGTGTTGAATACCCCTGTAGTCAAGAAATTTCAGGTTTTGAAGGTTTGAGATTGTCAGAGAGGTCAGACTGGAAGGCAGCATTGTTTCCTCTGGGAAACATTGCACACATCTGTGCATATCAATTATAAAGCATGAGAGAGAAGGAAGCATCTGCAGATTCCAATGCATCCAGCCAGCAACAAGTTTTTCACAACTTCGAATCTCAAGTGACTCCAATTTGGAGGGTAGACCACCTTCTGGAAATGAATTAAGTTCTGGACATTTATCAATTTTCAAATGCACAAGTGAATGGAGAAGCAAATGCATACATTCAGGCAGGGACTTCAACTTGGGGCAACCCTGTAATTGAAGCCGGGTTAAATTTGGAGCATGCAACCCTCCTTTGGGAAAACATACTAATTTAGGGCATTTCTTAATGACCAAGGAATTCAACGATGTGAACTCCCTGGTAGTTTCCTCGGCTGCAGAAAGAAACTCAAGAATTGGACATTTACTTAAACGAAGGGCCTTCAACTTAGGGAATAACTCCAATGGGAAGCACTTCAGTGAACAACCATTGCTGACTTGAATTTCCTCTAAACTGGCATAAAAACCATCCATTTGCTCCATCCCTTCAAGAAGAAAATCCAAGGACTGGAGTCTATCAACCGTTAGATGGCACAGCCCAGAATGCAACTTCTTTAACTGTATATCTCGAGAAGTGTCAGCTAACTTCATTCCATGGACTTTTGGAGCCTTTGGAAGTGAAGGCACAAGCTTTTGGCATCCCTCAACAACAAGTGTAATTAAAGATGGAAGGTGATCGGGCAATGCTTTTGAAAGATTGGGGCATTCTCTTATATAAAGCTCTCGGAGGAAAGGAAATGCCTCACCTTTGTCTTCGTTCACATAGGGAGCCCAAGTGTGCCATTGTAGCATCCTTTCAAACTTTAGAACTTCAAGAGATCTAAACGGATTCAAACAATTTCCATAGAACTCAGCACCAACAACCATGACCCCATCACATGCTTCAATCGAGAGGTGTTTAAGAGATGCTAACTGCCCAAGTGGTGGCAAGCACAAGCAGTACGGACATTTGCTGAGCTTCAAGGATAACATGTTTGAGAAGGAAGATTCTCCAAGCCAATCTGGAAATCTTGTACTCCCATAACCAACAATAGAAAGACTTTCCAAGTTTACATGAGGCTGTAAATGTTCAAGTACCAGTCTTTCATAACCGGAATTCTCAGTGTCACCACCCCATCTAAGTTTCATCTTCTTAAGCTGCTTTTTAACCTTCAAATTGGCTTCCAAAGCATCTCGAGCATGAACAACATTTTGCATACCCCAAATGCAAAGTTCTCCCCGTAAGCGTTGAAGATTCCCCAACTCTTTGATGGAAGACCCTCTACTTTTTGCTACAAAGAAATCAGATAATTCTTGAAGTTTTGACAGTTTACCCATTTCTGCTGGCATTGCTTCCAATTTTGTTCCTCTAATATCCAGATAACACAAATTCACTAACATGAACATGCAGCTAGGCAACTCAACGAGGTCTTCA
Organism: Bruguiera gymnorhiza; assembly: GCA_020883675.1. NCBI lineage: Eukaryota > Viridiplantae > Streptophyta > Magnoliopsida > Malpighiales > Rhizophoraceae > Bruguiera > Bruguiera gymnorhiza. Next base: position 2,331,775 of record JAIRCJ010000087.1, read on the forward strand.
CACCTGCGCAAGATCAGTTTTTGCAAATTATACAGACTAACTACTGACTCAGGCAACCTTTCAATTGATGCTCCATGAAGATTTAGATATCGTAATTGCTTCAAGTTTCCGATTGACTCTGGCAATATGGTTAGATCATGGCATCCACGCAAAATCAGTATTTCCAAATGATATAAATTGCTTACGAAATCAGGCAACTTCTCCATGGATGTTCTCGAGAGATCCAAATACCTTAAATGCTTCAAATTACCAATTGAATCTGGCAGTTCAACAATATCATCATATTGAGACAAAGATAAGACTCGTAGGTGCTCTAGCGCCGGTAGCAAATTGTATATCACCTCATTATCAATAACACCAGATGGCAAGCCTACAGGTAGAAGGGTGCGCAATAGTTTTGCTCCATGTATAGCTTCAAATTTATTGTGGGAATCATATTTTGTTCTGACATAGGATAAATGACGAGTCTTTCCTGTAATCTTGTATATATCATGATCATCCTCCAATCTGAAGCAAAATTCTCCAGATACAAACTTTGCCAAGTCATTTATAAGGTCATGCATAATGAAATATTGTTGATCCTCACTTGACGGTTGAAACAATGACCTTGAAACAAGATCATGGAAATACTCCTCGCCTACTTCCTCCATCTGTTTACTGGTTTGGACTAGAAAACCCTCTGCCATCCATAAAAGGACCAGCTCCTCCTTTTGAAATTCATAACCCTTGGGAAATAGTGCACAGTAAGCAAAGCATTGTTTTAGATACGATGGAAGATAATGATAGCTCAGTCTCAAAGCTGGAAGGATGTTGCCATTTGACAAATCCCACATGTTGCTTGTCAGTATTTTGTCCCATTCCTCTGCATCTCTTCTTGAGCTTAGAAGACCCCCAAGTATTTTGGCAGCAAGAGGCAGGCCTTTACACTTCCGTGCTATTTCTCTACCGATTACTTCTAAATCTGGATATGCAGTACAATTCTCATCATTGAAAGCATTTCTTGCAAATAGAACCCAACAATCATCGTCAGTTAATCCATTTAGATAATGGGTGGAAACAGAGTGCATGATTGCTGCTACGCTTTCATTACGAGTAGTGACAATGATCTTGCTTCCTCTTGCTAGGGACTTCAAAGGTCTTTGTAGAATTTGCCAATCATCATAGTTGTCATTCCAAACATCATCTAAAACAAGCAAAAGCTTTCTTCCCTTCAGTTTCTCCTTCAACTCAAGTTGAAGCTGATTTGCTGTCAGGCTGTCGCTCGTAACAGAGGTGACTTCTTTAAGGATATCTTTTGTTATTTTAAGAATATCAAATTCTTCTGAAACACAGACCCATGCCTTAACATCAAACCATATTTGTACTCTACTATCATTGTAGACAAGTTGAGCAAGAGTGGTTTTGCCAATCCCACCCATACCCACAATGGGAATCACACCCAAATCATTGCCATTTCCATCATCTGATAACAACATATTAACAATAGCTTCCTTATCACCCTCCCTACCATAAAGACTACCAGATTCTTCCACCAAAGAAGTCGTTGGCATCTTTTGCAGGACTTGTTTTTCTCCAATGTCCACTTTCAAACTAAGAGTATCCTTTTGCTTAACCAAAAACTCAAGTCTTTCGAGAACATCTTCTAACTTTGCCCTCTCCATCCTCTTGGCAAATGGATTAAGATAAGAGAGAAGGTTGCTTACTTGGTTACCAGTTTCAACCTGTGATCTCAGCCCTTCATATGCAATCTCATCCAATAAGTCATCAGCTTCATACACAGCATCTTTGAGCTCATCAAGCCACTTCTTCACAGCTGGCTTAGTGTTCTGCTTCTCCTCAGCATCGTCAAGGACCCCATTAACAGAAATCATTGTTGCAGTCAACTTCTTCAGCAACCCATCATTGAGTCGTTGGCCTTTGAACAAGTTGACCACCTCGCGACGAGCCATCCTATCGAACAAGACTTGAAGGAAAGCCGATAGAAAGGATCCTCCAACCAACTGCTCAGCCATGGTTTCTGATTTTTGGCCGAAGGTGTGAGCGTGAGAAGAGGAAACCAAGGAAACAAAGAGTGACAGATCAGGGCCCAACAATAAGGAGATGAGGAAAAACAAGTCTCTTGGGTTGACTGGAGAGGTTAGCGTCGTTCACGGGATCCAGTGTTATATTGGTATACACCGATCACAGTTTAGTATTAAGTAATTATTATTATTATTATTTTATTTTATTTATTTTTTTCCTCAACAGTAATTTGAGAATATGGGCAAGCTATTCTCATGGGGTTGTTGCTGGTAAATAAAAAACCTCAAAATCATAACCTCAAAATCCTTTAAAATAAGGCATATTATATCTATTAATAAAGTAATATCTTTCACATTTTTATATAATTTATGAAGGCAAAACAATAACAAAAAATATTCGCGCAAAGTGCAAATAATAAAGTCAATATATACACTAATATGATGATAAAAGCATGTCACGTAATATTTCTTTTTGTTAGTTTTAAACTCTTTCAAGCAGTTTCTGAAATAAACTTAGTAATCGTTTTATGATATTCCTCCACCAATGAATATGCAATTAATTCTTAAATTCTTTTCTTTTTTTTTCAAAGATTTTTCTTCCTTAATTATGATGAATGAATACAAAGAGTTTTATAATATGCCTCCAATAATGAATGTGTAATTAATTTGTAATTTTTTTAAAGAAAATTTTCTCAAAAATTCTTCATCCTAAATAATGATAACGATGAATGAATACAATAAATGATTAGGTTCATGCTGAAAATTTGTTGCCCAAAATGAAATAACGTATTGAAGGACCATTATAGCTATTGGGCATTAATAGAAAAAAAAAAAACTTATTTTTAGTCCTTCCTTTGTTTGAGAGATATATGTTTGCAGGGACCAAAATAATTATTTAAATTGCCATTTAATATATTGATATCTAAAATATGGGAACGTTTAAAAGGTTATTTACTCGTCTATTTTATTTAAGTCTTTGCATTTAAAGAAATTGAATCATTTTATTCTTGCAGAGACAAACGAGGAGGCTTTTGTTCTTGAATTTTAGTGCCTTTTTTTTTCTTTTTCTGGGAATTTTCTTATGTTGCTGCTGATATTCATATCCTCCTTTTTCTCTCTTTAATAATTTAAATTTAATGATTCATTTTCTTTTTTACAAACTTAACAAGATTATACATTGAAACAAAGATTATGAGTTGATTTTCAGGCCTAAAAAGACGAATTTAATATTTTTCAATCACCATTATCAAGTTCAGGTATTTTACTTAATTGAATCATTTTTCTTAATTTCATTTGCTTTCCAACAGTGGTAGAAGGTTTTCAAAAAAGATGGATTTTATTTTCTCTAATATTTCAATCTCTATATTATTAGTTTTAACTTAATTCAGTTAAAATACTACCTAATTGTCAATAAAAAAAAATAAAGATCTAATTTTGTGGTTTATGATTCAGAATGACAAGCATTCTATGACATATGTTAGTTTCTTTATCTCTTTTGATTTCTCTTCTTATTCTTTTCTAAATATTTTTTTTCCTTATAGTATTGTGCTTAATTTGATGAAAACATCATCAGTCACCTATTTTCATTGATCTTAATGATCATAAAGTTCTTAATAAAAAATATCAATATTAATTTTGTAGTTAATTGTTAAGATTTAAGAAGGCTAAAAGATTGATTTAAAATACATGACTTTAAGACTTTCTAAATAATGATGAATTGAGTTACTTTTTAGTATCTATTGCAAGGACTTTACCATAAAATATAACTCCAATAGGAGTTGATTATATTTGTATTTAAAGTTATCTTTATATATATATATATTACTTATTTTAATAAAATCAAAGGATAAGTAGATCTGCACATAGCACGGGTAAAAGAGCTACTTAATAATAGTTTGTGTGCAACTAGAAATTGTACTAAATATTGAAAAAAAAAAAAGAAATTGTAATAAATATAAATATATCATAAGGATAAAATATTATTAATGTTATAACTTAATATATGATTTATTTTTAAATTTTAAATAAATTTAATTTGAATAATTTTTTAACATTATATTTAAATTTTTATGAGTTTTGAATTCAAATTATTTTTCTTTTCATTCTTTGCATTTAATAGTAAACTTTTGTAGTCTTTTTTTTTTTTTCTTTGGAATCACTATCTACATTAAATTTATTTTCTAACGGTTTGATGATCTTTGTTTAGATAGAAATGATTTGATAAATTCGAATGATTTGAGTGGATTAATGGACATTTGATAAGAGAAGATGTTTAGAGACAACATAAACAATGATTTATATATATATATATATATATATTATAGATTTAGATTTGTTTTGATTTTTTTTTCTTTCCATTGATAGGTTTTGATTGGTTGGAACTTAACATCTTTATTGCTACTAAATCAATTTCATTAACAAAGAACTACTTAAAATGGAAGTTGGGTAGTATTTCAATGTACTCATCTCCGCATTAGTTCGAGTACAAATTCCCTTATTGATGCTCGCCTCCAAAAATTTGGAGATTTATGTCAAGAGCAGAGTAGTGGATTCCGGACTTATTAGTATCAAGACCAAGTGTGGAGAAATCCCATTTGGGCCCAACAATATTTGAGTGGTAGGTCCTCGCTATGTGAAAGTTGAACGAGGCATGAAAAATATGTGGAAAAGTCTAGTCTTTGCCCTCGAATGTGATGATCGCCATGCTTGTGATGCATCCTTTTTTAAACATATATATAAAAGAAATAATAATAATAGTCGATGAAGAAAGTTGACTGAGTGTGAAACAAAAAAAACACTAAATTCCACTCAAACATAGTGGCCATTATGTATCAATGATTTTGTTGGGGCCATTATCATAGATACTACGAGTATGATAAGGTTAAATGGTGTGAAAAGGACCTAATGATGGACATGGGTAATGTATTTTTTTATTAATTTATGAAATTTAATAAATATTTTTTATTATTTTTAAATTAATAATTATAATTAATTTCTTTTTAGTGAGTATAATTTTTTTTGTTAAATGTTAAATGTATGACCATTATTTTTTTTGTTATATATATGTGTGTGTGTGTGTGTGTAATGTCATGTAGCTTTTCAATTTAAATAATCAAATATATTAAAAATTCTAATTTATTAGAGGTTGATCCTCATGTAACAATCATTAGAAACTAATTCTTTCGAAGAAATCAATCCTTTATTTCTTTGTGTTCATAATTTTTTTTATTCTCAATCCTTAGTTTTTTATCTTTTGGTATCAAAGTGGTATTCTTAGGTATTTTGCATATATTTCATAATCTTACCACAAAAAAAAAAACAAAACAAAACAAAAAACAAAAAAAACAATTATTCAGTTTATGCCCGTCATTTGACAACAAATTAAAAATTTTGGTCTCACTAATTTACAATCCTACTCCATGTCTTTATACAACTTATTTGATTGATATCTTGTGTTAAAGAATTAGTATCTCTCATGCAATAATTTCTTAAGAAAATCAAATAGATGATCTTAACTCTAGGAAAAAACCACTTAAGAGACAATACTTATGTATCTATCAGTAAACAAAAAGAACTAATGAAGTCTTTTAAAGACATTAATCGTGACTATACACAACCACGTATGATAATGAAATTTCCTTACTAGAATGAGAGTGATCTTGCAAATTAGATTTTCAAAGGTAAAAAATGTTTTTGTTTTCATTATATAGAAAAAAAAAACTTTAAAGTGAAAATTGTTTTTATTCAATTAGAAGGTGATGTTATTCAATATTATGATTAGTTTGAAATTTGTAATAGAGTTTTGACTTAGGTTGATTTCACTAAAAGTCTTCTTATGTACTTTGGGCCTTTAGAATATCACAATATCAATGAAAAGCTTACAAAAATTAGTTAAATGTCAATAATCTTATAATATCAAAGTCATTTTAAGTGACTTGTCAATCAAGTTAAAGATTAGTTATAAAGGTAATTAGTGAGATTGTTCATCGAAGGGCTTATTCTTGATATTTGACGTGAAGTCAAAACTTGCTAGCATAAACAATGGTAGCAGTTATCTCCTTTGCTCGACTACAAAAGGAGAAAAAGGAGAAGTTAGACACTAAAAATTGTCATTCATTTACTAAAGGAGCCAATAAACCTACTAATGGTATCATTAACTCATATTCTTTAATTTGTCTAATTAACACTAAATGCTTGACTCAAGAGGAGTTGAAAGAATGAATAGCAAAGGGACTATGCTAGCACTGTGATGAGAAATGACATACAGAGCAATAATGTAAACAAGGGAAGCTTTTAATGATTAAGCTAGTTGAGGAAGTTATTAAAATAAGGATCACATGTGTCCATATCCTGATGACATCCATATTGAATATATAAATATGCTTATATTTCATACTTTGGTAAGATATTCTAATCCATAAACCATGAAAATTAATGGGTTCCTTAAATGACAATCAATGTTGTTATTGGTTGATTTAGACAATACTAACAATTTTATAAATAAGAAGATAACTAAAAAAATTTTCTTTTTCAATAGAAAACTACAATAAGTTTGTTGTAAGGTAAAGCTTTTATTACAAGATCAAAATGTTTACATTGATCTCTTTTTATTATTTTTGGAAAATTATGAGATTGTTTTTAGCATTGATTGGTTGCAAACTATGAGAGATACTATATGGAATTTTTCCTAATTAATAATGAATTTTTTGTTGAATAGACATATAGTAGAGTTGTGAGGAAGACATAATAGAAAAATTACTATAGTTATAAGCCATTAAATGGAGAATGTCTTATGAAAAGTTGGATAAGGTTTCTTTATGTATCCATTTAATATAAAGGTGGAAAAATCTCATTTTACAATGAAGAAAGAGGTCAATGCATTATTGATTAAATTCTTTGATTTATTTACTGAACCTATAAGTTTACCTTTAAAGAAGGCATATGATTATTATATTCCCTTATTACTTGGGAGTATGCCTACTAATATCTGACCTTATCATTATCCACATTTTCAAAAAAAAAAAGATTGAGAAAATTGTAAAAGAGATGTTGGAAGCTAGTATCATGAAGCCTAATGTTAGTCTTTATTTCTCTTTTGTTCTCCTAGTAAAAAAGAAAAATAGATCTTAGAGGATATGCATTAACTGTCAAGCATTTAATTGCATTATTGTGAAAGATAAATATCATATTCCTATTATTGATGAGCTATTGAATAAGTTAGGATGTGCCTAACTATGCATTAAACTTGATTTGTGATCAAGTTATCATCAAATTTAGGTTTATAAGGAGGATATTAAAAAAAAAAAAAAATAACTTTCAACATGTATGATAGCCACTATGAGTTTTTGGTTAAACCTTTTGGCCTTACTAATACTCCTTTGACATTCTAAAGCTTAATGGATGACATATTCTAACTATATTTATGTAAGTTTATCGTAATATTTTTTAATGATATTTTTTAGTACAATTCTTTTAATGCTTATCTATCATATTTACGAACTATATTCATTATTTTTCATGAGCATGCCTTGTTTGTTAAAAAGTCAAAGTACAATTTTGCTAGCCAAATAGTGGAATATCATGACATTTTATTTCTAAGGAAGGTATGACAGTAGATTTTTCCAAAGTTTAAGCAATACTAAATTAATTAGTTTAAAAAACAATTAAGGCATTACATGGCTTTTTGGGATTCAATAGCTACAATTGCAAGTTCATTCATAATTACAAAAAAATCAATATTGATTTAATAGCTTTTTTAAAGAAATATCCATTTAAATAGAGTGACAAAATAGATGTAGCATTTGTTCATTTCAAGCATACTATGACTACAACACTAATTCTTACCTTACTTAACTTTATTAACATATTTATTATTGAATCTGATACTTCTAGAGTTAGAATTAATGTATTGTTGATGTAGGAAGGTCATCTTATAGTCTTTACCAACCAAATAATTGGGTGAAATGACTTTTTTTAGGCTAAGTGATGGTATAATACTAGTTATTGCTCATCAATAAAAATGTCTTTGTTAAAGGATGTTTAAGGTTAAGCCTTGCCTATACTTGTAAGGTACACAACTAAGTCTTTTCAAGTGGACTAAATTAATAAAGACTTATAAGATAGAGATAAGTTGCTACAATTTATAAAAGGTAATCTTGTTACAATTCAAACCTATATGAAATAACATATTAATATGCAGTGTACTAAAGTGAGTTTCCAGTAAGAGATTAGGTCTACATCATGTTTCAACAATATTGATAATTGTCTGTCACCATTTGCTCATCAATGAAATTATCTTATCATTTCTATAACCTGTATAAAGTTCTTAAACACATTGGTCTTATTACTTATCATCTTGACTTACTAGCAGGATTCAAAAATATATCCTGTCTTTCATGTCTCTTATTTAAAAAGAAAATTAGGAGAGAATGTGGTTGCACAAAGCCAACTATTTGACATTACTTCCACTAGAGATGTTAATGTTTAGTTGCAAACTATCATAGACTAACATATTGTTAAGTGTGAAAATTGAACTGTCACTTAAATTTTTATTCAGTGGATTAATCTTCCAATTAAGGATGTTATATAAGAGTTTTATCATTTTTTTAGGGAGCCATTTTTAAAATTTATTACTAACTAGCTTTAAGGACAAGGTTATGTTGAAAAGTAATGGAATGATATGATATCCTTAATTTATAAGATTTAATAATTATCTTTTATTATTTGTGAATCATTAAGTTTAATTACTTTTATATTAGTAAGCATAATTAATAGAACTTTTCATAAGTAATTTTTTTATTAATAGTCAAGTCAAACTTTTGGGTTTATATATATGCAATGTCATATAGCTTTTTTAATTCAAAAGATTAAATATATTAAAAGCTTTAACTTATTGAAGGCTAATTCCCTTGAAATGATTATTAGAGGCTAATTCTCTCAAAAAGATTAATCGCATATTTTTCTATTTTCTCAATTTTCTTATACCCAATCTTTAGTTTTTTTTATTAATGTTCATTAAATCTAAGGTGGATGCAATTTTCTTTTATCATTTTAGTCCTTTGTTTTTCTTGGTTTATTTTGTTTGCTAGTTGTTTTATAGTTAGATAATTACAAAGCTCAACTTAATGATTTAATAGATTAATATATCATTATCTAAAAAAGGAAACACAAGCAATTCTTTGTCCTTTCATTTGAGGTTACTGCCCTTGTTATTTCTTTCCACTCTATAATGGCAACCTTTTGCTTTTTCTTTGTTATTTTTTTCCTCTTTTTTTTGGCTCTATTTAGTCTAAAACTAGTAAAGTTATATTAAGATTCTCCCCAACTTTTACTTTTCTTCATGAAGTTAACCATTTCTTTTAATTATTGTGCTTGTCTAACTTAGTTTAGCTAGTAAAAATTTCAATTCATAATCATACTTGAGATAAAAGTTTATAAAGAATTTATGGGAAGAGGAATGCTATCATAAAACACATACACTAAGTGTCTTATAATGGTGACATATATTTAATAATTTATACAAATGACATATTAGTTATTAACAACCTTAGAAATGGTGTTTTCGAGAGAAACCAATAATGATGTTTTGTCATCCAGTGACAACCTAATGGTTGTGTATGGTGGTCAAGCAATAGTTAAAAAAGGCCTTAAGGATCAAAATTCCCTCAATTATGATAAATTTTGGAGCATGTATTTGTTCATATTTTTTCCTTTGAAGACTCATTATTAAGACACAATAATAAGATATAGTCCTGACACATGGGCCTATTCAACCAATTTTTTTATTTTTTAAATCAAATTATATGCTTAAGAACTAATAAATACATAAGTATACAGATAAAATATGTATGAGTGTAGGTAAAAAATGCAATACCATAAATAACTACCCTTATTATATTTTCACCTATCCCTATGTACATTTAGTTTGGTTTACTTGCACATTTTATTAAAACTCATGCATTTTGCATGATTTTTTCTTTTAAAAAAATAAATTTCAATAAAAATATATATTATTTTATCCATAGGTGATGCCATGACCCTTATATTTTAGGTGTGGCTAATTTTTCAATCCATTTATCGTTTTCCTTTTTATTATAAATACATAAGAATGTTATTTTATTAATAAATACATGTTTGAGTCTAATTTTTGTATTTAATAAAATTTTTCTAATTTTAAGATACTTAACCCCCAACTTTAGCCTCTTAATCTTTAAATTAATGATGTAAATCTTCTAAATTTTTAGCAAGGTGAGACAATGCCTCTCAAACCTTTAATTGAATCAAATAAGTCTCTCAAGTTTTTAGTTGAGTAAGACAAGTCTCTCAAGCCTTCATCTAGGCCAGATAATTCTCTTAAATCTTTTGACTTTTTAATAAGGTGAAACAAGTCTCTTATGTCTTTTAAGCCTTCGAGTGGGTAATACAAGTCTCTTAAAGTCTCCAACTAAAAGATAAAAACTTCTCACCCCTATATATAATTATTATCTAGCTTTTTGCTTTTTCATTATCTTTATAATCATATAATTAACACTTCATTAATTTTATGTATTTAAATTCATATTTATACTTAACAAGAAATTTTCAACCCTTATTTATGAGCTATCAATACCAACTCATTATCCAATTACTTAGTTTTACTTTAATTATCATAATAATTTTACAAGTGTTGAACCCTTTAAGAATGCTTAAAAAGCACACTTTAAGATGTTATAGTAGTTGTCATCACCTCCCTTTTCCCGAAAAGGACTTTTGATGATACTTTACACCCTAAAAGACTTATGACAAACTCTTAAGGTAATAAACCAAAGTTATGATTTTCCATAATGGTTGTCTCTCTTCTAAAAAGGCCTCTAATGATATTTTATGTTCTTAAAGATCTATCAAGAAGCTCTTGGAGTAATAAACTTGAGTAATGGTTTGCCTGGTAATCGCCCTCCCCACCCCACCTATCAAAAAAGACCTTAAACAATGATCAAAGTCTCAAAAGACCATTAATAAGCCCTTAAAGTAACAAACTTAAAACAATAGTTTGTTTAGTTGTGCCTTCTTCCTTAAAAAAGACCTTTGAAAGTATTCCAAGTCTCAAAAGACCATTAAAGAGCCCTCAAAATAATAAACTCAAAGTAGTAATATTACTAATCATTGCTTTACCAAAAAAAAAAAAAAGCCTTTAATGATGCTCCAAGTCCTAAAAGATCATCAATAAGCCTTTAAAGCAATAAGCTCAAGATGGAAAGAATCTCCAAGTCTTTAGTCAAGCATGGTGAAATGAAAAGGAAAAACAATCTTTCAACTTATACGAAGTCTTTAGCCTTTAAGTAAGCATTTCTTAAGTTATAGGGAGCGTTTAACTTGTAAAGAGTTTTTAACCTTTAAGAAAGCATTTCTAAACTTATTTGGAACTCTTAACTCGTAATGAGTTCTTAATTTTTAAGAAAAAATCTCTCAACTTGTAAGGGATCTTAACTCGTAAGAAGCTTTTAACCTCAAGGTAGACATATCTTAATTTACAAAGAGCTTATAACTCATGTAGCACTCTTAATCTTTAAGTAGATATCTCTTAGTTTGTAAAAAGCTCTCAACTTGAAGGAGTTTTAATGTGTAAGGAACTCTTAACCTTTAGGTAAGCATATCTCAACTCACAAGAATCTTACAATTTATAATGAACTCTTAGCCTTCAAGTAGGCATTTTTTGCTCATAGAGAACTCTCAACCCATTAGGAGTTCTCAACTTTCAAGTAGGTATCTCTTAACTCATAAAAAGCTTTTAACTTATAAGGAACTCTCAGTTTTCAAGTAGACATCTTTTAATTCATAAAGAACTCTCGATTTATAAGTAGTTATTTAGCTTTCAAGTAGACATTTTTTAATTCATAAAAAGCTCTCGACTTATAAGCAATTATTAGTTTTCAAATAGGTATCTCTAAACTTGTAAAAAGTTGTTAACTCATAAGGAGTTCTTAGTCTTTAAGTAGATATTTCTCAATTCATAAGGAGCTTTTAACTCACAAAGAACTCTTAACTTTCGGGTAGACATATCTTAATTTGTAAGGAGTTTTCAACTTATAAGGAGTTCTTAGCCTTGAACTTGGCATCTTTTAACTTATAAGTAGCTCTTAATTTATAAAAGGCTCTTAGCCTTCAAATAAGCATCTCTCATCTCCTAAGGAGTTCTCAACTTATATAGAGCTCTTAGTTTTTAAGTAAGCATCTCTCAACTTATAAGAAACTCTCATTTTATAAAGGGTTTTAACATCTATGTTAGCATCTTCAATTTGTAATAAACTCTCAACCCATAAAGGGTTCTCAACCTCTAAGTAGACATCTTTCAATCTTCATGTGACATACTTCAATTTATAACCTTTTAATTTATACTTGTCAGCTCATCCATTTATAACTTTTAATTAGTACCTTTTATTTCTAACTTACTAATCTAAACTCAATTAAAAATTTTGCATTATCTTAAAGAGGGACTAGTGATAAGGACTCATTTGGATTAGACCCAATAGATCTAAAGATAAGGTTAAAATAAATCATCCATAACAAGTCACTCATTCAAGCACACCACTAACAACCAAGAGACAAACTTTGTGCAATAACCTAGATCATATACTTCGTACTAACTAATCAAAATTCACTTGAAATCTTATAAAGACTTAACCCTTATAGTCAAGATAAGGGGATTCTCTCTCTTTCTCTCCCTTTAATGGTTTCTCTCTCTTTTTATAGCTCTTACTGACTAGAGTATCAAAATATTAACATCAACCTCTAACCAGCACCCCATAACCTTTTAGATTTTCAAGTGATGATTGTCGACCCATCACTTACTTCTCAACTAAGTGATGTCTTAACCTATTAACTACCTCTTAATTAAGTAATGCCTCAACATATCATTTACCTCTCAAATAAATGATACTTCTAACTATGCCACACAAAGATTTATCTTTATCCTTCTACTGCGCTAGACCAAAGATTAAGGTACTTTGGGCAAATAAGTTCATAATATATAAATATTTCACTAGTTCTAAGTTATGATGAGTAAAACTCAAATTTTCAACCTTTGGTATTGACTATGTATAATACCAACCTTTTCTCAACACATCCTCCTATTCATTACCTTTACTAAAATTACATCATAACTAAAATTCCAAAACCTACCTAGTCTTTCTCCATCAAATCATGAGGTTGTGGAAGACTAAAATAAGGCCTTCACTCTAACATTGTTTCACATTTACTCTAGAGTTACACTCATTTTAAACTCATTGTGGGACTGCACTAGTAGTTTTGGATTGCCTATCTAAATAATAGCAATTTGTTTTTGATATTCTTTTTGGTCCATAAACAAAATTTTTCCAGTCAAAAGCAGAGGATTTTATTTATGTGCTAGAGTTGCGTGCATCGTCAATAAAAGAAAAGGCAAAAGACTGAGGCAAAGTCACTCCTTTTTCAAAAGCAGAGGATTTTATTTATGTGCTAGAGTTGCGTGCATCGTCAATAAAAGAAAAGACAAAAGACTGAGGCAAAGTCACTCCTTTTCCAAAAAGACAAAATGACAATAGAATATATGAAATTAAGAATAAAGAAAATACAAAATGACAATAAATGTCAATTAAGATTGAACTTCTGTAAGCACAGAAAAAAAGGGAAATACACGATACCACTCTGGCCATTTTCATTAATTTCTTTTCAATTCTGAGGCATTTCTTCTTGACTCATCAATTCATAATAAACCATCCTATCATTTTAGGAGAAACTACAGAAATATGTTCATGTTATGCATCCCTTTTAACTTTGATCGAAGACTGCAAAATAATTTTAATAACAGGACCATAAAACCAAATAAAATTAACTCAGAAATTGTCTCTGCATCATTCTCTAGAAGTTATCTCGAAGCTCATGGTCCTACCGCCATCCCTGCCTCCTGCTACTTGGTCCTCTGGGTGATCAGCAGTGATCTCGAAGCTCCCGCTCAAAGTCGCAGTGCTTATACTTCCACTGAAAGCTCCACTTGCCATGGGAGGCCACACAAAAGCCGGCTTAAAAGGCGGCACTTCGGGCACTGACATTGATCCTGATATTATTTGGAGGATGACCTGCATCACAGGCCTCAAATTTGGGTTGGGATGAAAACATGCCAGCCCAAGCAGCAACAATCTCTCTGCTTCCTCAGCAATGTACTGATTGCCCAGCTTCTCATCCACAGCCTCCAATATTCGTCCCTCGCGATGAAGCCACCATGCCCAATCTCCCAAAGATGGGAAGCCTGCAATCTTGCTCAATAGGCGCTGGCCGCAAACTACCTCCAGAACCAAAACACCAAAGCCATAGACATCTGACTTGCATGACACTCTACATGTGTGAAACAACTCTGGGGCAATGTAGCCCATTGTTCCGCGGATTGCCTCACCAGAAATAGAGGTCCTGTCGTCAAATAAGAGACAGGCCAACCCAAAATCTCCTAGACGAGCGTTGAAACCAGAATCTAGCAAGATGTTTCCTGGCTTAATGTCTCCATGCACCACTTTCTGGTCATGCTCGGTATGGAGATAGTGCAACGCTGATGCAACCCCTGACACGATCTTGTATCTTGTATCCCAGTCTAGGGTATTCCTCTCTGCTGGTCCATCGAATAGGTATTTATCTAGGCTGCCATTGGGCATGAACTCATACACCAGAAGGAGATTTCCATTCTTGTAACACCAACCTAATTGGTCAATTTACATTGAATCACATGTCTTGCCAATCCAATTTGAAAAAAGTTCATAACTTTGCAGCACAAGAAACATTTATTAACAGTAGATTCATCATATATGTTTTATAGCTAATGAGCTATAGCTTTATGGTACTAGAGCTGTCTCCAATGTTGAAGGTCTTGAGTTCAACTCCAAGTTGAAGCCAATTAACCAAAAAAATCAGCTATGTTTTACAGCTACTAATTGTTCCGACAGATTCCTCATTACAGGATTGCGTCCATTTTCTTTGTAAAGAAACATTATCTAGATTTATTTCCTCTCCTTTATTCAATAGTATAGGTCATGTATTTTCTTTTTGATTATTTCTACACTAGTTGCATTTCAGGCATCATTAAGAGGAAATTGACTTAGAAAAATGGCATTTTCCTAGCATGGACACAGTAGGAATTTTCTTAGAAGTTAAACAGTTTGAGCTTGTTGAGGCTTTGAATTTTTTTTTTTTTTTCCTTGAGAGGAAGATTGATGTTGCAAACAATCAGTATACAGAACTACAGATTGTCAGAGACTCAGAGTTCATAGACAACGTCCTGAAAGTCCAAATCTTGGGTGGTGTGCTGAAGCAAAATAGAAGCTAAAAAGGAAAGGGAAAATCTTGACATACCAAGCAAGGGGACAAGATTTTTGTGACGGAG
This sequence comes from Bruguiera gymnorhiza, assembly GCA_020883675.1. Classification (NCBI taxonomy): domain Eukaryota; kingdom Viridiplantae; phylum Streptophyta; class Magnoliopsida; order Malpighiales; family Rhizophoraceae; genus Bruguiera; species Bruguiera gymnorhiza. The sequence continues at coordinate 2,347,180 of JAIRCJ010000087.1, forward strand.
ACGGCTAATGATGTTAAGTTCCGTCAAGATATGTTCTTGACCCGTGGTTGTTTTTTTCTGGAAGAACTTGATGGCAACCTGCAAATTGTCATTGTACAGCACCCCTCTGTAGACCATAGCAATACCACCTGAACCAATTATATGCTTGTCATCAAAATTGTTGGTAGCCTTCTTGAGATCCTTGAAGCGGAATGCCCTGGGGTTTGGGAGGCTCTTTAGGGCTTTCCGCAATTTCAGGTCATCTGTCACTGGCTCCTTCCTCTTCTTGCGCATATAGTATAACAAACATCCCACCCCAGTCAGCAGCATTAGCAGCATTGTTGCCAATCCAGGCAGGCCAAACCGAAGAAAGGTCTTGATCGCCTTGTTATTATTAGCATTATTGCCAATTGTAGCTGGCAGCAGCTCCACCGTCAGGTTCCAGGAAAATACACCGTTAAGCTGGATGGAACTCCCAGTGGAAGCAGCAAATCCAAAGTAAGAATACTGATTAACAAGCCCTTTGAGGTCAAGATCAGAAGTCAGCACAGGCACAAAAGGCTTGGCCTTCCCTTGCTCTGCCATGTACACCTCTAAGGACTTGTTAAAACCATTGTAATCGACCCAGACCAAATAGTATGTGATGCCCATTGGGGCAATTTGGATGCCAAAGTCAGAAAGTGGCACGGTCTTGTTAGAAACGACACTATGAATGTCAAGACCAATGTGGTTGTCATCAGGGTCGAAACTCTGCTTGAAGGTATCAAACTCGATGGCCACAATCCCATTGGAGGAATTGCCATCCGTGGTGGAGTTGGTCAACCCCAAGAAGCCACCGTCGCTGTTTAATGGCAGGTCGAGGTCGGGTGCTATAAGGAAGGCAAGGCCCTCTCCAACAACAGAGGAGTTATCAATCCTAAATATGTTAATGAGAAAGGAGGAGTTGAAAGAAGCCACCTTTCCGCCACCCCCTCCGTCAACATTTTGATTTTTTTCTTCTTCTTGCCAGAGCTTGAAAGAGTGATTGAACATAACGCGGCCAGATCTGTGGGTAAGGTTGAAGTTGCCAGCAGAATCAGGAGTGACTTGAAGAGCTCCATTGCTGATAGTGGCAGGAGTCAGGACTGCAAAAGATGTGTAGTAAGAGCCATTAAAAGGCCCGAACTGATTCTGATAGTTAGAAGTTTCCAAATTCTGAGCTTGGAGGACCGCTGGCAATGGCAGTAGCAAGCCAATGATGGAGGAAAGGCAGAGGTTCACTACCATCGGCCGTTCCATAATTCAGGTCAATGAAGCCAATAAGATGTCGTTGCACAAGATTCCATAGTAGCCAAGCCATCCGCAGGCAACTTTTTCTTTGCAGGTGTGGACAAGCATCACACCGCAACGCAAGGAAACTGCTAATGAAGCTTACAGCTTGCAACAGACAATTCTTTTAATTAATAATGGTCGCTAGGCAAGCACTTCCTGGAGCGCACTGCTATATTCAAACTTTAGTGGACCCAGACCGACCAGCCCAGAAATTTTCTTGTTAGTTTTAGTCAAATATGATGTGCTCTCTCTCTCTCTCTCTCTCTCTCTCTCTCTCTCTCTCTCTCCTCTTTTCCTGATGCGTCCCTGTTCCTAAAATTTGTAAAGAGAACTTCATAGTCACATGGCTAAAGCACCCTTTTCGTGTAGGCCATCTCTCATTAGTCAGGTTCATAACTAAAAAATTTGGGTTGTCTTTGCAAAGGAATTGAGGCATTGCAACTTCTGTTGCGCTCCAATATGCTCTGATTCTACCGTCTTTCCATCCACGTCCCGTTTTTGAGAGAGCTTAATTGCACTGCTTAAGCGAAAAAATTAAAAAATGAACAGAGATTTCCTATCATCGCCTTGCAATACCCAAAACAACATATTCCTCTTTCCCAAGATCTGTCGCCCGGCTTTTAAGTTGCATACTTATAAATGGATGAAAGTGTTTAAAATAAAAAAAATGTACGACTTATGTGAATATTTTTACTGAAAGGTATAATAATATTATTATACTGTACTAAAATCAATAAATATACATAAGATCTTTGAATCTTTAAAGACAATATATAACTTGAGAACTGGGATTTTCAAATTGGATTTTTGTATCCACCAAAGGGTTGAAGAAAATGTACAGGATTGGAGAATATTACAACCACTCGTGTAGTTCATATGCAACTGAACCTTCCAGTCGCAAGAAAATTAGAAAACCAAAGGATGAAAGGGCCTAAATCTAATCGAATAGCAGTAGTTTTACTTTCTTGCTACCCATCGGACAAGATCCGGTACATTCAAACCATACTGAAAGCCTCCAGTTAACGCAATTTTTGTGTTTCTGCTTTCCACTAATGTTCCAAAACAGTGCAGTAAGTGCTCCACAAACCCTTCTAAGTAAAATTTGGGTCCAAAAGCGTCGAACCAATCCACGAAATGTTTGAAGTGAGACCAAATCGCAGACAAATGAAGCTAAAACAAGCTTGTGCTTGCCGCCTCCAAACTCAAATCCTTAAGGCATGCCTCAATCATTTGACTTGGACTTACATCATTGCCAAATGAGTCGACTTCAGGCGGTTCACAAAAGCAACTGTGATTTATATAATTCTTTTCACACTTGATAGCAGTATGCTGACTGAAGCTACAATAACAAAATCTAAAGGGAAGTAGTGCTTGAATCACAACAATCCAGCTGAAGATATGATATAATTGAAGCCCTTTGTTATGGATTTTACTAAGAATAGGATGGTGTAATTGACGTAAAAGCCTTACATAGGTAGGTATCAGTACCGCATCTCCCAGGTCGCTCACTGTTCAAACGATCTTTAATCCATGTCATAGGAACCAACCCCTTTTCATTTCTGCTTCAATAGCGTCCTCTGTTTTGCTTTTCTTTGTACTGAAATACAGGGAGAGCTTCATTTAAATTGAGATCATTTCATAGCAACTTTAGAGTTGCAGGTTCAAGTCACAAAGCAGCCCATCCAAGTAGGCCTAAGGCCATATACATATAACCATCCCCAGTTGAAAGTAGATATCTTGGACAAATCATACCAAACACTTGGAAACAGAAGAAAACATAAGGCAGGGAAAAGTGAAAAAAGAACTGAAAAAACAGTCCAAATCTCAGCCATGTCATGCAGTTTGTAATACCAAGATTACTTTTTTGTTTTTTTCCAACCTTCCCTGCTCTATATTGTGCATTCATACAGCAAGACATCAATGGGTATAAACACAGGTTTTTGTTCACTTTTGACTTAAGTTCTAACAAATGTCAGTCATCCAATGGTGGCCATAGAGTTCAGTTCAGAACAAACTTTTCAAGTAGCAAGTTGAAAACAAAAAATCTTTCAAAAACTTATGAGAGATCCAGTGGCCAGACTTTACTGTGCCCTGTGTCTTCATGCAACTTCTTTTGGATTTCATCAATAAAACCAGCTTAAATTAAGTCACTATTAGTCACAGAAGCTCATTTACCTAAAGTCAATGGATGCAAGATGTGAACTGTCAGAAAACCTCAAAATCATGTTGGTGGTGCTGAGTTCCTCGTCTTTGTTATTGCCATCTTCTTGTTTAGAAATCCACCTGGAACAGCATTTGTAAACAGCAGACAAAACCAAATGTGTATACCACAATAAGAAAGCAATAAAGGTTCCATTTTGAAAAAAAAGCATAAGTTAAAAAGAGCTGGACCTGGATAACACAAGTATAGCAGACTTCCAGTACCAAACATGATTCAGACAAAATATGACAAAAATAGGCGTATGGAAACAGAGAAATGAGACTATGTGAGAAAGATTTCAATGTCAATCAATTTGCTATTCTGCAAAATTTAGATTTCTTGGAAAGTTGCCATAAGCATGTGATGTTTTATCTCCCATTGTTCCAAGGATCTTTCAAACATAATTTTCTGCTTCATAAGCATCAATGCTTTTTTATGCTCATCGAGACAATCTATTTTCTACCATGATTAAGAGGATGTTATGGACATGCGTGCTAACTCAATGGTTTCAGTCTAAAAGATCCCTTTGGTTCTCAATGAACAAAATATACAGTCATGCTATTAAAGCATCAGATCTTTCAATAAGCATACAGAAACAATAAAAACACACTAGGAACTACACTCTTGGGTCTACATATGAAACTTGATCTTGAACCTGGATGAAAATCATAATCACAGCATGTTGCCCCACTGATGTTTTGCCTATCACTGTAACTTTGGAGAGGAGAAAAAGCAACATAACAGTAGTATGAGAATTTAAAAGTTGTTCTATATCCAATCCACCGGTACCTCTATTTGCAAAATAAAGTTATCCATCCCTCGCAACTAGAATAAACTGTACTTGGAAACAGAAATAATGCACGGATGTTCTTAGGTATCTTATAATAATCCAACAAAGTAAACAATGTACGGGAAGCACTGATAGCAAGGAAATCAAATCACAAACCTGATCTAGACATAAGATGGATACATGAACGGGGCCCCTCAAACTTCCAGTTATCTTCATCCAAGGATTTTACCTCCTTATTTAGTGCAGCCATCAGATCAGCTTTCAAAACTGCAATACAGGAAGTAATCAAACCTTGAGGAACTACAAAAGCTGCAGCTGGTTGTTAAAAACAAGACTAAATCGGCTTGAATTGACATTATGTATATTTAAGAAGTGGATTTAGGACCTTTGCAGGCTTTATATTCTTTTAGCAAGTATAATCCCAAATTTCATTCTTCCGGGACAAATCAATAGAAAACTTGACATTCAAAACTCCAAATATTTCTTCACTTTCTCTTCCTCAGCAAGTTAAAAAATATGGGCGAAGCGGAAGCAAACATGCAATAAAAGCAAGTGCTCTGACGGTGCAGAAATCGAGAATCTATTGCGTCCATTTCATTCAAACTCTCCCCTAGTTCTCTTGGCCGCAAGACAAGGAATACGGTAACGTTCCAAAAAGGACAACAACTCTCAAAACTAAATCCAAAACATATCGAATGATAAAGGAAAGGATCGAGATGACGAACAAGCAGGAAAAAAAGGGAAAAACAAAAAATTCCAAAAAGCAATGATCTTGAAAACCAACACAGCCACGACCCAAAGAAGAAAATGCAGAAATACAACGACCCAGATAGCCACTCAAAAGAAATTTCACTGAAACTACGAACAAAATTGAAAAATACCATGTGAAAATTGAAAGGAAGAAAAAAAAAAATACAGACCACGCATGGCCTCATCCTTGCGATCCTGGATAGAGACGAGATCGGAAGGGAAGTGGCAATCGTCCAAAGAAGGATTGCTACTGCTTCCTCCCCCTCCTCCTCCTCCTCCTCCTCCTCCTCCTGCTGTTGACACCGATGAATTCGCAGGCGACGTACTGTTCATCCCGGTTTCTCTGCTGCTTTTTCTGGAAACGATGAGAAAATTTATGTTGCCAAAAGGGTTGTATCAAGTTCAACCGGAGCACCTTGTTAAATTTCACATTTCTCAGAATGTGTGAACTGGAATGACGGATTGTTGGTACATTGTACCATGAAAGTTTCAAGTTCGTATCTGTCCCCCCCCCCCCGGGCGGCCCCTTTCTTTTCTTTTTTCTTTTTTTTTGGCTAAAAAAATTTAAAAAAAAAAAGAGGTAGTATGAGTTTTTGACTGAAAAAATATCGAACTGGTGGCTTTTAATACTATAAAAAAATTAAAATTTTTTTTATCATTATAACACAACATTAAGTGATAGGTTGGTGTCTGTGTAATGATTCTTCTCAATGCAACGGGATGAATACCATTACATCGAATTAAACTATGATATAATGTCATAAGACCTTTTTTAGAGAAAAAAAAAAAAAAGAATCTCCGATTTTAGGGTTCTAGAAAAAGTAACGGGAGTGTCATTTTCGAAAAAGAAAAAAAAAATTGCTTTTGGTATTTTCTTTGCCCAAAAGCATCTTGGACTCTACTAGTTTGTTGTCGGATGCCGCTTTCCCATGCACTCAAAAGAATACCTTTGGTGATGTTGGTTAATTTTGAATCCTTCTAAATGCACCGACTTTCGAGTCAAATAAAAATCAGTAGTCTGTTTGTCTCGTGAAGGTTTCGTTATGATTGTGATAGCTTCGTTGTCACATAATTAGTGAAGAATCTTCCATGATTGTTATGGTTTTTGCTGACTAAAACAACTACTTCATCAGCTTTCATTTTATCCAAAGCAGAAGAACAAATCCAATCAGTCACATAATCCTAGACCAATTCAATGTATTACATCTAAATATTCCATTTTCTGTCTACCTCTTCAGCATCACTCTTGTTTTTCTCCAACATCAACCCCAAAAGTGAAACAATATAACAAACACAAGTATAGACAAACATATTTTATGTCCCATGAAATTCCCCTCATATCAATGTTTTGAGACATAGCCGCATTCCATAGTTGAATCTATAAGATGGCCGAATTGAATGATAGGTTCATCCAAAAAATTTTCATAAATAATTATAGACTGCCAATTTGCCGATGAACGGTCACAAGGTAAGAGGATTATAGATAGATTGTAGGAAACCAAAGAATTGGTAGACACTCATCATGTTGAAATTTTTAATCAAAGACAATTACAAAAGCTTTAACGCCCCTTTGGAAGCCATTGACACCAGAATACAGAAGAGAACAAACACCCCCAAGCCAAACAAACAACCGAACATTATCGCACCGTACACCGTACCCCACCTCTGACCAGCATTGAAAACTCTTGTCATACATTATCTTGTAAAAGACCCTAACCACAGAAATCAATGAAGACATTCACCATCTTGTTGCCGAATGGTCCTTGATATGGTTCAATGACAAAATCAAGAAGACCTTTGGAGTAGGCTGCACCATAACATAACCTTTGCATTACGCTGTGAGAACTACTATGACAATGAGAAGCACGGTTCCGAAAATGACTAGAAGCAAGCAGGCCTGCATTACAGAGACAGATTTGTTATGAACTTGGCACTAGAGACAGGAGAGATGCAAAATTGAGCACTTATCTCACGTAAAGTATGGATGATGCAATATTCATGTAATATTTCAGAAATTAAGTTGGCTTTCAGAGATGGACTGCTTAAAAAATAATTTTATGGCATTTAATCTGTTAGACAGGTAAGAGTTGTGGATGCACAAAGAACATATAGAGCCCATGTTTTTCATTCAATGTAATGTATATGTGAGTGCAGGTGTAGGGGGAGGGGGCAGAAATAGAAGGGAAAAAAACACTAGAATACTGTAATATTACCAGGGATGAATTTGATCTTTGAGTCTTTGCCGCTCTCACAAGATGGGTTTTTCCCTGTGCAGTTGCCGCTTGGGCATTTTCAATATGGGAGCCAATATCATCTGCAACACATCCAGCAAAAGATGAAACTCAGCAACTACATAAATTATTCAAAACGTGACAAATCAGAAATATTCAAAGAAAAAGCCCCACCAAGGAAAAGATGGACGTACCAATCATAGCTCCTTGCTCATGCACGAGGACAGCAAGATCTTTGAAGATCTCATTCACCTCACCAATCTGCTGCTGAATTTCATGTATTCCCTGTTCTCTTTCCTCCACAATTGCCTCATTAAAGGCAATCTCATTGTCCAGTAGCAGCACTTCTTGTCTGCAGCGAAAAACATCTAAGAGCTATGGATAAACCAGGTTACAAATCTATCAAGCGCCATTATATCTACAAAATGAAAAAAAAATTGAGGCCAAAAGGAAACCCGACCTTGTGATTTGATGACCAAAGGTCAGCAAACCATTTGCCAGTCAAACTGAAAACCATTAAACAGTAAAATTCTGTGCACAAAAATTTTTATACCCGGTAACCACTTGGGACTCTTACCATATTGTGGATCAAGAAAATTGACTTAAAGTTTGTCATAATCTTCAAAACACTGTAAGGTTATAATTGAAAATTTTTTCAAAAAGTTGCTTTCTTACATACTCATGCTGTGAACAGAGAAAGGGTTACATTAGCTTACATCTGTTTACAGTACTCACCTTCTTGACTCTACAAGAAGGGCACGCTGTTCTGGAGCCTTATCTAACTCACCATCTGTATAGCTGCACATAGCATGAAAAAACCACAACATCAAGAACACACATAATAAAGAGAATAACAATTAAATGATAAATCAATCATTGAAAAAAAAAATGCTGGGAAGATATTTTGGATTATTTTATTTTGTGGCATCCAACCCACTTTGACAAGCATATGAATGAAATTCTCAAATCAAACCACAAAATTTTATGGCCTCATAAGGCAAGACAATCACCCAGAAGGAAGTACTGCCTGGGGAACAAATGGAGGATATGCGGTTTCACGCTCTGCAGAGAGCCGTTGAGCCTTCTGAAATTCTTTTAAGACTGCTTGAAAATCTTTTGCAAGTTTAGCATCAGCTATCTTTTTGCTTTGCTGCAATTAAACAAAAAAAAAAAGAAACAAAAAATTAAAAATCCGTGACATGAGTCACATAAAACATTCAAGGTTACACGAATTAGCTGTAACCAACCCCAGAATGCTGCTGGTAAATAACAAATTTCGAAAGGGATGCAATAAAATTAATTAAGAATATAAGTATACAACAACAAACTTACACTGACTCCAGCATGATGATCTGTTTTACTAGCTTGTTTAAGTCTGGCTGAAGTATCCTTCACTAAATGCCCAATATGTAGCCTTGTCTTGTGCCTAGCATGCAGGAAAATTCACAATAAGACTTAATCAAAAGAGACAATCCTTACACAACTCTTTTTCACAACCATCCAATGACAGCAAATAAGTAGCAGAAAAATTATTCACTAAATTTCATATGGTAAATGTCAATCGTCAACATTATGGTTGAATTTAATCCAATAGTCACAATAACACTGAAAACAAAGCAACAAACTGTTACTGATTAAAAATCACATTGGCGTTAAATTTTAGTACAAGTTGGGGGCAAAACTAATTAGCGTGAGAGAATGCCAAGTCCAAATATATTGAATATAAGTTCCTTGGTCAGTCACCACTAGCAAACACAAATAACGAATTCCATCTGCTAAAACCCTTAGTCAACACAAATAACCTCCATAAACCACATTTTTCATCCAAACTGACCACCAAACACATATTTTCTGTTTAATTCTATGATGACAAACAAAGCCAACACTTCCTCCAATCCCAGAAAATAAGAATTCAAATGCATGGTCTGCTCATTCAAATCATTTCTATCCAAGCAGCACCTAACTATAAAATCCCAGGTTCTAATGAATTAAGAAACTATATTGAAAGGAAATTCAGTAAAAAATTTAAAAAACAAAAAACAAGAACAAGAAGAATCCAATGCGATCATATTGATTAATAATGAAAAAAAAAAATCAACCGCAGGTCCACACTATACATTTAAAAAAACAAAAAAAAAAGGAGAAAATAAAAGGAAACGCACAGCTTCTCGCGAAGCTCGGGGGTGTCCTTGGGGGTGCCGAGGGTGTTGACGAGACGCTGGAACGTGGAGACGGCGGTGTTGATCTGGAAGATTCCAGAAGCGACGGCCTGCGTGGCGTCTTGCTTGCCGTTGATCATGCCCCTCCGCGACGCCGCCAACGTCCACCCCGCCTCGAGATCTTGAAAGCTCATGATTCTGTTTTCAATTTCCGATTGCAATTTCGACGAGAAACAAGAATCGTCCCCCTCCTCCCCCGCGCTGCACCACCCTCCGCGGCCTTTTCCCCTCCGGGAAAAGCGAGCGTTTGGCTACGGGAACGCGAAGACCCTGGAATAGGAATTACGTAAGCTGGTTTAGGTTATAACATCAAAGACAGGCCAAAATTTGCATTCGGACGTTAAAAAGGACAGCGAGGATTTTTTTTTAATTTATTTTTATATATAGTATTTATTTAAGTGAAAAAAAAATTTATATATATATATATATATAATATATATATTATTTTATTTTCTTTAATTATAGAAATTATTTTGATTAAGGTAATAAAAGTTTTTGAATTTAAAAGATTTTATACCATACCATATAGTATTCGACTAACTGAAAGGAAACTGTTGATTTGTTTTTCTTAATTTTGGAAAACCTTAAATTTGAGGGATCCTGTGATCAATAACAATTTCGTCAAAGTACTCTTTTTTTCTGCGGCTTTGTATTTATTTTTTTTTTTCATTGAGTTTTTCTTCCTTACATTTTCTTTATTTTCAAATTTATTTTGGACAATCAAGATGATGATTCAATAGAAAACAACAACAATAGATCACCATAGGAGAACAGTAAAGATCGTGGATCTAAACAAGGGGTACAAGCGACAAAATCAATCCATATTGTCGTTCCATTTAACAGTAAACGACTCTCAAATTTTTTGTTTTTTTTTTATTTTTTTTTCTTTTTCAGGCATTGAATTTCTTCTCTTCTCGTCCCTTCAGATCGTGAATCATTTGCATCTCTTGCAATGGCAATTGTTGAGGAACCGAGAAACTCAGTGGAACAATAAGTTTTACTCAACTTTGTTTAACTGGAGTCCCAGAAAAAAAATTAAATAAATAAAAAGAAAGTTTGACTTAACTTTGAAATTAAGACTTTTTTGTATGCTTTTCGATTAATTTAGGCAAACAGTTGGAATCATTGCCCTCGATTAAAATTTTGAATTTTTGCAAACCATAATTTTAAACACAGTGCCTGGGACAGTCACACCTAAAAAAAAAAAAAGGGTATTTTCCAAGGGGTACAGAAGTGAGGTTATCAATTCAGTTGTATGGATGAAATAAAAAGGTTGCTTTCAGCCAACCAATCGGATGACAATAAGAAGACCAACGAAAGAAAGATTAATAAATGGGGGAAAAAGTCTTTATTTTTTTGGAAAAGGAACTAACAAATTGGCACAATGGGGCAAACCGAAAATGTTCAACTCTGATCGGCTCGAGCTATATTAGGGTGAATATTTGGTGGCTGAAATTTCGGCTATCTTATATATATTAGTATATATTTATATTTAGTAATTAGATAAATTAGAACTAAAGTTACAGAAATTTCGGCTGTCTTGTATATGTTAGTATATATCTATATTTGGTAATTAGGTAAATTAGAACTAAAGTTACGAAATTTTGAGGTGTACATTGTATTTATATAACATAGCATATTGCAATGAAAGGCAGGTTGACAAAAACTTTTCCCTTTTTCTTCTCTGTTTAACATGGTATCAGAGCCTGGTTGAGAAGCAATTCAAATTCCTCTTACTTGGTGGTCCTAGCCCTCCGAACCCTTAAACTATAAACCCTAGGACGATGGCAGATCAAAAAGCCTCAAGTTCGAGGAATAATCCGTTGTTCTTATTGAGTGCGAATGACAACCCAGGCAATTTAATTATGCAGACACAATTCAAAGGACTAAACTACGAAGAATGGGCTAAGGCCATAAGGATTCGTTGAGGGCAAAGAAGAAACAAGGTTTCATTGATGGCACCATTAAGGAGCCGAACTAGAACTCAGATGAAATTGATGATTGGTGGACAGTAAACTCCATGATTGTGTACACCATCGAACCAGACTTGCGTTCCATGATCTCATACAAGGAAACGACAAGAGAATTATGGGAAGATATCCAACAGTGATTCTCTGTTCGTAATGGCGCACGAGTTCATCAATTGAAAACGGAGGTTACAAATTGCAAACAAAACGGGGATTCGATCATGACTTATTATGGACGACTCAAGAAACGGTGGGATGATTTGAATGATTATGATCCTATGCCTACTTGTTCTTGTAATGGATGCAAGTGTAACTTCGTTACACGGCTTCAACAGCGTTAAGAGGATGAGCGGGTGCATCAATTCCTCATAGGGCTTGATGAATCATCTTATGGTAATGTTCGCTCCAATATCATCGCTTTAGACCCTCTTCCAAACCTTCATAGGGTTTATTCTCAAGTTATGGAGCAAAAACAAGTGCAGGTGATGACGCGAGCGGCTCTCATTCGGTCTCATCCGGTGAGTTTTGCCATGAAAACAATCAGCTCAGGTCCTCAGAATTCAGGGGGGGACCGAAAAGACAATGGAGTAGTTTGCTCCCACTGCCAAAAACCAGGACATAGCATGGACACATGCTTTCGTCTACATGGCTATCCTAACTGGTGGCCAGGAAATTCGACTCAAGGAAGAGGCAGAGGACGTGGTAACCAGGGACGCGGTCGTGGTAGAGTAGCACTGGCTAATGTTGCACAAGGGGCAGAAGGAGCGGTTGCTAATGTTCCTTATGGGGGACCACTTAATGATTCTGATAAAACTGGGTTGGAGACCCTGAGTAAAGATGATTGGGAGACTTTGAAGTCTCTCTGGAACACTCACACGAATAATACATCTATTGCTCAACTAAGGCTTAATGGTAAGACATATTTGCAATGGTTGTTTGACACAAGTGCGTCACATCATATGACGGGCGAGGAAACTGCATTTGTAGAGTTTCAAGGAATATCTCATTGTCCCGTGAAAATGCCGAACGGTGAATACGTTATGGCAACAGAAGAAGGAACAGTTTTTGTAGGAAAATTATTTCTCAAGGGTGTTTTATATGTTCCTGAAATACGATGCAATTTGATATCTGTTTCAAAATTAGCCCGAGACAAAGTTTATATTTTGAAATTCACTGATCGTTTATGTGTTGTTCAAGACCGCACTTCGAGGATGCTGATTGGAGTGGTGAAGAGCTTGGGGGGCTATATGTTGCACGAGGGGAGCTTCTGGTCAGTGCTCATGGAGTCGTTGCAGTCAAGAATGTAGGTCTATGGCATAAAAGATTAGGACATCCCTCTATGCGAGTCATAGAAAAGCTCCCTACAATAAAAGGTAGTACTGAGATAAATAAAGAGGTTCATGAACCTTGTGATGTTTGTTTCCGGGCAAAACAAACTCGTATTCCCTTTTCTATTAGTGACAATAAAGCTGGTGATATCTTTGACTTAATTCATTGTGATTTGTGGGGAGCTTATCGAGAGGCTAGTTTTTGTGGTGCTGCTTATTTTCCAACTATTGTTGATGACTGTTCTTGTGGTGTATGGGTTTATTTGTTAAAAGGGAAACATGAGGTCCCATATGTGGTTAAGAATTTTTTGGCTATGACCGAGAGACAATTCAATAAACAAGTGAAAATTATACGCAGTGACAATGGTACAGAGTTTACTTGTTTACGTGATTATTTTAAGGAACGTGAGATTATTCATCAAACCTCTATGGTTGAGACACCTCAACAAAATGGAAAAGTTGAGAGGAAACATCGACACATTTTGAATGTTGGTAGGGCGCTCCGTTTTCAAGCTAACTTGCCCATTCAATTTTGGGGAGAATGCATTCTCACTGTAGGATATTTAATTAATCGTACTCCATCATCGATTTTGGGTGGAAAAACTCCATATGAAATTCTGTTTGGAAGCCCTCCATCTATTTCTCATCTTAGGGTATTTGGTTGCCTATGCTATGCTAAGAACATTAATCGGGACAAGGATAAATTTGCAAGTCGAAGTCATAAGTGCGTATTCATGGGTTATCCTTATGGTAAAAAGGGGTGGAGGGTGTATGATCTAGATAGGAAAGTTTGCTTTGAAAGTCGAGATGTGGAGTTTGTTGAGCACATGTTTCCTTTTGCCCATATGGACTCTACCAGGCAGGCAACTCCAGATTCCCTGCCTGCTGTCATTGAGTCTACAATATTAGAAGACATGCCTGAGATTGAGGCACCTTCGCCAGCCTCTGAATATGATGGACAGTTTGTGGAAGAAGGTGTGACAACAGATGGGGTCGTACCAGTACCGGAAGTTGCAGAGGTTACGAGTGTAACGGATGATCTTGGATGCGGCAAACGGGTGTGACAGCCTTCAGTTCGTTTGCATGACTATGTGTTGCATACAGTTGCCCTCAATCCCTCGAGCTCTCCTTCCTCTTCCTTGGCATCCTCAGGTACGCCCTATCCCATCACAAACTATGTGAATTGTATTAAATTTTCCTTGTTGCATCGTCGATTCGTGGCTGCAGTAACTACAGGGATTGAACCAACCAGTTTTAAAGAGGCCATGCAGCATTCATGTTAGCGTGAGGCAATGAAAAAGGAGGTTGAGGCACTAGAGGATAATGAAACATGGACAGTTGCTATTTTGCCTAAGGGAAAAAAGGCTCTTGGTAGTAAATGGGTCTACAAAATCAAGTATCATGCAGACGGAACCATCGAGCGATACAAGGCATGCTTGGTTGTTTTCGGGAATCACCAGGTCGAGGGTCTAGATTATAATGAGACGTTCGCACCTACTGCAAAGATGGTCACGGTTCGTACCTTCTTAGCAGTAGCAGCGATCCGTGGGTGGGAATTGCATCAGATGGATGTGCACAATGCATTTTTGCATGGCGATCTTGAGGAGGAAGTTTATATGTGTTTTCCACTAGGTTTTACGACACCCGGAACGGATAAAGTGTGTCATCTGCGCAAGTCTCTCTACAGGCTGCGATAGGCACCGCGGTGTTGGTTTGCCAAGCTTGCTGCGGCTCTTGTTCAATATGGATTTCAGCAATCTGGCTCAGACTATTCTTTGTTCACATTTCGGCATGGCAAAGTTCAGTTGACCATTTTGGTCTATGTGGATGATCTGGTGATAGGTGGGACTGATAGTGATGTCATTTAGGCGTTTAAAACTTACTTGAATGCTTGTTTCCACATGAAAGACCTTGGCAAATTAAAGTACTTCCTAAGTCTTGAAGTAGGGCGAAATTCGATTGGGATTTTCCTTTGTCAGAGAAAATATGCTCTCAATATTATTTCTGAGACCGATTTGTTAGGTGCTAAACCTGTCGACACACCAATGAAACAAAATCATCACCTCGCTTTGGCTAAGGACGCGCCTCTTCCTGATCCTATGTCTTATCGGCGTCTTATTGGTCGTCTCATCTACCTGACAATTACTCGACCTGAATTGTCTTATTATGTGCATATCTTAGCACAATTTATGCAGGAGCCACGACGCAGTCATTAGGAGGCAGCCCTTCGGGTTGTTCGTTTCTTAAAACTTCATCTTGGGCAAGGTCTTCTGCTCCGCTGAAATTTCGACTGTCTTGTATATGTTAGTATATATCTATATTTGGTAATTAGATAAATTAGGACTAAAGTTACGGAAATTTTGACTATTTTGTATATGTTAGTATATATCTATATTTGGTAATTAGGTAAATTAAGACTAAAGTTACAGAATTTTGGGGTGTACATTGTATTTATATAACATAGCATATTGCAATGAAAGGCAGACCGACGAAAACTTTTCCCTTTTTCTTCTCTGTTTAACAAGCTACTTTCTAATAATCTGTTTATTTTTGGTTCATGGATTTGTAATGCCCTAATTCCTTAATTGTTATTTCCCCTCGTATTGAATGAAACACTTAATGATGGAAACCTACCACTCGACGTTTTGTTACTTTATTTGTACACAACTTTATTGAGTGACTCGCAGATTTAAGTTCATTTCCCTTTCAAACCCTCCTAATCTCTATCTGGCCTGAGCATATAATGCAAAATGACTCTCCTTCCACAAGGGTCTTCTCATGACATCAAGGCCCTGAGTGTTGTTGTGATGTTATGGTTGCGTGGTACCCTAAAGGTCCGGCTTGCCTACTTTTTTCAGCGTTGCCACAAAAGGTACGCATTAAATCCTCTTTCCATATCATTTGGTGACTGTAAAATATAAATAACTTTTGATACTGGCTTTGTCTTTATGTTTATTGATGCCTCCTACATTTATCTTCGAGGGCTCCAATACTCGAAAAAACATCAAAGACTTTTTTGGCTGCGAATCTGTTGTTCCTTCGGTGGGATTGAGCAAATTTTCTGTTCTCCTTCTTCCTTATTACTGTGACATCCTATCCTGTCTCTTCCTTCTTGAAATTGTTCCCTTCTTTTTTGTTTTCTTTTCTTTTTTTTTTCTCTTTTGTGTTTTTTGGATGGATTAGCCAAAGCCTTATTAGCCAGGCAAAACATGACAATACCACTGCAACGCAACTAATTGGAAGTTTTCATAATTGGAATTTTTTTGTATTGGTGTTGGAAATTAATTACATTAGCAGTCGTGTTTCGCCCTGAGCCATTTGGCTAGGAAGGAGATGGCAGACAATTGCTTTGATTTGAATGATAGAAGAGGCATTTTTGTGCAGGTAAATTGCTTTTGCAATTTTGTGTTATATTCCTTATGTAACAAACCACTCTCACTTTTATGCCTTATTCTGGAAATGCAGCGACCTAAATATTTTAATACGTTAATTTTATTCAAATCTTCATATGAAGGCATCTCATCAAATTCTAAGGAAATATACTTTTCAAGAATCAAATTACAATAACAACAACATCAAAATCATAATTTTAAATTTAATTGAGTTTGATTACAAAAATATTTGAAGAGTCTAATTGCAATAATTAAAATTTGTTTTATTTCCAAAAAAGTAACATATATGTTGGTATTTTTTTAATATATTAATATAATATATACTATTTATCTAAATTAAAGAAAATTATGATTCTCCTTGATTATAGAGGTTATGTCTGTTGACGTGGCAAATTTTTAAGATTAAAAAAACTCTTTTTTTTTTTCTCTTTTTTCAAGAGAAAGACTATTAGATCAAATTTAAATTTCTCATAAATTAATCTCAAAAAGTCTAGTAATTGCAATTCCACTTAAACCGGTCTCTCACACCTGCTACAATTTCACTAATCTCCTTTTCCTCTGCTCTGTTAATATCCTTAAACTCGACTATCCACACATATTCCCCTTTTTTCTCTTAATTATGTCTCCCTATTTTTGCAGCGCCGCCAATGTACATCCAGATCAAAGACAATAATACCCTCTCCTTCCAAGCGAGTGGAGTCATACCTTGTGAGATTCTCTCTTTTTATTTTTATTTTTATTGTCTTTCTCTTTATTTTTAATTTTTTAATTTTTTTAATTTTTATTCTTTTCCGTGTTGTTCGTGTCTTTATGTGTGCTTAATACAATTTAGTGTCAGTAACAATGAACGTAATTCCTATTTACATTAACTTTCACTTTATTAGTCTCCATACATCATATGTCAATTTATATAATTACTTAATATGTCACATAATATTTATTTTATAATTTAAAAATAAAAATACACAAAATTATTAAAAAATTCTATCCTCTCTTTCTCTTTCCCCTCCTTCTGCCTTTTGCCGATGACAGAAAATAGGTCACAAAGCTTATAAATTAATCCACAAAATACCCACAAATGACAAGATACCCAAATAATAAGAACACCAAAACAGGTGGGAGGAAAATATAATAGCACAATTGGAATCCGTACAAAGCGGGAAGATCACTGTAAAGATCTTTTTTTTGGGGGGGGGCAAAACTTGAAGTGAATAATCAAGAAATGACATGGGTTCTTGCTGGGCTAACAGCACAAACATCTGTAACAAGATTTTAAAAGGTAGAAATCCAAGAAACCCAGAAACTTACGAGCACAGACGTACAGAAAGAAAGTGAGAGAAAGAGGCCAATGAGGGCGGACAAGGAGGGAAAAGCAAAGGCTCCTGCTGCTGTCATGCTCTTGGCGACGTTCAAGACAGGGTGGAAAATTATGTAGCGCCATAGCACCTTTGGCTTAAAATGTGATCTATTATCAATTTTTGGGTGACAATTGTTGAAGATGACCAGACAAGTTGGAAGAAGTTGAATTTACAAGGACAAAAATCCAATAAAAAAGAAAAAAACAAAAAAGGAGAAAAGGGTGGGTAGTTGGGAAAATAAAATTCAAAAATATTGAATTTAGGATTTTTTTTTTTTTCCTGGTAGAATCCAAAAGAAAAATGTTGTCTTTTAGATGAAACTTTTATTGCACAGATTCAAGATCTTTACTTCAATACCCTTAAGCTTTAATATGGAAAACATAATAATATTAAATAAATAAATTTCAAAAATTAAAAAAAAAAGAAAAGAAATTACACAAATGTCAAGCAATGATTCTAAATACCACCATGGACCTTGTTAATAGCTTTGTGCCTCTTTAGTTTTTATTCTGCGAAAACTTGCTCAATTTTTCATTTCCTAGGTGTTGTCAAAGATCGACCGACCTACGCTGAGCCTTGACCACCCTCTTTTTTCCTTCAAAGGTTTTAGTTTTAACATCTCTGTCTATTGGGTTACATCATATAAACCCAACACACCAATTAAAAAAAAAAAAATACTCTCTCCACTCTTCATTTCTTTCCTCTGCGTCCTCACTCTTTTCTTGGTATTATTTCGGCTCATCCTTGTGTAGATTAAAAGATTCAAAATTGCTTGGTAATGGACTGCTTGTTAGAGCTAAAGATAAGGTCAGATGGTTATCAGCCTCTTCTTCTTCTTCTTCTTTCCAGCTACAAGTTCAACATCTCAACACCAATGATAAACAGCTTTAGGTACCATTTTTATCATTCCTCTTCAATAAAGCTTCAATTTTTAAGGCTACCTTTTTTTTTTTTTTATTCCAATTAGATCATTTGAATTTGGCACCCCATTTTTCAATTATTGTTTGGGGATGTTGTGATTGTTGAATTCTCTTATTTCTCATAAAGAAGGGTCTTCTTATTCATATTTTTTATTTTTTATTTTGAGTTAATAAAATTTTTATATAAATGTAATGAAATAATTATTCTTAAATTTATAAATTGAAAGAGAGAGGAGAAAAGATCCAAGAGAGAATTTTTTTAATTATTTTTATATTTTTTACTAAAAAATTAATAAAATTATTAAAAAATTAAATTAAATTTGTTAGACGACATAAAATTACAAATAAATTTATACATTAACTTTAAATTATATGCAAAGAGAGAAAGAGAGTGGGAGGGAGGGAGGTGGGCCGGGCGCGGGCGATTTGTGTCTGTGCCAGCACGTTGATGTGGACCCAGTGAAGTGCGCCACGTGGTAGGGAGGGAGGGAATAAAGATGGGTTTGCCACGTACATAAACTAGCTAATTTGCCTTTGATATACCGAGATCTCATTTGATCTGTCGCAATTTATCAAAAAATTTACACAACCCCATTCTAAGAATCATTTAATATAATTACCATGAAAGATATTCGAGAAAGTATAATAATTAATAATATTCTTTTTTTATTTATAAGAATACAAAATTTCATAAATAACTTCATTGCTAAATTAAATTTTATAATTATTATATATTATATGATTATAATTTAGTGAATTTAAAATAACTTTATATGTATTGTCAGTCTTCTAAATTTTTTATGGACAATCATAACTATAAAATTGGCATTAAATTAATATCTATAAGACTAGGATACACGAAATGAATGAGTTGCTAAATATTTCTTAGAATAATAAACAAACACACCGTAAGCATGACATAATGCTACACACAATGAACTTTATATTGAGAATAACTATAACAACCTTGTATGAAAATTGAAATATGCATCAAAGATACACATGTTTGAACTTGAATAAATAATCCGTGAGTGAATTTCCATATTGAGCATCATAATAATTCATAAGTTAAAAATTTTAGATAAAGAACAATTATCTATTTGTGTATGTTGTGTGTGGTGTGTGTATATATACATAGCGTTTGAAGTAGATTGAAGTCAAGCTTTGGTATTCCCACTAATTGGGATCGTATGCATATCTTCTATTCCAATTTCACGAGTTGAAAGCTACTCATTGCTCTCCCCTTGTACGACAATTTCTTTATGCGTTGAAGATGCATATGTTGAAACTTGAATAGATTTCAAAAGTTGGGATGCATGAATCAATGTAAAGAAACTAGCAATTAGACTTTTATAATTACTAAAATTTTATTGTTAGTAAAAATAAGTTAAGTCATTAATGAATATATTCTTTTTTAACATGTGAAATTGTAGAAATTTATTTTTAATTAAAATTAAAAAAGAGTTAAAAATTAGTTATAAGAATGAAACAAGAATAAAAAATAATAGATAAAAATATATTTCTATATATAATAATAATAATAATATAAAAAATCACATTAATAAAAAAAATTTTTTTTATTTTTTTGAAACAAGAAAATGAGATTTTTGCTTTAAAAAGAATCACCATTCTAATCATTTTTAACTCATTAATGAGCCTGATCCCTTGTAATTACCTCAGTAAAAACACGATTAGTCTCAACTTAATGAGGAAAATCCTCGATGAAAACCCATAACGGTATTATTCTATTTGATATGTTCATCTCTTTCTTCGTTATCCCTCCACTTTATCTTCTCTTTTACTATTATTTATCTCTCTCAATTTATGTTTTTTTATCACTTTTTGTTCCCATACCGCTCCCTCTTTGCTGTTCTGTTCTCTGCCGTAGTATTTGCAACAATATCTCGCAACGCTACTTTACCCCATCGTTGATAATCAAGTCTCAAGCTCTGTTTGCATTACCAGAACCCAAAATTATTGTAACAAAATAGAAACGTAATGTTTCAAACAGTCGTTTTACTATCTAGAGGTAATAGGCAACATTAATCTAACTATATAGTATAAAGTCTTTTACTCATTAGCAACAATAATCAACAACTGCAATTAACAATAGAGTTTGAAGGACTGTCACGATCATCCAATCGGTTTCAGCAGGCTAGAAGGGTGTGGAATATCACGGACGAGGATGAGTTATATTACAAATAGTATCAAAGTTAATCTGATCTTGATTCTAAGAGGGAATACTACGAATGATGATGAGAAGAGAAGATTAAGTATAATTTAATTTTCATATAAAAAGAAAATTTTGAATCATATCTCAGTAAATTTTTAGGTTATATAAATACACTTTAAGTAAAAAGTTATAAATTTGGTGTGGGAAAATATTGATATTTTGAGTTATATAAATATTTATATTTTTAATAAATTTTTAAATTATATAAATATGAATAATATATATTTTAATAAATTATTTTTTAAAAGAAAGGTACTGGACATCGTAAAGAAGCTACCCTTTCTAAGGTGCAAGCAAGGTTATATAATACCAATCAACAAAAAGTCAACTAAATAGGCCTTAAAAGATAGACAAATGTTATAAATTTATATATAAAAAGTGTCCGCATGAAAATCTCAATCTCTTATTTTTTTTTATATCTTATTTCGAGATGCCAATTTTTATTGTAATTTGTTAAATTCCTTTTGTTTTTTTTTTTAATGTATTGTTATGCCCTTTTCTCATCTTTATCATATCTTTAGAGTGCACCATCTAAAAACAACCAACTTATGTTATATGATAAGTTTTTATTTTTATTATTATTTTATTATTTTTTATTTTTGGGTCTGACTCTGTAGCCTTACAGAAATCACGTTTTATTGTTCTCCGTTAAGAAAAAGTCAAGTTTACCGCCGGTGCGATTATTATTGAAGTGTGGTCCCCTGTGTGAAGTTAATATTAGCTAAAGTTAAGTCAAGCGTCACGGAAAAGACCATATTGGTCTTTGCCTTCACGGCCTCAGTATCCAAAAAACACCCTCGATTCCCTCTCCTCCTTGTATCTATGTTTTTCAAATCTCCTTTCAATGAAAATCTCTTTTCCAACTTGTTATAAAATATTTTTCCTTTTAGATTTATCTACTCTCTCTTGCAAAGTCTGGGAAACAATAATATTAATTATTTTTGTCTGACATCAACTTTGCTAGGATTATTATATCTTCACTCGTTTAACTTCCACCATTTTCTTTTTTTTTTCTTTTCTTTTTTCCATTCACATATTCGCTTTTATTACTTCCCACAGATCAAATATCAAATCTGGTATAACCCATTTTACATTTTCATTCTTATTTTAGAATTTAACTGAATTCTCCTGAAATCATCAAATAATCTAAACAGCAAGCGCAATTGAATAACGAAAATGATATAAGTTTCTGAAATCTGAAATGATTCAAAATATTATATAACATAAAAATTGAGAATGCCAAAAAAAAGCTTAAAATCTAAAAATCAATAATTGGAGATTTGACAACCCCTTTTTTCAGTTTGCAATTTTGCTAGGTGGCGATCCTTTAGAATTAATTATCTAATCCTAGATAAAAAGTAACATTAATCTGAGTTCTCTATTGAAATAAATGTCGTGGAATCAAAACTGATTATTATTTATTCGTAATAATATTTTAATAACATATCGTATAAGTTTTGAGATGCTAATATGTGCAATTTTAGATTTCACAACTAAATATTTTGCGAAAATCAATTATTGGCATTCTGTAAAACATAATATTTTGTTGTCGTTGTTGCCGTAAACCATATTTGTCAAATTGCAATAATTACATAAGAATAGCTCAATCAGGTCCATTTCAAAATACCATATTATGAATTATTTTGAAATAATGTAGGCATATTTATTAAATTTTACATTAAATCGTGTACGAATCGACTTGTTTTTTTTTATAATTATTATCATATAACTATTTAGGATAAAAATTAATAAATTATTTCTTCGTCTAATATCATGCCATTATACAGAATAAAAAATTTTAATAAATATTTTTTCACTAATTATATTAGAAATATAGACTTGCTTTTTATTCAATAAATGTCAACTTTGTTTTTTGTTTTTTTCAATAAATGTCACCCTTGACCCAAAAGAAAAGAGAGAAAAAAAAAGAAGAAGAAGAAGAAGAAGAAAAGGACGTGCTAGAAACGCGTAAAAAGGCTGCAAATCCTCCTCGCACGTGCCGTGACGAACGGCGGTCTGTCCCATTTTCTCCCACAATCTTTCTAAAGGCCTCTCTCCTCCGCCATTATCAATCTCTCTCAGACTCTCCCGATCTCTCTCCGAAACGCTGCGTGTCGTTACTCCCATTTCCCCAGATCACCGAACACCGGTTGCCATGTCGGTTAGTCATATCTTTAATCTTTTATGCGCAGATGTGCGAATAGTTATCAGTGGTTGGTTGTGCTGACCTCTAACCTAATTGGCTCATCATTTCAATTTCTTTTCTTTTCTTTTCTTTTCTCTCTCTCTCTCTCTCTCTCTCTCTCTCTCTCTCTCTTTCTCCTTTTTTTTTTTTTTAATTTAGGTTTCCGGTGCTTTCTAGATTCACCGGCGCCGGTTAGATCTGCTTGTGTTCTTTGCTTCTTCTGTTGATTTTTGAGTTAACGTTACGCAGTCCTCTCTCTGACTCCTTCTTTTTAATTTTTTTAAAAGATTTTTTAAAAGTTTGTTTTAAGTTGACCTGGAAAACAGAATCAATTTAGCCCTGGATTTAGGTTGATTGAATTTAGCTCCCTTGTTCTTTCCATTTTTCGCATAATAGATTGTTTGTTTGTTTGTTTGTTTGTTGCCGGTGGGAAATGGAAATGAAAATGTTTTTGCTTGTTAATGTTATATGTAGACGCTGAGGTATTTTAGATTTAAGATCCCGTAAATTAAATTGAATGTCCGTAACAAGACACTTCCGAATGGAGTTATGCCTGCCAAGAATCCGGTTCTAGTAGTTTGTTTTTGTTGACTTGGCCTTAATCACCAAAGCAGACTAATGCCCGTCTCAACTTGTGACGTGAACAATCCCTTTTAATTTATTCAAATACTCGCTTAAACAATTCACTGTCTAAGATGATGGAGGATGATGGAATGATGTAGCAACATCGGTTTAATGATTTGTAATAACCTTTAGCGCTGGAACTCTGTGTCTAAGATGTTTCAGTCAGGTATGGAATGATGGAAATATCTTTCGGTGGCCTGGCTATTACTAGATTGGGTTTGCTCTGTTTTGAGCTTTGTTGAGGATGGATGGTTGGTCTTTATGGCTTGATTTTGGTTGCATTGCTTGCCTATTGAGAATTTTTCCTGTATGAGTTTGAAGTTTCTGAAAGATTGTGGCTCAATTTACCTACACATGTCTGATGGTTTTATTCCCCCAAGGAATTTGTATTTTTTTTTATCCATTAACTTGTTGCCGATTGATTCTGAATGTAACTCTGGGGACTTGGTTTCACCCTTCCTATCAAATGATACAATTCAAATATTTTCTTTTTCATTGTTGCTACCTTATAGAACTGGAACTCAAATTTTCTTTGCTAATTTCATTGGGTGACCCTCAAAAAAGGCTTGGACAATGAAGATGAAACTGGATCTCATTGTCCAATAGTGGAAATTCATGGGAACCTACATCAGTTGGTGATTTCTCTTGCATTGTAATGAAATGAAGTTACAACATTTATGATTTTATCATGCTTCTCTATCTGATGAGTTATCAGGAGGGTAGAGGATGCCAAAATGTGGTTTTTAAAAGTTTCCAAAGAAAATGAAACCAAATGGAGGCAGACAACATTAATGGCTTTTGTATATTGCAATTCATGTTGAAAAGAGAAAGAGAAGCAGATAGATGCAGGGAAAAAGGTGGCTTATCTACCATTCGGGCATATGTCCTAATTGCAAATATGTAGAATGTTGGGTTTGGGGTTCGAGGGCAAGAATGGAAAAGAATCTAATGTGATGTTCATTGCCAAGTCTTGTTGGAATTTCAAATATTTATGTCTACATGGCATTGTGAGATCCTAATTGATTTTCTGTGCTTGTTGCAGGTAAGAACTGTGAAAGTTAGTAATGTTTCTCTACGAGCAACTCAGCGAGACATCAAAGAGTTCTTTTCATTTTCTGGTGACATTGAATACGTTGAGATGAGAAGGTACTGTTTCATTGATTATCTGGGTATCCCCACGCCTGTTTGTGATATTTTTTCATATATCAAGCATTTTATATTCATATGCAGCGATGATGAGCATTCTCAAATTGGATATGTTACCTTCAAAGATCATCAAGGAGCGGAAACTGCTGTTCTTCTTTCGGTAATTAATTTGTTTGTGTGTCACCATATACTTGTCATTATTTTCCTTTGCTTCATTTTACCAGTGTATCAGTTCTTGACTGACCATGTCTTGTAAACTAACAAAGTGCCCTATTGGCCTTAATATTTGATTGCTTTTCCCATTTAACCTCAAATTCACTAGATTCTGTGTGTTCGTGCTCTCAAAGCTTTGTAACAGAGCCATGGCATACCATTTACAATATTTAGTCATTTAAGACTGCTTTTTGTTCACAAAACGAATACTACTCCTTTGGCTGAGTTTGTCACTGTGACCTAGGGCTTATCTACATTATTGAATTCTTTGTCTGTTTGTATCTTTTCCTATATGGATTTGCCTTGAGTACATTTCCCTCCAATTGGATTGCCTTGCTTGTCTTACTTGGTGCTTAGTTTGCATAAAGCAAAACACATTGTCCTAGAAACAATGAAATCTGTGTATGTGTGTTCATGTGAGAGAAAAAGAGGGGGGAGAGAGAGAGAGAGAAATCATACTGGTTGTAAGTTAATTCAGTTGCCTAGACTAACAATTATACTGTTGTAAGTTTTGCTATCTTTGACCATGAAATAGCACTTGTTGCTAGATTTTAGAACTTTTCATTAGTGAATTGTCTGAAGTTGTGGATGTGGCATTTTTGGACCAAACATTTGATCTCCTTTTGCATGCAACATGTGACAAAGTTTCACTCAAGACTCTGTCTTATGTCAGGGAGCAACCATAGTTGATTTGACCGTCAGCGTGACTCTGGATCCGGATTACCATCTGCCAGCTGATGCTTTTACCCCTGCTGTAAGATAATTTCAAGAACTTCCATTTTATTATGCACTCTGAATTTGTTTACTCATAATTGCTGAATCTCTGCAGGCAACTCAGAGTAAAACTCCAGGTGGTGCTGAATCTGCATTGAGAAAGGCAGAGGATGTGGTTAGTGGCATGCTTGCTAAGGGCTATATCCTGGGCAAAGATGCAGCCAACAAAGCGAAGAATTTTGATGAGAAGCACCAGTTGACTTCATCAGCCTCAGCTAAAGTCACCTCATTTGACAAAAAAATAGGCTTCACTGAGAAGATAACTGCTGGCACAACTGTTGTGAGTGACAAAGTTCGGGAAGTGGATCAGAAGTTTCAGGTTTCAGAGAAGACTAAATCAGCATTTGCAACTGCCGAGCAAAAAGTAAGTAGTGCAGGATCTGCCATAATGAATAACCAGTATGTTTCTACTGGTGTTTCTTGGGTAACTGGAACTTTCAACAAGGTTGCAAAGGCTGCTGGGGAAGTTGGTCAGAAGGCAAAAGAAAAGGTAGGAGTTGCTGAAGAGGAGCAAAAGAGAAAAGTGGTAGATGACTTTGCGCAGGTTCACCTAGCCGAGTCACCAAAAGCATCCGATGCTAGCGAGCACCACCCATCAAAGCCTGCACCTGCTCAAGGTTTGATCCTTTGATTTTCTGCTGTAAAATAACCCGTTTGAACCTGTGGACATCTCTGGATTACCCTCTGGGAATCTTCCAGTGTGAAAAAATGGTCAATGTAGGACAGATTGCCGTAATTAGTCGGGTATCCCTTTGTGTAAAATCACAGTTTTTAAAGAATGTCAATATCCTACACATTCAGGATGATAAGTTTTGGTTTTGGGAGTTCTAAACTGTTATGTTCCGGATTGTTCTTCTTTATGCTTTTTCTCCACTTTGAGACTGAGCGACACTCTCGACAGGCCTGCCCTGCATGGGTCAGGGCTTACAATAAGGGCTTACAATAACCCATGAACAAGCTTTTGCATCTACCAATTTAGTTTCAGTAGCGGAGTGTTCCGCTGCGTGTCCACATACATAAATGTTCAAATCACACACGCCAAAGACCAAAGGGCAAGGTTTATGAGTAATCTTTATCGTCTTTGCATTTTGATAATTACCATTGGCGCTAGGGAGCTCTTGGCACCACTAGAATCTGTGCACCCCCCTTATTGCCATCATCTAATCAGCTGCTACCAAATAGTAGGCAACTAAATTTAACTTAACCGTGTTAATGTTGCATGCAAGTGAATTGCAGACTAGCTCGTTCTCTGTCATGATTAGGAAACATTATTACAAACGCTGACGGGGCAGGAGGGGAAACCATGATCGTATCAACCAATCTGCCATCTCTAAGATTATTAAATGGTTAAAAACTAGGAACAGAGAATAAAAGAGAGAGAGCTGATTGAAAAGAGAATTCTCGCGAGAAAACAGAACAGCAAATAATTGATGTTTAACATTTTATTGTACTCTCACGCACAAACACACATATATTGTTATTTCGACATGTAATCTTACTTGCCACATTTTAGATTGTTTAGTTCCCATCACTAATTACCACAGAATGTTAGATTATATTTGTTAAAATTGAGTGAGTTTCTAGTTAAGGGGATGATTGTGAAAATCAGAAAGCACACGAGTTCATTGATCCATTTCGAAACCGTAAGGTGTATCTAAGGGAAACCGTCAAATCACAGCTTTTTTCCATGTATCTAAGCTTAGTTACGATATTAGTTTAGAGTCAAAATTCAAACTATAGATTCAAAGTTGTTTCCACCTTAGGGGACGTCTGCCATTTAAAGCTAAAATATGCAACCCTTTTGTTTTCCCATATTATTCTCCTACAGCAAGTTTGTTTCCATTAAATTGCTTTTGAATGCATTAAATATCATTCCTTTTTATTTATCAGAATTAAGCTCCACATTTTTGTAGGAGGGATCTCCCCAAAAACGTTTTGCTTTTGTGGTCAACAAATGTTATTTATTTTACTACTACATTGCATATAAAATTTGCGACATATCAAATGTGTTTGCCCTGTGAGAGTAAAAACGTATCCCCATTACTTCGTATAAAGAATTTTACATTAATTCAAATTAATCTGTTTTTGTATTAATGACTTGTTTTTTATATTTTATCATTGTGTATAACAAAAATAATATGTTTAGTTTTTTTCAAATTTTTTTTTAATTCTCTTTTTTATCTTTTATTTTTTTCTCTCTCTTATTCTTTCTTTAATTTTTTCTTTTTTTTTTATCTCTCTTATTTTATTTTATTTTATTTTGTATTTTTATCTTTTTTTGTCACTCTTTATTTTTTATCTCTCTTTAATCTTTATATTTCTCTTTCTTTCTATCTCGATCTCTCTTTCAATATCTTTGATGTCTCTTATCCTTTTTAATCTTTTTCTATATCTTTTTTTTTCTATTTTTTTAATTGTTTCTTTTCTATCTTTTTGAAAAAATAAAAAAATAAAAAAGAAAAAAGAGATAAAAAAATTGACAAAGAGATATAAAAGAGAGGGAAAGAGAGATTGAAGAGAAAGATAAAATAAAAAAGAGTAAGAGAGGGAAAGAGAATGAGTAAAGAGATTGGAGAGAGAGAGAGAGAGAGAGAGAGAGAGAGAGAGAGAGAGAGAGAGAGAGATAATAGAGAATGTGGAAAAGAGAAGATAAAATTAAAAGGGTTAGAAGCATTTAGGAGCAAAAACCAACGAGAGAGAATAAAAGAAAGCATTTAAGGTCAACGAGAATAAAGAGACAACATCACTTAAACTCCTAAAAGAATGTCCAAACAACCACTCAGGACAAGAAGCAGCTCCTTTTAGTTTACAATAGTGGGAATAGAGGTACCTGCAATAAAACTATTAAGACCTTTAATTCTTCTCTTCATCTTTGTTGCATTTTTAGAGGATATAATTATACATAAATAAATCCAAATTGAGTTTAAAACCATGATTAGGATAAAAAATAAAATTAAAATCAAATATTAATGGCTAAATATCTAATTACACCTACTCGAAGAGCCATTGGTGGTTATTAAGCAATTGACCATAATTAACTTGGCACAAGAACAACTATAATCATCAAACAGAGGCACAAATCACCCATAAACAAATATCTAGCACCTAAAATTGACCAAATGAGCACTTATCTTGAATTTTGACAGCATCATTCATCCAAAAAAGAGTTAATCAGAGCTCCCTTACAAAAAAAAAAAGGTATAAAATTAGCACATTATGATTTTTTTTTTTTCTTTTTCATGCATTTACAAGCTAAAAAATAACAGAATAACAATAAAAAGAAAAACATTAAAGTGGCTAAAAAGGTGAAGAAAGTCCCTCGAGACAGGTATTTTACGCTTAGAAGGCTTATTGGTGCCATCGCTGGCCTTGCTGAAAAGCATAATGAGCACCATCACCGAAGTCCTCCAGCTCTAATCTATGTGTTTTTGAAGGCCACACGCCAAAAGGAGGTAGGGAAGTGCATAAACAGATGAAAAGGCTCAAGGCCAGCCGTCACACCACGACTATTTGCGATGCCACCAGTTGCCATCTTTGCTTGAGATTGGTACTATTCAATGTGTCGAGCGTCGATCTATCCAATGGCACCCTACATGCACCGATTAGAGGATGGGGAAGCATCGATCATTGGACGAAAGCCCGCTATTGCTTTTTGCTCCTACCCTCACATGTGATGCCTTCAAACACGAAATTGACACTGATTGACTTGTCAGGTGCTGATCTATCCAATGGTTCTGTCCACACATTGATTGGAGTACGAGGGGACTGTTGACTATCGGATAAAAGTCTACAGCCATTGTTTGCTTCTCACCTTACACGAGCTGCCTTTGAGTGCCTTTGCTACATTGATCCGTTAACTTGTCAGGTGCCGATCTATCCAATGGTGCCATCCACGCACCATTTTGAGGCTGGCGAACTCCCACCGTCGGCAGCAGCCACCCTCTTTCTCTCTCTACCATAGCTAATCCTTAAAACCACTATTTCCAGAGCCAAATCTTGGCTCCAACACTAGAAAACATATCCAAAAGCCTTGTTTAAGGCATCTTTAAGCTCGTATAGTGAGAAAATGGCCATAATAGGGGGGTGAGTGTAGAGAGAGAAAGAGCAATTTCGGGCCCAAAATGAGAGTGCCAGACACAATATGAAGGGGTATAGAAGTTGAGGAAAGAAAGAAAGAAAGAAAATGAAAGAAAAAGAAAAAAAGGACAAGAAAGAAAAGGAAAAAGGGGACGCAAAATTCCTAAGAACGGTACTATTTCGTACCTCTTGGGTGAGCTTACAAATACAAAACAATGTTAGTTAGCCCTCTTTTGAAAATCTTAAAGAAAAAAAAATCCTTTCCCTAGCCCATCCAAATTGCTTGAGATCCCAATGTGTGTGCTTTTGTGACGAATTATAAGAGAGAGAGAGGAACAAAACATGATCTTTGTTATATTGGGCTTCACTATGATCATACCTCGAGGGCTACTAAAGAGCACTGCAACTTGGGCTAAGTTTAGGTATAAATCTGCATCACATGGGAAAGTTTAGGTATAAATCTGCAAATTGGGCCAATGCCTTTGAAGACCTGGAAGTCTAGTTTCAAATGAAGTTGAGTTTAAAATGTTTTGAGCTCTAGAGAAAATGTTATGGAATTTCCGCGAAGAGTGTGCAAGCTGGGAGAGACATTCGGTGCAAAGGGGGTCACTTGCAACGGCTGCCTAGAAGAGCGTACGTTGAATTTGAGTACCAAACTTTACAAGAAAACTTCTTATCCTGTCTATTATTCAAAGCAAAAGGAAGTTCATCAAAATGGAAATTCAACTACAAGATATGGCCGTTCTTCTGAAAGTATGGAAGCTGTCTGAGGAAAATTCAACAACCATGTTCTTGCATTTATTTGACTATGCTATACTGATTCAAAAATTGTCAAATTTGGTTGTTACAAAACTCTGACAGTCTACTATACTATTAAAAAAAAGTTATAATTTTTCAAGATTTCTAGAAGAAATTATAGTTGTTTTGCATGAAAGTGACAGACAAGAAAATCAATGCCAGGAGTTATCGAGTAGGTAAGTAATTAAAATCAAATTCAACCGAAGGCAACAACTTTAACAAGTTGTGATCTTCTTCTACGGCTATTTAAATATCATTTGAAGGCAATTTACAAATAAGGTTATAAAAGGGAGCTCTATACATATAATGTGTAATATTAATCTCTATATATTGTATTTTTTCTTGAGATTAAAAGAAAGTGAAAAAAAATCATTGTGTAAGAACAAGTGAGTTTAGAGTAAGAAAGTTAGAAGAAAGAGTGATCTAAGTGCCCTTAAAGAGTTAAGAAGGAGTGTTGTTAATGTTGGGAAACAAAGCAAGTGTCCTCTAGGTGTAGAGAAAGAGAGTAAGAGTTCTCTAAGTATTGAGCAAGAGATAACTAGTGAGTTTTAGTGTGAAGTTTTTGATCAAGTGATCGAAAAATAATAGAGCAAGTGTGCTATTGTTTAAGTGACTAAAAGTTATAAAGGGTTAATCTTCACCCATTAAAAGAAAGCAAGTATGCTCTGTAAGTGTTATGAAAGAGAGTAAGTGTGCTTAAGTGTTGAAAAAGAGAGCAAGAGTGCTCTAAATGTTGAGAAAGAGATAGCTGGTGAGCTTTAATGTGAAGTTTTGATTAAGTGATCTAAAAAGAAGAGAGCAAGTGTGCTTTTGGTAAGGTGACCAGAAGTTCTAAATGGTTAATCTTCACTCATTAAAAAAGAATGTGTTAGTGAATTATGGATACTTAAGGGAGAGTTTAGGGAGTAGACATAGGCCTTTGCAAAAGCCAAACGCCAAACCACCATAAACCTTTTATGTTAATCCTTCTATCCCTTAAAATCTCTTTGTTATTATTTATTAACACACTCAACTACACTTTATTCATATTGTGCTAGAACATTTTTATGTGGCCACAATTTCATGATTTAAACACATTATATTACCTTATCCAATTCATTACTCATCTTAAGTAGTTTTGGGACCAATAAATGTACCTTATTACACGTATGATGGTAAAAAGTGAGACAATTACTATGTAAGGCTGGTTTTTTAATTGTCTTAAAGCAAGTATTCATATGCATAACAAGGATAGATAGGGTATCATCTTAGATAAGTATCTTGTAAGTTGCTAAAACTTATCTGTATTTTTTATTTTTTATTGTCATTAATTTTCTCATTTTACTATTATAACATGTTATTCTATCTTAATTATTGTGCAAATGTCTTAATTATGGTCAAATGAACTTGTTACTAACTTAATTGTAAACTACTTGTTTTTTTTTTATGACCTAATTGTAAAATTAATAATAATAAATTGACTCACTTATGAACTTATTTGAAAGTTACTAATTCATATTTGAACAAGTTTATGTCCTCTGATTTTTGCAATTATAAGACATCCTTATGGTCGTAAGAGATTATCTCCTTAAAGGAGAGCATAAATACTGTGCAAGACACATATGCTAATTGAAGAAGAAAGCATTAAGGAAGTGAATTGCATACGATATTTTGGGCATGTGCAAAATCTACAAACATGATAGATTTTTTTAGTAGAACAAGCTTGCAAATGAAAGTACCATCTCTTAATGCTCATATAGACATGTTAAATAACCCTCTTGAAAATGGAGGAAAGCATAATTCAACACTAATTTAAAGTGTAATATTGTTGACAACAATTTGTATAAGACTTTTAATATAACAATTATGAGGACTAAAACTAAGCGTATTATGTCAATGCTTGAAAATATTAGGTTAATGATGATGAAATTGCTATAGAGAAATATAGATATGTGTAATGAATATAAATATGATCTTAGTTATAGAATTATAAGGAAATTGAATCAGAAAAGAGATGATAACTTTGATTGGGAAATGGTTTTTAATAGAGCTAATGGGTATGAAATTGTCCATAAGGAAATAAGGCATATGGTTAACTTACAAAACAAGAATTGTTCTTGTAAGGCATAGGATGTTCTAGGCATACCGTATTGCCATGCCATAGCTGCCATTGCAAATAAAGGCGAACAACTTATTACTTATCTACATATATGGTGTACCAAGCAGAAGTATTTGAAAACATAATTATGATGAATTCCATTAAGGGTCAACACTTTTTGACTAAAATTGGTAAGGACCTAATTAATCTATCATATTTGACAAAAGAGATCAGAAAGCCAAAGATATAGAGGATCAAAATTGATGGGAAGACCTTTAAGTACACTGATAAGTTGTCAAAGAAGAGGTTCTTTCATGATTTCCAAAAGATGCCATTATACATAACATAACAAGAGGACCTATATAAATGATTCAATACCACCTCCTCTTAAAATGGTAAGACTAGTAAGTCATATCTATTTAGTTAGTCTTGATCAATAATTTATAATTATGTATGATTGGATTGTTTGCATTTGTATGTTTTATGCCATCTAGCCCAAAAAGAGCAAAAAGGCCATTTTTCAGGTTCTAACCTAAAGGTCTAAATGTTATTAGTCCATAATAATTACAAGATGAAAGGAACCAAAGGATAATAAGAGGTGCAAGAGATGGTGATGGATTTGCTTCACAACAAAGCTAATGCATAATATCTATACATAGGAGTCAATATTCATAATTGATGGAAAAACTTTAATTTTGTTCTAAATCTTGTCATATGTCCATTTTTTTTGTTAAAGGCATTTATGACCTATTCTTAGAGTCCTCTTTTGTTGTTGTTAAAGGCAAGTAATACAAATTGGTTCATTAAGTACAAATATTAGGTGTACTAAGGATATTTGGAAAAATTGGTACATTATATGTACCTAGGATGCAATCCATGTTTAACAATGATTTTTGTTTTTGAATGCAAACTACCAATGGTGCTTTGATGCATCCTTTTTAATGTCTATGCTTTATTTCTTTATCAATTGCTCTATTTTATTGCTAATATCTAACTAATTTAAAGTGTACAATCAATAAAAAATGTTGTTTTGTTGCAAATAAATAACTTCATTAAAAAAAAAAACAAATTTACATATCTTGAGTTCCTAATTACCTTTCATAAGGAAGTTAAAATTTTATAATACAAAGAATCTTTACTGCAAAGACAAAATAAGATCATTAAAACCATCTTAAGCCACTACAAAAAAAAGAGCCTACTTTTTATTTCCTACCATTTAACACACAAACGTCCCCTTTTCCAATGCTTACATTACCTCCTGCCTTAGCTTTATCTCACATATCTCCACTGGTCTTTCCAATTATAATTAGAAACAACAAAACCCATATGAGAACTAAGAAGACCAATTGGCAATGTGAATGCCTCAATTCTTCTTTTGTTGCATCCTTAGCAATAATAACCCTTCTTAATAGTCCAAGAATAATTTAACACTAGGGTAAATTGAGGGATCTATTGACTCAAAAAAATCACAAGCTTTTGTTCTTTTCTATATCATAAAAGCAAACTAATAATTTTTAAAAACATTTTGTAGTGGGTGGAATAAATAATTTCAACATTAAAAAATAACACCACTTAGGCTTACCAAAAATAAGTCATGTACTCTAAATCCATAATTTATGTTTAAGTTTGTCCATTTAGTCATCAAAATTCTAGGTTTGTTTGTTATAATAACAATTCATGATTTCTTGATCTACTCTTTTTGTTCCTTTTCTCAAATCTTTTCTCCTTACTTTCTCCCTTTTTCCTTAAGTTTTAATTTTAATAGGAGCATTATACCATAAATTGCAAAAAAGTTATTAAAACTAATATTGTGTAAAAATAATTTTAAAAGTATCCCACATTATTCTTTTGAGATTTTATTCTTTTGAGATTAAAAGAATAAACTTTTATTATCACTCATTATGATAAGAAAAGCCCAAAATATTGGTTTGAGGCCCTCTTATATGATACAAAGGAAGTATGGATAAATAAGATGGAAAAAGAGATGGATTCCATAAAATCTCACAATGTTTAGGACTTCGTAGATTTGCCTTAAGTACACAAAGCCATTGGGAAGAAGAAAGTTTTCAAAATTAAGTGTATGACATATAAGTTTATATATAGATGTAAGACTTACTTAATAGCGAAAGGTTATATCTAATGAAAGGATATAAACTATAAGGTAACCTTCTTATGGTATAGGGTTTACCTTTATTCACCTAATTTTAATTACGGTAGCTAATATGGTTTTAAAATTACACCGAATAAATGTTAAAGCCATTTTTTCCAATAAGGACCAAGACAAAGAAATTGATGCACAACAACCAATAAGTTACATTGTTAAGAACTTAAGCACAAAAAGTGTAAGTTCTAAAGATCAAATGATTG
Source organism: Bruguiera gymnorhiza (assembly GCA_020883675.1). Lineage (NCBI taxonomy): Eukaryota > Viridiplantae > Streptophyta > Magnoliopsida > Malpighiales > Rhizophoraceae > Bruguiera > Bruguiera gymnorhiza. The sequence continues at coordinate 2,382,119 of JAIRCJ010000087.1, forward strand.
TCTAAAATAATTTTCTAAGTAATGGTATTTGAAATTCCATCATGCAAGAATCTTTTATGGCTTTACAATAATTAATAAGGATCATTTTATTTATGTCAAAATATTTGAGAGTAAGTTTGTAATTCTATCTTATAGATGGTAAATGAAAGACTTAGCCTTAAAAAGTGTTCAATTATAAAAAGTAAAAGATATGAAACAAATGTCTTATTCCAATACTATGTTAGTGTCACGATCCTTTTTGTGAGTTGCGTGTGAGAAAGGTTACTTGAGAGGAATTCTTAAGGTCACACGAGTGTGGAACACTAAATCCATTAGACCCGTGACACTAGTATGATGTATATTATGACATATACTTAACTAGATATTTGTTATGCCATGAGACTAATGAAATGTCATTCGTCAAATACAAGTGAAGCTCACTAATATGTTGTAGAAATACTTGGTATCTTGAGAGCATTGTAGAATATTCCTTATGTTATTAAGAAAATGATCAAAAACTCATTTAGTCATTTGGATCACAATTAAGAATGAGATATTGATAAATGTAAATCAATATCAATATTTATGTATTTGCTATATTTATCTTTTTGCTAAGTGATGAAGCCATTTCACATGGTCACAAAAAGCAAACTTATGAAGCCTATTTGGTTACGATTAATGATTTTATGACTTGCTTAGTTGCAATATGAGTAATAGTTTGGTTTCAAGAGTTTTTTGGAACTTATATGAGTATATAAGGACTAATTAAGAAAGTTCACAATACATTGTTAGGGAACCAAGTTAAAACCAAATACAACTTTAAAAGAGACATAATGTCACAAATGAATGTAACTTTATGAAATGTGTTAATATATTAGATAAAAACAAACCCAATAGTTAGTTAAACAAAAAAAAAATGATCACATGTTTTGTTTATATGACAACATAAAATTGTGGTATAATATGACAATTTGATATTACGGTAATGAAAAGCATATGCTTTTTGTTGTGTTGTCCTAATAGAGTTGCATGAGATTGATATGAGATTAATCTTACTATAAGTGCAAGTAACAAAGTAAAAATTATGTCAAACAAGTTAAGATTGGTCTACTTACATGAGCAATTGCCTATAATGCTAAGAAAGTTTGTAGAGGTAAGACTATTTTGTGAGCAAAAATAATTATAAATGAATATGTTTGCCTTGAAAATATTAAGATAAGGATTTATTACATAAAAGACAATAAAAAATCCTACTCCTTATATAACCTGTTGAAAATCAAATGTGATATCTTAATTGGACACTTAAAAGTGAGGGATCATATAAAGAATTCAAGTTAGACACTTGATAGCAATTATAGTAAGATTTGTAAAATGATGTTAGAAAAAAAAAACAAAAAAATGAATAGAAAGACATAGGCCTTTTAAGAGAATAATCATCATAACATGTGTTTCATACCACGTGTGCTAAGTGACCATTAAGGTAAATGAAAGAATCAATCCATGTATCTTCATTATGTAAGTCCCTTAAGATATCATATATCTTAAGCAATGCCCTATATGACTTTTGACCATGTTTGAGGTTATAATTCAATGATTGCTACTTTGGTGTATATTCTATAATCATGATTGATTCAGTTTTTTGGAATATATTTAAGAAAGCAATTGGATTATAATTGAGGAATATAAATTTAGAAAAAAGGTTATAATTGTCTAGTATTGAGTATACTAATTACATTTATTCAATATGAATAAAATATAATTATGGATGCATGTGAGAAAAAAATTCTAAGTCAATTGAAGAGGGATAAGGTGAATTAAAATATATATATTAGTTGTTATGTATCCTTAGTATGTATATAAAATGTATTCTAGAATGCAAGTGTGCTCATAAGTACGACTTATTTGTCAATGTGAATAATTTATGAGGAATTAAATGTTGAGAATCTTTAAGCAATAATTAAGTTCATTATAGCTCATCATATGCAAATTGGACATGTTAGTTTATGGGACAAATTGACCCATCCCTAATAAATTGACTTAACTCAAAAAGATCCCTCTAGAACAGTTGAGAGGTGTTACAACAACCCTTATTTACAAGCTATAAGGACTTTCCTTCAAAACAAAATGAGATATTAGTATTTTTACAAAAGTAGAACATTAAAGGCATGTTCTTTAAAGACCAACTATGAAAGATTGCTCCATTCATCATAAAAACTAAAAGCTCTTAAGTTGTGGTAATTAAAGATTGCTCATATTGTAGTACCATCTCTATTGTAAGAAATTACTTTATGGATTTCCTATCAATGATCAATCCTTGATTCAAGCATAGAGTTCTATAAGAGATAAATCTCTCATCCTTTTGAAGTCCTTCTTGGAATATATCAATAGTAAAAAATTTAAATTTTTATTTTAGAGATATTGGGTTCTACTTCTAAACAATGAGAATAATTTTTATAGAATAAAAATAACTATTTTTATTATATAATTCATAGTTTAATGGATCATATAATAGATAAAAAAATAATTATTATAATAAGTAGATTATGAGGTAGTTGTTATGTTTACTTTTTTATTTTTTAAGTCTAACTTACTTATAATATTATACTATATAAATTTATTTCAAATAAATTTTATTTATTATATGATATAAAATTATAAAGGAGTTATATTAAAAATAAAAAAATCAAAATAAAAATTTTTAAATTCTAAATGATGAAATATTTAATCCATCTTACTCAAAAATTGATATATTAAAATTAAATAATTTAAATTTAAATTAAATAATTACAACTCCAACTATAATTCTACTATTTGGTTTATTTATTTATCTATCAAACCATCAATGTCATTAGTCAAAATTGTATTTAAGAGGTTTTTGTCCTATATACAAGAGAGGATCTCATGTATAATTTTAACGTGACATCATTACTTGCAGTTTTCAATATAAGTATATAAAATCATAATACTTTGTCGATTTATATGTTTAATTTCGTCCTATGAATTAAATAATTGTAAATTACATTAAACCCCTTTCTCTAGTGCTAATAAATATAATTTTCCATCGATTTCCCGCAGTTGCTGATGAACGGATACACGGGTACATTTCCCAATTTTAGATAAGAAAAAAAATGAAAAAATTGTATCATATCTTTATTTTAAAAGAGTAACTATTGAAACTAGCTTTTTTCAGCGGGACATCATTACATGGAGGAGTAATGTTAATTATGCATTTAATACATTCAACAACTACAAATATATCATTAACAATCATAAGATTATTGCATCACATTTATGTGAGTCTATGTCCGTCTTTCATCACCCTTGCGTCTAACATTGGTGAATTTGACACGTCTAAGTCGACATAAACACATGAAATTAACAATATTGTTTTGTAATGGGTAAATACCACATTGTTTTTGCTCATAAAGAAGTGGAAGAGAAAAAGGAAAAACAAGTATATAAACCCTGCTCTAAAAATTTTGTGTTGCAGAGAATGAGAAGGCAAAAGGGTGCGCCAAGGTTTAATGGATTCAATGAAAACTTGTAACCCGACTCGTAAACGACATTAAATATTATTACTTTAATGTCTTTTTACGAAGTGGACTTAATTCACTCCAACCTTACTCAATTCAATCCTCCTTAATTAAAAAATTTAATAATTAAAAATATAAAATAGAGATCAACTTAAATAGAATTAATTTAAAATTAAATTAAATTGAATATAATTTATCTAAGAATCTTAAAATTTAATATATTTCTAACTCGATAAATTTAAAACTTAAAACTAATATACTCAAAATTTGATTCATCCGAAATTTAATATACTAAAAATTTGATTAAGTCAAAATATAATATACTTAAAATTAGAAATATTTAAAATTTAAAGAATTGGAAATGTGAATTAACTGAATTTTAATAGAGAAAACTCACTCATTTTCTTTTTTTCAAAATTTACACAAATGAATTAAGTATCAATGTGATATAACTATGGGATAAATTATTTGGCAAATACATCAATTAGATAGAAATATTTGTGAAGATACATTTAAATTTTTTGTCGACTTTTTCAATGAACATTTTATGCTTTTTTTAAGAACTAAGTTATTCTAACATTTATTAATCTAACTATGCCAAACATATTATAAAAGGGCATACATTACTATTCTATATAAAGTATAGCAGGGAAATTCATTAATATGTCCCTACAAAATTAAATATATGCGATCTTTGTAGATTTGCTTTTAATTAATGTGAGCAATCCACCTACTGCAGCTACAAGAAAACAATTTATCATCATAAAATTGCAACTACACTCTAAGCGCACCATAAGCTATGGAGAAATCTTCCTTCGAGATGGCTTTCTTTCTTGTTCTCTTGATTGGGTCACTTTGTTACTCTCTCTCTCTCTCTCTCTCTCTACACGTACAACCAACACAACACTTCGTATTGTTCACGAGTCCTACCATTTTAGTGTCTTCCGTGTTTACTTTCATTTAATTGGTTATTTGATAATAACTAACAAAATTATATTATTTGCATGTGTTCCAATGATAGTCGTGCCAAGAACTGAAGCCCAGTTGGGAATTATAAAGTGTACTAACAATAACCATTGCGTTATAAAGCCTCGTCCTCTCGGCCTCAGCACCTGCATTGCGACCATTTGTGTCTGCAGAAATGATAAGCAGAAGCTATTTGCTAGTAGAAGCAGTTAGTAGGGAGACTAAGATATACGGGTAGAGATTATGAACCTTAAATGGGGCGAAAAAGGCCTAAAAGAGTGATGGAACTTTAATCATATAATGAGAAATAAAATTTGTTGGTTTTGCCTTTTGCGTCAAATCTCATTCAGATAAACTCATGGTTGCTAGCACAGCCCATACCATCTAAACTTCAACATGAAACCTGAAACCCTTTGCATCAATTTTTCAATTGAAGAGAAAATGAGTGTGTAAAAAAGTACATTTTATTTGGTACACTGGAGGCAGAGATAATTACAATATGGAATCTTAAAAATTTAAACATGAAACAGAGAGGGAGGGACTCTATAGTACCTTTTTCATAGGATCCCATCTATTGTACTACAATCGTGAGACACATTTTTTTATTTCTTGATCTACCGTTTGTGCCTTGTTCTTTTCTCACACATGCAATTTTATCAAAAAAACTTTTTACTCAGAAACAAATTGGAAATATTAAAAAAAGAGCATGTTTCAATATTGCTAGCCTTATCTACTTTTATCAGCTCCGAAATCTTGTATATTTTTTTAATCCGTCACGAATAATATTTGATAAAATTGCATTGTATACCCAGTGGCAATCTTTATTGTAGGTAATATAGCATCTTCAAAACAATTGATACACTAGTAAATTATATGTGAGAAATGTCAATGGTGGACATGGTTTGATTATTCAATAATGGCCAACCTCCCAAGTAACACAAGCTCCTCCAATAAGGGAATGAAAAATTTCATGAAAGAAAGAGAATAAATTATGATCAAAAGAAAGGAGTGGACTAATGGAACATGATATTTTCATATAATAATATTGTAAATAATATATTTGAATTTAAAAAATTTGAAATCATTGATAAATTTAGACAGTTCATCTTAACTTGATAATTTTTTTTTTTTAACTTTTACTGTAATTGCACATCTTTAAAAATTTTTTTGTGTGTGTTAAAATGAGAGAGCAGATACCCTAAACCCTAAACTAAACCTACTCCATCAATTTCTAAACTAACATATGACCTCATTACAATTCTAAGTAAGAAAAATTCCAAGAAATCAACCTTTACTGTATAAAAGCTCCAAACAAAAATCAATATCATAAAAACAAAATTTAGAGAATTCAAATAAAACCAACAAAAAGATAATGAAACTCTACAACTTTTCTTTGCAAAATATTTAGAAGAAACCTTGAATAATGATCTTGAACTAGAAACAAACCAAAGACCACAAAACTTCCAAAATTTAGAAAAGGTTTTAAATGATTTTCTTTCTACTCTAAAACAAGTTACTTTTAGAAAATATTTCATCAAAATTATTTTAATTTTTTCAAATAATTTCAAAATAGATACAATTGCTCTTTTTAATACTTGTGTAGATTTAAACTATATCAAATAAGGAATTGTAATGAATCATTTTCAAGAAAAAACCAATGAAAAACTTTCAACTACAAACAATTTAAAAATAACTATTATAAATAAAACTACTATTTTTATTTAAAATCAATAATTTCAAATTAGAACTTTTATTGTTTTAACTGAAAATATGCATCATATGGTAATTTTAGGAACACCATTCATAAATTTCGTCACATATTATACTATTAATTATAATAATATTTATTTCAAAACAAAATATTGAAAATTTTATTTTCCTTTCCTTAAAACTCTAAAAACTGAGAATTTGAACTTGATCAAAACTTATTTCATTTTCGAAAACAAAATCCATACAACCATTCAAGTCAAAGAACAAAACCTTATCTATTTACGAAGAGATCTTTCTCTTTAGAGAATTCAAAACTAGTTACAAGATTTTGTAATTTTAGAAAAAATCTTTATTTTCAAACAAATCCTTCAAAATGAAACTTTATTCTTAACTCCCCAATACTATATAGAATAGAAAACAGCATAAAGTTGATTTACCCTATGAACAAGATTTCAATGAAGAGTAAATTCCTATCGAAACTTAATGCATCCAAATGAATGCAGAACTAGAAAGTTACTGTAAGAAAGAGATTTAGGATTTATGTTAGTTATCAATTATAAACCTCTTAAGAAAACCCTTAAGTACCATATTCTCAATAAGAAAGACTTGTTACAAAAACTTCATTCTACTTACATCTTCTCTAAATTTGTCAAAATCTAAATTTGACATTAAGTCTAGATTTTGACAAATTTAGATTAATCCAAAAGATAAGTATAAAATTGTCTTCACTATTCCTTCTACTAGTAGTTTAACTTAGAGATTCCAAAACTTCCAGAACCTATAGGAAGAAGTATACCAAACCCTATACAAAATCCTACCAGATTTTAAAAAATCTCAAAAATAAACCAACAAACAAACTTATTATAGTAAATCCAAGAAAACCAATACATTCAAGCAAAAATCAAAATCAAAACCTTTTATATCTAAAACCTCTCTCAAAAGCATTACCTATTACAAATGTAAAAAGAAAGGACATATATCTAAATACTACAACTCAATAGAAAAATTTAAGAATTACATTTAAAACCATAAATCATTTCCAAATTTGAAGTTATACTCCAAAATATTTAGTATGTAAGATCAGTATGAGTTTTTTTTATATGAAAATGTTTAAATCTATCTGATTTTATGAATTCAAGTATTGTCATACAATAAGATTGCAGTTTTAAAATATCTTGGGGTTTAAAATATTATTTTGGGGGAATATTCTAGAGATAATGTTTAATGGATTCTTATCATAAAATTATATTTCAGTGGGGAAATCATTTTGGTCCTATAATTAAGATTTGAACAACAATTTAATTTGGGGTATTGTTATGGGTTTTGTAAATATTGACTGTGATAATCATTTGTTGTAAAAAAATTAAGGATATTGTATTCTAATATGTCATTAATATTTTATTCATAGATGGAAGAGATATTGAACTTGTATTGGTTCAACATATTTGGCTTATTTTCAAAATCAAGATCTAGGGTTATGAATCCATATATAGGTTTTGGCCATAAAATTTTGTTTACTTCAGGTGGGGAAATTTCTGGTTCATATGTATTTTCTAAGTTATTGACTTCCTTTTTTTTACAAGAAAAAGATGGTTATAAGAAAATTAGTTTTTATTTAATTCTTTAATGAAGGAGTTTTATATTTCTTGATTTATTTTTAGCTTAGGAGGCTATCATGATTTGAAGATGAAATATTTGATTTTGTTAGTTTTAGGTTTTGCTATTGTTTTTTATATAGTAATTTGTTGGATTTTATTTTTTTATATTATTTAACTAAGATCCTATGGTTTGGAGATAGATATTGGAGGAAACAATATATATGCTTTGAGATTTTAAAGAAATATGTAACAATCTTCTTTAATTTCCTATCTCTTTTTGGGGAAAATGTTTAAAAAACCAATTTCATTTTTTAGTGTTATGCGAGACATAAAAATTGTCATATAAAAGTTAAAAGCTCTTTTAATAAGGGTAATAATTCCTTAATATATGTAATATCTAAGGAATTTCACTCTAATTTGGAATAAAGATATCTTAAATTAAGATATCACATGTTCATTATGTTTAATAGCATAAAAAAAAATTGTAAATGTTTGAAATGTTGTTTAATAAAATTCAAAAAGATTAAAATATCATCAATATAAATAAAAAAAATTTGAATATGGTTGAAAATTTTCATTCATAATTCTTTAAAATTCTAAAGGCATATTTTTCAAATCAAATGACATAACATTTTATTCATATTGTCTACAAGGAATAGTAAAGGTAGTTTTATACCTATATTCTGGATCAATCTAAATTTATTACAAAATCCTACCATACTTTCAAAATATCTCAAAAACAAACTAACAAACTTATTATAATAAACTCAAGGAAACCAAAACATCTAAGCAAAAATTAGAATCAAAACTTTTACATCCAAAATTCCTATCAAAGACATTACTTGTTACAAATGTAAAAAAAAAAAACAAAAGAAAGATACGTATCTAAATACTATAAATTTAACAAATAAATTCAAAAATTACATTTAGAACTAGAAATTATTTTTAAATTATAAGTTATACTCTAAAATATTTTAGTTCTAGTTTTGATTTTGATCTCTTTTATAATTATTCAGATGAAAAAACCCCTTTAAATAAATGAATTCCAAACCCTAATCTTCAGAAATCAAATCTGAATTTAAAGAAATCATCATACTTATAAAAGACCAATAAACGCTAATAAACCTTATCAATTACATCACTAATCCTAACCTCTAAAAGGGATGTATAAACACTATTTTTAAAACTTTCCAGAAATAAGAAACTAAAGATTGCTAGAATATAAGTGTTAAAGGCTTTTGGAACTCAACTCCATTGAAGATTAATTCCTCTCCTCTTATATATATATATATACAACTTTAAACCTAATTTAATATGTCTCAAATATCTAAATCAACAAATAAATTGATTGCTTGATTTTATGTAATAATGTATTCCTTATTCATTGGTTCACATTATGACTGGTTTAAGTCAATCGCTAATAAGGAATATTATTTATAAATATTATAACATTCATCCATTTGACTCAATTAGAAATTTAATACATTAATCATTATGCCTAAATGATGATAATAAATAAGATTTTGTGATTCTATTAAAATGACATATATAATAAAACATTTAGTATGAGTTATGACAATCATGTCCTATTTATTCAAAATACTCATTTTCATATATTATAATACTTGTAATTTATCATACAAAACTTATAAGTATATATAAAAGCATAATTTTATTTTGGTTTATAATAATATCTTATAAAAACTTTCTTATTGATTAAAAAATAATACTATGTACATAATTATAAATAATAAGAAATATATAATATATGTCAAAAATACATCATTAAGTTCTAAGTATCATTACATGTTACATCATCAATTATTATTACAACTAAAGTCCATTTTGGAAACAATTTTTCTATATAATGTTGATTATAAATTTTTATTATGATTTACTGCCATGAAATCAATTATGATATTCTTAAAAAAAAATACTCTTGTAAAATTATTATATAAATTTTTAGTAGTTTGATAATGGTATAAAAAATCTTAAGTCTCGAAATAGAGTTCCATTACTATAATGCATGAATTGTAACTTTAAATCATGTCATAAACTATGCTTTCATAATTAATAAAATAATGATAAATAATTTTTCATTATTCTATGATACTACTCCTTCTCTTACTAAGAATCAATATCATGGCATTCAATAAAATCTACATTCGAATATCTAATCATTTATAAATGTTTGGATAATCTAAGTATGAATATGTAACTATTTGTTCTTATAAGTATCACCTTCTTTACAGATTTTTAGAAACCCATTAAAGGATTATTTTAACACCCATCTAACATTCTGATCACAAAATTAATATCTAATTTAGTATAGGTTTATGGTAAATACATTAAGTTACCAACAATAAAGGCATATGAAATTGATTATGTTTTGTTACATTCCATATTATTCTTAAAACATTAAATGAGACTAAATGTCACTTTTTTACATGAGAATAACTTCAGGTGAACACTTACTCTTATTGAATTTCTTTAAAATTTTCTCGACGTAACCTTTTTTAATAATCCTAATAATCCTTATGTTTTGTCATGAAATATTTCTATTCTTATTATATAAATTCCTCTTTTATATCTTTCATTTCAAAATTATTTGAGGGAAATTCTTTAGTCTCCATAATATACATAAATCATTAGTAATAAATAAAATATCATTAATATACAAAGTTAGAAAAATGAATTTGCTCTCATTAATCATTTAATATATATTCTGATTAACAAAGTTTTCCTTAAATGTAAAAAAGATTATGATATTATTAAATTTAAGGTATCATTGTCAAGAAATTTGTTTTAGTCCATATATTGATTTCTTGAGTTTAAACACCATTTGAACTTTACCTTTTATAGAAAAACTTTCAAATTGATTCATATAAATTTGCTTTTCAAGATTTTTATTAGGAAAAGCAATTTTCACATTTACTTAGAGTAACTTTAAATTATATTGAGTTACCAATATCATAATTATTTTTAATTAATCTCTCTTTGAGATAAGAGAAAATGTCTCTTTATAATCAATCTCACTCTTTTAACCACCAATCTAGTTTATATAGCTCGATATTACTACTTAAGTTGCATTTAGTCTTAAAGATCTATTTATAGCTAACTCTTTTGCAACATTTTGCCAATTCAATGAAATCCCAAATATTGTTCTTTTTCATGTATTTCAACTCATCTTTTATGGTATTAATCAATTTATTAGATTCAACACATTTTATAGCTTATAAAAATGAAATTAGATCTTTACTAGTTTCAATATCAAACTCTTACTCTAGTAAATAAAAAATATAATCATTTGGAATATTTAATCTCTTTTTTCTTTAAGATCTTTTTAATATTATCTCTTATAGTTCATTTAGATTAGTTAATTATAACTCAATTCTTCCATATAATGTTTTTTTTCATCTAAATATTCTTAAATTTATAGAATAATATTTGATGTAGTAATAAACAAAGGACTTATTATGAGTAATATGATCTTTATCCTAATCTTTTTTACGTCCACTTTTTAACATTCATTACTCATTAATTTCGTCATTCTCAATGAGTCTTGTATTACTAGTTCCTACCAATTCTTTAAGATTTTACAATTTAAACCTTTTTATCTAATTATCTTTCAACTTCTTTTACATAAAACTTAATGACATATATTGATTGAGATTTTTTATGAAACAAGTAGAAAAAATGATAACTTTAACAATCATTTATAAAAGTAATAAAATACTTTTCTCTATTAAGGGATGAAGTGTCAAATGATCCATAAATATCAATGCATAAAATTTCAAAAAGTTAGATGTTTTTTATAGTCACTTTCTTGTTATGTCTTATTTGCTTACCCATAATGTAGTTAACATACATTCTAAAATCAATAAACTAAATTTAAAATAATCTCATTATTTACTAATTTCACTAATTTTTCTTTAAAAATATAATCTAACTTCTAAGTTGCTTATACCTTAAGAAATGTCTTACATTTAAAGCAAAAGTATACATGCTTTTTTCTTTTATTTTTTTCCCCTTTCTATTCTCCTATAGACAATTTATTTCTATTAAAGCACTTTTAGTCCATTTGGTTAAAGACACTAAATATTATTACTTCATTTATTTATCACAATTAAGAAAGACAATATTACAAAAGCTGACCCAACTTAATTCACCTAAAATCCTACTTAATATTAACTTACATTGATTGAAAAAGTTAATAACATGTAATTCAAATTTGCAAAAATTTAAATGTCATGAAATCAGGAAAACTCAAAAGAAAATGACCTAAAACTTTATAAATACAAAATCTAAATAACCTAAAAAAACAAATTACGCAAACTTAAAATCTAAAAACTTAATATATCTATAATTTAATATATTTAAAACTCAATGAAATCTAAATTTGATATGCTCAAATTCTTTTGAACTTAAAATGTGATAAACCTAATCCATAATACATCTAAAATTTAAAATATTTAAAATCCTAACAATTTAAACTTTAAAATAAGTTGGTTCAAAATCTAACCTAACTCATCTACCACATTTAGAGCTAAAATCCATATTTTTCTAAGAAGGTCTCCTACAAAGATTGTATTTTTTGGTCAATAAATATTATTTACTTTGTTATTATATTGCATATTATCAAATAACACTTTAAAAATCCAAATTTACTTATAAATTTAAGTTTGTAAGTGAGAAGTTTATAAATATTATAAGTCATATTAAATTTTTATATTTTAATGATGTTAGATTTTTATATTCTTAACACACTTTCTCAATATATGTTAAAGTCAATTAACACATAATATAATGAAATTAGACTAAAATGAGTCAAACCCATATACTAGATTCCACTAATATTGGGCTAATTGATTAAATTAAAAATTTGAAAAGAGTTAGACTACTGAATGGTGAATAAAAAAAAAAGATAAATGAAATTCTAATAAGATATTAAAAAATTATTCTACTCAAAAGTTTAAACTTTTAAATGAAATTTAAAAATTAATCATACATTAAATTTTTACAATCCAAAATATTAATGTATCTAATTTTAATATGTGTTTAGCATTATTAGATGACTAAATATTTGAATAATTTAGTTCTTAAAAAGCATTTGATGTTCGTTGAAAAAGTAAGAGTTAGTGCTTAAATTTACAAAATGTTAAAGACCAAAATGAAGATTTGCTATTAATTTTTATTTATTCCTACTAAATTTGTAGATTTAAGATTAAAACAAAAATTTGTTAGATAAAAGAATATGATCTACAAACATTTCAATTTGTTAAGCTTTTCTTTAACAGTATGCATATATTACTTCCGATGCCTTCTATTCTTAACCTAAGTTATTTAGTTTTTCAACAAATATTCACAATCAAATATATGCTAAATTTTATAAATGTGAAGGTCTTGTATATTAGGATATTATTTTATTTATAATATTATCATTTTTTGACCTTATTATTGTTATTATTATAAAATACTATTATTCTCATTTTTATTAATATTACATTTTTTCAATTGAAAATACTTAATCTATTTTTTAGTCAAAAAATTTGCAATAAAAGCTACAGATTTCAAAATAATCAAATATCAAGTATATTAAATTATAAGCATATTGAGTCTTGAGTTTATTAGATTTCAAATTTCAAATATATCATATTTTTATATTCATTAAGTTTCAAATAAAAGAAGTTTTAGGTTTTTTAGGTCATTAGAATCTAAGTTAACACATTTTTAAATCAATTGTATTTTAATTTATTTTAATTTTGGGTTAAAATTCATTGACTCTTTTGATTAATACAAGTTTAGTCAAGTTAAATTTTAAATAGATTAAATCAAGTTGTTTATATTGATTGATCATTTGTCACCTTTAATGACAACATTACACGAACATCTATATAAAGTAATTCCATTATATTGGACTTTTAGTTTACAACTTTTTAATCATGCATCTCTAGTTAATTAATTCTAGGATATCATTTCATTTAACTAAACAAAATTAGGATAAGCAAAACTGATTTCCACTAATTATCTTAGTATTTTAGGCTTGTATAAAAAGGATATTGTTCACTGTGTATAGATCTTAAGCTACCACTTGGGGGAAGAATCGCAAGATGCACTGTAATTTTAAGGGAAAAGTAGGTTACCCAGTAATATTACAAAAGGGAAACACATTTAATGTGTTGCTAACTTAAGATTTTAGGTAAATTTAAAGTTTTAATGTGTTATTTAATATCGTATTAAAATTTTATAATTATAAAATTTTGTATATAAATCACGTTATTCTTATTTTTAATTATATCTTTTTATAAATATGATGAGTTTATATTTTATTTACTCTTTTATCTCAACAAATTTTTACATAAAAAGATGTATTAAAATTTAATATATAATTAATTCTTAAATCTCATTAAATAGTTTAAAATTTTAAATTAAATAATTTCTTGATACTTATAAAATATTCTAACAACACTTATTAACATTTACCTACAAAATTAAATATATCAGAAATCTTTCCTCTACATTTACTTTTAATTAAAGTGAGTAGCCTTTCCTGTGCGCCTGATTTAAAAGCCACAAAAACAATTACTGAATTCATTGATTTGTCAATTAGTTGAATTTCTGGAAGTGATTTCCTTCTTATTAAATAGTAATCATGCAATAACATATATACATATAAATGCAATACACTTAACATATGGTACATTTTATAATTACTGAAGTACTATAGCGTCGAACCTATAAAGAGTACAAGGAAAGACATAAACATCAATTCCAAGATAATGAGAATGACAGAGGGAAATTAAACCAACGGAACTGTCCATCAGACGCTCTAAGCCTAGACGTTGTTGCCCATTTTCCCTTCAAATCGAAAATCTTATTGTTTGAAATATAAACTTTTATCTAAACCATCAAAAACTGACAGCTTGTTTCGGGGATTTCTTAAAAACATTTGCAGATTATGTTTGACTTTGAAAATTTTTATGGAAGTAGGAATACATGTCTAATTTGTTCAATATTAATTTCAGGTGGAAATTCCTAGCCAGTTTTCAACTACATGCTGCCCGGCAGCAAACGTCCAACAAACCAATCCGAATTCAACCATCAATTTTCCTTGCCTAAAATTTCTGAAATTTTCCAGGCATTTATATTGTCCCTGCCATGAAACTCCTTTGTGAATTTTCAAGTTAAAATTCAATGTGAATCAAGAGCTACGTCAACTTCAATTCAGACCTAGACATATTGTCTAAAACTTGTAAATTTTCACTTCTCCCCCAATTAAACTCGACTCCTTCCATTCTCTACATCTTCAACAATAGATTGATGTTACCCAGTTATCCTACAAACTTAACCAATCAATTTGAACACCCATTAAATCAAACTTAAAACAAAAATATAAAGAAATTACATCAAACTCGAAATTCTCCACATAGGGTCCAAGCTTTAATTTTTTCAAATCACTCCCCAAATATATTCTTATAACCTTTAATGACTTTAGTTTATCAATTGAGACTTGATTTGTGAATGGATCTTGCCTAAAAAATTGAATTAAGCTTTAGACTTCAAGTTTGAAAAAGAGAAAGAAAGCAAAACAAATATATATACATATATTTTAACTAATAAAATTTTTTATATTTACTACTAAACAAAATCTTATAATATTTATTTTAATCAACTCTTAATAGTAATAAAAAATTCTAATATTTTATATAGATCAAAACTTCAATCTAAATTTTTAAATAAATTAAAATTTTAATTATTAAAAGTATTACAGGCATTAAATTAAAAAATTTATTCAATTTGAACTGTTTTTAACAATTAAACATTTAGTTGAATAGGTGAACGAAATCTTACTACAGTTTTTTTTTTTTTTTTTTGCAAAAGAATTTTATATGTTTTTAATATCTCAAAAATAATTATATATATATATATATGATTAAATTTTATTTTAATAATATTTTGTATATATTTTTAATATAATATAAAAATTTTAGTTTTCCCTTTTTGTTGAAAAAATGGACCTATCAGTGATTGGCGCAACGGCCCAACATCCTATTTCTATGCTACTTATATCTTTGGGTTTTAGTTTGCTTAACGTAGAACTAGTTACCGTGGCACTTGATTTAAAGGGGGGGGGCCAGGGGTCCATTAAATTTTCATTTTTGTCTATTTGAATTTTCCAATTCTTCGATCCGTATTTGAGTTCTCCG
The DNA here is from genome assembly GCA_020883675.1 of Bruguiera gymnorhiza. Taxonomy (NCBI): domain Eukaryota; kingdom Viridiplantae; phylum Streptophyta; class Magnoliopsida; order Malpighiales; family Rhizophoraceae; genus Bruguiera; species Bruguiera gymnorhiza. Next base: position 2,398,112 of record JAIRCJ010000087.1, read on the forward strand.
GCCTTTTAGCTCTGTCTACTTGATTCCCACCCCATAACACTGTTATTAACGGTTTACTATTTTATGCCCACCATTACTGTTTATTAATTTAGTTTAATGTCTTTAATTTTTTTTTTTGTTTATTCGTATTAATGCGACAGATATTTTATATATAACGGAAAACAAAATATATTTTTCATATGAAAATGAAAAACCATGAAATACGATTTTTCTTTTTTTTTTTTTTAATTTCTAGAGAACATGAAGTAACTAGGATTAATAATCGTAATCACCTTGTGACAACAACCAAAAACGACCAGTCGTTGTGGAGGTTGCGTACAAAATCACAATTTGATTGACGATGGAGTCTTGGCAATTGAGCCAAACCCTTGAGTACCGGCGTCACCTCTTATCATTCCTAATTAAATTATGAAGTTGACTGGAGAGATTGGGATTCAACTGTGCCGAGTGCCATTGTAGCATCTTTGTATGTTTTTTTTTTTTTTATTTGACTGAACATTTGATAGTGACTGGCAAAATTATTTTCTTTTTTTATTTTTTTTTGTTAAACATTAGGGAGCAAGAACTCGAGCCAACCCGAGAATTAAAAATGATATTTTGGAGTAGGCATGAAATTCTTTTTTGTTTTGTTTTGTTTTGTTTTGCTTTGGTGCTTTGTCCATTTCCATCTTTTGCAGTCCAAACCCCATAGGCAAAGAAATGCTTGGATGCCCTCTCTCGCTTTTCCTCTCTACGCTCCATCCCTTGTGCGCTCTCTAACCCTCTCTCCTCAATTATTTCTTCTCCCTCTCTCTGCGCACTCTCTCATCTACTAAAAGTAAAATACACATTAACCCTAATTATAAAAAATATGATTCAAAATCTTTTGATAATGAATATCAAAACAACAATAAAAAAAAACAAAATGGAAATCACTTGAATACTTTTTTGATGATTTATCTTTGGGCCCCTTAGCACGGAACCCGTTACATCACAGAAGGGACAGGCAATGCGAAAAGTGGGCCCGAACCGCACCGACACTGCAGCTTGCTGCTTTAACTCGTGTCATCATGATGCAACCCGGAAATGTGATCATCACCGTCATCCATCATCATCATGGCGTATTATTCTTCCTTCTTCTTCTTCTTTTTTTTTTTCGTTTCTTTTTTCATCGTGGGACTGTAAATTATAATAAAAGTAAGTCTTTTAATTTTTATAAATTCTTTAATAAAAATAAAATTTTGAGATCTTACGTATAAAAATTTAAGTTTTTAATTATTAAAAACTCACACCTTTATTCTTTTAACAAATAGTTTCGTAAAATTGCAAAAAATGAGTGTTTATTTTAATGTTGTTCATTTTCTCAGAAATAGGGATGATGTTGTTTGATATATATATATTTTTTTGGTTGCCATTTGTTGATAAGTAAATCTGAAAACAGCTAATAGAAAAAATAACTTATTAAATAGTGACTGATTGATAATTTATAGTCTAAAATATCTTTAAAAATATTCTTATGCAAATTTTTATTTTAGATCGTGAATGCTTGTTGTTAGCCAAGCAATAACAATTAATAATTAACAATCAATAACAATAACAACAATCAATAACAGGTAAATTCAACAGCCCAATTTCCCTCACAAACAACCTTTACGCTGGATTGCACACGTATTTAGTACCAATGCTTTTGTAGGTTTCTTTTGCCCCTCTGTATTGATCTAAATTTTTTTTCCATTATTGTTCTTTACCAAATCTTCAAGTACTTGCTAACCACTTTTATACTTAATATCTTTTAAACTAACATTTCTCTTTTCTCTTTTTTTTTTCTTTATATTTTAATAGTTTGGGAACAGCCCTCTTGTATTTTACATTGCATAATTAGGTCCCTTAAAATCATATGGAAATTTTAAATTGGGATTAATTAATTAGTGCATTTGGCATCATTCCAGTTTTACACTGCATAATTAACTCTATTCTCTCTCCTACAGTAAAATTAACCTCCCCTCAGCAAAGATAAAGCAAATTTATTTAACAATTAACATCCTTTTTTCCAGGAAAAACTAATCCATGTTTTCATTTTATTATCACCAAAAATGAGAATAAAAGCCTTAAAAAAAAAAACTAAATTCTGCTCTGGAGTAAGATGAACTTAGCCGAGTCAAGCTTTATCTTATTCAGGCTTTGATTTGATAACAAAATGCACCGACTCGACTCTCATTTGGTTTAGGCTCGATACTAAGCTCGGCTTTTTATGATTTTTCCCTTTCTTCGGAAGCTCCAAAAAAATTCAGATTTCAACCTAATGAACCCTCAAAAGAAGCATGACCAATTTCTTTCAAATGATAGGGATATAGGGAGAGAGAGCACAGAATCATGGCTGTAAAATTTTTTTCACTCCACTCTCTGTCAAGTTTAATAACAAAATTGTTTCGTATAAATTCCGTATAAAATTCTCATAAGAATAAAATCTTCTTTGTTGATTTTTATTCCGTTTCAGAAGCACAAGCACGCAAATAAAAGAGAATTTTGATTGTTTATTCCGTTTCGGGTAACTTCATAATTCCGAACACTCTCTGGTTTTTCATTTTTCCCATTTTTTCAATGTTCTTTGAACCAGACAAAACAAAATTATAGGAAAATAAAGAAAATTCGTCGAAGAAGAAAAAAGGGGTGGGTTGTCGCACCATTAAAACTGATGTGGGAAATGGAAGTGCTGAATCCACCGAGAAGAGAGAGCAAGGCTAAGCCTACAATCACATGGTGTCCCATTTTGCACTCCGTGTCTCCCGTATCTGTTAGCAGCAACATCACGAGCAGCGGCAAATCAGGGATGCGTCGTTAATGACTGAGAAAGGGGCGACCAAAAGAGAAACATTTAAGATTTTGGAAGGGGGTGGCGGCTGGAATGACATTTAAGGCTAAAGACCTAAAATTTTTTGCAATTTATTCAACGACTCAAATGACACTTTCGACAAGCCTACATGAACTTTAAACGAGCCTCTAATGATTAATTTACTGAACTTTAAACAACGTTTTAATGATACATTTATTGAACTTTAATCGAACCTTAAATAGGCTGTTTACAATTTGGTTTGTTTAATAAACGAGCTTGAGACTTAGGCAGGCTTGAATGTCGTTCGTTTAGCTAATTGAACGAACTCGAGAGAATTATTATCGAGCCGATCTATCGAATTTTTAACGAACGCGTTGGTCGATTGCAGTCCTAAATAAAAGAGAATGGGAAAAAAAATATAAAAATGAAAGCAGACAACAGTTTCAAGGTTCCATGTTTACCTCAGTCTTCAATAATACAGAGTCCATCACCTAATCTCCCCGATAGAGAAGGAAGAAACAATTAATTGCTCAATATAAAAATTCAATTTGCAAGATATGGAAAAATCATCTGAAATCGAAATTCTACCTAAGGTTAGACAATGGAAGATAGCCCTAAGGTTCACATGTTGACATATTCCCAAAAATCCACCGAACAAAACTAAGACTGAGCCCTAAATCAAATATTGTAATCTCAGTTGCATATGATCATGACGTCCATCCAATAATTGTTCTTTGCTTGTGAATTACACAAAGCAGCAAACACATACAAAAATTTTCTTTTGTCAACAAAATGGAAAAAGAAAAAACGAATCCAAAAATGGACCAAATGTTTAATTTCCAACTGTTTTGTCACATGGTCAGTACGTCACAGCCTGTTATAATAATGAAACAGCGAGCGAAGTACTCCTCGCACCAGAAATGTTCCGTTCTATTATAGACTCACCTTGTTGCGGTAGGCGACACAACATTTAATTTAATAAACCCTTTTTTTAATTTAATTATATTTATTTTATTGAAAGTTACACATTTTATACATTTAATAATTAAAAAAAAAAAACACTCGTGACCGGGTACAAGTAATTTGTATTCACAGAAAAACTACGCAACTTTCCAGTTGGCTTTTTGGATCCCGCAAGCCGAGGAGGGGTGCCACTAACGGTCTCAATCCCCTTATCCAGCTGGATTCCAATCATCACATCGCTTGGCGCAGGCTAAAGGTAAACCCCGTCAAAAAAAATACTAGAGTACGCAATGTCGGTGTGCGCAATTTAGCAAAGAAATGCTATTATTTTACTAACGTACGCCTCCACCCCGTCGGAGGCATGCGCTTAATGGCTTATGGATAGATTGTATGCAGAAACAACGCAGCAAGCGAATGCGGATGCAGATGAAATTTTGAATTTGTAAGACATAAGAAAAAAAAAGATATAGAAATAGCACATGCAATCGGAGGCTGCACAGAGAGAATTCCAGGAGTGGAGAGAGAGAGAGAGAGAGAGAGAGAGAGAGAGAGAGAGGAGAACCGGAGAATGCGGCTCAGGAATAAGAGATTTTCCGGTGAGGCCGAGATTTCCGGCTAGCCGGCCTGTCGGAAATTTCTTGCAAGTTCCTGAAGCTTCGAATCGCCAAAACATCGCCTCTCTGGAGCTCAGTCAATGGGTCCACCTCGCTCGCTTCCGTCGAATCTACAAAAAAACCACAAATTCAAAAATCAAACATAAATTTAATATCAGGATAGAGTAATTCGTTTTAATTAACTGCATTACACCTACCTATATGCTTTGACGGTGGCTTGAATCCGTTGAACTGAGCCAAATCTGCAGCAAAAATCCATAGCATTTACGAAGAGAGAGAGAGAGAGATGCGAGTTTATTAAATCTCGGCCGTTGATTTTGAAATCGACTCACCAGATTGAGAGGGAGTGTGGGAGACAAGGTAGAGTACAAGGAAACAGAAGAAAGTGAGAAGCGGAATAAGGTGAACCAGTTTCTCTGGTTTCGGAGGCGACGAATAAGGCGACGGTGATAATGTCTGCGACAGCCGGCGAGGTTTTGCTGCTTTGTCATCTTCCGGCACGGCGGCGTCGTCTTTGTCGCCGCCGACGTGGTTGTGGAGCTTGGAGGCCGGTGAGCCGAGTGACTGTCTTTGCATTGCGGCGAGAGATATTATTTTGCGGTCCCTATCAGCCAAGTCCGGGCCTTAAATAGGAGGGGAGGGGCTCCTTTGCGTTGTATGATTGATTGTGTTCTTTTTGTTTACTTCCCAGCGAAGTCGTTAATCCTCTGCTAATAATTTTCTTTTTTTTTCTCCTTTCTTATAAGGTTGTTTACACGGATTTTACGCGACCGAAAAGGAACTTAGATTGGACTATAATTACTGATGTCTATTTATTATTATTATTTTAATTTTTTATTAGGATTAAAATTAAAAATTTATAATTAACAATAATTAGAGTATTATTTTAAAATTTTAGATTTAATATACTTTATTTTATATTTTATAACAATTCACACTATATATTTTAAAATATAATAAAAAATATATTATATCTATCAATTGTTACTCAAATTTAACCAAAATCATAGAAAGACACGGTCCCTCAGAAAACTTGTCAAGATCTTGAATTCTAATAATAAAACGTGTATATGTATATATAATTTATTCAATTGAAATTTTAAAGAGTAACATTATTCTTAAAAAATTAGTGAAATAAATAATCTAATTTCAAATCTTAATTAAAAAAATGATTTTGTTCTTATCTTAATACAATAAGAAAATTTTAGTCTCTTTAAATTATTTAAAATGATATTTATTTATTTTTATATTTTTAACAGATATTCAATAAAATATATTTATTATTACATAACTTAAATATTAATGTATTTTTAATACATTACGCAGATTATTATTTGACCTAAAATATAACATAATAAATATAAATTTTTTATAATTTACAGACCTACATTAATCTAATTACCGTACGTATAATGTTTCTAAACTTAAAATTAATAAAATATCCTTTTCTTAACTTTAAATATGCCAAGCAAAGATACTTGCGTGTGGAGTGGTGGTCTCGCTTCCCTGTCTGTTTTTTACAGGTTAATTATTAAAAAGTTGTAACGTGGGGTTGCAAGTCAGGAGGTGGTCACAGTAGGCCTTTTTTTTTTTTTTTTTCTTTTCTTTTCTTTTAATATAAAAAATAAATTTACTTTCTATAATTGTGGTCGTAGATTCTGCAGATGATAAAGGTCTTGACAGATGTCACCCCAAACTTGAGTTTGTCTTGAAGTAAAAGACAGTTACTGGGAGATAATAGTTACTGAAGGTAACTCGTAATTTTGTTTACTTTGTGGTTAAAAATTTATCATAAGTTCACTTTACTTGGAGTATGCACAGAAGACAAAGAAATGCACCCAAAAAAAAAAAAAAGAAAGAAAGAAAGAAAAGTTTACTTGAAGTAGTGAAACTGTGGGTTCTTAATTGGGCTTAACTCTCGTATCTTTATCACTTGACAGCCCTTTTCTTAATTAACCTCACTGCATTTTAATGGGCGGAATGATTACAAATTATGTACTTCTCTTTAGCACAACAAATTCAACATGATTATAGAACATACATGATAATGGGTTTGGTGAAAGTTTTAAAAACTTAGGTCAAATTTTAATGTCTTTGAAAAGAATGTAGTTAGAATTCTTAACTCTTTAGTCTAAAACATATCGTCTCAGATTATATTATAATTAATTAAAAAATTTTGATAATATTTGATAAAATTTACATAACTAATTTAATAATTTCATATTATTCAATTGAGAGATTTTGTCATAAAAAATATCATCTATAAAAAAAATAATAAAAGACATAATAAATGTATTTATTATTAGTGAGATAATTTAGTTATAATAATAAAATTTGATAAAAAATATATTTTGTTATTTGAATATATATGTATATAATAAAACATTAAATTTTTCAATTTTTTGTTCACACTGAACGACAGATTTACAAACAAATTAGACTGTAACGCACAGTAGCAAGGGGCCGTGTGTGAATGTGTATTGATATGTGCTTCAATCGAATGAACGACTTGGTCTCCTCCGTTGCTATTGAACTCGCAACAAAGATTTGACATTTGTGTCTAGAAAAGCTAGAGTCAAGAATGGAGTTTTTGGGGAAACAGCAGAGAGCCCAATTCTCGATGAGAATGAGAATGAGAATGAACCATTCACTTGAATAGAACCCGAAAGCCCACATCGCAGCGGAAAGACCACCTTGTCCCCCTCCCGTCGTCGGTGCAGCCCCAAGCATTTGCCTTTTTGAACACAGGATTTATGAAACAACAACATCTCTAGTGACACCAAGTCAAGCCTCCTCCTAATTGAGTTTTGGTGTACTCAGAGAAGAAATCAAGCTGAAAAGTGCAACGAGTCCAATGCAACTGTGTCTCTGGCCCAACTTCGACTCCACCACCGTTGCTCCCATTACCGTCGTTCCAACCGCCGCAGACTCCAACCACAGTGCGGCAAGGTGTTGAAGACGTCCGCGACGCTTTATTATGTATTAATTTGTATGAAAAGTTTTCAAATATATTATATTATATATATATATATATATTTATATTATTTATAACATGTATATATAAATATGTATGTATGTATATATATGTGTGTGTGTGTGTACGTGTGGGAAAGTTTTAAAATACTATAAATGTCAAAAATAAAAATAGATTATTATATAAAATAAATAAGTTAAAATCAAAGTTAAATATTAAATATATGTAATAAATAAAAAAATAGGTAAATTGAATTCAATATACATTTATATAATATATACAAATATTAAAGTGTGCATATGTTATGTGTATATATTTGTATACAATTTTTCCCAATGAGCAGAATTTAGAATAATTAAACTAAGAATTTTAGTTAGCATTGACATAGTTCCCAACTTAGAATGGGCCATATACTTACAACATAATATAAGGTTTGACTAAAATAATATTCAAAAGATTTGAGTGAAGCGAGCCAGCCGGCCCACTGTAATCCAAAACACATCAGGACCCGGCCTCGAAGACTTATTCAACAAACGGCCCAGATATAAAAGGGTCTAAAATTCACGAAACCTACGGCGACGATGGGGTGGGCGCCCACAGATCCGTGACTCGGGGCAACTTATACAGATCCCAAGCCGCCAATAAAAGTAAAAAATGTTTGGGAAAAAAATAAAAAAAAAAACCACAACAGAAAAACATCGCCTCGCTTTCTTGTCCCCAACGAAAGAGGCACAGCCAAGCCACAAGCTCCCCGCACAATAAAAGCGAACATCGAACGGAGAATTACAGGAGCAAAGAAAGAAAAAGAGAAACGCATGCGCCGGCCTGACAATAAGTCGAACATCTGGTAGGCACGCTGTGAGAAAGAGGGAGGGAGGGAGGGAGGGAGGGATGGTGCTGTGGGAGATCACGGTGGCAACGGCGTATTTCTTGGGTCTGAAGAGGACTTACAGGATCGCTTCAAAGCTACAACGTCAGATTGTTGGCCCCAACCACCCCAAGATTCGCCAGTTTCTTCACAGGTATTTTTGCCCTCCTGATTTGCTCTTCTTTTTATCCGATAGTTTCACGCAATGAATTTTCAATAGGCACTAGAACTCGGTCAGCCAGTGGCGCTTGTGGTACTCTTTACTCATGATTTAATATTCATATGCACTTGTAATGTGATAAGGAGGTCGTTCGTTCCAGATGAGGTCCTGGGTTCCTCTCTTCGTCAAAGAGTTTGGTGGAGTTAAAAATATGCCCTAGGTTTGCAAAATTTGGGAATGTTTGGTTTCTTGCTAGGCCTGTGAAGTCTGCCCCTTCAGTGGACTTAGCGTTCAGGGGGTCAGCCGAACTTAGATTTCTATCCTTAATGTTTCTGGTTCTAATCTTGGAAAGGGACGTGAGGCTTATGGGAGTGGGGAGAACTACCCATTGTGTAGTTTATGCCCCAGTGGGACAAGAAAAACAAAAAAAAAAAAAAAAAAAAAAGAGTTGGAAACGTGTGTCACTTGTGGATATTGTTTGGACTTTCTTTCATTTTTAAATTGCTTTGATTGTGCCATTTGCCTATCATTCCATATACAAATACAATAGGCATATTACTTTTGTAATTTCCATTGATGCTTATGCAAAAGATGTTATTAACCTACAAACAGAGGACAATAATGTACATGTCTGTAGAACCATTTGCATACGGGCGCCATTAAGTTGTTGGAATAGGCAAGGACCAAAAAAAGCTTCTTAAAGTGAACTGAGATGCTAGTTACTAAAATGCCAATGAACAAAATAGATTTAGCTTTGACATTATTACATAATGGCCTTGTATTTCCAGAACTTTTGGCCACCAAGAAGTGACTCTACGTAAGGGGATTTGGAAAATGTCTCTCTGTTTTACAATTTTGAGCTTGCAAACCCTCTTTCTATAATGCTACTGCGTCTTTAACACAGTTTTATATTGCATTTGATAGTTTTTGAATCATTAGCAAGATTTAAGGCCCAGATAAAATCTTAACTACATGTGGTGGTACTGTCCCAAAACTCACCATTGCATTTGATGGTCTATGAACCATTGGCTAGATTTAACAGCTATACTAGATTTTAATTACTTTTATAGGTCCCTTCATAAAACTATTAAGACAGAAAAATTCTATCTCTGCAGTGGTCTGCCCACCTGTACACCGCTCAAAGTCCTTCTAACTTGTTAGGAGTCTAACTTTTACATCGGTGGTCCAGCTCTGCAATTTAGTTGCTCTTCTGACCTTATTTTGATAATGGTTTTCCCCCTGAGGCTGGGATTACAGGTGACTCTATTTTTATCTTTGCCTTGTTAGCATAAGGGAAAATTTTGCAGCCAAAGAGGCAATGGCATGCTCAATTCCCCACTATTTCCTTCCGTCTCTGCTTCCTCCCTCCCTTGCCTCTGTCTGATGGCATTTCAACATTTGTTTAATTTTTCAGTGGAGTTATCAGTTCATGGGAGTATACAAAAGGATTTCGTTTGTTTTGGTTGTTATGGAGTCACTTTGTATAGACCTTAGACTGGTGGCACTCGTCGCACTGTCTTTGACTGTCATTAGCACTCATTACTTTCTGTTTCAAAGGACGTCAAAAATGATAATGGAGTTCCTATTGGAAGTGGACCCTTTTTCTTGATCTAAACATACATCTTAAGGACTAAGTGCCTTGATTTAACAAAAGGGTGTTCTAATGCATTGAGGCTTCAACATTCTGGGGACTTGGGAAGGGCCAAATATATACAAATTATCGTTATTTTCACAAGAAACTATCTCTGCAATTTAAATCCGTGACATCTAGTTCCCAATAAAATAACTTTACTGTTATAGTGAGACTCACCCATCACTAATTTCCATGATCATAAAATCGCTATTGTGATGGTGTTTCAGAAGTCTTTCGTATATATTACTTGTAAGATCCCGATAGGCATCTAATATTATGGCAGACAATTACTTGGGTCTTCTGGCTGTCTCAGGAAAATATGATTTGCATTAACTTACTTCCTTCTGCTTGTCCAAAGCTGTGGGGGATTTCATCCATTGTGATTCACGGATCATGATGGTATTGAATATTCTGTCGTTCTTGCTTGTTGGTGTTTCATGGTATATTGTCTGCCACAGTTGTGTGCAGTTAGTACTGTTGCTTGCGTAAGGTATTTGTTACATTCCATTGTGCAGCAGATTCGAACAGTTATCATTAGTATAATCATGCTTAATTGTTGTTCTTCTTTGTAGACGAACTCGGGCTGCCTTTAACATTGCGTTCCAGGTTCACCAGAATATACAACAGAGAGACATAGAAGTTGGCCGAAACCTTGGTAACTGGATCCTTCGATGGCTGGACCGCATGAAAGCCTCTGCTCAGATCCACAGTTCACCCATAAATGATGTGAGCTCCAAGATAAACCTGACAAAGCATGTAAGCAACTTCTACTGGAAAAATCCTAGGACCATACAGATGCCCAGAAACGGGGAATCTGACAGGCGCCTGTTTACCTCAATGAGAAGTATATGGCCTAAGTCCTTTCCTGCCATCGCAGTGATGCGACCGCCAAGACCTGCTGGGTCTATTACCCAGTACAGGCACTTGAGCAAATGGGGCCGTGGAATGTTGAGACCTGAATACAGAAGTGGGAGTGCAAGCAGATTTGAGGGAGTTATTCGGAAGGACATAATGCAGTATCTGCTGCATAACTGATTGTGGCAGACGGCTTTTACTATGTCGTTCATGTTGTAACTGTTTGATCCTGAGACAAACTTGGTCAAGGTGTGACTAGGTAACCAGGCTCTGTTAATAAAATAAAGCTGAGACTTTTTGTTCAATCTCATGATCTGGATAGGGGTTTTTTTTTTTTTTTTTGAGTAATAAAGAATTTCATTCCAGAACTTAAAAGATGGAAATCACGGTTAATGAGAGAAGCAACCTGTGGAATCTCGTTCCATTGCCATGAATTTTCCAAGATAAAGCAAAATGAGCAATAGTATGAGCAATCTCATTAAATTTTCTGCTAACATGCTTAATAAGAAAAGATGTAAAATTAACGGCCACGCCTTTGATGTCTTCTGCAATCCGACCCACTAAGGCGAACTCTGTAGCAGCAGTTTCAATGGCTTCTACAGCAATCATACAATCGGTCTTCACAATGATGCTGGCCAGGGACATTTCTTGGGCTCTTTGGACTGCCATGGGGATAGCCAAAAGTTCTAAAACCTCCAGTGGCGGGCAGCCAGGTTTTTGGTATATATGCCGACGGAATTTCTTCTATTGTCACGAGAAATCATCCCAAGACCACTCCTATCAGCACCCCACGAAGCATCGGTATTTATCTTGACTTGGTTCTCAGGCGGAGGCTCCCAAATTACCTGTGAAATTTCTGAACGAGGGGTGGATAGCCGGGAGTTTTTATTTCGGAATTTTGTGTACGATTTCAGTTGCGATCTATTTGCAATTGCCTTTGTAACGAGTTTGAAGATCATGTTACAAAGACTTATCGATCGATAATCTTTGAATTGGGTAAGGGCAGTAACTTTTGGAATGAGAATAACATGCGTATGGTTCAAAGAACTAGGATCCCTTGTGGTTCAGAATATCCAACACTTTCAACAACATATCCTTTGTGAAACTCTTATAGTAGGGATAGAAACCAGTCAAGTGTGTTTTTTTTTTTTTAATAATTTTTTAGCTATAAAGATATTAGTTTGTATTGTATTTTATTGTTGGGATTTATGAAATGTTGAACTTACAAGTAAAGCTGGAAACGAACCAATATCTTCATTGAAAGTTCAATAGCTTGATACAATAAGAACTCATTCAAAACCTAACATCAAAGCTTGTTTAATAAATGAGCCAAGTTTAAGTAATGACAAGTTCGACCCATTTAAAACTCGTTTTATATAGTCATTAAAACACTTGTTTAATATGTTATTACTATATGTTGGTAAGTATGTTGGACTTATGAAAACAATCCTTTTGTGAAAAGAAGGGTAAGAATACATATAGTTGACCATTATTCAAACCTTCCAATGTAGAAGACTTGTGGATTGAGATGTCCTTTTATATGACAATTATATACTAAAACTAAATACTTCTTTTAATAAATTAGTTTTATTAAATAATTTTTTTATCAATTTAATTTTTTATAACAATAATTTTTGTAATTTCAATTATATAGATTAATACAAGGATGTTAAACAAGCTGTTCATAAAAGGGTGATGATCAACTCGATAAAAAATCAGCTCAAGTCAGTTTAACTTGGCATGATCTATTCATGAAAAGGTCGACGGTCGACTCGATAAAAAATAGATTCGGCTCGGCTTTACTTGGCTCTGTAGCTAAGCGGACTAAGCTTAAGCATGCTAAAGCTCAACTCGGATCAGCTTGTTTGTAACCTTACTTACAAGGCATTTACAGACCCTAGCAAATAATTCCCCTTAGGTTTGTTAAGCCGAGGAAGATTCGACAGGTTATACTTGCGGTAGGGTAAACTTGTGATTATTGAATTTTACAGAATTTTGAGGTGCATATTGGGTTAATGGATTTTGCCACTGGCGTACAAACTGTGACAATGGGCTTGGATTTAGAGAGATGCTTTACGACGACGAGCATCGATCAAAGATTTCTCTTGGTCCTTATGTTTTAGTGTAATCGAAAGAATATCTGTATTGGAATAAAAAGTTAATGCGTTACGAGCCAGTATTAAGGAAATCTTCATATTCTGCAATTTCAATGTAAATAGTAAGTGATAACATGTCGAGCTTAGACTTATATAAGTTATGATTGTTTGTATGGTGGTTTTATATTTATGTATTCTTTATGTAACCTATGTGGATGTGATGGGGAACGCTTAGGATTGATGCCTTTGCTGCTCTAAATGATGGCCACTCGGCAATAAGTACCTCCAATTGGCTATGCTTTATCAACCCCTCCTGGTAGAAATAGAAACCAATCAAGTTGTTTTTAACTTCAAAAAGCTTAGCTCGTATTGTATTTTGTTGTTTCAGAATAGGAAAAAGGTTTAAGATGTGACTTATAAAATGTTGAACTTAAGGAGCATTTATGGACCCATCAAGTAATTCTCCCTAAATTTGTTAAGCCAAGGAAGATTCAACATGCTATTCTCACAGATTGCAATTGCTGAATTTTACAGAATTTTGGGGGTGCATGTCGAGATATAGGAGAATTCCATAATTGTCACATAGATTATAATGATGGCCTTGTATTTGGAGAGATGCTTTATTACGATGTACATGGATTAAGGACTTCTCTTGATTCTCATGTTTTAGTGTAGCCAAAAGAATCTCTTTATTGAAATAAAAGTTGATGTCTTATGAGTCAGAATTGAAGAAATCTTCATACCCCACAGTTTTGATAAAAGTGTTATGTGGTGGCATGTCAGGTTCAGACCTATACGAGGTATGACTGTATATATAGTGGTTTTATATTTATATGTTCTTTATCTAACCTATGTGAATGTCATAGGAAAAGGATAGGATTGGTGTTTTTGCTGGTCTTGACGATAGTTGCTTAGCAATGAGTACCTTCATTTAGCTATCCTTTGTTAACCCTTTATAATAGAGATAGAAACCGATCAAATAATTTTTAATTACAATAATGTTAGTTTGTATTATATTTTGTTATTATAGAATAGGAAAAAAGGTCATATTATGACTTATGAAATGTGGAACTTACAAGGCATTTAGATTTCTTTACGTTTGTTAAGCCGAGGAGAATTCAACATGTTATGCTTATTGTAAGGAACACCTGCGATTATTGAATTTTACAAAATTTTAGGGTGTATATTTGAAGTATAGGAGGATTCTACCATTGACACATTGATTATGATGATGGGCACAAATTTTAAGAAATGATTTATGATGATGAGTATGATTTTGGAAATATTTATGCCAACCGCATTTTCGTATATTGAATTGCTACTATACTCCTTTTATTGAACATTTGGAATCAATTCAATTTATAAATAATGGTGTACATTACTTATGATATTACTTCTCGATAAAACCTTTAACCTCGGTTATTAATTTACTTCTTATGTTTCTAGTTATTCCTCCTTTTCTAGATTTATTTATTTCTTCATTTTATTGTTTCAAACATAGTTTTGTTGTTCTCACAATTTAAACAAAGTTTTGTAAACAAAATAACATGATGTTATTAATCTTATTTTAGTGAGAGCCAAGGAAAAATTGTTGTGTGTGGGAGCCCCCTTTCTTAGTTTCAATATAAGTTTACTATTGATGGTGTCGTGTTGAGAAGGCTAGGTTTGTCAGTATAGGAGACTGCTAAGGGGGTCATGATTGGCGGGTTTGTTACTTGTTCTACAAGATGGCTAAAGTGGTAGAATTACTTATGATCCACAGAGCAATTGGTATGTGGAATAAATGAGTCAAGCTAGGTGCTCAAAGCTAATCATTAAAAGTGACTTCAAGATGATAATAGAATGGTTAAACTAACCTTTAAAGAGACCATGGGAGCATGCCTTTTTACTCAAGGAAATAAATAAGAAGTTGTGTGGAGTGGTTACGTTTGTATTTAAACCACAAGAATTCAATGACTTTGTAGATGCCTTAGCAAAATAGGCATTGGCAGAAGGGAGACTTGATTAGTTTGGTTATGAGTATTGTACTTTATGATGTTCCTATGGGAAACAAGTATTTCAAATGCTAAATAGGGATATTCGAGAAATAGGGTTTGAGGCCTTCGTCTGCTAGTTGATTGTTGTATGAGGAATAGCAAAATTACTTTTTGGTTCTACTATCTTGCTTAAAGTACATGATCTAACAATTTTAATTATTGTATACGGGGGTTTTAGAAAATATATAGAGCAAGACTAAAAGTTGACATGCCATTATTTTGGATAGAGTTATTTCGGGCGTTTTACTAATATTACTTTTTATATAGACGTCGGTTTTTTGGGGCACTTTGATTTTTGACCAGATTGTTTATTGATAAAATGCTTTACTGTTCAAAAAAAAAAACTCTTCTAAAAGAGATAAAAATCACAACTTAAAGAGATTGATGTATTTTTGGTGAAACCAAAGAGTATATTAGATGTATGTGTATGTTATGCAACAAAGCTACCACATAGAAGTGTACATGTTGCATAGTTTTCATGCCATGAACTTTATATGTCCTTTATGATTCAAATTAAGTAGTTCAAGTATGTTATGCTGCTTTTTAATTGACAAACTTTCTCTTAATTAGTTTTTTTGCTTTTGAATTTGTATTAGTTGTTGGTAGATAGGGTTTGATTTTGTTCTTTTTTAGTTAATTATTTGCTTTAATTGGTGGTATTTTGTTTAGTATTTATCTCTTTTTTTTTTTATATAGAAAAAGCATGCTTTTAAATCCTTTTGCCTTAATAATAAATAATTATTTTTAAATCATATTTTGCTATAGAAATCATTCTCAATGTTTTTTTATTTCAATTGATATGTAATGCTTATGTATTTCTAACTTTTAGGTCTTAAGTAATCATTACTTTCCATTAATTATATATGGAGATGCCTTAATTTCATTTGACATTTAATAAATTCTACTAGATTAATTGACATGTGTTGGGTTTTGGGTCCTTCTTATATAGAGTAGTCCAAATTTGGTTGTGTTTAGGATAGACCATTGAGTGTTTGTTTTGACCTAAAGTACAAATAATTTAGTAAGGTTTAATAACTTATTTGGTTGGAAAATCTAATTAGAGAGGTGAGAGGTGGTAAATAAAGAGAGAGAGAGAGAGAGGGGAAGAGAAATAAAGAAAGGTGAAAAGCAAAAAATTTCATATTGAGGCAGTGACTTTTAAGCTCACCATGGAAGCAAAATGTGGTATGATCAAACTAAAGTTTTGGTGGTTAATAGAGAAAATGTTTTTCTTTATTCTAAATGGTGGAAATTAGGTT
Source organism: Bruguiera gymnorhiza (assembly GCA_020883675.1). Taxonomy (NCBI): domain Eukaryota; kingdom Viridiplantae; phylum Streptophyta; class Magnoliopsida; order Malpighiales; family Rhizophoraceae; genus Bruguiera; species Bruguiera gymnorhiza. Next base: position 2,414,382 of record JAIRCJ010000087.1, read on the forward strand.
TAATTTACTATAAATCTAGGTTTTTCCTTCTCGCTTTCAATCTATATTCTAAGAAAAGTTCTCTATATAGTTTTGATCAAACTTCCAATCAGAAGGTGATTTATGGTCTAATCAAACTTATATTTAGTTAGTTGATAAGGAACACTTATATTTTCATTGTGGACAATTAGATCATTGTTTTGATTTATATCAATGCAAGTTACACTTATATTTTTATTGTGGACAATTAGATGATTATTTTGATTTATATCAATGCAAGTTATAACTTTTGAATTGAGAAATTAGTTTTTAGTAACTCTTTGTTTTTTCTTTATGGCAATTTTAATCAATTGTGTTGTTAAACATTCTTATGCAATTTGGATGAGTTGAAAATTGGTAAGTTAAAGGAGACATATTCAGGTTAATTTTGAACATTTGGATCGTTATTTTTATATTTCATATTTTCATATTTTGTTGTTAGTTAGAAACTATATGATTTATTAAGGTTAACTCATTATTTTCTCATTTAATGCAAATTAGAGGTTTGACTTGCTTAATATAATTAAAATTATATATCTCTTTTACACTCACTTGTTGATTATAATGAAGTTAATTTGACGTAGAGTATATCTTAAAGATTTTTTTTTTTTATATTCTATAGTTTATATTGTAATTTTAATTATTATAATATTATAGTTTATTTACTTAATTTAAAGTATTTTAATCTAATTAGAAGTTTTAGTTAAAAGAATTCCATAATTCTTAGTCTCTAAGTTTTCTCTATTAGGCAAATTGTAATAGATTAATTTAGTTTTTTAGTATTTTCTTAATCCCTAAGTTTACTTGACAATTAAGTTTAAAAATTCTCATAATAAAACTTTAAATTTACTTTTGTAGTCAAGTTAAGTCAAGTCTATCTAAATAAATTATCAATAAATTTTTTTTTTGTGGGAATTGTTTATCTTCTTATTATCAAAGAAGCTAAATGATTGATCAAGAGGAGATAAATCAAAAAGATTAGTAAGCATAAATTTTTTATAAATTCTAGTTGAAAAAGTAACTTTTTAAGTGCTAATAAGAATATTCATAAAGAGATATTGTCATTGCATAAACTTTTAATTGTTAAAATTGTGACAATAATAATATTAACCTATCAATAGATTTTACTCAAAGATTGAACCTATAACTTATAAGTCTTAAGATTTTATTAATTCTCTACCTATTGATTTTGTTGGAGTTAAGAATCAACTTGATTAATTTTATTTTAATTTGACATACTTCTTGCAATTTGTCATCAATCCAATACAAATTCTCTTAAAAAGAAAAGAATACCATCCTAAGAAATTAAAGTAATCGATATATTTGTACTATTTATTCTTTTAGCATAGAAAATGTTAGTTCTTTATTGTCAATTAAATAATGAGTTTCTTTTAAGTGAAAGGGACTAACGATGGACATATATTAGAGATTATTTTTCATTATTTTACGATATATATATTGTAATGTTAGTTATTATAATTTTATAAGTTATTTAGTTACTTTAGAACATTATAGTTTAATTAAGAATTTTAGTAAAGTGAATTTTACAATACTTAGTCTCTAAGTTTTCTCTAGTAGGCAAATATGTAATAGGTTAATTTAATTGCCTTTTTAACATTTTCTTGATTCCTAAGTTTACTTGGTAGTTAAGTTTAAAAATTATTACAAATAAACTTTAGGTTTTCTTTTGTAGTCAAGTCTATTTAAATAAATTATCAATAAAAATTTTCTTTTACGAATTATTTATTTTCTTTAGTGGATTCCAAATATTTTTTTTGGAAGTTGAATTAAGTATTGACATTGAGTTATCTTTTTTTTAGACATTTGTTTGTATCATGATTGATGGAACATTATGTCTTATGGTTTTTTCCTTTTAATTTAGAGGAATTTTTTTGTGAAAAAATTCTTATACTCTTGTGTGTGATTGGTTTATTGTCCTATTAAGCATTTAGTCATCTTCTTATAAATTCAAAAGAGTAAGGGGTTTTTTTCCAATAATGTTGGCTAAAGGAAAAGAACTTAATGTTACAAATAAGTTGTTGAAATTAAGTACAAGTAGCATTGGATTGATGTTATGAATGATGAAATGAAATCTTTACATGACAACTATACTTATGAATTAATGAAATTATTTAAGGGAAAAAAGAATTTGAAAAGTGAATGGGTTTATAGTTTTAAGCAAAAAGAGAATTATTTATGTCTACAAAATAAAGTCAAATTGGTTGCTAAGGAATTTAGTAAGAACGAGAACATTGATTTTGAAGAAATCATTTTACTAATGACAAAAATGTCTTTTATCCGAGTTGTGTTAAACTTAATTGCAAACTAAGACTTAGAGATTGAGTATATAAATGTGAAACAAAAATTTTTTTCTTCAGGGTGACTTAGATAAAGAAATCTATATAGAGCAACCATAAAACTTTAAGGTAAAAGGAAAAGAAGATCATTTGTGAATTTTGAATAAAAGCTTATATGATGTGATAATATCTTTATGGTGAAAAGGTCTTTCATCCAAGTTATGTTAAGTTTAGTTGCAAATTAGGACTTAGAGGTTAAGTAGATAAATGTGAAAACATTTTTTCCTTTATAGTAAATTGGATAAAGAAATTTATTTAGATCAACCATAAGGTTTTAAAGTAAAAGGAAAAAAGGTATGTGAAGTTTGAAGAAGAGCTTATATGATGTGAAACAAATTCTGACAAAATAATATAAGAAGTTTGAATTTGTTATGAGAGAGTAAAGTTATAAAAAGACAACTTATAATCATTGTACTTTTGTATATATATTTGTTGATAATTTCATTATCTTACTTTTTTTTTATGTCAATGATTTACTAATTGTGTTATAAGTAACCATAATATTTTCTTAAGAATAATTAATTTTTTGTGGTTCATTAGAAAGTCCGTTGAGTTAAGAGTTATACTATAAAGGTAGTTTTTTCAATTCTTATAAAACTTATATCCTTTTCTAAGATTAGTTATTGAAACCTCAAAAATAAAAATTTAAGTTTTTAACCACTAAAGTGTCCCCTTAAATACAAATCTTAACTAATAAAATTCTCACCCATAAATAAAACTAACAAAAGGAAATATCTCACAAAAGTTAATTGTATTAGAAAGAAATAAGTATATCAATATACTAGTTAAACTAAAGTTTGGTAATTTCATTATGCTTACGATTATTGTGCTTTTATGTAGATATTTATTGATAATTTTGTTATCTTACTTGTTTATGTTGATAATATGCTTATTATTAGTTATAATCCCTTTAGGATTGAAAAGTTGAAGTAAGTATTAAGTAAATTTTTTGTAGTGAAAGACTTAGGACTAGTAAATAAGACCTTTGATATGTTAACCATTTGAGATTAAAAAGAAAAAAAAAAACAAGAAGCTATATTTGTCCCAAAAATAATACATTGAAAAGGTGTTTCATATATTTAACATGGATAAATCTAATGTCATAAATACTCTTTTGTTATCCACTTTAGATTATCTATAGAATTTATAAAAAATTAGTCCTAAACTCTTATGAATTTTTACAATTAGATTCTAAAACATTTTTATCTAAGCTATACCTTTTAAATTTCTTTTAAATAAGTACTTTTTAAACAAAAAATAGTCAAAATTATTAGAAATTGTATATTGATCAAATAGAAATGATTAATAGATTAACCACTTTTTATCCAAAAAATGATCGATTTAAAATAAATTTAAAAAATATATAACTTAAATGAAAATACAAAAAGATTGATAACTCAATTGTAAAAATCTATGAAAATTTAGGACCAATTTTTTTTGGATATTTTGATTATCTATTAACTAATATCCTTTGTCAAAAAAAGAAAAGGAAGAGATGTAGAGAGTTTGATATTTATTAGCTATTGATAGTTTAATGTATGCAAGGATGTGCATAAGAATTGATATTGTTTATATTATTGGCATAATTAATCAAATCCTTTCAAATTCTAAGAAAAAAAGTACTAAAATGCAGTGAAAAATGCAGTGAAGTAAATCTTGAAATATATGTAAAACTCAACTATTTACTTTGGGAAGGATTAGCCTACTATTGTTGGATATATAAAATTAAAATAATATATAACATTGACTCTAAAAAATCTATTTTGATTTATGAAGTAAAGTTAATTACTATAATTAAAATGTCCAAGGAAGGAATTGCTTTGGATGAGAAGATTCTTAGGCTAACTTAGTTTTTAACAACAAGAATTTGTATTGTTTGAAGATAGGTAAAATGCAATCCATTTGGGTAAGAGTCCAATATTTTATATTAAATCAAAATACATTGACGTGCACTATCATTGAATATTCAACAACATTGATTATAAATAGTTAGTACTTAGAAAAATATATACAAATGATAATGTTATTAATATTTTTACAAAAGATTTTCCAAAAGAAAGTTTAAGTTATGATGTTTGATTGTTAAAATAGTCAATAACTCTATATAATTGGGACAAAAAGATTTGTTAGGTCTTGAGTCCTTTTTTATATTGAGAAGCCCAAGTTTGATTATGTTTAAGATAGACTATTAAGTATTTTGCTTTGGCCCAAAAACAAAATTGTTTTAGTTAAGATTTAATGGCTTATTTTGGATGTTAGGAAACCTAATTAGAGATGTGAAAATAACAGATAGCAAGAAAGGAAGAGAAAGAGAGAAGTTAGAGAACAAAAAATTTTAGATTAAGGTAGTGACCTTTGACCTCATTATTGAAAAAGAAAATATGGTTAGATTAAGTTGAAATTTTGACCATTAATAAAGAACATATTGTTCTTGATTCTTGGGTGTAGTTTCCTATAGGTTCGGGTTTTAACTTCTCATTTGTAGCCTACATTTTGGGAAGAGTTTTACATGCCTTTCTGATCAACTTTGCAATTGGAAGGTGATTTATAGTCTGATTGGACTAATTTTTGGTTAAATGGTATATGACACATATATATTTATTGTGGATAATTGGAATATGATTTTGGGTTTCTATAAGTATAGGTTATAGCTTGTGAATTGAGACATTAGTTTCTAGAAATTTTTTGTTTTCTTCTCTTTTTAACAATTTTGATAAATCATATTGTTAAACATTTATTTGTAGTCTAATTTAGTTGAAATTTGGTAGGTTGATAAAGAACATGACATATTGAGTTGCTAACTATAAAGTCAGGTGGTTTGTTTAGAATTAATTTATTTTCTTCTCATTTGATACAAATTAGAGGTGTGATATATTTTTAATGTAATTAAACTTATATCTCTTTTTTGTACTCACTTCTTAATTATAATAAAATTAATTGATAGATTATAATGTCTCATTGTTATTCCCATATGTTTCTATAAGGTTTTTTACATAAAAATTTTTGTGTTCTTGCATGTGATTAGTTTATTAATATATTTATTATTCAGTTATCTCCTTATATACTCAAATAAGGTTCATTTGATTCCACCGCCCCTCTCCCAATAACTTAGTCGGTTTAATTGAACATTTTGTTTTGAATTTACCTACCCATTTTCTGTTTTTCCATAACTTGGACTCTAGAAAAAGCCATGACTAGGTATTACATTTTGAACATAAGGCTATATGTTGTCTACCCATATTTTCCCCTAAAGCCATAACAACGTAAGATATATACTAAAACTAAAAACTTAATATTTATTATCTATGGTTGTGGTTTATGAAGCACAGATACAGATATGTCGATACACACATCACAACACACTTTGAAAAAATAAGAACACGGGCATGACTACAACTTGGTTATATATATATAGATTTATACATATTGTAAAAAAGAGAATTTTATTCTTTTTAACAAATCTAACTTCACTTTTCAAAAATAATAATTTACTAATTATAATTTTTATAATAAATCTAACTTATTATTAATAAATACTAACAAATTCTATTAGTTTATACACTTAACATACAAATATATAAAAAAATGATTATATAACATCTCACATAGTATTTAATTTAAAATTTAAAAAATAAAAAAAAATTATTAAATAAAAATACAAAAAATCATTTAAAAAAATCTCTCCTCTTTCCTCCTCAAAATCGTTTTCCTTTGATTGTTGTTTCCTAAAAAGTGTCTTTCATCTTATCTCCTTCTGTTCTTAGATCAAACATGATCTTCTCACCAACCGTCCCAATCCCTTGCTCCTCCTCACTGCCTCTGCCGCTGCCACCAATTCTCTCATTCAGACACTTAAATCTCCAAACATTATAATTTCTCGCCCCTAAATTGTTCGGTGTGATCGGTTACTAAATTCTTGAGTCCGGTCAATTCGTCATCGGGGACTTTGACACATTGGAGGAGCCTCTGAGTCCCCAACTTCAGTAAGGCAGACTGAAATTGTGAAGCGGAGGTTTTGATCTTTTCGATTTGACCATCGCCATCTTGCCATCTCTCACTCTCACTGTCGTCTCTCCTTCAGAATACACCATTTGCACAGGACAAGCGACCACTTGTGGGAAGATTCTACAAAGCCGAGAGCAGTTGAATGAAAAGATTAAAAGTCAAATGGGTTCTCCAAAGAACCTGATCCATGGGTGACATGGTAGTAGCAATAGTTTTTACAGTAGCTAGACCCCTCCCTTTCTTCATGTTATCCAAGTCCCTCATCACCAGCTCTTTCAATGGCTCAATCTTCACTTGCAGTAGAAGTGCAACAGCCCCTTCAACAAAGAGAACCAGGAATAACAATTGAATCATCTTTCCTTCTACCAATAACTCCTACCATTTTTTCAATGGCGTAGGGGGTTTGAGGAGCCAATTTCAAAAGGAAATCAAAAGGAAGTTCTTTAGCTAAAACCCATTTACCCTTTAGAATAAAACAAGAATTATTGAGTCATTTAAAAAAAAAAAAGGACTAATAAGATGAAATAGGGTGACAATTGTCAATAAAAAAATTATATTTTATTGATAAAATTTTATACATATTTTTAATTATATGTCAGTTATACAGTATAATATTTTTTTATAGTGTAAATTAAAATTATATTATTAATATAATATACAATTATAATCTCTTTTTTTTGAAAAAAAAAATTAATTTTTATTGGTGAATAATTAGTAGAGAAATTATAACTGATAAAAATTAAATAATTAGTAGAGAAACTGTAACTAATGAAGGTTTAACGATTGGTGGAAAAAATCTTAGGGACAAAAATTAAACAATTGGTGAAGAAATTGTAATTAAATTAGAACATGTAATCATTTTCTTTGACACCTCCGCAAGCTAATGTGGTAGAATGCATAGTAAGTTTGGATTGTATAAGTCAAAAGTAAGTTGCAGAGAGTCCTTTGATGAAGATATCGGTAGATTGGTCAGTAGTGGAGATGTACTGAATATGTAATTGATTTTTGACAATTCGTTCTCGTACAAAGTGGTAATCAATTTTCACGTCTTGTATTTTATTCGAGTATAAAAAATGAGATTCCCTATTAAATAGATGACAAAGATATTGTCATACCAAGTAACTGGATGACCTTGTTAATAAGCAAAATTATATTTTACTGATAGAATTTTATACGTAATTTTAGTCATACTTCAATTGTGCAGCGTAATATATTTTTATAATGTAAATTAAAATTATATCATTAATATGGGATACAATTATAATCTCTTCTCCTTATAAAGAATTAACCTTGATTAGTGAGTGATTAGTAGAGAAATTGTAATTTATGAAAATTAAGCAATTGGTAAAAAAACTGTAATTGATGGAAATTAAAAAATTAGTAGAGAAATTGTAATTAACGAAAATTGAGTAATTGGTGGATATATTATAACTAAATCAAGATACATGATTGTTTCCTTTGACAATCTTTACTTCTTTGCACCTAAAAAAACTATAAAAAATGAATGAAATCTAATCTTGTTGTTAGAGTTCTTTACCAAAGATGTATTGGCTATCGAGTTTCGAGTTTCCGTTGCTGTAGCATAGATTTGGTCGCAAGCAGGGACGCGGTGCCAGTGTGAGGAAGAAGACAAGGCGGTGGCAGCAACGGAAGTAGCGGTGGTAGAGCTGGACTTGAGGTCGGAGAAGATGGGGACAGAGAGAGGTGCTGGATGTGATCTAATGAAATTAAATCTTTTATTTGTATTTAAATAAAAATACTTTTGTATTTACATTTAATAATATTTTTTATTTTAAAATTTTAAATTAAATTTCACATGTTATATCACATAATTACTTTTTTATACGTTAGTTTACCGAGTGTATAAACTAATAAAATTTGTTAATATTTCTTAACGGTAAGTTAAATTTGTTAAAAAAATATTCAAAAATTACTAAATTGTTAATTTTTAAAAATAAAATTATATTTGTTAAAAGATATAAAGTTATGAATAAATGTATATATTAGACCTATTTCTTTTCACTGGTGTTCTACTTACTCTCTATATTTATTATATAATTTATCATATGATTCTTATATATATTATAATATTGTATAATAATTTTAATCACAATTATCAATACAGGTCTAAATAAATAGATTATTATTTCATTTTACAAATATAAAATGCATGCTTATAAACATAATAAGAATTCTTATTTAAATTTTAATTTTTATTGTTAAAATTACAAAAACATTTCGACCGTGTTCTGGACGTGTCCTGAACATGTGTTAGAGGTGTCTAATTTCTTTTTTTTTTTTTTCTTTTTGAACTTTTTTTTATAGATACTTTTTTGTGTATCTGACACGTGTAACACGGCATACCTGTATATTATGTCCGTGTACGTGCTTTCATGGTTGGGATGTTTTAAACGTCTTTTATGAACAACCACTGCTGACCTCTCTATTTGGCGCGTGTTTATTATTTCACTTGAGACTGCAATCTGCTGAAGGATTATGACTATACTTTCCAACAGATATCTTAAGCGAACTATCTGATCTCAGAAAGTACCATTAGTACGACAAGTCTGCGGAGAAAATTCATCAGAATGTTCCCACTGGATAGCACTAAGACCCCATGACCAGATGGCCTCCAAAAATGGATCAATTTTAATGCTATGACTTTAGAGCTAAATACTCGAGAACTCAAAACAGAAAGTGATTTCAGGCCAATTCTTCCTTAAGGTCAAGGTGGGATTTCAATCTTTGAACTTAATGACCTCTTAAGTCAGAGTTTTAGTTTTAGTTTTAGTCACTAGAATAAAGCTCAAACAGATTTACTTCAATATTTGCTGCAACCTAATTTACAAATGCAATTCAATGCTCGCAGCCAGCAGCCAACATGATAGGGATATGCCTTCGACCTCTTCGTCCTATCCCACATCACAGCAATCTAACATCATTAAAAAAGCTGAAGGATTATGAACAATGGTCTCCCCGCTCATGAATCCCTAAGAATCTACCTTACAAATGACTCTGATAAAATGGGACAAAAATAAGTTGGGAGTCCATTGATACGTGTTTATCTATTCTGATTAGCTTGAATCTTTTCATTTTTTGTTTTTTTCATACTTGTATTATCCTAGACTTAGGTAAACTCTTTCTGTACATGTATACATGCATGACACCTTCAATATCAGTACCAATGTGGCCCTCCTTTCATCTGAGAACTTCTGATCTTTTTAACTCCATCATCCATTAATTAACAAATTGATGCTAAATGCACCAAGAAAAGAAACATAAGGAAATTAATTCAGGAGAGATACAGCCAAAACTGAATTCTAGACTTATTAATACATCTAATAATGGAAGTACTTTTTTCATTCTTTTATTATTATTATTATTATTTTCAAGTTATGTTATCTTAGACCTGTCAAAACAATAGTTTTGACACTTTGTTATGTCTTCATGGATCGTACCAAAATTCCTAAAATGTCTAGGTGCCCGCCAAGCAATTACAACCATTGAATGTGACAGAGAGTTCTAGAATGTGGATGGCAAAAAGCATCTTCTATTTATTATTATTATTATTTTTCCTTTTTTTTTAAGAGTCTTAGAGAGAGTTCAAATACACTTGGTGTCACCGACCAATTGGACTCCAATATTAGATAAAAAAGAAAATTTTAAATTATATAAATATAAATGAGTATTTAAAAAAAAAAATAATGATTATGTAATAAGTATTATCAGAATCAGCTCGACCTTAATTTTAATATCTCTTACAAGGCATCTCATGCGAAAAGAGTGGTCTATTTGTGTATCAATTTGACATAAAACCCACTAATTGCTCATAAGTGGTCTCAACCGTGCCCTGAAAGACCACATGAACCATCATCGGTCGACCAAGCATTCTATGGATCTCTGCTGTATTGACGGTGGACGACATTGTTGCCCCATCAATAGCGGACTCTTTTGATCTAAGAGGAATTAGTGGTCATGTCCATTCCTGGATTTACTCTTTTGATCTTGAGCTTGAATTTACGAGCCTCGCCCCAAGCTCTGATTTAGATGTGATTCTAACATGGTTCGATTTCAATTTTGGTTCGAAGCTTTAAAGGGACTAGAACCGAATTATGGGAAGTTGTTTTCAGTTCAATTCAAACCTCTTATTTTGATTTTGGTTTAGTCTGATTTCAGTTCACTTAAAAATTAAGTTTTGATTTTAATTTAATTCTTGTTCAATCTTTTTGGTCCAATTCAATTATTTTTTAAAAATAAATAATTAAAATTTTTAAACACTTAATAAATTATCTAAGAGGAAAAAAATTTAAAAATAACAAAGGACTTAATTAAATTTTAATTAATTTGCTTATGTATCTTCTTAGGGTTTAGAGGGATCAAAACCCACATAATTCTCTTACTTGATTTGATGAAACCTTATGCTTACCTTTGGAATGTGGAAAGCTTTTGCAATAGACAAGATGTGAGAGAGAGTGAGCGATTTAGGGAGAAGAGGAGTGAGAGAGAGGCGTGAAGGAATTTAAGTAAGGAATGTTATTTGTAGGGTTTTGTTTTAAAAAACAAATTAACGTGGCCGATGGTGGACAAACGGTTACATTTATGCAATGGTCACAATGATCGTTGGATCAGATTTATTTATTTTCATTTTAATTTTCTTTTAGGGAACTAGTAGTTCGAATTTGTCATTTTAACATTTCTTAAGGGGCAGAACCATAACCAAACTGGATCTCTAGCTGTTTCCAATTCGAATTATAATGCCTTAATCGTTCTAGTCCGATCATAGATCCAAATTGATTTCAATTTAATTTTAATTTTAATTTTAACTGGTTCATCTTCACTCATTTGAGTCGAATGATGTCCTTTCCACACATGTGAAACGAATCTTCTTGGTCGACCACAGCCCATTAAACAAAATGGGATAATTTTGGTACAAAAAACCCTTTTTTTTTTTTTTTGTTTTACTTACTTGGTTCTCTTTTTCTGCTCTCTCTTGCAGCGAGAAATTATTTCTCGACCAAAACACTAGTTCCAAGGTCATTTATGTTTGTTTGAGCCATCATATATACAACTACGAAGACGCATACTGTGCTGGGATTAACGGAGGCCATTAGATCCAGAGTTACACCATTTGCAAATGCCCATATTGGTCAAATAGACAGAAATTTTCCTTTATGCATAATTAACTCCTAAATTTGGTGCTTTGATTCTTGGCATATCGTGCATTCGTGGCATTGTTGTGTAATTCTGTTCTCCTGGGGCATTTTACATCTTTATTCTCTCATTGATTTCAGCCCACCAATTGTCCTTCAGGTTATATATTTATCTTGCAAATCATTTTTATGTCATCAAGGCTTGATGTCTAGGAAGCCCGGGAGTTGAGCAAACACTGCATAGATAGCGAACAATTATCCTTTTTTTTTTTTTTTTTTGGAGAGAGAGTGGACAACAATCTTTACAATTGTTATATATAATCATTTTCTTGAAACACAAAACTAGCGTTCAATTTATTTATGACAAGGAACCTCAATTTTTGCAGACTGCGCCAATAGACTACCTGTTGCATTTAGAACTCTATAATTTGAATCCTTCTGGTTGCTTAACAGTTCACAGACATGTCCATGAATGCAAAAGTGGACAATCAGGTTGCTCCATAGGATCCAAATCATATGATATGTTTTGGTCTGACTTGCACTAAGTAAGGTTGTCTTCATTCTTCAGTAGACAATAAACTGTTCTCACAGGTCGATAGAATAGGAGGCTTGTCACCCCAAAATAAAAAGGACAAAAAAAAAAGCAGAATAAAAGGCTAACTACAAGCTGCGGGGATGGACTATCAGAGAGCAAAAGCAAACGCCCAAGAGCTATCCAATTGACTTCGTTTACCCATTAAATTCTCATAAATCATAGCCTAGTCGTTTATTTTACTTTTAAATCATCAATCCCTTAAATCTTTTGTCGATAGATGATGCATTGAAATTAATCCCTGACAAGGCCATAATTATTGGACATATTAGACTCACCATGTAGCATGCTATAGTTTTCCCTCGTGTTACCTCCAACGTAGAGAGGATATCACCACTCCCATAGACGTTATTTTGCATTGGTTTCAAATTTTTCTGTCTTTTCCTGAGACACTTAGCAAAAGCAGTAATCCTAAAAGCAATTCTTCACCATTTCAACACTCTCCTTTTGTGCAAGATAAAACAGAGTAAAAGAGAAAACCATGTATACCCTCTTTACAGATGGTCATTGCAGGATGTATCTTGCTATTGCTCTAGAAGAGGACTTCCTTCTCTAGCAAGAACAAAGAGGCCCCCATCACCTCTTGAGATGCGGAGATCCGAATCGAGGTAGGTGATAAGAAGCCAGGACCTTGACCGATCCCCTGGAATGGGAACCTTGAGTGGTGACTGGCCAGATATGGTTCTTGAAATATTTGCCACTGCCTCCTGCAACGGATTGAGAGCTTGTTGTACAGGTGATAAACTGATGTTCTGCCCAAAGAGGTTGACATTTTCTGGAAGCTCAATGTGGGACTTTATCTCTGGAGGTTGCAGGGTGCCTTCCTTAAATTCAACCTGAAAATATTGAATGTATGGTAGCAATGTTTTAGATCTCATCATTTAATAATGGAAATAAATAAATTGATTGGTTACTGGCAATATACTTTTCTACTTGTTTGTACAGCCTTCTTAAAATAGTTAATACAGGGGTGTTATTTACAAGATTTCTCTCAAACCACAAGCCTTAAAAGCAGAAACTAACAAAAAGGTCACTCAAAATAAAATCGTTAAATTCTCTTTCATTCATTTTTGACACCAAGATCACCTTATTTCCACAGCTTAAAGGGGTACCTGTATTCTTGAAGGACTCCGAACCTCAAATGTGGCGGTTGCACTGAAAGATGAAGTGGCAAAAGGACTTGAAAATGTGACAGCATTCACAATGGAGGCATTGTCGATATCAATTGCTTGGGTTATCTTTTCTACTTTCAACAATGGTAGTGTACCCACTGCCAGAAGTGGCAACAGCTCAGAAAATGCAGTATACCTGTTGGCAAGAAATCCAAATAAAGAACAAAATCAGCTTGAGGTACAATTATGAAGTCAACAACATAATAATGATCCATCCTTTTTCCATTGAACAGGATGCCTTACTTCATTTACCAAATTTGAAAAAGAATAATCACACCATCTACTTCAGTTGCCACCTTTTCTTTGAAGTACAGATAGATGAAAGGTCACTATGCATAATATTTTAAACATGATGTTATTGGTAAAAATAATAATCAATGTCAACTATGAGGAGCAGTGAGAAATGTCAAGTCTCATATATGCAATAAGGCACAGATTCCATTATAGTCACTCCTTTTGATATGTCTCATTAGGTAGTGATTTACTCATTATATTGTACAAGCATAATGGGGAAGCTCCAAACAAAGTTTAAAAAACATTTAAAAGCTACTTATGCCCAGAAGATAAAATGGGTGAAATGCAAACTAAAGCAAGATTTGTCATTAATAACCAGACTAACTGTGGATAATACTTGCGACCATCAAATGATGGCTAGGAAGGAAACAAAAATAAAATGCTAACAGAAGTTCCATGACATACTACTATTCCACTCTTAGGGAACAGCTGTAGATGGAATTCAGTTTGAAAAATCTGTCTGCAGCTTTTAAGGCGGAGCAGTCAGGAAATGCTTCAAACTAGAAGATTCTCCAACAGCAGCTTTCAAGCATAAAACACACCAACTGTTGCCTTTCATAACTTATTGAACATCAGTTGAAAAGATTACCCTTACATTTGGCACTTGCAGAACAAATGCCAAGCTTTCCCATTACCATAGGGGGACAAACCCTATGCTCTGGCTATGCAATCTTAATGCTTGAATAGCCAGTGCGTGGCCTTAAATTGTGTTTCAAGTCTAATTGTAAAAAGGTACCATTTATAGCAAGCAGACCAACTCAAGCATTTATGCATGATTTGTCATTTAGGTCCAAACATCACCATTAAGATGCATTAAAAATGCCTTTACAATCTTGAATCAGTAGGATTAGTCCAAACAGTTGTAATAATATAATAGCAGTGATAAAAATTTAGAAGATATATATATATTACACCAACCCCCCCCCCCCCAACAGAGACAGCACAAAAAAGTCACAAAACTGCATCCCCAGGAGAAAAACATCATAGCTCTACTCAAGAAACAACAAACCAGTCAAATTAGAAAACAAAGAAAACTTTCTTGACATAATGGTTCATATCTATCCATATTATATAAGGGAAATAAGAAGCATGAAAGTAAAATTGGTGTAAACTAATGGCATATCCAACTGCACTTCCCCTCAATGGCAGGCCACATTTCTTTTTTCTCTTTAATCAATAGCCAACTAAGGAGGCAGCAAAAGCATAGGACACCTGATTACAAGATTTAGAGGCCTAACTTTGCCTAATAGACTGTTCAGATACATTATTCACAAGAACTGCAAATGACAAATTGTTAAATATGACCATTATAATAAAAGTGAATCCCCTCTAAATTCATTATGAGAACATCTTCGTATTATGTACAACATCCTATTCACCCAGTTTATTTACACAAAGAATAAAGCTCATTTTCAATCAGTGGCATCTAGTTTCTTATACATGAACAGATGATTGTCTACCAGCTGTACAATTTCAGCAAGATGACTTGAACCTATTATGTACCAATATCTCATCATTTTATCCTTTTAATGCAAAGTGACATCAAAACAGTAACAGGAAACATCATCGCTATAGGCACTACTGGTCAATCATCAAAATGAATACAAAAGGCATTGCATATTCAAGGAATAAGCATACTATATGCCTAATGGGAGACTGACATTTTCTTATTCCATAATCTCAAGTCCTAGAACCAATCAAGGTTAACTGATGATGCTGACTTGAGAGATGATTGAGATAAGGCAAGATCAACATGAGGGAAGCAAGAGCATAAGCAAAACAAAATTTCCTGCACAATACAACTTCAGAGGTATAGCAGCCCAAAAAGTTTCCCATCTCGATGCCAACATTGAGAATACAGAGGCAGCCATCTTCTGAAACTACTGAATAGGACAATCAAATGGTCTACATGGTGAGCACCATGTTGCCATTGATCCACCACAGTCTATAATAAGTTATTGAGCTGAATTCGCAAATAACTACATCTCAAGATTTGAAAAACTTATTAGAAAAACTGTTTCTGTAGCCAATTATAACGTACAATATCCAAAATTAAATTTCTCATCCCGTCCACCCTCATTCTCCTAAACTAGATAAAACAAGTCTAACATAGTGGATTAGCAACCACCAATATATATCTCATTTTTCACGACATTCCTAAAGTCAAATGATAATTTAAAGTCAAATGATAATTTAATTTAAGTTATTCCATCAACATAGGCATGCCAAATCCTAGTCAAATGCCAATGATTAAATTTCCCATGCCCCACGAGATTCCTAGTCAACATGGGCTCAACAACAGCTATTCTAAAATCTTTGGGGTTCCCAATCATCAATAACCAACTCAAACTTCCAACTAACTTGTTCATACCTTGGGTAAAACAAAAGCAATGCAAAAGCATACCCACACAAAGTCAAAATCTTGATAAAGCCAGTATGCTTACAACAAAACCCAGTTGCCATCCAGCAGCTCTTTTGCGTCCACAGGTGCCGCAGTCGGGTTGGCGGCCTCCAACTGGTTAACCAGCTCCGAAACCTCCGCCCGGACCTCCGTGCTGGCCCGGAACCCAATATCCGTACCATAAACCGTATCCACCAGACACCTCTTCAGGTCCTCGGTCTTAGCGTCCTTTTCCACCGCCGCCCCCGCGCCCTGCGCAGCCGCGCTACCATTACCCGACGCATCATATCCGCCCTCCCACTCGTCTTCGTCCTTGGGAGGATCCGAGTCCGAAGCTATCGGGTACTCGGCCTCTAGGTCGGCCTTTTCGCCCCACTCGTCGGTTACGCCCCCGGGGCTAGGATTTCCACCGGACTTTGGAGCAGACGAGGCCGGTATCGGGTTCGGGTCGGGTTCAGGCGAGGATTCGGAGGAGGAAGCGAACAATAATCTAGTGGGTCTTCTAGTCGTGGGATTACCGTGAGTCGGGAAACGGAGGAATTTGTGGGCGTTTCTGGAAAAGGAGAAAAATGGTGGGGCAGTGGCCCTGGAGATAAGAAAGAGCGGGATTTTGTTGTGCGTTTTTGCCAACAATGGCGAAGACGATGGGGTGAACGCGAGTGCCATTTCGGTGCTGTTTGCCTGTGTCTGTATCTTTCTGTTATCTGTGTGCTCGCGACTTGTGTATGCGTTAGTGGTGCGGAGGCGTGTTCGTCTCGGTGTGCTCGGGTCAATCTTTTCGAAATCAAACCGTTTATGAAATCGGAAATGTCAGATGTTTTATGTTTAATCAACTAAATCAATCCAAGTTTGAGTGGATTCATTCCATATATATCCTTAGCTATATTTTAATTAAAAATATTTTTAATAGTTTAATTAGAAAATTTTTGACCAAAAATAATCACAAAAAGAAACCTGATTATATATTAAATTTTACTTATAATTACTAAATTAAAAATTTAAATATAATTTATAATTAAATTGTAAAATTATAATTTAAATAATATTTTGATTTAAATTATAATTTTTTATTTTTAAACTTAAAATTAATTTGATCACAAATTAAATCTATTTTTTAAATTTTTTTTAAAAACTAATTTAGACTATTTTATCAATTTTAATTGATTTAAGCTTTTTCTAATTTTCAAAATTGAGCCAAAGTTATGACTTGAGTAATTTATGGTTAAAGTGGTTTGACACATAAGTTTGACTTAACTTTCAAAATGCCAAATTGAGTTCAAAAATTTTTTGTATTAAATTAGTTATAGGGGTTAGGTTAGATCAATTATAAGTTGTTTTTAAATTATCATTTTCAAGTTTGTTCAATAAAAGTTAAACTGTTAATCTCAATTTTTAAATTACTAATTATTTTTAAAGAAAATCTTTAGGAATTGAAAATATAGAATGTGTCATATTTGTAAATTTTTGTATGCATTATTAAAAGCTATTATATAGTATCTTCTCTCAATCTTAACCAAGCATAAATCAATTAAAAGGTGGTTAGACTTTTAAAAACATTAAAAGCAATGACATATACTTATCATGAAAAAAAATTTTTTTTTTGATTAATTACACAAAAGTTGTAAACAACATAAACCAAGTTAGATTTCACCATAATTCTAACTAAGAAAATTAATTCATGATGAAAACAATAAAAATCAAAGCAGACATAAAAGATAAAAAGAGTTTTGAGAATATAGTAGGTTGAAATATTTATAGAGTTGCTCTTTTGATGATGCCACTACTTTTTTCTTTCTGATGAGAACCATGAAGATGATGGGTGGAAGGTTTCAATAGATGCAAGAGGTTCATTGTATATCCTAGAAGGGTCAATAACACGAGTTAGATCTTTAATGGATACAAGAGATCCATTGTATATTCCAAAATGCCCAATAATACGAATTAGAACAAAAAAGATTAAAGAAGTACTAAATAAGCTGATTGAAGATATTCAGGTCAACTAAGTTTCAAATAATGCAAATTCAAGTTTGAAAAAGAGTCCAGACCTAATTAATATAATTGAAATACTTAATGGGTTAGATTAAGTAATAACATTCACTCATAAATTGAAATTTATTTTGTGTGCTGGAATTTGTCTAAAATTCCTCCAAAATAAGAATTTCTCTTAAGTAAAAATTTGTACCTTTTTAAAATTACTATTTTAGTTTATAAATAGGCATCCTTTGTAAGCTCTGGAAATCATACGACTTGGAGTGAAATAAAAAGTAAGGATTTTTCTCTATCGGTTCTTTTGAAAACTAACGAACTTATCAAGATATATTTCTTCTTGTGGCATTCCAATCGACTTATCACTCCCAATTTCTTTCTTTTCTGGAGTATGACATCTATATCCTTCTTAAATACCCTAGGTTCGTGTTCCTTCGAATGTTAGGTATAGAGTTTGTGTTATTAAATTTTAATTGAACTTTTATAGTTGTTCTTTGATTCCTTGTATGCGTTGGGCCCCTAACCCATGTCTTTTTGGGATTTTCTGCATCACTTTATCTCTTATAGTTATATTCCTCCTATCCTTCTTTTCCTTTTTGTGCATTTATTTTTTATATTATGACAACTCCTTTTCTTTCTTATACTTAATTAATCTTAAAAAATTCTCCGACTAACATCTTATAACTAAAATTTCTTGTGCATAAAAAGTGAATTAGGTTTAGTGTAAGTTGAAGAGTTACTATTTTATCTTTTACCTTTCTTTGCCTTAAGAATTGCCTAAACTAGAGCTCTAGAGAAGATGTTATGTCTAAAATATCACTAAATACTTAATTAATAATGAGACAAATTATGATTAACTTTGGTTTCTTATTTAAGAAAAGATCCCTCTAAGAAAAATTCTTAATCTAATTTAGACACATCTTTCTCATTCTTTTATTTTCTTTTTAGTCTAATTTGATTCCAATTGTCTATTTAAAGTGATCACTATCTTTTTGGACTTGCTTCACGATCTAAGTGGTATCATTAAATTGGATAACACCATGTTTATAACCTAAAAACCTCTTGTTATAAGATTTAATAAAGAACTTTATTTTGTTCCTTTTAAGCATCATATAAGTTACGTAGGCCGAAGCCCTTAAGAATGTTTGTTGATGCTATTACTTTGTTAACACAAACATTATATAATTAAGACATGTTTTGGTAACTTTTGTAAAGTATGAAGGGAGTTGAAATCCTATTTAACTTCTTTTTTATATGGTTATTAGTTCATTATGAGCAACTTGACCCAATTTAACAATATTAACATTAAATATGCATATAGGCAATAAAAGTTATTGATAAAAATGTTACAAAATGTGAGAAATTTAATGGTAATATTACTTGGTCAATAACATGTACTTCATACAAGTTACAAATTATGTCATCAGCGTTAATACGACAATAACGTTTGCTTCTTGTTATTCCATAATATGGTGCAATTATTTAGCAAGAACATATATTGTAATGTAAATTTATGTTTAATTATATCTTCTCCCTAATCAACATTTAAGTAACTAATTAGTTATTAATAATTTCCTTGTAATATAAAGAAATAATCTACATTACCCTTGAGATACTAAAGTATTCTTTTTATAACTTACTAATGTGCTTTTCCTAGGTTTAATTGGAAGTGACTTATTAATCCTATAATATAACAAATATCAAGATTAGTAGATATTATAATGTACACTAAGTTACCCATTGCATTGAAATATGACACATTTTCATTTCTTTGTACTTTTGCCATATTTTAGAACACATTTTAAGGCTAAGATTATTGCTTTTAGCAACTTAAGTGTCATTCTTTTAGCAACTTAAGTGTCATTGGATTTACACATTCCATTCTAAATAGCTCAAGAATTTTATAGATATAAAGCACTTATGGTAGGGTTAGGAGTCCTTCAGAATAATTCTTGTGAATCTTTACTCTTACTATATAAGCCACCTCACCTATATCTTTCATTTCAAAATTAGAGGAGAATTATTCCTTGATGGTAGTGACAAACTCTTTGTTATTTCTAACTAGTAGAATGTCATTCATTTATATATAAAGTAAAATTACAAATTTGTTTTCAAATTTCTTGACGTACATACAATCATTTGCATCAATCATTATGAAATCATGTGAGATTATCACACAATATAATTTTAAATACAACTTCCTAAATGATTGGTTTAAGCCATAAATTGATCTTTAGAGTTTACAAACTTTATTTGCTTGGCCTTGAACAATAAAACCTATTAATTGCTACATGTAGATTTCTTCTTCTAACTTTCTATTAAGAAAAATAATTTTAACATTCATATAATATAATTATAAATTCATATTTGCTATTATAATTAGAATTATAAGAATTAAGGTAAACTTTATTACTAATGAGAAAGTTTCCTTGTAATCTACACTTTTTTATTAAGTATAACTTTTTGTCATTTCTTAGATCTTATACCTTTCAATAGATGCATCTACTTTATACTTAATTTTGAGATCTCATATGTTCCCAACAACTTTAAATCCTTAAGACAATTCTATTAAGTCTTAGACATGGTTAGATTTCATGAATTCTATCTCTTATTTCATCACCTTTGTCCATTGTTTCTCAACAGGGCATGAGATAGTCTTAGTTGCTATTTTAATCTCTTTCTCATCATAAAAGAGAAATCATAAAAACTTCCCTTTAAATCTTAAAACAATAATGTATGATACTTTTATGATTGCTTTTGCACAATAAGGGTTCTTGCATGCTTTATATAACTTGTGGTATAATATTCTTACTAAAATTGATAAGTTGAGACATTTCCTAATCCATTTGCATTGATGGGTTTGGTATGTTATAGACAACTAAATCACTTATCTCATAAAGATGAAAATCTTTATCAACATCACCTTTATTAAGAAATTCATTCTCAAAGAATGAGATATCATATGATTTCAATTTTGAAATACTTTCAACAGCTTTTTCACCAATAAATAAATACCCTTTAGAGTGTTAATAATATCTTATAAAGATATATCCCTTTTCTTTTAGACCCAATTTTTTATATTTATGAAATGAATCATAAATATAAGTTGTTAACCACTATGATTATAAATTACTCAGGTTAAGCTTTCGACTTAACCATAATTCATATAACATGGAAGTAATAAAATTAAAGGGTACATAGTTAAATGCATAGACAATTGTTATTAAAGTATCACCCTAATAATATATTAGGGGATTTATTTGTGTTATTATAGATCTAATCGTTTCTAATAGGGTTATATTTCTTCTTTCCACAACATTATTTTGTTATGAAGCCTCAATAATAATTACTTTTTCATTATATAATTCCTTTAATTGTTTGGAGAGATATTCATTTCATTAATTACTTTTTAAGATTTTAATTCTTTTATCTAATTAATTCTTTACCATACTTAAATATTTTTTAAAATATTCTAATGTTTCATATTTATAAGAGATCAAATAAATATGACTATAACACATATAATCATTTATGAAGGTAATCAAATATGAGGTATCATGCCTCGCTCTCACATTCATTAGACTGCATACGTTAGAACAAACTAATTATAATGAAAATTCAATTTTAGTAGCCTTGCCAAATGGATTTGTAGTTTCTTTTCTTACAAGACAATGTTGGCATGTGAACAATTTAATTTTAGCTAGTGAGCTTGGAAGGCCTTTTTTTTTTAGCTAATTTATCCATTTTCTCTTACCCAATAAGACTTAGTATAACATGTCAAATCTTTGTATCTACAATATTGTTGCTAGCTGATGTAATAATGGAAAAATAACTATTGTAGATATTAAATACACTGTAATCATGATCCAACATAAACAAGTTTATAGCCTTAGAATAAAAGAGTAGGAATAGAAATGTGATTCTGTCAAATTTTAGGTGCATAAAGAATATTATGAAATGGTAAGATTTAACTATCTCACATTTCTAATTTGCAAGTGTTAATTCCTTTGACTTTTACCCTTGCATTGTTCCTAACACACACCTATCTTAAACTAACTTTAATTAGATGGAACTATAAATATACCTCTTGATCTTTAGTTATATGTTTTATGACTCTTAAGCCTACAATTTACAAAGGATTAAATCAACATGTAGTATTAAGTTGACAACATTAGTTAAAAAATAAAAAGTAAGAGTAAAGGATACCTTTATTGGTTCAATGCATTCATGAGTGAAATGACTTAGTTTGCCATAATTGTGACGTGTCATTTTAGTCTTATCCTTTTTCTTGTCATTGTGTCTCTTACGATAGTCACTTTTTTTCTTTTGTGCTTGTCCATTTTCTTTTCCTTTCTTATGATACTTATAATGTCACTTGCATTTTGAACCAAAAGTAGCCCTTGAATTAGTTTTAACTTTAGTCATACTCACTTAACTAAATGACTTAATAGCCTTGAGACACTTCTTTTTTTAAATTAAATGACATGAGATATTTTTAAAGGTCTTAACAGTTTCATTATACATCAAATTGATTTTTATGTACTCTTAGCTTAAACTTGGTGCTTTTATGTATGGGTATGGCCAATTATTTTGAACTCCTTAATCATATTAGACATCACCATTAACAATTATTTCATGTTATAATATGACTTCTTCATATAAACATCAAAATTGATTGTTAGTTCTCTCAATTTGATGGTTGATGTACCCTAAAACTTTTTTTCAAAACCAACCATAATGTTTGAGCAGTCTTATACTACTTAAATTCATGGATGAGATCATCCTTTATATTTTTAAGCAAAATAATGCAAACCATCCAATTCTTTCTTTTCCAAGAATTAAATGCCCCCTTACCTTTACTGAGTTAAGGAACCTTTCCTAGGGCCTACCATAACATGGTTGATGGCTTTAAATTATTTAATTTCAAAATTTAAAGTTATGGTTTATTAATAATATTATTATTTCGAAATCTAACATAACACTAAGTGTCCGTACGAATCTTTGAGTACTCCCCCAATACTACCATGGCCAGGTTTTCCTTTAGTTGATCCATTTAAGAAAGTGCACATGGGTGGAGTCCAAACCTGTACCAACTTTGTTGATTTGGAGACAGCCCATTCAAACTCTTTCGGCATACATCCCATCAATTTCAACCATGCATTCAATGGCTTATTTTTATTTTTATTTTTTTGGGTAAATATGTGAAAATTCTTTTTAGGTGGTCATTAATCAGCCTTCCACGCCCAATCTAGTTTCTTGGCTCTTTAATCTATTCTGCAACCAAAACTCGACCAGAAATAGCCTGGCGAAACATGTGGTTTTAGAATTTACAGCATTGTCTAAGATGTCATGATCATTGTGGGCTCCCAAATTTTAATTGAAGCTGGAAATTAATGGATTTATATCCGAGCAGGTGCTACAAAATAGCCCGAAAGCTAGGCAGATATCTATAATTATTTAGTCAAAGGGGTCGAATTGGTTGTCATCTTCAGTTTTGTGGAGTTTAATTTACACGTGTTGCCTAATTTCAACTAGGAGGGTGACTTTTGCTAATACATTCGATCTTGGGTTGGCACGTATGTCTTATTCCTGGGTCTATGGTTTCTTTTGCACGTGCTGTTTGTCCAATTATATCTTGAAATATAAGCCTGAAGAACATAAATGTTTCTTCTTCTTGTTTGATGATCATGGGATTGGATACTTAATCTTGCCTTAATTGATATCGGAGGTGATTAACCATATTGTCTAGCTCTTTACCTAATGAACCTTCCTGTGGGATTTTTTTTTTTTTTAATACTTCGAAGCTCATTCTTTTAATGAATTAAAGGGATAGGTCCACAAATGAAGTAATTACTACATTTTCTTATTGATAAACATGTTGAAATTGAACAGGGGATGCACCATTCCATTAATTATAAAGCTAAATTTTGCCTTCCAAAACTAGTTATACGATGACCATGATCTCACGAGTTACCCGACAGCGTACCATCAACATAAATGCAGTGGTTGATGATCTTAATAGAAGCCTATCCAACTGATGTTTTGGCACACTGTTAATGATTTGTATGTGTGAAGAATGACTCAAACAATTGCTCATAAATTGATTTGTCCAATCAAATATTGCTGATAGAACATACGCCAAGGTATTTATCTGTCTATTATGGGAGGGGCATGTACGAGTTACATTGCTCTAAGTACCTGCTTAAAGAAGGCCACCCTTAGGTTTCCTAATTGCTGGACAACTTTATTTCGCCAAGTCTCTATTTATTCTTTAGTCTCGCACATCCTCAGGTAGGAAGATATGACAGTTACATGCTTGTGAGCTGTCAAGTATATTCATAAGCAAATTTAAATAACGTATATACTGTTTCAACTTGATAGGATGCCAAATTCGTGTTACAAAATGCCCATTAATAATTTTCATTGCTTTATAGCTTACACATTAGAACATATATAAGACCTCTCTCTTCCAGGGTACTCTTTCTATTAGTACTAGATGAAATTTGATCTCATACTTCTTGGAATGATGGAAATAGAGGTTATATACTAGCTAAAAAAATTATTCTTTTTTATTTTTATTTTTTCTGGATAAGTAACTGTTATTAAGAAAAAGCTAAAGCAACTGTTTTAGATTGTACTTTTCAATTTTGATAGTGAATTATATATTGTCGGTAAAATTTTTCATTCTATGTCAGTAAAACTAATCTCAATGATTCATTTTTTTCCCTTAATATGCCACTATGTAAATTTATAGCATTATATTTGTTTATTTTTGTATGACAAATCCACTTCATTCTAATGTTAAATTCTATCGGTGTACTTGCCTATAATTTTCCGTTTATTTAGGGAGAGGCACTAAACTTCTCAAAAGTATGATTTCCATGAAAACTTCTACTCGCATTTTAGTGTAACCGGTTCAAGATGGCTAAGTAAAAAACACAAATATAGAAACAACCAGTAAAGAAATAAAAAGAAGAAGAAAAAAATTTCTTTTGTTTCATATTTGATCATATGCCATGAAAAAGAGGCACTAAAATATAAATATCTATTTCTTCCATGCTGATAGATTATTAGGATCTATTACTGATGTATACATCGGCGCGTTAACGATTTATTGATGCTTTAGTTACTTTAACTAAGAGTTCCAACAACTCCATCTCCACACTAATTTAATACTTATCTTTTTCTTTTTTTTCTTTTTCTTTTTTTTTTTGGGTGCATATGTGAAGATCCACGAAAGGACAAGCTAAATGGGACATGTCTGCGCCATATCATAGCAAGAAACTAGAGGAGTCAAACACATGGGTCGGGTCAATTTTGGGTTAGACTGTTTTTGGATCTCTAATGATTTTTGTTTTAAATATTTTAAAATTTAAATTTGTCAAATTTTAGGTTTATATAATTTTAAATTCATCATTTATAAATTTATCAAATTTTAAGTTTATTAGATATCAAGTTTATCGAGTCTCAAATTTATAGAATTTCATATTCATTGAATTTTGAAAATATCAAATTTCATATATATTGAATTTTAAATATATCAAAATTTAAATTTATTGAATTCTAATTCTATACAATTTTAAGTTCATTATTTACAAATTTATCAAATATTAAATTTATTAGATATCAAATTTTTTAGGTTTCAAATTTATTAAATTTTGAATTTATTGAGTCTTGAAAACGTCGAAGTTTCAAATTCATAGAATTTCAAATAAATTAAATTTTGAATTATTGTTTATGGATCTTGGATGATTCCAATTTTGGATACCTTAAGTTTTAAGTTTATTGAATTTTGAATCTATACAATTTCAAGTCATTTCTTTATAAGTTTATTAGATTTTGAGTTCATTAAATATTGGGTTCATCGAGTTTTAAATTTATCGAATTTCACATCCATTAAGTTTTGAATACATTAAATTTCAAATTTTTTAAATTTTAATTTTAAATTATTTAGATTTTACATTAATTAAGTTTTTAGTTAATTAATTTTTAAATTATTTTAAATTTAAATTAAATGAATGCAAGTATTATGATCCTAAGAATGAGCGAGGTTTGAATAGATATGACAAAACTTGATTTCATTAAAAAATTTAACTTGATTTAACTTAAATCCAATTTGTTCAAAATCTAAAATAATATCTTAATAATAAAACATGAAAAACAAATCACTCAAATTCAAAATACCTTGATATTTAAAATGGTTTAAGAGTTTAAGTCACCCAAACATAAATCTTAATTTGTACCTAATAGAATTTGGCCCAAATTAAAATCCAAAATAACATATGATTTCACTTGAATTAACAAAACAATATGAAGTCAAGATAACCCATATATGAAATACCTTTGAGTCAAAGTATCTTGAGACCTAAATTACTTAATTTCTTAAATAACTTGAACATAACAACTCAAATTATTTGTAATATAAAATGACTTAAACTTAAATTAACTCAACTTGAATCTGTATAATTGGATGGATAATTTTAGTTTTATATCACTCAACTAAAACTTATTAATATTAAAATCTAATTTAACAAAAATAGATAAAGCACACCTAACAGTATGATGTTAACTTATTTGTTAAGGAATATTATTCCATTACATTGACTTAATACCAACCAAATATTTTAATAAAGAGAATCTAATTTAGTCTTGAAAAGTTTTATATAATTTATGCATATTTTGATGACAATTACCAATCCTCTCTTTATGCATTTTTTATGTGTGAAATTTTAATTAAATTTTTGTACTTTAAAATTTTTAACATCTAAAAAATAAATTGATGAATTTAAGTCTTATTGAATTAAATTTCACGATGTTAAATCAACTATAAAAACCTATGTAAGTCTAATCCTAAAAATGTGCTTATGGAGTGGTGTGTGTGATATGTAAGGTTGCAAATGAGCCAACATTCATCAAAGCTCACTTAAACTCATTTGTTTATATATACAAGTAACTTTCAAGTCTACTTTAAAATTCATTAAATAAAAAAACTAAGTTTGAATAAAAACAAACTCAATTTATTTAGACTTGTAAATAATTTATTTTGAATTTCATTTATATAGCCATGAAAACATTCATTTATTATGTCATAAAAATAGTTTTTGTTAGGCAATTTCAAAATTATAATGTATATATATATTTATTATTATTTTAATTCTATTTATAATAATAATTTTTTTTAATTTTAATTATTATGTTAATATCATAAAATTGAACAAGTTATTCATTAAAAGGTTGACAATTCCACTTACTATATGACACTAAAATTGTTTTGAATTTGTCTCATTACTAGATGATATTGATAGTAACTCTTATTTTTATGTTCATTTTATTAAGCAAATAAAGCTTGAGTATGATCAAACTTGACGTGACTCATTTGTAACCATAGCAATGTAGGATAAGACTTAGAGGCAAGCATAAATAGGGTCAAGTAGGATAAATAACATAATTGTATCCTACGCAATGAGTATGGGATCCAAACTATTTCCATCATTTACCCTACTCTATAACTTTTATTTTTCTCAACCTTATCATAGTGGGTATAGGGGTAAAGACTTGGTCACCACCCTATCCTATAATTTCTTTTGTTAAAAAAGTAGATGTTATATACATAATTATTTTGTTTAATTTATCTTTAAGTTGTTTTATTAATTATCATATTTCTTAATTTACAACTCTAAAACTTAAAAATAATCTAAATTAGATATTAACAGAAAATAATTATGATTAGATCAAGAAAATTTATAAAAATCTTTGTTACCAAACTATGAGCATAAATACTTGTATCCTACTCCATGAGTATGAGGTTGTAAATCTCAATTCTAGCAAGCTGAATTAAGTACATAATTATTGTCAAGTAGGTGCAGCTCACCACAATCAGGATTTACCCCATTAAACTTTATCAAACTCTACGAGCACAAGTTCCATTTTTTTTTTATCTTATAACCTACTTTATAATTGTTTTTCTTTTTTCCACACCATATTGGGTCAAAGGTAAAAACATGGCCACTTTAACATCTTATAATTTTCTTTATGAAAAATCAACTCTTAAATTTGCATATTGTATACATTACTTTTAATTATTTTATCTTCAATTGATTGTTTACAAATTTATCATATTTTTAAGTTATAAACCCTAAAACTTTAAAATAATGTAAATTAATTAGATATTAAAAGAAAAACATGTTGCCTAGATTAAGTAAAATTATAAAAATCTTTATTGCTTTGTTTTATAAAAATTATAAAAATTCTATTACATTATAAGTTATATAATAAATATAATTTTTTATTTTTATAAATTTAATATTTTTTATAATTAAAATTAAAAATTTTAAAATAAAATTTAAAATTATTAATTATTAAACTATTACAAGAATACAAAAGAATTTTATTATGTTAGCATATTAATTTGAGATTATATATATATATATATATATATATATATATATTTTTTTTTTTTAATTTTTTGACTTCGGTACTTTTTGTACATCTGCTCACCTTGGCAGAAATGGAAAACTTTCATGGTCCCACTTCGCCTACATGAACGGCTCTCATCGGTAGACTATGTCTTTGACTTTTCTTTTTAATTGTTTTCTTCTTCCCAAAATCCAAACTTTCGGCCAATGTAAAAAAAAAAAAAAGTACCAAACCACCCGTCCACGCAGCGGGCCATCGTATAATGCACGCGCCTTAAACAGAGTAGACGGGCGAGTCGATTGCGGAGCGTGCGTGGTAAAAGAGGAAAGTTTGACTTAGATGAGCGCCGGGAAACGCACAGGGCCCATTAAGGAACGACCACGTGGTAAAAAAAAAAGAAGTAAATGCAGTAATTTAGTACTCGATCCGTTTCTTTCAAACCCTAAAAACAACGAAATACCCACTTTACCCCTACACGCTGCGATTTATGGCCAAAGAAAAAATAAGAGATTCAATCTCTATTTATCTACCTACAGAGGGAGAGAGAGAGAGAGAGAGAGAGAGAAAAAGGTGGAAGGCAAGAAATGAGTAATTAGTGGAGAGAAAAGAGTGTGGGAGTAGGAGGTCTTCTTAATCAAGAAAGGAAGAGAAATCTTCTCCTCTTTATTTCAGTTTTGTTTTCTTTTTTTCTCTATTAATTTCCACTCTTTCAAAATCCCAACATGCTAAAGAAAGAGCACAATTGATCAACAGACATACTACATAGTTCATGGTATATATTTACTAGCACCCTTCAAACTTTCTTTGGATTCCTTTCCATTTTGCTTCATATTGATTCTCCTTTTTTGGTTCCTTAATATTTATTCCATGGTAGATCTTGCAGTCTTGCATTCATTACCTTTTTGTGACCTTGCTACCAAAATTTGTTTTGTTTTTCAAGAGGATTTTATGAATTTCCTGCTTGATTTTCCTCCCTCTTCTGAGTATTTTCCACAACATTTGGCTCTTTTCCCTCGTTTTTAAGCATGCTTAGATTTGGTGGATGATTACGAAAAATCCTTTGTATCTTTTGTATGTTTTCATGGGTATAACATAGCTATGTGTTGGGTTCTAGTTAATTTCTTATTGTTGTCCTTGTCTCTTGCAATATGTATTCTACTTCTTTGGTATTCTGTTCTTGTAATATTTACAGATACGCAGTGGACTCCAAAAGGAAGAGAAAAGCAAACATCTGAAGACCAGAACCTAGCTATAACTTTTAAACACTCTCCATCTATTTTGCTGTTACACCAAACAAGCGAACAAGAGAAAAGAAAAACATGTATGGGGATTGTCAAGTTATGTCCAACATGGGAGGCAACGTTGTGTCAACAGAAGCCATATTTTCGTCACCGATCGGAAACCCCAACTTCAACTTCATGTCAAACATGCCTTTCCATCCTTTCCCTGCCATGATCCCTGTAAGTTAACTCGGTTGCCCTCTCTGATACCATCTCTTTTTTTTCTTTTTATGGATATTCTAATTTTAAGGTGTTGTTTTTTTTTTTTGGTTGACGATCTATGCAATGTGATTGGTTTAACGTGGTTTTGGTTCGCAGAAAGAAGAAAGCAGAGGGCTAATGATGAGAGGCAAAGATGAGATGGAGAGTGGGTCTGGGAGTGAAGTTCAATTTGAAGACAAGTCAGGGAACGAGCAAGAGAGCAGCGAGCAACCTCCTAAGAAGAAACGTTATCACAGACACACCCAACACCAGATCCAAGAAATGGAAGCGTACGTACCATATATATTTCTCTTTTACTTTCTTCATTTCTCTCTCTCTCTCTCTCTAGTGTTCATAGATACGAAATATTTCTTTATGCAATTTATGAAAAAAAAAAAAATTTAGTGCACCTTCAGTCTTTTTCTTTTGAATTTTTTTTTTTTATTGTTGGGTTAAGAAGCAAATAAAAAATAATATTTGTCCAACATCTCCATCTAAAAGGTTGCAATGCCATGCAATGACCAATTTTCTGGGGAGGTATGGTACTAAAAACATCTCCTGACCGTTATAGCGCTAAAAAAAAAAAAAATAGAAAATTAATTTGCAAATATTTGCTGTTTCAACTGAACCAGTTCAATATTTGCTATATTGTACAATAGGGTTGAGGCTTTGTTGCCATGAGAAATAAAATAGGAAGCTTGTTTTGCAGCATGTTTAAGGAATGTCCTCACCCAGATGATAAACAAAGGTTGAAACTCAGCCAAGATCTTGGTCTAAAACCACGTCAAGTCAAGTTTTGGTTCCAAAACCGCCGTACCCAAATGAAGGTAATCCTCCCTCTCTCTCGCTCTCTCTCTCTCTCTCTCTCTCTCACGGTAGCCCTTGAATGACCCAAGTCTTAATGAAGCCATTGAACTAGCACACGGTGGAGTAGACACGATGTCCAAGAAGACGCGTCCATCACTATAACGTTAATATGAGCATTGTATGTAGCAGAGGGATCGCATTTATGCCTTACTACTAGGGGTCGCTGCCTGGCTTTGGTTAGATTCTTCCATGTAGAATACAGTCTGTATCATATCATTAATGCCCTGGTACTGGGAACTTACTGAGCCCTTCTCTGCACAGTGAGCAAGTCTAAGTTGGACAGCTTGGACTTGGATGACAATACTGAATTTATTATACAATAATTTTTTCTTTTTCTTTTGGAAAAAAGAAAATATTTACTTGGAAATTAATTAACAGGCACAGCAAGACCGGGCAGATAATATTATACTACGAGCAGAGAATGAGAGCTTGAAGAATGACAATTATCGGCTACAGGCAGAGTTGCGCAATCTTGTGTGCCCTAATTGTGGAGGGCCGGCCATGCTTGGTGGCATTTCCTTTGAGGAGCTTCGACTCGAAAATGCACGGCTTAGAGAAGAGGTATTCTCATCAATTAATTGCTACATTTCAATTGTTTTTCATTAACTTAATATGAAATCATGGAGTGGCAGTTTTTATTTTCTTGATAATTGAATGAAGATTTAATTAAAAATATCTTGGACAGTTAGAACGTGCTTGCTGCATTGCTTCGCGATATGGTGGCCGGTCAATCCAGCCAGTGCCGATGGCTCCTCCGCTCGTTTCCTCTTCCCTAGACTTGGACATGAACGTATATTCAAGGCAATTCTCAGAGACTTTGGGTACTGGGGCAGTGATGATGCCAATGCCCTTGTTGCCAGATACGACTTCATTACCTGATGAAGTGGGTTTTGTATTGATGGAAGAGGAAAAAGGCCTTGCAATGGAGCTTGCAATGTCTTCCATGGACGAACTCCTGAAGATGTGCCAGGCAACTGAGCCTCTTTGGATCAGAAACAATGAGAACGGAAAGGAAGTGCTTAATCTTGAGGAGTATGCGAGGATGTTTCCATGGCCTTCGAATCTCAAACAGCATTCGAGCGACTTGAGGACGGAAGCTACCCGCCACGCTGCGGTGGTCATAATGAATAGCATCACATTGGTTGATGCATTTCTTGATGCAGTGAGTCCATCTCCCTACTTATATTATCCATTCTTAATTTTCCACTTAATTATGGCGCAATTGATCACATTACCACTATCTCTAAGATTATTAGTCTAGTTGAGACTTAAAACTAATTAATACCCTCTGCACATATTGCTAGAACAAATGGATGGAGCTGTTTCCTTCTATCGTGACTAAAGCAAAGACTGTTCAAGTTGTGTGGCATGGCGTTTGTGGTGCAAGTGGTTCTCTTCACTTGGTAAAAATGCATTTGATATTACACGGTTCATTTCATGTATATAACTCGACATTCTATAACTGTGCTTGTAGCCTTTTACATTACAAATATCCAATAACAATTCACATAGGTAATTGTCATGTGTTATTTCCGTAGATGTATGGAGAATTGCAATTCCTCTCCCCTTTGGTGCCAACGAGGGAGGCATATTTTCTGCGCTTTTGCCAACAAAATGTAGAGGAGGAAACGTGGGCCATTGTTGATTTTCCCATCGATAGCTTCCATGTCAATGTTCAGCCTTCGGTTCCCTTATACAGGAGAAGGCCCTCTGGTTGTGTTATTCAAGATATGCCAAATGGGTATTCAAGGGTACGTTCTGTGACCAATGAGGACACATGTACATCTATCATGACATGGAAATCAATCGTATTGTTTTTGAAACCCACTTGTTTTGGGTAGCTTAAAACTTTCGCATTGTAATGATTTGCTACTTAATAAAGCAGGTTACATGGGTAGAACATGCAGAGATTGAGGAGCAGCCTGTCCACCAGATATTTGATCCGCTTGTATCTAGCGGGATGGCATTTGGAGCTCATCGTTGGTTAGCAGTGTTACAACGGCAATGCGAAAGGGTTGCTAGCCTCATGGCCAGAAATATCTCTGACTTAGGAGGTTTGATTACATTAATGTTCTATTACCTTGGTGAATCTAATTAATCGCATATAAATTTAATCAGCGAATGCATACCTAAAGTTGTTGCACTTGCATACAAATGTATGTTTGAAAATTAAAGTCACACACTTCTTAAGTAAAGTTAGTTTCTTTGAACATCTATGTTGTATGTTTCTTTTTCTGGCATTGGCAGTAATACCCTCTCCTGAAGCGCGGAAGAATGTGATGAGACTTGCTCAAAGGATGATAAGGACATTTTGCTCGAACATCGGCACATCCAATTGCCAGTCATGGACTGCTTTATCGGATTCCTCGGACGAAACTGTCAGGATTACCACAAGGAAAATCACAGAGCCTGGCCAGCCAAATGGAGTCATTCTCTGCGCAGCATCCACCACATGGCTGCCCTATCCTCACTACCAAGTCTTTGATCTTTTGAGGGATGAACACCGAAGATCCCAGGTTCTAGTCCATTAGTTCTATGTTACACAAATTAAGATATAGTGGCTTCATTTCCAGGTCCTTAATTACAAACTGTGTAATGTTTAGCAGCTTGATGCACTTTCCAATGGGAATGCCTTACATGAAGTTGCTCATATTGCCAATGGCTCTCATCCAGGGAACTGCATTTCTCTGCTTCGCATCAATGTAAGCAATTCTTTCACCTTGGCTTCAACAATCATTGCAGTAATTTGAATGCGTAGGGACACTTTATTTCTTCTCTGCCATCATTCCTTACGTGATTGTGAATGTAATTGCTTCCCTCTGAAGGTTGCCAGCAATTCATCCCAGCACATTGAGCTGATGCTGCAAGAGAGTTGCACCGACCAGTCGGGCAGCCTTGTGGTGTACACCACAATGGATGTAAACTCTATCCAGCTAGCAATGAGCGGGGAGGACCCATCTTGCATTCCTCTTCTTCCCCTAGGATTTGTGATCGTCCCAGTCGAGTCATCCACGGGCAGTAACACTAACACTGCAATTACCACTGCCAATGAGGGCAACTCAATCTCTCTGCCATTTTCACAAGATGGAAATAATGAACACAACAACTTATCTGCCGGAGGCTGTCTACTCACTGTGGGGCTTCAAGTCCTTGCCAGCACAATCCCATCTGCCAAGCTCAATCTATCTACTGTCACCGCAATTAATGGTCATTTGTGCAACACAGTCCACCAAATTAATGGTGCTCTTGGCACCTCCACAACCACCACCACCACCACCAACAGCTGCCCTGACAATGGCCACAATGCACTAGGTGTAGGCTCTTGCTCTGAGCCTCCTATTGCTGCTGCCAAACAATAGTTTAATTAAGAGCTTTCAAGTGGGGAATTACCCAAAAGTCCACCCTCCTCCCTGATCTCGGGGGCATCTTGGTCTGTTGATATTGGTGGTGGGGCTATGAGCCAAAGAGTCGGATTTTTTTTTTTTAATTTTTATGCAGAGCTGGGAGACTTTGGGTAATTAATAGTAGATGAGAATCAGGGTAGAATTGTCAAATAAAACTAGCAGCAGTACTGGCATTATCCGTAGCAGTAACTTAGTTTGGCAAATAAGAGACGACTCCGTAGGGCGTTGGCTGGTTGTTCGGCACATGGGAAACTTGGACATTAAAATGTCATTAATGGAGACGGATGGAGTGGGGTAGGACAGTGGTAAGCCAACGAGGAAAAAGGAGGAGATTACTATATATTATTGTTATTTTGATGTTGTGAAGGTAGCAGGAGAAGTCAAGAGCGCACCAAGATGTGACTCTTGCTTTGTGGTAAGGCCTTAAAAAAAGTCTGCAATGACTTGTTGGGGGCTTCACCAGTCAGCAAGAGTGCTGGTTCGGGTATTGACTTCTGCTTAATTGTCCCACTTTTTATTTATTTTTATCGTTTTTTTTTTGCACTTATTTTCATGTTGATGGATTGTTTTTGTTAAGGAATTGGCTGAGCCCGTGTGCATACGAGCTTATAGTAGCCGTATCTTTTATTAATTACAAATCTTTACCTTACGAATTTAAGATTCTCTCTTACATAAAACGTTACTATTTCAATGACAGCCCCCCCCCACTTGATGTTATTGTAGAATGTGTAAATGATAATATAATAAGTGGAAAAACATACATGGCTGCATGATCAATTGTTCGTTAGCACCTTACATGACAGGCACATGCGTATATCCTATATTACAAATTCAAACCACCTAGGAATCCATCTCTAAATGGAAAAAATTTTAGCTGAACCACTATTTTTCAAAGCCTGTTAATGGTTGGAGGAAGAGCAAATATTAGTGTAACTATAAGAAATTTCATAATGATACCAAAATCGCTGGTTAAAGTAATGACAACAGTTTCTTTTATAAAAAGGTTACTTATTCTTCTTCTCCAAATTATGAAGTGAGTGACCCTCTCATGTCGTATTATGCTCAGAACTCTATTTAATTTTGACTGACAAAGTCCGTACAAGAAATTAATGTTGTTGCTGTCCATGGGATATTGCGCTGCGCTAGTAAAAATGGTAGCAAATTTCACCATGAGGCGGGAAGAGCCTA
This sequence comes from Bruguiera gymnorhiza, assembly GCA_020883675.1. Classification (NCBI taxonomy): domain Eukaryota; kingdom Viridiplantae; phylum Streptophyta; class Magnoliopsida; order Malpighiales; family Rhizophoraceae; genus Bruguiera; species Bruguiera gymnorhiza. The sequence goes on from JAIRCJ010000087.1 coordinate 2,449,713, forward strand.
ATTATTTATCACCATTAAGGATAGGAAACTTCACTTCGGCATTCAAATCATTCAGCATAAATTACATTGGGTTAGCATCTGCAAGGACCGTTGCCACGTCTGTTTTAGTGAATCAATCGGATTCCTTTTGCCAGTTTTGAGTCGTTCGACGCCGGGGTCCGCTTTCCGGCTGGCACACGGCGATCGTCCTGATCTCATTGCGGGAGCAACTTGAACAGTACGATAGTCCCCCGGGGGGGGGGGCGGCTCGCCCTCAGATTAATCCTTTCCTCGAGGTTATGTGAGATTTGTGTAATGATGAAGGTGGGGAGGGGCATTGATAGCTTGTTAACTGGCTTGGTGGGTGTTGTTGAACTTTGGTGATTGTGGATGTACTCTTGTTGGGCGATGCTGTCTTTTGAGGAATGCGGGGGACATGTTAAACTAAGGGAAGCTGGCTGAGCAGCCGAATCTACTTGTGCAATTGGTTTGCAGGTTAGGTCTTTGTACACAGGCCTAGGGGTGGCAACTGGACGCGCAGCGAGCTGGCCTATGTAAACCCTTTGGACTTTCTTGTCTCAGTGATTTTTGCCGTTATGATAAAAAAGCATAGGAAACTGCCAATTGCCGCTTATCATTTGTCAGGATTTTGCAGCTGATACGCCTATAATTATCCCGTTAATAGGATAATTAAACAAAATCCCCACAAAAATAATAATAATAATAATAAGAGACAATTACGATGCCATATAGCTTGATTTGAGAAGAATTCATTGATCTTGGAAAACAAGAGACAGAGACCGGCGTCAGCGTTAGCTTGATTCGAATTCTAGACATAGGAATAAGAGTCGTTAGGTAAAGGGGGGTTCGAGGTAACTAAATTCGCAGATTGCAAACGCTTTTCTCAACTTGGAAATCTTAAAAAAAAAGATGGAACAAGAAGAAATGAAATAAAAGACTACAAAAATAAATAAATGACGTACGTATAACTAGTTAAAAATATTCGGCCTCGGTGTACAACGGCTGGTTTAGCCAGGATCCTTGGGAAGTCCGAAAATACACACCATCGTCTCTGACGACCCAATTGCAAGTTGTGCAAGCCAGCCTAACATTAAATACCCAAAACACACCGAAAGTAGCATTATTGATGTAAACGTAGCTCCATCTTAATGGGAACATTATGTTGCGGAGCTCCCAAGAAATTTTTTCCCCTGGCTTCAGCGCGTGCAATCCTTCGTTGAAGCCCTTGGCATCGCACATGGTAAACACGGTGTGGTTGACCTCGTTGGTCATCGTCACCTGCACCTTCGGGCAAAAAAAGTCTATGAAACTGCCGATTAGCCCGGACTCAGCGGCCGAAGGCGCAACGGCTGATAGAAGAAGGACAGCAACAGTTGTGTAGCTTAGAATTATGTTCCTAGAGTTTTTCATCGCGGAAAGGAAACGGTGATGATTGTAATCGTTGCTTATTGATCAAGGCAACTTATATGCGATACAGGCCATTCTTGCTTCCTTGGATTCTACAGTTATATGAAATTGCCTTCAACGGCTTTACACTGGAAATTGGCAATCGTTTCACGTTTCTTCGGAAACTCGTTACAAGTCAGTTTTTGATCGGTAACTGGTTAGAGAATTGGTGATTATGAATATTTTGATTGTAACCATTTTGGTTTTTCCTTTTTGGGCATGACTCAGTAATTAGTTTAACAACTAATACTTAACTGTCAAGTGATTTGATGTAACTACCACTTGGAATTCTATTTTTAGCCAACAGCGGCTTTGACTGCTGCCTGTCTGATGTTACTTGAAACTCCCCAAGAGAGCCAGCTCGCAATTCAGGTTAGACTCCGTGGTATGTCTCATTGATTGGGCTGCCCATTCATGAAAGTTCGGCCCTTGGAGACTTTTTGTTTTTTCTGTTTTTTTCAGAACTTCACATCCAATGTGGGTCTTCTCCCTTAAATTTCAGGGCCCCATAGTTTGTTTACAATGTACAAAAAAAACGCTGTCTCGATGCATTCTGTCGCATATTCACACGGTGAACCTAAAATTGGTCTTCCCATTTAATCAATACTTTTGTGGCAATTCAATCCCTGTGAGTACAACTTTTCTCTCTTTCCTGTTTTTTCTTTTTTTCTTTTGGTTCGTTCGAAATTTTCTTTCCCATATGCCTTACGTGTGGAAAAAAATTTACAAATTGTACAAAAATGAAATATATTATTATTATTATTATTATTATATATTAAAATAAAGATGCATTTTGTGCTAACTTGAGAAAGCTGAAAGTACCAATTTTCCCAATAACTTTATTTTCGTAGCCAACTAGACTAAACTAACTAGCTTACTCTTTCGCACAAAGCGTGTAAATATTTAAGACGTTTATGTTGTTTTGAAATTTAAAAAGTATTAAAATATATTACAATGTAATAAAAATATTGCAACAAAAATTTATAAAATATTTTATGATCTCAAAATATTTATTCGTTACTTAAAATATATTTATCAATAGATTACTTAACACCAATACAATAGTTATTAATTACCAAGTAAATGCCAATAATTATAAAATTTAGTAATAAAATCATATGAACTCTTAACTTTAAATCTAAATTCGATCATAGTCTTTATAAACTAATAATAACAACAGTAAGTAAATATTAAGGAATAGCAATATCAATGAAAAATAAATCCTTATAAAAAAATGCAATGAGATATCACTACCTAACATTTTCGTCTTTGATCTTCTTAGCAAAGAGATTAGAAAATTGATATCTTATGCCTGTTTATGCCAATCAAGAAAGAAAAGATTCTATTGAATGTCAACTATTTGCAAAAGCCGATCAATATCGGAATAAAACAGAAAACGTTTATCATGGATTTATTGATTATTATTCATCTCTCTAGTTCCCATTTTAATTGAATATTAATTTCATATTAAATGTTAGTATTAATATCATATTAGTATTATTATTGCAAGTTAACCTAAACAAAGAGTCCTAATTTCATTCTCAGCCAAAGGAAAACGTGCAAAGAGCAAAAGCCAAACATTAAATAGATGATGAGTGGAATTAAAAAAAAAATGAAAAGAGAAATAAGAAAAATAATTGAATCTCAATTATTTTTCAGTTTTTGTATTGAGTATTCCCGACAAGAGGGATTCAGTGTTATAAAATGAAGTGCAAAAAATAGTGAAGATGGATAGCTAAATTATTTTATGTTTACATGTGCCAAAAGTGGCAAAAGAGCATCTATAGTAAATAAGGATCTCAATCTGAGGCCATAAAAAAAAAAAAAAAACATTCAAGGCTAAGATCATTGTTGTTATTGGTGTTGATGGAAACTTCACCAATTTTTACGCTTATTTGGTACATAGTTATACACTTGGCCCGGACAAAGGTACGACTCTTTAAGTGCAAGAAGAATTTGGATGCATATATGAAGAAGAGACTTGAATTAAATGACCAAACATATAGATGTCTGAGCAAAAACTATTATTCCTTAGCTACTAAAGTTGGAGGATGGGAGATTTTAACACATACTGAGAAAGACTATAGAAATTATATTGCTAAGGTAAGGTAGATTCAACTTGGCATTAGAGATTCATAAACACTTTCTAACAATTTTTCTTGAATGAGAATGAGAAATCTCAAGTTTTTTCACGCTGTTGTGATTGACAATGATGATCAATTAAAAAAATGGATTTTGCGCTTGTGCAAGGAACATAGCTGCTTATCAATTTTTGAGTGATGTGAATTCATTTGATACAATATACTTAATTAACAAGTATGATGAGGATTTCGTTCCATTTGGAGGAGTTAAGCATCATAGGAAAACTTTATTATTTGGGTGCAATTTATTATCGAATAAAGACATAAAGACTTGTATCTGATTGTTTAAGTCATGGTTAAATTGTATATGAGATTGTACTCTGCAAGCAATAACAACTAGCCAATACTTTGTTATTAAAGCAGCAGTTAGTGCAGTAGTGCGATCTTTCTAAACATCCAATATCATCTTTGTTTTTGGCATATTGTGAGAAAAATTCCATAAAAATTAGATGGGCCAAACCAACACAAACATGCCAAAAAGATATTGAAGAGGGTCATGCATAAATCAAGAGACATTGATGAATTTGAAAAGACGTGAGATAAAATGATGGAGGATTATAACTTGGAGGAGAATTTCTGGTTAAATTTCTTGTACAAGGATCGTTATTGTTGGATTCCAGTCTATGTTAAGAGAGTGTTTGAGTATGGAATGTCAACAACTTAGGGAAGTGAAAGTGTAAATGCTTTCTATGATAGTTACATGGGTCTTACAACTTCCTTAAAGTTGTCTATCAAAGAATACGACAATGCTTTGAAAAGTAAGATTAAGAAGGAAAACCAAATAGATTTTGCTTCGTCTAATTCGAGCATTCATTTAATAACTGATTGTTCTTTTGAGAATCAATTGTAAGGAGCCTATACTAACAAAATTTTTAAGTTATTTCAAGATGTTTTGTTTGGCAAGGTAGATGGGTCGATAAAAACATTTGAAGGGATAGATGTTTTGAGAGGAAAAGATGACAATTTTAGAAGGCAAGTGATTTATCATGTATAGAACAATGATAATGAGTATAATATTAAACACTCATGCCTTTTGTTTGAATTTAAAGCAATCATTTGTAGACATATTGCCAAAGTTTTGCTGAAAAGAATGTGAAAGAGTTTCCTTCTAAATGCATATTAGCACGTTGGAGAGAACTTTAAGCACATTCATACTTCTGTTAAGAAATGGTATGATGGTGCCGAAACTTGTGAGTGAACACCAAATTGTCATCCAACTTTTGCAATTTAGTGAAATCAGAGAAAATTCCAAAAACAAAATAAAAACAGTATGAGTTTCTCATGACATGTATGGTGAGGCATTAGAGAAGTTAATGAATGTCTCAATTTGATAGATTAAAATCCTAGACCAGACACATCAACATCAATATGTAAGGTAATTGAGGCATAATCTCAAAAATTAATTTTTAAGTAAAAGATGGCACCCTTCTTTGAAGGTGTAGACTAAGGGTCATCTACCATCAAAGAGAAAAGAATCTAAAGTAAAGTAAATTACAAAGAAAAGGTAAAAAGGTAGTATAACTTTACATTATGTCTTTATTTTGATTTAAACTTATACGTGTAATATTTACATGCTCTTTTTTTTTTTTTAATTTTTTGTTTGGCCACCATAAATTTTTTCGTACGAAGGACATATAAAAAAAAAAACAAAAATATGAACATGGTTGAGGTAATCCTTGATCATAATTAAAAAAAAAAAAAAACAGATATATTGTATTGGTTAAATTTCTTTGTCAATAATATATTGCAATGTATTCTTTCAAATATAGTACTTGAAAGAATATTCTATCACTAGCTTGTCAATTGTTTAAAGCCATTGTATATGAGAGTAACATACATCCAAATGTTTTGGTTGTACCAGGTTTTCCTAATGGTTCAGGTTTTAGCTTTTTAAGTTATGATAAGAACTTTTTATCTTATTCATGTTAGTTCTAAAAGCTCACATTGTGCTTTTGTTATATTGACTATGGTCAATAAGTGTTTATTAACAACACCGTCTTGAATCTCAACATCAATTATCTAATACAGGTTTGTTTACTTTGAATTTTTAATCTGATAATCATCAAATGTCAAAATTTCATTCTAACTCTAATCATTGAGTTGCTGTTTCTGTTTGGAATGCGATAATAGAACTATGGAGGATTTAACACACACGCCATTATAGTTGGTTCTTTTTCGACCAATAATTGTAAGTTTTTTGTTTTTTTTCTTAAAACAACTATAATTCTTATGCATGACATCTCAAAGTCATTGAAGATATCCCATTATAGAATTACTGCCTAAGACCATACTCCTATAGGTCAAATCACCACAAAGTGAACCACATCAAAAAAGAAATAGAAAAATGACAAAATCTGCATCAGTTCCCCATAAGATTACGCATCAACTCTCCTTGACATTGCCCTCTTGTTCATCATAAAAAGCAAAGACAACTACCACAAGAAAACAATAGATATCCCTTAGCTATAAACACAGTAATGTCGCACAATAAAGCGGGGCAAAACTAGGACCCTTACGTTTTAATATCTATGTCCCATGTCATTTCTCATCGTCGCATCCAAGTTTTATGATCAGCACGTAAGCAACAAATTGCAATGAGAAATTGTCAATTCCATCATTGGATCCTGCAAACTGAGTAGGAGTCGTTTCCCTACACAACAAGTAAGCCAGCTAATATGCTCTAAATCCCCCAGCATATCAACTTCATATATGAATGAATCCAATACCAACTTCCGGTACCGAAGTGATACCTATTTAGCTAATTCAAACCATTAATAAGCAGCAAAACTATAACGAATAAAGCACAAGAGCATTGCCACGTAGACCAACATAACTCCCCTTCGGATGCATCACAGCAAAATAGAAACTTTCCCTCCTCCTCAACCACATTATGGAAAGACAAAATAGCAATAAAGGACACCAGCTGAACATACTCTACAAAATTAAAGAGCTAGTCAAACCTAAAAGAACCAAAGTAACACTGACTCAACACCATTAAAGATCCTTGCAACGCTAACACAATCAATTGCCTCCCCTGATGTGACAGACTTACTCATAATCTACAACTTTAATCCGCTTGCATACAATGAACAAAAGAGCAAACCGAGGGTAGTTCACCCTTATCTGACAAGGTAGCTTGTTCTAGTTTTTAACACCGAAATACTATTTATCCTAATAGAGTACCAACAAATGAAAAAATCCTCTTCCTCTAACTCAACTTGTTTACTAATCACCTTTTCCTCCCCACTTATACTAATAAGGCTAATCAATTTACCTACCTCTAAGACTTGTTTAGCCTCCCATAACCTGCCCTCATACCTCTTGATATCACTATCTGTTGGAGAGATGTTATCCCTTAGATTCGATGGCACCTCTGTCGGTATTTGGGCACCTCTAATATTAGACCGCTTCCCCACTTATCTAACCGAGTAACTTTTCTTTTTTGGGACTCCTTTGCTTTTTGTTTCCTTTCCACATGCAGTAGTTGTTCTTCTCTCTTTTCTACACCTGCCATATTATCCCACTAAGCGGATTCCCTACGACGTTTTATTGCGTCAATGTCTTCAATTAGTACTATTTTTTCTTTTTGGAATTTTTTCTTGGCGTTACTATGTTCTCCCCAAGATTAATATTATCCATCAGTCTGTAATCATAAGACTCCATCACAATAATATCATGGGAGCCAAGTCCCGTACTGTTTAGCCCAGCTCGTGCATTGTCTCCACATTGACCGCCATTGTCTGCCGCTAACAATACTTGTCCGGCATTGATATCATTTGTAATGGCAAGTGTTGTTACCTCCTTTTCTTGGCCACCATTGCCCTCCTCTAGCGTCTCAGTACAACTACAATCATTTTTCACTTCGGCCACTGCATCCCTGCCATCCAACTGTGGTGTGCAGTTAGGCCTTCTATTCGTATCCATCTACAATGACTCGTCTCACTTGTCACGACAATCTTGCATCTGTTTTGGTTGTTTTCCATCAACATAGCCAGAAGAGTAAGCTTTATTCTTTGATGACCTATACCTTGAATACATGACTGCCAATTTTTGTCCATAATATATCTGGAATTATCGAGTCATGAGATGATAGAATCTCAAAATGACAGCTTTCAAGGTTTTCTCTTATTCTGATGTTGTTATCCACACATAGGAATTTCCCCCAGCGGTTCCTTCGTTTGTGAAAAAGTTCTAGATTCCAAGAATGAAGAAGCATCCCATCAAGACGTAGCTAAGTCCTTTTTATTTTTTAAGGACATGTCAGATGGATTCCATAGCTGGAAAGTCTGAAACTATTGATCCCGCATCTCCTTATTTGAGATCATGTTGTCCATCTCTTCTTTGTTGATAAAGCAACTGAGTAAGAGTGCATTGCTCTTGCCATCATTTGTCCAACAAAAATACTTTTCATGTCTAAGTTCTTATATTGCCTACAGCACTTCTTTTTACATTCTATTTACCAAGGCTTAAGATCATGGAAAAAGTCTATTAAGACCTCATTCTTCTTAGAGAATGAGCAGTTGTATTGGTTGATTTACACAAAGATAACGAGTTCATGGATGAAAAGCTTGTCAAACAACTTATTTCTTTGAAAATGTGTGAAAATTGATAAAATTTGTTATTACAAAACAAAATTCTTTATTTGAAATTTTTTATTACTTATAGAAAACCATAAAATTATTTTTTATATTCCTTCATTGTCAATTTGAGAGATATGTTTTGAAATTTTTCAAAGAAAAATTATAATATTAAAATTAATGTGGCTTTCAATTATTATGTGAAAAAAGTTGTGCGAAAAAACCTTTGTATTGAAAAAAATAATTGATTAAAACAAAATATTTTGAATCAATTTTAAAAATAAGACGAATTTAAAAAAAAAAAGAATAATAAAAGTAGTTTAATTAATACATTATTATTAATTATGTTATTTAATATTTAATATTTAATATTTATATATTAATAAGTATAATTTCTTTTGTATTAATAGACCACTAATTCAAACTTTTAAATTTATATGTACATAATAATTTTTAATAATTAAAAGTAAATTCTCTAAAATAATTATTAAAAATTGTTCTCTTAAAAAAAAAACTATTTTTATAATTTTCTTCTTTCTCAATGTCTAGTTTCTCATCACTTGCCTACAAGATTAACATCAATTTAAGAGTCTGAGATGGTACTTGTCGAAGCCCCCTTGTACGATTTCCCCTCCACACTAGTGCCACTAAGAAGTCTTCTTACAAGAGTGGACTTTCTTATCTGCCATTTCCTCTTATCCTCTGCAAGATCTCCTCTGTGCTAGTTGACGGGCTGAAGGTGCGGATCCTCGTACCTATATATGCTCACCCTTAAACTGTCTATCTAGCAACCACATCCTTTTTAGGCTATTTGCTACTGATACAGCATCTGCCCGGTGGAGGAATTTGATAGACACAAACCACTTACCGCTTCTACTTCCTTTGCTGTGATGTACATACCCTTAATGAATCCATATTTGCGAAAGCCATCGTGAATCCACTGACAAAGGAATGTTATTGTCAAATAAAGTTGACAAATCTATTGCTTATTTTTGAACCTTGTGTCACACATCTTGGCAGTTTCTTATACAGTTCCTAGCAGAAGCAGAAGAGATAAAGTACTAATTTTAAGCCTGCAGTAGTATCAAGTCCATTACATCAAATATTGGGAGTGCGTAGATCCGAAAAGTGGTGTTTGCATTCTAGACAGGGAGAGTCAGATCTAGAGACCGAAGCCCCCAATCAACAGCTTCTCCCACGACAGATCCCAGCTAATTTCAGTTCAAAATCAAGCAAGAAAACAGAACGTGGAACAAAAATTCAACCCAATGGAGTCACAGTACTGAGAAAGATCTATGGGCCTGTCTTGGAAGCATGGTTTTAAGGATGGAATCGATAAGATGTTTAATATTTAGTCAATTCTACCGAAAATTGAATGAATTAAATTGATATTTAATAATAAATAAATATATATATATATTTAATATTTAAACACAACATATAAAAATTTTTATTTCTTAAAATCTAATAATATAAGATATAAATTTTGTATGTATTTAAAATACTATAATTGATATATTAAACTTTTTTAATTTATATTTTCAAATAAAATAAAATTAAAAAATATATTTACTTTACTATATAGTGGATAGATGTAAATAGTTTGTATTTGTAAAAAATATATTATAATTTATATTTTTTATTATAAATGAAATAAGGGTTTATTTAAAAAAATACTTTAATTGAAAAATAATAATTGATGAGTTGAAACTTAAAGTAAAAAATAAATTAAAAGAAATAAAAATAAAGTAAGTAACTTTTATTTTTTAATGTGTATAATATCTTAATAAATATTAATGATTTAAATTTAATAAATAAAAATACACTTGACTTAGAGAGTGTCATTAATTACCATCCTTAAAGAGATGGTTTCTTGAAAAATTGATTGTTAATAATTTTTTTGAATATTTTGTTCAACATGACTCTAATGGCAAAAACTGACTAAATTGAAAAATTGTAATTGGTTTATTGATTTATGATCAAAATGATTGATTTATTGATTTTTTTGATTAATTCAAAAAATCTCTAATTTCAAAAGTTAACCCAACTAGATCTTGATGGGAGAATGGTCAACAAAGTACAAATAGTTTAACAGACTTCTCTCATTTGCTTACTTGAACTTATTAGATGATGATTAAATAATAAATATGATAATCAAAACAATCATATAAAAGAATACACAAATTTTTATATGAAAAATCCCTTTAAATCAAAAAAAAAAATTACGAGACATTTCAGTTCAAGAATCACTTATATTATAATCAACAAATAAGTATAATAGAGGTATATAATCTCTATTATATCAAATAAATTAAATAAATTCAATTTAAATCAAACGAGAAACTAATAAATTGACAAAAATAGACCAATTACGTTCTATTAACCATAACTCAACAAACAAATTTCAAAATAACAATCAAACCATTTAAAATGAACTTTCAAATGTTCCCTACTAATTGACTCAAATTCAACTCAATCAAACCAAGAATTAATATTTACCCACAAATTTTATAAAAATTGTCACAGATAAAATAACAAAAAGTTATCAAAATTTAGAAGTTTTAGTTCTAAATCAAAACCCTATTCTTATAGATCACCAAAACAAAATCTAACCGTCTATAATAAAAATATATGTATCCTCTAATTATAGATCAAAATTTAGGTAGATCAGACTATAACAACCTTCAAATTGTACTATGGATCAAAACTGCGTGCAAAAAAAAAAAAAGCTCAGAATATAGACTTAAGAAACTGAAAAAAAAAAAACTTATACTTATAATAATCAAAATACAATTTTTACTATTTAAAATTAAGAATAAGATATTCTTTATCAGTTGTCCAAATTTTAATGTGATCAGATACTATTTAATTTTCCAATAATAAGATATAAGAACACTATTTCAAGCTAAAAATTCCCGCAACCACACAACTTTATTCTTCTCTCCTTTTGTAACCTTTCTATCTTTCTTAATTTAATCAGCTTTTTAGCAACCAAAAAGGGGTATTCCTACACTCATTAAGTATTTTTAGGTTATCAGTTAAAAACGAATACATTTAGCCTTTATCTTTGTAACCATTGGATTTTTACATCACATAGGAAGAAACTAATAAACCCAATAATTCTCCCCCTTTCCCAACTATGTAAAGGTATTGGTCATTCTAACCAAAGAAAAATATAACTCAAACTTCCCTCTTAGCAATGTTTTGTCAATATATTAAAAATATTATTATCCGTATAAATCCTTTTAAGTGCTTAAAATCAAGAACATAGTGTATCCAATAATACCATATATCAATATGTCTTGACTTAGTATGAAAAATTAGATTCTTACCAAGATGGATTGCAATCTAGTTATCATAATACAACACATAATTCAGTTATTCAAAACCAAGCTCACTCGTGAATCTTCTTACCTAAAACAACTCTTTGGATACTTTAATTATAACAATGAACTCTAACTCTCTAATGGACAATGCAACACACTTTTACAATTAAAATTGTCAACTAGCTACTTTCTTTTTAAAAGTAATCAAATAACTCAAAATAGACATTTTTAGAATCAATATTTCTTGTCATATTTAAATATATGCATTTAATAAGAATAAACTCATCACTCCCAAAATACAATTTTACATTAGTAAACCCTTACAAATATCTCAATTTTGATTTCACTGCATTCCAATACTTCTTACTAGGATGTGAAAAGAATCGACTAATTGTGTCAATTGTATGAACTATATTTATATTGGGCCTCATACACATCGTTACATACATCAAACTACCTATAATTGATGCATAAAGAACTTTTTGCATCTCTTCCTTCTCTCTTTATATGGAAGAATATTAGTCAACAACTAATTTAAAATATATAGTAAAAGGAGTGCTTACCACTTTAATTTTATCCATACTAAACCTTTGAAGTACATTTTAAATATATTGTTTTTAAGACAAACACAACTTCTTGTTTTTCCTATTCTGGGTAATTGACATGTCGGGGATCTTTTTTGCTAGTCCTAAATCTTTCATGGAAAATGACTTACTCAACTATCACTTCAACATAACAATTTTAGAAGTATTAATACCAACAATAAACATATTATCAACATTAAAAAAATAAAACGACGAAATTATCATTAGTGAATTTCTGAAGAAAAACACAATAATTAGCAGTAGTCTTTTTATAGTCTTACTCTCCCATAATAGACTCAAATTTTTTATATCATTGCCTTGGAGTTTGTTTTAAGTCATATAAACTCTTTTTCAACTTACACACATGATCTTTTTTTCCTTTCACCTCAAAGCCCTGTAGTTGCTCCATATAAGTTTCTTTTTCTAAGTCACCATGGAGAAAAGTCATTTTCACATCCATCTATTTGAACTTTAAGTCCTAGCATGTAGCTAAACTCAACACAACTCAAATGAAAGATATTTTCACTATCGATAAGAAGATCTCTTCAAAGTCAATGTCTTATTTTTAACTAAATTCCTTAATAACCAATATGGCTTTATATCATTGATGTGTTCTCTTCTTCTTTTATTTTGTAAACTCACTGATTTTTAAAGGACCTCTTATCCTTAGGTAATTTTATTAACTCACAAGTGGATTTGTTATATAAGGATTTTATCTTATTTATCATGGCATTTATCTAGTGCTACTTATGCTTACTTTCAACTTCTTCATCATAGCACTCAGATTCTCTCTCTTCAGTTAACATCACAAACTCATTAAGAGAATACCAATTATAAGGCACTAAAACTCTATTGGACTTTTGTGGCTAAAATGGAAATAAAGGTATGGGTAGATAATCTTTTAGGGAGCATTAATATCACCTACACCCTACATATTATAATATTGTTAAACATTCTCTTTATATTCTTGAACATCATCATGGACATCAATTGGATCACCTCGAGGTGTTTGAGGAACTAGATCAATATCAGCAAGACTATCATTAGTTCAAGTAGTTACCTTTTCAATATCTTTAATATTGTATCTCTACTTCTAACAAGTCTTTTGTCAACCAGATTATATAGTCAATACTTAAAATCATCTTCACCATAACTAAAAGAGATAGATTATCAAGTTTTCACATCGAACTTCCCTCTTTAATCTTTTGGGACATGAACAAAATCCTTACAACTAAAGACTTGCAAATAATAATAAGAGACTTTCTTACTAAACTAAACTCTACATAAAGCATTACATTATAGAGGAATATTATGAGACAAATTAATCACATGTATCACTATATTCAAAATTTCACCCTAAAAGGATTTAGGCAACTTTACATTTAAGAATAAACATTTAATCCTCTCAATCAATGTTTTATTCATCCTTTCAACTAAGTTATTCAATTGTGATATTTTGGGAGATGTCCTTTGATGTATGATCCTATGTATCTTGTAATACTCATTAAATTGACTATTGTACTCACCACTATTATTAATATAGATACATATTAACTTTTTCCTCAATTTTCTCTCAGTTAATACATAGAATTGTTTTAACATATCAAAGACCTAATTTTTAGTCATTAAAACATAAACCCAAAGTTTTTTTTTTAAGCGATTATCAATAAAATCACAAAATAAATAGCATCATTAAATAAGTGTAACTTTAAAGAACCACATATATCGTAATGCATCAATTCAAATAGTTTTGATTTCCTTAAAGGAAGGTTATTATTAAATATAACTCTATTTTATTTCCTAACTAAATAGTCAAGACACTTCTTTAAAAATGCACTTTTCATGTTTGGAAGCTAGTTTTGCCTTACCAAACAATTTATCTCCTTTTCACTTATATGACAAAGTTATTTATGCCACAATTAAGTAGAATTTTCATTTTTCATTACATTCATAACATCTTTGAAGATAATAGCTTGCATGAAATATAAATTAAAGCATTTCTTACCTTATGTCATAACTAAAAAGCCTTCAGTAAACTTCCACTAACCATTATTAAAGGTATTACAAAAACCCTCATCATCAAGCTTTCCTATTGAAATTAAATTCAAGTGAATATATGAGACATGTCTAACATCCTTCAATGCTAGCTATGCTTTATTGTTAGTCTTTAAGCAAATATCATTAATGTTAATGACTTTTATTAAGCCATTATTACCTATCTTCAATACCTCATAATCATCAGGAGCATATGTTGTGAAAAATCCCTTTTTTGGAGTAATATGAAAGGAGGCACCATTATATATAACCCAAGTAATCTCATGAGATGTTAGATTGACCATATTCTCATCACAAATAATAATGAGGTCAATAGCACTAGAAGTAAATGTAGTAGCAACATAATCATTACCATCATTCTTTTTCTTATACTTATCACTACTATTTCTGGTTTCTCTTTTCCATTTATACCAATTTTTCTAAATATGACTCATCTTCCAATAATAGTAATATTAGAAATTCTTGTACTTTGATCTTGACTTTGACTTTGACTTTTACTCTTTTTATCCTTTCCTTTGTTTTATAGCTTTTCCCTTATTTTTAGTAACCAGAACCTTTAATTTAAATAATGATAAACCTTAAGATATTCTTCTTATCTCTTTATATAACATACCACTTTTTACAACTTTCAATGATAAAACATTGCTAAAGGCAGAATTAGTAAGTGAAATCCAAAAAGTCTTTCAAGAATTAGATAATATAGTAAGTAACCATAACCCAAGAATATCGTCATCAAACTTAATGCCTATGTTTGACAATTGATTAATAAGACCTTAAAAATCATTTTAAGTGGTTAACAACTGAACTTGATTTTTTATATCTCAACTATATTACATTCTTCAACAAGAACAACTTATTATTATTAGACTTTGAAGTATATAATGTCTCAAACTTAATACATAATGTCCGTGCATGTGTCTTATTGTAAATGTGATTGTAAACATTATCATTAACAAATTATCATATAAAACCACAAACCTATTTATACTTAAAATCTCATTTTTCATTGGTTTTAGACATAGGTTTAACAATAGCAAATATTAATAAATGTAATTTTTTCACAAATAAGAGTTCCCTTATTTTACTCTTTTATATATAATAATTCATGTCATTCAAACAAATCATTTTATTCATATTTAACTTTATCATTCAAACAAGTCAAACACACTAACCAATAACTCTAATGCCACTCTGATAAAAGAAGGAGCAATGGAGTACAAATAGCTCATGAGACTTCTCTCACTTGCTTAAACCTATTAAGAGATGATTGAATAACAAATATAACAATCAAAGTAATCACTTAAAAGAATATATAAATTTTTATATGGAAAACCCCTCTAAATCAAAAAAAAAAAAATTGCAAGACACTCTAGTCCAAAAAATTAACTCCACTATAATCAACAAGTGGATAAAATAGAAGGATATAACAAGTGAGTACAATAGAGGTATACAACTCCACTATAATCAATAAGTGAGTACAATAAAAGTATACAAGTCCAATTATATCAAACAAATTAAACAAATTCAATTAGGACCTAATAAGAGGCTAATGAGTTAACTAAAACATATCGATCACGATCTATCAACCATAACTTAACAAGCGGATCTCAAAACAACAATTCAATCATTCAAAATTAACTTCCAAATGTCTCCTACCAGCCAACCAAAATTCAACTCAATTAGACCATGAATCAATGTTTATCTACATGATTTACTAAAATTGTCATACATAAGAGAACATAAAGTTATCAAAATTCAAAGGTATTAGTTATGAATCAAAAACTTGCCTTTGTAGATCACCAAAACATGGTCCAACCATCAAAATTCAGCTTGATTAGACCACAAATAACCTTCTAATTGCACGATTAATCAAAATTACATGCAAAAAAATGCCCAAAATGCAAACCTACGATACTAAAGAAAAACCTTGACTTACAATGCTTAAGACACAATCTCCACCCTTCAAAATCAAGAATAAGATGTTCTTTATTAGTTATTTAGTTTTAGCTAAATTAGACACTATTTAACCTTCCAATAATAAGATATAAGAACATTACTTTAAGTAGAAAATTTTAACAGCCACTTAACTCTCTTTTTCTCTCCTTTTATATCCTTTTTGTCTTCCTTAATTTAATTAGGTTTTTAGTAGTTAAAGTGGAGTATTTATATCCTCATTAAGTGTTTTTGGGTTGTGAACTAAAAACAAATATATTTGGATTCTATCTCCATAACAATTGGACTTTCATATCACATAAGAAAGACCAATTAGCCCAACAGGTCTTAGGGCAATTTTTAATTTTACTAATATAACCAATTAATTGGATTTTCAAAACCTTGGTTAAAAGCAAATGTAAGGGTTAGGTTTTGAAGATTCTTATCTCGGTAATAAGCTTTTATAATTTTTATATGTTAATAAGTGTGCACTTAAAGGGGTTAGTCTTTTAATATCCTACTTGATTTTACGCTATTCCTAAAACAATTTCCATTTGCAGCCCTTAATTCTAAGGTTTATGATAACTTCTTGATATAAAACATAAGAATTTTCAAACTAGTTTTTACTTGTTTTAGTAAACAATATGGTTGTCTTTTTTTTCCTTTTTTTTTTTTGAGAATATAGTCATCTTTAATTTAGTTATTTAAGAGCATAAATTTCTTAAATAACTTCAACTTTTAAAAAGTATGTTGACTTTTTGTGCCATGGTACTTATGTAAATGCCCAACAATTATTGCTAAGTCTATAAACTTTTGTTGATATATGGATAAAATTTCACTCATATTGTCGTAACATAGATAAAAAGAAGTTTTGTTTTGTCATTTAGAATTAATGGTTTAATCAATTTATGATTTAAACTTTTAATATTCAAATTTTGTTTTTTCTTAATATGTATTCATAATCTTAACAATGATATTCATGGTTATTATGTCATATTTTGAACCTTATTTAAGATAGTATGGCTTGTTGCCCATTGAGTGACCTAGAACAATTTAGTTTTTATTAGCAATTTGCTTAACCGCATGAATATAACAATCCATTTTGATTTCAAAATAAAGTATAAGAAATGAAAGTCATTCATAACCAACACACTATTTTATGTAAATATATAGATACCCATCAATTTTGATTCTTAAATAAAACTTCCCTTATAACTAAATAACCAAATGAAACCAACATTGACTACACCCAAATCAAAAATTGATAGCAACTCTATTTTATAAAGACTTTGTCCCAATAAGATTATAAATCAAATACAAAAGCCAAGTTTGAAACGATGAAAGAAAATTGGGGAAAGAGCATTGCATTTCTTTGTTGAACATTAGAAACCACCCATTACTATATGTTCCTCAACCCCTTAATCCTTTAAGTAAGCTTACTAGCATTTACCAACAATGACACTTAAATCACCTTTTCGCCTAAAAGAACAACCTCATGTGAGCCTTATTCGACCACTTATCGACTAGCACAACACTATCTAATAGCTACCACATACTATAATTATCTAGGATAGACTAAAAATGGTGATTCTACATAAATGTGTGGTTTTTTAATTAAAAATTTTGGTTTATAAATACCCTAACAAAATGTGACTTTTGATTTTCAAAACATAAAGGAAAAATAAAATGTTAATCTAAGCAATATGGATTAATAATTGAACAAATAACAACATAAATGGCTCTTGGTAAAAAGGTACAAATTATGGTCAAATTCATGACAAACTTCAAACACATAATTGCTTAAAAAGCACCTTACTTAGATAAGAAGATGAAAACCATGACATATGAAAGTTGTTATTACATCAATGTAAAACTAAAATGTTAAGGCTATACCAAAATCATATTATGATGGTAAATTTAAAGGGGGGCTTAAACAGTCGGTTAGTAAGCGAACTAGGCAAGATAATAAAACAATGTTCATAAAAAGCATAAAATAAGAATTATGAGAAGTAAAATAAAAGGAAGTCAAAAAGAAGATAGATGTGAAAAGTACCGTGAAAAGGAATTTAGGAGATTGCATATGATGCTTTAGCATATGTTTTTATTTCTTTAACTTAATAAGAAGATTCAACAAATCAATACTACTTTGAAGAATCTTCATTAAAAAATTAAATCAAATCATTAATGTTCAATTCTAAACAATCATCTCATGCCCCTTAGAGGTAGAATTCCATACCAATCAACACATTTTCACTACTTTCTTTTTACTTTTAAAGAAAAAAAAATTTATGGAAAATTAAAAAGAGAGAGATGAAAGAAATTAAAACAAATTAGTAATTAAGAAATAGAAATAAGGACTTATCACTTTGATCCTTGATGTTAATTCCTCCCGCAATAGTAGAAATCAAACATTGACACAATTCTGGTGAGAGAGAAGAGTGAAAAGTCAACTCTTAGTTTATAAAGTGAATACAAGTAATACTTGCGATAGTTTTTAATTTTTTTTATAAAAGGAAAAATAAATAGAAAAATTCTTTTTAACAAAGAATAAGGGTCGAGAAAAGTTTGGAAAGCTAGTCATCTTAAATATCATTATTCACAAAAGATAAATTTATTTGACTAAAAAAGATGACATATGGGTATAAAAACTTTAATTTCAAATTGGTGTTAAAACATCAAGTCTTCATTTTATGAACATTTTTCCCTAGAGGAATGAAGCTAAAAGCCTCATCTGGAAAATCTAATCTTTAATGATGAATAAGTACTTTTAGTAACTACCAAATAGGGTCCAAATATGACGTAAAATCACAGTTGGTGAGGGCTCACTCAAGTAGTCAACTACATGACCAAAATAAAGTTTTATTTATAAAGAGTCCATTTATGTAGTTTTTTTTTTTTTTTGTTGAAGTAGTATTTTTAATGTATATCTCTAAGTAACATTGTACTTACATGCAATAAGCAATTAAACCAAACTTGATTTTCATAAATTATCTAGTCAATGCTTTTGTGAATAAATCTCAAGGAACATATCCTTATTGAGAAAAGTGCATTGACGTTCAAACTGACAAAGGGAAAATAACAATTAATTGAAAAGCCATAATATATAGCTTACCTATTCAGTAAGAAATATAAGGTTAGGTTAAACTACAACATGAGTGATTTTTTTTGTCTTAAGGTTAAAAAGAATTTATCAATCAACCTAGGAGAAAAAAAGATGTTGTATTGTAGTTATAGACTTGAAGAAGTGCATAACAAGCCATCTAAGGCAAAGGTTCCATAGAGATGATCATGGATTTTATTCTAACTCAAACTCATTCAAAAGATAAAGGCTGAGTTTTCAGTCTTTGCTTATTGGAAACATAATCAATAAATAACATAATATTGTAATAAAAGTAAATTAACAAAAAGATATCGTATCTAAAGTGTGTTAAATACTAACCTCAAAGGTAGTTTCCCTCTATAGACAAATTATCTCAATGTAACAAGTTATAACAGCCATCCTCCTAAAATATGATAAAGTTTTCTATTAGTATGCACTTTACATAGATTATTAAAAAAAAAAAACAAAGAGTATATTATTTTTCAAGAATAAAAGGAAAAGACTAATTTATATTAGTTATAACTTAATAATTCATAAAATAAAATAATATTGAGTATAAATTTTAACGATTATAAAATGGCTAGTAAAGTAAGTTTAAAAAATATAGTAATTAATCTTTAAAAATACACTAATTTACAATAATTTCTTACTATTTTAAATGGCTAATTCTATTAAATTAATCAACAAGAATATAATACATTATCTTTGATGCCTTTTTAAACTATAAACTAAATATTAGGATGTACATGTTTTGATATTTAAAAAGATAGTGAAATAAAAATTTTTATGAACCATGACTTCTTAGTAAATAACAGTAAACTTGTCTCTCTATTATATTCTTTAAAATCATACTATTTAACATAGTTTAACGATATCAAACATTGTGTTCATTTAGTTTACTTTTATAAGAACTCTAGCGATCTTACCTAAGATCTTATAAGAGTAATCTTACTCTACTTTAATATTGTTGAATCTATCAAGTGTGCATTTTAGTAATATACCACTTATAAAGGTTATAAAATTCATTAAGAGTATAACTTAATTTTAAACAATGGAATCATTACACTATCTATATTATAGAAAGGGACTTCATAATTTTTATAGTGCATATAAGGTCAATTAGTGACTTATTATTATTCATATGAACCTATTTCAAGGGATCTTTTATCACATAGATTGAGTTTCCATCACTCTTGACCATATTATATAAGTATTAGTCTTATTCTCCTTGATATATTTTTCATTAACTTTTTGCCTAATGACTTAGTCAAAGTGTCAGTCAAATTCATTTATAACCTTACAAAATTAACAATATCACTCTATTGTTTAATTATTATAATAATTTATATCTTAAACAAATATATCTATTCTCCGCATCATATAACGTACTTTTGGTATAACCAATAAAGACATAGTTATTACGATATATTGACATTTATAGTGTTGATTTCACCTATAGTAAAATATCTATTAAAAAATGTCTTAACCAATTTGTCATAAAATTAGCCATATTTATGATTATAACTAAAATTTCATATTGATCAAGTAAAATTTGTTTATTTATCAAGCTTTTAAACCCTTACTTCACCTTTAAAGGGGAATAAATATTATCTAAATCAAACATCCATTTAACATCATTATACTTTTCTAGTACAATGAAAATTTATTATAAAATATATCATAGTGGTGATAAGTATAAAGCTGATAACTCAATCCAATGCCCTTCTCTTCATCTCCTTGAAAGTAAACCATCATGCCCTTACTAGCAACCTTAATTAACTACTTTGCTATGGTGTTAAATGGTTTCCATAATTGCATCTTGCAAATTCAAAAATGTCACTAATATAGTTCTTAATACACGATTTTAAGAACAACCATGAGAGAATTAACATTATTGTCCTTCTACAAGAAAAATTATAATTAATAACAAAGATGCAACTATATAGTGATGTCTCATTTAGTCAAAATATGTAAATACTTTCTAACTTTTCATTACATCAGTGAGTGAGCAAATGTCATCAATATGAAAATGTCAATAATTGTTATTTATTTACCATATAATGATTAGGCATCGTTGCTCAAATTACATCAAAACCTTAAGTTTGCATAGCTTAAAGCACATAAACATACGTATAAAATGACTCATATTATGTTTTAAAGGCTTAACATTCCAAATCGTGCAATTTACTAATAAGATATAAAGAGGCCTAAAGTTTGCATATAAGAATTCATCAACCTTTAATATGACAAATGAATATAATGATTCTAAACCTTTTTATGGATAATAATAAAGTTGGAGACATGTATATATAATATTTAGCGAACTAGCAATCAATGAAATACAACTAACACTAATGTATCATAAGATTAGTGCAACAATATGACAAATAATATTTGCAAAACTCAAAGATTATTAAACCTAGGTTCAAGATCCATCCTAACTGTTTTTTAGGTAAATAACTATTAATAAGTTTAAAAGCTAATTTGAGTAAGGCTTGATAACTTCCTTTTCTTTCCACTTATGTTCAATGAGGTTAAACTTCTATCATTAGTAATAATCAAGAGATTATAGTGAAACATTACAATAAAATAAAATGTAAACGCATGATTATTAATTGATGTTGATTAGTTTATGGCTTCCTGTTATTATGGATGCATCCAAAAGCAATAAAATAGAATATATTTCTAAAGTGAAAGAATTAAAAGTAAATATCAAATTAGTTTACAATTTAACTCTAATTGTTTCTTATTCCTAAATGCAAATGTTATATATATTTATAAGAACAATAATTTAAAAAAAAAGGAAAATTAAAGATAACAATAAGAAATTATGCAAGGCATTTATTTAATAAATATCATTTATTTACCTACTTCCTCTCTTTAAAACAATTTCCAACTTTGGACTTTTCACATGCCATTCATGAATGAATATAAAAACATATAAAATAAAAGCATGCATAACTAGTTAAATTTTGAATTAACCTTAATCTCAAATGTCAAATAAATATATATTACAACTATAGTGATTAAGCCAAATTAAGTAACATTTAAAAATTGACTAGAGAAAAGAAAAGATCAAACCATTATCTAGAAAGTTATAGACTAAATTTGGTGCATATAGCCCCTTGAGTAAAACATTGACATATTTTACATTATATCTCAATGCAATGGTAAAAATGAATACTTTGGAGGAAACAATTACTTGGTTAAATTGTTTTCTCTTGTTGATACAATAAAATTTATTTTTATAAAATTACATCTAATCCAACGTTTTATATGTTAGACAACTAGTGAGAGATTCGAAAGAGACATGAAAATAATGTAGTTTATGCTTATGGCATCAAAATGGAAATACTTACACTAGTTTATACATTTAGTCTTAAAACCTAAAATCTATAAGTAGACAAATATCAAACAAATGGAATTTGGCATGTTTATTTAGTGGAAAGAATTTCAAATTGTTGTCATGAAGACCTCGACACACATCTTAATAGCCACACCATATAAAAGGTCTCAAATTGCATCATAATCCTCTTGAATTTCTCAAAAAGGAATGACAACAAAATTATCATGTTAAATAGTAATTATCTTTAAGATTGTTAAAAATTTAATTAATAAAATAATATAATGTTAAAAAAAATAAATTAATAAAAATATATGGTGTCCGAAACGTGATAAGCATAATAATCATATTGTCCGAGTATAGTAAGTCATAACAACTATTTCTTCAAGATATAAGAGATCTTCTCATCTATGTATATTTCACATAGTAAAATAATAGAAATAATTTAATTTTTAAATTAACTCAATAATAAACTATAAATTGTAGGAAAAAAAAGTGTATAATCTTTCAAAAACAAGAAAAAGAGACTATTATATTAGTTATAACTTAATAACTTAGAAAGTAAAATTATATTGAGTATAAATTCAAATAGTAATAAATAATTAAAATTATTATAATTTATAAATATTAGTAATAGATACATAATAATTAATTTAATGATCATTTAACAGTTATTCTATTAATTATAAAATAATTAACCCAACGATAATAAAATAACTAATAAACTAAGTTTGAAAAATATGATAATTAATTTTTAAAAATCCACTAATTTACAAGAAGATACCTAGGTTGTTTTCTCAAGTGAATGGACAAAACAGTTATGTTTTTTCGGCCAAGTTAAATTGGACAGAGCAATTAAATCTAAGGGAAACATAAGATTTGAAATCCATATCTCACTATAAATTTTATACTTGATAACTACTAGAATATACTTATTGGATGAAAAAAAGACTTATGTTAAATGGGAACAAACATGGCCGTATTACAATAGCGTGGCAACCTAAGAAACACGGCAGGCATTTGAAGCATATGCTGTCGGGCGTGTGTCCGTTACAAACACGGCACGAACACGTGTATGATACAATGTAACGTGCCTATCAAGAAAAATAAATAAATAAATAAATAATGGATATGCGTTTCGGACATAGGAATAGGGTGTGTCCGACACACCGACTGATACGAACCCTCCTCTGGCTCACAATAACTTCGCACTTTCAAAAGTGGAAGATTTGGAACCTTGTGTTTGTCGTGCCGTGTGAACCCAACTAAAAAGGAAAACCCACAACCAGCTGCAGATTAAAATCAAATCGAATCTAAATGATCAAAATCTCGAAACCCCACAAAGGCTTGTTTGAGAAGAGTAAATGCAGGCTGTAACTCGGCCTTTTGGGATTCCAGATAAGCACTCATTGCATGCAGTATGAATGTGAGAAAGAAAGATGGCTATGAGAGAGATGCGGTGACGGCGGGCCTTGAAAGGAGAAGGGATCGATCATCGATGACCCTCGAGAGATCAAAAGCAAATCTAAACTTTCTAAACTAAACGTTGTCGTTTTCGTGCTGACTAATGTATTTCTTCTTGGGCTTCAACATGGGACGAAACTCTTGGACCAGCCTTTTTAGGCATTCATATGGTTTTAGCCTTTAATTGATCGATTTGGCCCAAAAAATCTATCTATCTATCTATATATATAGATATATGTATGTATGTATGTATGTATATGGATTTATCTGCGTTCTAATTTTTTTCGAAGTTTATGTGTGGTGATTCTCATGTCGTGCTGTATTTAGATCACTGCATTTGTGGCTATGCATATTCGTATCCTAGGCGTATCCATATGTTAATTTTGCAGGATTTCATGCACTGTGGTGTCTATATCATACTCTGTTCCGTGTTGGTGCATCCTAGGTTGCATCGTGCCTTCTGTCCCCCCGGGCCATAGCCGCTCCTCCGTCTTACTCCCAGCTCTTTTCTTTTCTTTTTTTTTTGGTGGGTTATGTCAGAAATGTGTTGTTTTCAGGTTGCACGACGTTTTAGATCTTTATTTTTTGAATAGTAGAAAATTGAGACTTGAACCTAAGTAGTGCTGCTTCTGTTTTAATTTCTCTCCTTTTGTATTTCTATATTTCTGTTTTTATTTTTGTATGGTTATATTGTCTAAATTTACTAAAAAAGAAAACTTACATCTCCATATTTTCTGTTTTGTTACAAAAATTGATTAGTTTAGGCGTTATAATTCGATTGTTTTGTTACTATTAGTAGGAATGCATTAATTTTCGAATAAAAAGCACTCATGGGAATCGAAGTGTCTTTAGCTGCAATCGCTTTTAGGGTGGTTTCGTTAAAAAAGAAGAAAAAAATAAATCCCTTGTAGGCCCTTTGAGTCCGTTACCTTTATTAACTCAATTAGGAAAAGAAAAGGGCTCTCCAGCGGAAAGGGGGCAGATAAGTTATTGGCCCAAAAAAAAAAAAGAAAAAGAAAAAACAAAAGAAAGGGGAATGCCGACGTCTCAAGGGAATCATCAACATCACAACCCAAAAATATGAATTTTAATGTATAGAAATTGAATAAACAAAAGGTACAAACCGACGAATTGAGGAATCTCGTGGGTATTCTACGCAACCTTACGCAATCCCACAACGCCGAGAAATTGGCCTTCTTATGACCCCTAAATTAAAAAAAAAAATAATAATAATAATAAACAAAAAGGCAATGTGAAAAGGTAAAATAAAAAGGTACATAAAGCCAACGAGATAAAAATCAGAAAAGTAGCCCACCATGGCATGTGTGGATGGATGCATGCCCCCAAAAGCTTTCCAGATGTGGCACTGAATTACAAGCTACGCTAAATGTGAAAGCACGGCGCCGAGGCACCACCGAATGAAAAAAAATCCAAATTGGAGGCTTTCTACATGCCAACAAAAACAATTGAGGACTTGGGCTTCGCTCTTATGGCTTGGAGTGCTACGTGGTAGCTTCCTCGGCCACAGGCACAGCATGCGAGAACTTTCGGGTATTATTATTAATAATTTTAGATATTTATTATGTTTATTCGCTTCTATTTTTAGTACAAAAGTTATTGATTTTTTTATATATAGTTTAACTTGATTTTTAAATTGAATTATACTTAATTTTTTTTCTCAAAAATGAAATTAACTGTACTTTTTCTAAAAGAAAAGGTCAAATTAAAAATCCCACAATGTTAACGGGAGGGGAACAGGGGTATTTTAAACAGAAGCATGAAGCATGTAATACTAGTACAGATAAATTATATTGTAAATATGAACGAATTAGATATAATATGACTTTCACATCTCATTTTTAATAAAAGAAGGGAGATTTTTGATAGCACAATAAATTAATTTTTAAAAAAAATAATAATATCGTAATATAATCGTACCAAGTGACCCCGCGAGCTTAAAAAAAAAAAAAGGAGCCAAAAGGCAAAGACTACGATCCTTGGAAGTTACGCAGAAGTCCGTATGGGACATAAAAACAAGAGGCGATTGAAGTCTGGTCGGCTGGGGGGTGCAATTTGGTGGCTGAAGACTCTTGTTGCCATTTTTGACTCCTTCCACGCGAATGGAAGCAGCTTTTGTTCGCGTACGGCTTGAACAAAATTAAGAGCGCGAACCAAGGTCAAAACACTCGACCCCATATTGGTCCACGTTCCCTTTGCGGCTGCTTTTCCTTCCTTGCCTCATAATTTTAAGCCCTCCTTGCCTGGAATTTGGACCATTTCCTTCTCTGTTTTTTCAAAGATAAACTAGGATTTTTTTGACTTGTTAGGAATTGAATGCACCCTGAAAATGAAATTTGCGGAGATTTTCGTGTCCTTGAATTTTGACCACGTGCGCAATTGTAACAAAAAGGTTCCCAAATTAAAAGAAAAAGAGGGAGAGTTGAAATTCAACATCTAGAATGAACTCAATGCGGCTATCTCTGACTTGTCTTCCACAAATAATCTTGTTTAATTAGGCACTGTTACATGGGCAGAGAAATTCTACCGAAAGAGAGCTAGAACGAGCTTACAAGTAGGATATACAGAATAAAATATTATTTTCTTTCTTCTAAAAAATTTAAATTTTTTACTAAAAAATATTAGATATACAAAAAAAAAAAAAAAAATATATATATATATATATATATATATATATATATATATATATATAAAACAAGGTTTAGAGAATGTGCAACAATGCACCATTTTGCTTTTTTTGATAGCTAGTTGTACATTGTGTTATATTTCTTTCACATCCTACTACCACCGTTGTTGGGCATTTGTTTTTGAGTAAAAAACATTAAAATTAAAAAAATAAATAAATAAATAAATAAATATATATATATATATATATACAGATAGATAGATAAATAGATAAATAGATAGACCCGAAATCACTCTCAGTCTCTTCTGACAAATTTTCTATGCCCTACACCTTTTTCCCATCCAGGTATGACAAAAGTATGATAACTTATCCCATTTCCTTCCATTGCTTGTTTCGTTATCCAAGCCTTTTCCAATGTTTGCGGAACCGTTCGTGACGGAATTGGCATGGCACCTAAATTAAGCATCTCCAGCAGAACAATGCTTTTAAGGTATCACTAGTTAAATTCAATTGCTCAATGAACTTCTCTGTGCGGAGGATGAATAAAAGTAAGCCATAATTATCCTATAAATTTTTTTGGAGTCAATTTCGAGACATTAGTTAGAATCCTTAAATTTGTAAACTTAGCTAGTTCGTAAAGAAACTGGCACATTCAATTTTTGCTGTTATCTTGTTATGTGAGAGAGAGAGAGAGAGTGTGTGTGAGAGAGATCCTCTTGCTTGTCTTATTTCGAGTTCAATTTCAAAAATAAAGTTGTACTAACCACGGAATGCACTTGCTAGAAATATTAAAAACACTTGCTATGCACGATATCTACGGTATCTATTATTGAAATGTACCCTTTTCTTTTTTCTTTTTTTTTTGGTCTTTTGACGTAGAAACAAAGTATAACAATGAAAGTAACGAGCTCCTAGTGGATCTCAAATAACATGCGTGCTTGGATATGGGTAAATGCTATCACACGGCCTTTCCCCAACGATCATAATTGTTGCACACTAGTATATTCTGTAAACTTCAGTTAAGCTGTCGACTTTTGGAGGGTATAATCCTGCAATACAGTGTCTTTGAGCTCTCTTTTGTCATCAAAGAAAATGATTTTGTTCATTGTAGTTCTGGACTAGACTTCTAGTTTCCTTTCTTTTTGCCATATTGTCAATGACTTAAAAAAGGTAACAAAGAGAGGCAATTTTATATCCTAGTCCAATTTAAGCCTAATTCAATCCGTTTCTTCTCTTGTTATTAAAATAGTAAGCTTAATAGAAACAGTAAGCTCTGGCAAACTATATACACACATATTCATATATCTATACATATATACATGTGGTGCACTGTTGTCTACCTCAAGAAGTCTGAAAATTTTATTTTCGTCTGCTTAATTGACAATGTCCCTGGCCCCCTCTTGAAAAATTGTTCCATATATAAATAATAGAAGCTTAAAGCTTTCAGCTAATTCTTGTCTCCCACAGATATTGCCGCGGGCAACAACTGGCCAATGCAACCTTTTTAATGTCCTCCAGACATGATGCGTGTATCCTCTGATTAATTAAGACTTCACTAGACCCAATTGATGTATTAATATTATTTTAATTATATATAAAAGTAGGATCGCCAACTTTAATTTTCTTAATTATTCAACTCTATCGTCTTCTATTTGTGTGACGTGCTTATTAATTTGAGTTTAGGGACCACGTTTGCTACTGTTGTATTAGTTAAAACGCATGTAAAGGGTGCTGAATTTTATCTGCAACTTACCTACTACATCAAACAGATTCCTCGAATTATTCAGTGGTGTTGGTGGGGTGATGGTGCTAATTTTATAAAAGTTAGCTTAGTTTAATTAACTAGAATGGTTGGTGAGCGTGACATACATATAGAAGATAAGGTGGCATGATTGATCTTTTAGTGATTTGTTTGGTTCCTGTTGCGACTCAATAGGTGCTTTACTTGAATCTATTTGCCATTGGATTATATTCCATAGAGAATCAGCCACAGGGAATATGACAACATTCAAAAGAGAGCAAGTGAGGTACAGAGAGACGGGGAGATCATATATAATATGATTCTAAGGAGTAAGGACGGCTTTATGTAGAAGATTTCTTTCTTCATGTTCAATGAAAAAGGCTATAGATTCCAGATCAAGTTGTGGATACCCAAATCACATGCTATTCTGTTATATATGTGGATCGTTCAATTATACATTTTATAATTAAATAATTCAAGAGCATAGAATCGAATTCATAATTTTTGATTAGCCAAATAAAGCTTTTAAAATATTTTTAACCTTTTTCTAAAATTAAATTTTGAACCGGATAATAAACAATAAGCATGTCATTATGAATAGTAGCATTTTTCTAAAGTTTTTCTAATTTAGTAGATGAGAAGAAAATTTTAATGCATGGACAAAAGATTCAGTACATACGGATAAAATTTAGTATATGCAATACAAACTTTAATACATTATAACCAAGGAAAATACTTCATTAAATGGATTTTGAGTTAGCATTTAAAGTTAAAATATCCTTCCCCTTCCACTTTATACATTCACTTTTAATTGTTCCGTGAGATAAATTTTATATATATCATGATCGTAATATTGCTTTAATATAAATATTTAGAGAAAAAATCTTTTAGGAATTACAGAGTTTAGTAACAAAAAATACGTACATTCATAATTTTTAGTCTATTTTCTTTCAATCTTGTTGACACATTATTAGTAAAATTGTTGTCAACATGGTTTAATCTTGTTTTCTAATTGGGTGGCTCCCAAATGGTATATATGAGACTCTCTTAGTCTTAATTCCAAAGGTTGATAATCTAGAAAAGAAATCAATTAGTTCAAACCTATCTTATTTTACAATGTCATTTACAACATTGTTTCTAAGGTAATTGTGCATTATCCCTGACCATTTATGAGCTTTATTATTAGTTCTTTTTACTCTAATTTTATCTTAGGCAAGTCATCTCATGATAACATCATTATTGTACAAGAAGTTATGAATTATATTTGTCGAAAAAAGCACCAGAAGCTAAGATTAATGGCTTTGAAAATTAATCTGGAGAAAACATATCACAAAGTTGATTGACAGTTCTTAAATGAGACATTAGTCTCTCTCAAGTTTTTGGATCATTTTTTCAAACTTTTAATGGTTTGTGTATCTTCTATAAAGATAGTGGTATTGTGGAATGACAAAAAAATAGAAAAAGTTTAGACCACAATGTAAGCTAAGATATTTAGACCCCATATCATCTTATTTGTTTATGTTGTGTATAGCACAGTTGTCTTAATTTGTTTACTAAGCTGTGGATTATAAATAATGGAGACTGATTCAAATCTCACATTAAAGGCCCCCTATTTCTCATCTCTTCTTTGCCAATGATTTGCTATTATTAGGTTAAGCTTTTTTATCAACATCTAAATTTATTCAACTATCTTAATGCTTTCTACGCGATGTTAAGCCAATGCATCAGTTTGGAAAAATCTAAATTATTTGTGTCCTCATATTTCAAATGGTTTCTAGCTAACTCCTTAAACTAGTTGCTAGGTTTTCTATTGGTTAAAGAGCTTGGAAAATATCTAGGGACCCTTTTGTGTGATGATCATTAAAGCTTCAAATTTTTCAATGATATTATTAATCGAGTGTAAAATAAATTAAGAGGCTGGAAAGCAAGCACTCTTTCATTAGCTACAAGGGCTACACTAGTCCAATTTATTATATACGTCATCCTTTATTACATTATACACACGAACGTCCTTCCAAGTTTAACATGTGATGCACTTGAAGGTGTAGTTGACGCTTTTTTTAAGGAGCAACAAAAGAGTATGATAAAGTCAACTTGATCACTTAGGATGATGTTTGTAAGCCTAAACAGGTAAGAGGACTTGGTATTTGTTTGTTTTTAATATGAAACTCGCCTTTTTATTTAAACTTAGATGGAATAATCCTCAATCGAGAGGAAAAATTTTGGGTGCAAGTTCTATGAACAAAATACTTTAAGGATGGTAACTTTCTTTAAGCATAATGAAGTGTAAATTGTTCCTCAATATGGTTTGTAATCTTGCAAGGTAGGGGCTATTAAGCATAAGATTGTGCCAGAATGTAAGAGGCAATACAAACATTAAATTATAATATAATTTATGGGTTATAAATAACCTTTTAGTTAAAATTGAAGGTATTATACTAAAGCCATAAGACTTTAGTAAGACTGTGTATGAATATTTAATTGAATATAATGGGTGAAATTGGGATATGTTAATTGGTAAAATACCCTTTTTTATATGTTGATACTTTAAAAGATTTATTTGATGCTATCTTCGAGCTTGTTTGATAAAATTGTATAGACTATAGATTTTAAGCACTTTTTTATTAAAATATATATATAAGTATCTAGTTGTTAAAGCAGAATTTCAAGCAAATAATTGGTGTTAGATTTGAAAGCTTCCATTTCCCTAACATATAGAGACTTTTTGTGGCTTATGTAAAAGGCATGGCTCCTCACAAATGAGCAATGTTTTATTCATCATTTCACAAATAACAAGAACTGTAGTTAGTATAATGTTATATAAGAGAACATGAAACACGTATTGTATAGTTGCAATTTTGTATTAAGAATTTGGAATATGATTTTCTAAGATTTATAGTTGAAGCATCGATTTAGGAACTCTTTTAAGGAATGGTTTTGGTCTAGTTATTGTTCTAAAGGATTACTTTTTACATATGGTTTCTCTTTTTAGCATATGTTTATTGCTACAACCTGATATCTTTGGCAATGGCAAAATCAAACCATTTTCAACAAAGACCATCCCACATTTACACAATTAGTTCATGCTATGAAAAGAAAGGCTATTGAATTGCATAATTATTGGAACTCTAATGCATTGCCACGACAAATCAAGCATGATAAGGGGTTAAGGGATGATCCAATTTTGTGGCAACTACCAAATCATCCATTCTTGAAAATCAATATAGATGGAAGTGCTAAAGGAGCACCAAGATTGGCTAGATATGGTAGTGTGGCAATAAATGTAAATGGTCTATAGATATATGGATTTTCTAGATATAGTGGCCTTACTAGGGCCATTGGAATGGAATTAAAAGTCATTTATACAACTCTCTAAACGGCTTAGCAGAGAGGATTTCATCATATCATTATAGAGATTGACTCTCTTTTTGCCTTTAAGAAGATCATAATGAAAGATTGAGATAATAATGCATATGATCATATAATAGCTAGCACTTGTGACTCATTAATCAACCCTAGAATTATCAATTATAGCATACCTTATCGGAAGGAAATTCATGTATAAACTTTATGGATAACTTGGGACTTTCTAATGAGAAAGCCTTTATAATTTGGGAGCAACCACCTCATGGAATCAAGACTTTACTGCTTAGGTAGATATAGTTGAAGTAGCCAACCATCAAAGTGGTTTCTAGTCTCTAGTTTTTATTTGTTGTATTTTCTTTTTCTTGTTTCTTTTCTTTTTTTTAATAGTAATATATATAAAAAACATCTTTAAAGAGAGTTTAATATGTCAACAAAGTGGCACAGCTTTAACTTGATAATTATATTTTTTTTAGAGATTATTGAACTTGATTTCTAATGTAGATTTTATATTTTTTAAAACAAACCTATAAATAAAATACTAAAGCAATGAAACTTAATACAATTCAATTGGAAATAAATTATATATTAGATCTTGTAATTATTGTCACAATATCATGCTAGATAAAATGAGGTGCCAACAACCATCAACCAAAATATTTTTTAACTTTTTTTTTTTTTGGATAAAAATCCACAAATGGTTCAAACCTAATTAGACTAAAAAGGTGCGCACAAAGTTTTGTAAAGTCTAATGAAAAGTGTAGTCTTACTCTTGAGCTAATTAAAATATCAGAGAAAAATATATTTTGTATTAATTAACATGATTTTCAATCTAATAAACTTGATTAGCCTAAAGGGCACATAAATAATGATCGCTAGCTCAATTATCATGTCTTATTGTCTAACTATTTTGCCATTAAACTTGGGTTAGGAAAATCTTTTATAAAGACAAATTTAGTGGATTTAAACATATGCAAAAAAATTTATATTATATGTAAAATATTTTATACTGCATATAAAAATATCGACATAATTTAAAATAATTTATATGTAATATAAATTTTTTAATATACTTAAATCTATTGAATTTTTATCCACCTAATTGAACTCCTTGGGTTATGGTTTGCTTTATGCCTTTTTATCTATGGTTTCATTAAATATGTTTAACTGTCATGTGTTAAGTGGACAACTTCTCCACTTGTTTGCCTTGATTTAATGGCTACTTGTTTGGAATTTCCAATAAATATCCCATGTACCCCTTTGGATGATAAAGATATTAACTACTTATCAATCTTATTAACGCTTTGAGAATTTACATCATTCATTAAAATAATTAATCTAACCTATTTTGATTATCTTGCTTTTTTATTGGTGGTTATGATGATAAATGAAATACTATTAGAAACTTATCACCTGCATTAACTAATTGTGTACAACCAATTTACGTAATTTACCATATATAAGGTTACATATGATTAACCTAAGAGTATTAAAAAAATAATTAAAATTATGTAGGTTAAGTCTAAGGTTTAAAACTCCTGGGCATATCTCATATTTTAAATAAGAGCTATAATCAAGGATGTTATGTTAGCATTTTAAGATTTCTTTAAAATAAATTTCTCGTTGTAAAAAGCAAATGATTGCAAGAATTAATAATTAACATATGGTTTTTCATTATAACTTATAATTGTCCAAATGTTTTATTTAACGTATAATCCAATCTAGCTAATATTTTTTGTCTTGCAAAAAATGGAAATTAGAAAAAATGGGATTGTAGGAAAAATACAATGTTATATATTATTAAACTTTGTGTCATATTTTATAAGATTGCTTAAACCCAAATAAGGAGTCAGTTTCCAAAAAGTGACAAATGTTGTAATCTTTAACCACATAACTAACTTTACTTGACCTCATATTAAATATTGACTTTTCTTGTACTAAAAAGTAAAAATTGTGTACATAATGTATTAAATTTACTTTCTGTCTAGTAAAAAATAAACAATTTTATTATATTAAGTGAATATATTAGAAATTAAAGTCTAATTAACAAGTATATATAAGGTAAGTTTGAGTGACAACATATTTAAAACTTTGCATTTTACAACATAAAAGTTAACAAATCATGTTCAATAGTTAATGAAACATTAAACAATAAAAAAATTTTGAAGTCATAAGGATCATTAAATTATATACTACTAAATAGAAATAACTTTTTTAATTGTTATAAATTTATATTCATTTTTCAATATTAAAACATGAAATCTTAATAGTAAAAATTTAAATTCTTAAATAGTAGAATGTAATTCTCACTTTTATTAAGTGATGTCAAAAAAAAGAAAAAAAGCCTTTATCAAGTATGATGTCCATAAAGTACAAATCCCATACTAAGTTGGCAAAAGTTTTGCTTAAATGATTTTCCATACTTTACATTAGCATTTTTGTTAATTCAAGACTTTCTAAAAACTGAATATATGTTGATATTTTATTTTATTTCATTTTTTTACATTATCATTTTTGTCAATTCAAAACTTTCTAAAAACTAAATATATGTTGATGTTTTATTTTATTTTATTTTTAGTATAAAAAATGAAAATCTTAAAAATGTTAATTAATATATTAGAAATTAAAATCTAATTAACAAGTACATATAATGTAGGCTTAAGTGACAACATATCGAATATTCTATATTTTACAACATAAAAGTCAATGGATCATGTTTAATGGTCAACAAGAAAACAAAGAGGAAAGGAATTTTGAAGTTTATGCATAATGTTTTTGGGTTTATTATTATTTCATTCATTAAAAAGGCTCATTAAATTGTATATTACAAAATAAAAATAACTTGCTCAATTCTTATAAATTTATATTCACTTTTCAAGCTTAAAACATGAAACTTTAATAATAAAAATTTAAATTCTTAAATATTAGAATGTAGCTCTTACTTTTATTAAGCAATGTAAAAAAGAAAAAAACACTATCTTTATCGAGCATGATGTTTATAAAGTATAAATCTTATACCAAACTAACAAAAGTTTTGCCTGAGTGATTTTTCATATTTTATATGAGCATTTTTATACTTGGAACTTTCTAAAAATTGAATATATGTTTATGTTTTATTTTTTTTACTATAAAAAAATAAAAATCATACAAATATTAGTCATTATCTTAATGAAATTACACTAAAGATTACTTGTTATTTTCCTGATTTAATCTCCCTAATAAAGAGGACCCATCACCCTTTTAATGATAGTTTCAAGTAAAATTCCTTGGCACTTAACTACAACTTATCAAATATAGAATTTACTAGCATATTTATTATAATTTCCATTTTATTATGGAGGGGTGTTACCATTAGAATTTGCATCTAAATTGAAATAAATAAAAATACATTGAATTATCTTCAAACTCTTATTTTAAATAGTGTTAATGTTTTATTTTCTCTCCCTTTTATTAGCAAAAAAGTTTGATTCCTAATTACTAAGCAACCTTATGTTTTGGGAGGAGGAAAATAAAAAATACATATATAATTTCTTTTTTTGTTCTTGTCAAATTTATGTCCAGTGGACGCAAAAGAAAAAAAATCAAAAATTTTCTCTTTGTGTCTCACCCAAACAAATCCTCCTAAAATTAAGAGGAAAGCTTCGAGATATATGAGAAGAAAATCTATCAAATAACTAATGTACTCCTATTAACTACAAAATTTCTAATCCATGTCTCTATGGTATTTAATGACAAAAGAGAATTAATAACTTATAATTTTCCTTTCTCTATTTCTAGTCAAATACAGAAAAGACTGAAATAAGTAAACTTTTTTTTTATCTCCTCTTTTATTTTTCCCTAGTTCAATAGCCAAATCATCAAATAACATAACAATGTCTAATCCTATTCTCTCTCTAAAGTTTAGTTAGATACTACTTGGTTAAGGCTGTCATTTTTTTTTATATCTAGCTTCCATCAATCATTGAAATTATTAATTTTAAATCATTATTTAATTACTTACATTTTTATTTTATTAATTCACGATATTATTGATTTTTAAATTAAAAGTTGTCTATTATCAATTATAACTTACTACTAACTAAATAATAAAAAAAAGATTATGTGATTGAGAGTTGGAATCCTATGTTAAAATTTTTAAGTTGAAAATTTAACAAAAGAACAATAATTGTTCTTGTTGTGTAATTTCTATATATATCTTTAACGTCAAGCTAGTTAACCTTTATTTTGAAATAACGAAAATGCCAATGCTGCAGACGTCATAAAGTAAGCAAGTAAGGAAAGTCTCGCTACACGTACCGTTTCATTTAAGAGTGAAATTCATTAAATGCAAATGCACAAGGACACCCTTTTTATTATTATTATTATTATTATTATTATTATCCTATTCCGGGTACATCAAAAATGAAAAAAAGGGGTCCTTCGTCACCTTGCAGAAAAAACTTGTTGGCCAGGAATTGCCTTTTCCATTTGAAGCCAAGCACATTTTACACACATTCCCTTTCCATTATTATTACGCTTAATGGGAACCCAATATCTGAGAAGGTGGCATGCGTCCGATTGGATAATTGGATATAAAAAAACATTCAGAGGTTTAATGTGTCGTACACGACGGCAACGAATTGAGGCATACCTGATTTCAATAACTTGTAGTTTATGAGCCAATATTTTAATCTGCGTCAATTACGTCAACACAATTATACTAAAGTCAATTTTTTCAAGATTTATTTATTTATTTTTTGTTTGTTTAAATAGCCCGGTATATCGAATCTGTGTGCAATGTCTCCTACGTCAAGCATTTTCCAAAGATGCAATTGATAATTGCTTCTTCTTAAAAAAAAAAAAAAGAAACAAGAAAGAAAACACAGAGGAAAAACAGACAACGAGAAAAAGAAAAAAAAAAAAAAAGCAACAAATAGGAAGGGCTTGAGGCCGGCGAGCAATGTAAAAGGTTGACTGGGTGGGGAGTAGACTCTGAAAAGCCGAGCTGCCAAATGAGCAAAAGACGAGAGGCCACCTTCCTAAAAACCAAGAGCCCTCGTTGTCGTTGACTGTTGACAACTAATGATTAGGCCAACCTCCGCCTAACAAAAAGAGAAAGCCCCCCCCCCGGCCCCTCTCCCCCACCCACCAATCCGCTTTAGACAGAGACAGAGAGAGGGAGAGAGAGAGAGAGAGAGAGAGAGAGATTACCTTTTTTTTTTTTGTGCTTTTCCGCAATGCAAGACTCACCGGCCCGTGGCTTCTTCCCCTTTTCTTCTTTTTTTCTTTTTTTGCATTTTTTTCATTTCTCAAATAGAATAAATTTAAATCGTGAAAGTTAAAATTTGTATTAATGGTTCAGAAAATCATATAATCATACGTCTTTAGTTATTCAATGCGAAAAAGGAAAAAAAAAAAAACATATTACCCAGAGAAAGAAGAAATAAATAATTAGTGGAACAGTGCAGCTCGTGATGGCGAGTGGGACCGGTCACGCATTGGGCCCGTGAAAACTGCCGATAACCGCCAGCTGCATCCGTTCTGGCAGCACCCACAGGAACGCACGAAAGCCGCATGATTCACCTGCCGCCAACGTTCAGGTCTACCCGGGATGATCTCGCCACGTGTCCCCTTCGCGTGGTCCTTGGAGTCACGTCCGATCGGGCAAAGCCAGGTTCCACTTGAATTACGGAAGAGACTTTCGAAATGACGAATACCGTCCTTGGCTTTTCAACACTCGAAGCGTTACGGGCGGAGGACAGAAGCGTCCTTTTGGCGAATAGTAAGGCTGACCCAACCCAGACCAGTGGGGTGCCAGCGATCGTGTGCAGAGCCGTCACACGCAAGTAAGGAAAAGTACGTGGCTCTGATTTCAAGCCTTTCGAGTTGCCGTTTTGTTTCGCCCTCCTGACTTTGTGATCAAGTTGGTTTTTACGGTTGAATTTGAGTGCGGCGCGTGGTCTTCGATGCACGTGATAATTTTCGTCCAGCCACTCCTTTATCTTCCCCGTGGTTCCTCACTGGAACCGGAATCATATTTCTTCGATAACACCGTCATGTTCATTGACGTAAATGCCCTCCCAAACAGCCTCATTTTCCCTCCCTTTGTTGCTATTTAATTATTTAATTTTTAAATAAACAATTATATTAAAATATTGACATTTAATTACAAATATAAAAAAAATTGTCTCAAATTATTATTAAAGATCATTAAATTTTTTGGGGCAACTAGGTGAACACGAGATTTGTTTATCCAACAACAATTGTAGTTAACATTTTAGAATATACTTGGCAGTTAAATTATTTTTAAGGATAAACAACATATCTTTAATCAAATTAAAAAAAAAAATTGAACTAATATGAATATGCATAATGTATTTTGTGTATTATTTATTTATAGAATTAAAACGAAATATCATTAAATTATTATTATTTTATCAAATTCATGGGTTAATTATTTATTTTTTGACGCATAATGTTCGTTGGTCAGTTAATCATATAAATTAATTAATATAAATACTTATAAATAGTAAAAAAAAAAAAAAAAAGCAAATGTAAACGATGAAAGATCAGCAAGAATGAGATCCAGCTCCGGAGGACCCGCTTGACATGGGGATTTCGTCCGGGCTACTCCATGAGGGCAAAATGGTAAAACACAATGATTAAAACGGAAAAGCGCGCAATATCGAAGCGAAAAAAAAAAAACAAAACACAAAAAAAAGGAAAGAAAGAAAAAAAAAAAAGAAACGCGTTTTCGCAGGCGAGGCGTTTGGTTTAACCACCCAACAACCACCACTTCCCCCCCCCACCGTACTCCTCTCTCGCTCCCTCTCTCTGCGTTTCCCAGTGTTTCCTCTGAAAAATAATTAATGATGAAATAAAAATAAAACTAAAGAAAAAAAAGAAAAACCAATGGAATGTTTTACGTTAAAATCATCGCTTTTTGTTTTTCTTTTTTCACTATAAAACTAGAAATTGTCCTCTCCTCGTCTCTTTTTCGGTCTTCTAAGCCATTCACTTGCGCCCTCTTTCTCTCTCTCTCTCTCTCTCTCACGCACCTTCCATTCGGTTCTCTCTGTCTCTACCTTCCACCGGAAAACTCTACTTCGCCGGGAAACCGCTCGCGTCGCAGGTGTCCAGCCTCCGCATCGAGCCGCGAAGCAGCTTTTTACCGTCGACTCGAGGTTCCGCCGTTTTGCTCTGTTTCCTCTTTTCCGTTCTGCGGCTTGGTTCGAGAACGGCTTCGGATCTCTTAGTTGGACCCGGTTTCCTCGTGCTTGGCCCGTTCTGAGAGAATGTGGGGCGTTGGGCTCGTGTTTTACCCTTTGCTGTGAAATTTCTCCTCCGAGAACGTCGTGATCTAGTCTCCGGGCCTTTGGATTTTTGGATCTTTGGGTTCCGGTTTCTGGCATAAAACGGAGGCTTATAGAGAGCGTCCGCGGCATGAAATGGTAGGTGAATTCCTTGTGTGCATTTGCATTTGTATTGTGTGCTGACTTCTTTTTTTTTTTCTCTTTTGTTTTCTATATCTTCCACCTATTTATTTTTGTTTTTAAGTGATTTTTGTTAAATGGTCCTCAAATTTGCTTTTATTGGTTAGATCTCAGACATTGTTCTGTTTTGAAAAGGTCGGTTATTGTTTTGGATAATTTTCGCCTTTATTTCCGAATTCCTATTTCTAGAAATGCGTTTTGATTTGTTTAATTTCCCCATTTATGGTCACTCGATTAGCTAAAATTCTTCTTCTGCTATGCATGACGTGATTTATTTTCTCTCCGCCGAGCTTCTCCTCGTCCTTCTATTTTTAGGTGATTAAGATAAGATTATGACTGTTGTTCTGCTTTTACCTCTCGAATTTTATTTTATTCGTATTTTTAAATAAGAGTTTCGTTTGATCGATGAGTTGCATGTAAAGATGATCAGTTGATGCGTCGTTTTTGTTTTTAATTTCTTTTTGGTTTTGCGGTGAAAAGTGGTGCGGTTATTTGCTGAAATTAAGGCTTGATCACTCTTTTACAATTTTCTGGAAACAAGATGAAAAATCATTGTAAGTAGTTGGTATGGTGGCGGCTCACGGACCCAGTTGGGGCAAACTCTGTTTTTATTTTTTATTTTTTCCGTATACGCAGTTATTTAATGATTCTTTGACTCAAGTGGACATGGGTCCAGTAAACACTTTTTCTCTGGCCTTGATTAATCCGTGTGATTTTATATGATTGACTCGGTAAGAGGTTCTTTTTGGTGGAAATGTTCAAGGGTGTATTAGTCCTTCGTTTTGTGGCCCATCCCCGGGCAAGAGGGAAGAAGGGGGGATGGCCTTGGGTTGGCAGCTAGACATGTGGGTTGGAAAAAATGTCTAAGCCTGTATAATTTTTGGCGGAAAATCCTCATAATTCTTTATTACTGATGTGCCTTTATTGCCCAAATTGTACAACCGATGTTCCTTTCTGAAATGAGCTAATGCATCACACCCAATATGGTACTTAAATTGCAGAGATCTGAAAATTCATGTGTCTATCTATTAAAACAAATGTTGAAGGTGTTAAATTTTATGTCAGCATCTCTGATGCTGCTGATGTTGTTGTCTGTCTCACTGGTTCTAACAGTGTCTTATTTAGATACTTTACTCTGAAGATTTAAGTGGGAGTATGCATAATTTTTTCTCAGATTTTAACAATAAGCAAATTAATTACCCATTTGTTTTGCATTCTAATTTGAGCTGACACTGTCTGATTCCTGGCTAGATTGTACTAGATACTGAACTTCTGTTAGTTTTAAATAGTTAAAATTTGCATCAAATTTATTCTTATATATATATTACACTTACCTTGATCTAATTTTTGTTGTATTGCTATATTCTTAAACAGGTGGAAGGGAGGGTCTGTTTGTCCAAAGAGGTTAGAAATAGGTTAGAATTTCTGAAGCACAAGAGGCGTGAGACACTGAAACCAGAAACTGCCACCAAGACTATGGGTGTTACTAATATGATTAGTCGAAGTGGAGGAGATGCTCTAAGGGCTACAGCATCTTGCGGTGTAAGATTACCTGGTACCGCTAATTCTTTTACTCGATCATGTGGTTCTTCGTGTGGAAAGGATGTGTTTTCAAAGAAGAAGGTGGATAAGTTTGACACAAATAATTTGGAATGGATAGAGAAAATTCCGGAATGCCCTGTGTACTGTCCAACAAAGGAGGAGTTTCAGGATCCATTGGTGTATTTACAAAAAATAGCTCCAGAAGCTTCAAGATATGGTAAGGAATATCTATCAGTAGCAAATCTCTTTCTATGAAGTTTATAGATTTAGAAGAAATTGCTTGAACCTGTCATTTTGTTTGTCAAATGGATCAAAAAATAATAGAATAATGTTGATCAAGAGTAACAGGTGAATTGTATTTTATTGATGTTATGTGATGCCATTCACTAATACTTGATAGGAGGTATGCCTACCAACGTGAGATATACCATTGGTTTTTTTATGTCAGCAGCTTCTTAGTTGAGTGATGAATGAATGTTGTGAAATTCTGCAAGATGCACTGCTTTCACAGACTTAAAATCTGCTGCCTTGATCAAATGAAAGCAAACTTAACCTGCTACACCTACTTTTGAATGTTTAGGGATATGCAAGATTGTTTCCCCTCTAAGCGCTTCTGTTCCTGCTGGGGTTGTATTGACAAGGGAGCAAGCATGGTTTAAGTTCACAACCAGGGTACAACCTCTTCGTCTTGCTGAGTGGGATTCTGAGGACAGAGTCACCTTTTTCATGAGTGGAAAGTAGGTCTTCCCATACATAGAAATGCAATTTTTCAATTGATTATTATATTTGGTTTATAATATGAGTGTATCCTTTCAGAAATTATTCATTTCGTGATTTCGAGAAAATGGCGAACAAGGTTTTTGCCCGTAGGTACTGTAGTGCCAGTTGTCTTCCTGCAACATATATGGAGAAAGAATTTTGGCACGAAATTGCCTGTGGAAAGACAGAAACAGTTGAATATGCATGTGATGTTGATGGTAGTGCCTTTTCATCTTCTCCCAGTGACCTGCTTGGAAATAGCCAGTGGAATTTAAAGGTGTTGGTTTAACTCTTGCCTTTTCTTGCCCCCAAATTCTAGTCTGGCATGAATTTTCTGCTCAGCTCATGTTTCAAACACATAGGAAAATATTTTAGGGAAGAGTGGAATTCGCTGGGCATGTCTTAACTAGTTACAGCATATTGCTCTTTGATTACATATGATGTATGCTCTGGCCTGGAGTGTTATCTAATATGCAAGATGTACTCTCCTTTTAAATGGGTACACATTTATGATAAAAAAAAAGGTTGGCAAAATGTGCAGGGGCTGAAGTTGGGTACTAGAATCTGAATATATGTCATAAAGCCGTCACTCTTCCAGTGCTGCAGATATCAGTGCAGCACAAAATGAAGTCTTATTAATGGGTAGCAAGGTCAATAGGATTTGGTGGTAGGTGATCTGCGACCCATACCTAGGTAATTTTGCCTGAAGTGATGGGTGTTGTGTTGTGGACTGGAAGTTCTCTGTCAGTAAGACATGAGATAATGTATGCCTTTGCTCATAAGCCAGATTATGACTTACTATCATCTGCTTCTCTTCATATGACATGACCCCCCCTCCCCCATGTGCATGCAGTTCTAATCGCTTTCCTCAAAGTATAGCAACTTGGCAAATTGTAAAAGCTGTAGCTTCCTATTGCCACTGTCTCTGTAGAAATTACTTTTTATATTTGTAAAGTTTGCATGTGTGTCAACTAATTATTTGATTTCCATTTGTGATTTCAGAAGTTTTCACGGTTGCCAAAGTCTGTGTTGCGGCTTCTTGAGAGGGCTATTCCGGTAACTAGAGAATAAGGCATATCTTAATTACCTGCTCTATGCTTGTTATCCCTTCCTGACTTGCATGATCTTCTTCAGGGTGTAAC
This sequence comes from Bruguiera gymnorhiza, assembly GCA_020883675.1. Taxonomy (NCBI): domain Eukaryota; kingdom Viridiplantae; phylum Streptophyta; class Magnoliopsida; order Malpighiales; family Rhizophoraceae; genus Bruguiera; species Bruguiera gymnorhiza. Next base: position 2,492,344 of record JAIRCJ010000087.1, read on the forward strand.
TGATCCCATGCTTTACATTGGAATGCTGTTTAGTGTGTTTGCTTGGCACGTGGAAGATCATTATCTGTATAGGTATATCAGATTAATCTTGTCCCTGTTGTGTCTAGCATACTCTGGTTTCTAATCCTTAGTTTTCTATCTGCTAATTGTTATGCAGTATCAATTACCATCACTGTGGAGCACAAAAAACATGGTATGGAATTCCTGGTCATGCAGCCTTGAAGTTTGAAAAGGCAGTAAGGGAATATGTATATACTCGTGATATTCTTTCGACTGATGCGGAGGATGGAGCATTCGATGTACTCTTGGGGAAAACAACTTTGTTTCCTCCAAATATATTGTTAGAACATGATGTTCCTGTCTACAGAGCTGTGCAGAAGCCTGGGGAGTTCATAATCACCTTCCCTAGTGCTTATCATGCTGGATTTAGCCATGGTATCTTTCTTCTTCTTCTTTTTTTCTTTTTTCTTTTTTTATTTTTAATTTTCATTTGTTACACATGGAAGCTGAATAATATTTGCTTTGCCTTTTGTAAATCCCTAGGTTTCAATTGTGGCGAGGCTGTGAATTTTGCAATTGGTGACTGGTTTCCTTTTGGAGCTGTGGCTAGACAACGTTATGCACTTCTTAACAGGGTGCCTTTACTCCCTCATGAAGAACTTCTGTGCAAAGAAGCAATGCTTCTCAGTACAAGTCTAGAAATTGAAGATTCAGACTATTCCTCTGCAGAATTGGTCTCTCACCACTGCATCAAGGTTTCTTTTGTGAAACTGATGCGTTTCCAGCATGGTGCTCGCTGGTTTCTCATGAAATCAGGGGCATGTACTGGCCTTTTGGCAAACAACAACGTAACCACTCTCTGCACTATATGCAAACAGGACTGCTATGTGGCTTTTATTAGCTGCAATTGTTCTATGCATCCTGTGTGCCTTCGCCATGGTATTTTATATTCTATATGCATGAATTCACTTTTGGTCTTCTGAATTCTTCATTGCTTATGGTAGTCCACCTGTACTGTCCAGATACTGGTTCACTTGACTTCCCATGTGGGAGGGATCATACACTGTTTCTGAGAGAGGATATTTTGGATATGGAAGCTGCAGCTAAAAAGTTTGAGAGGGAAGATGGAATCTTAGAGGAAATTGGTCAGCAGGAAAAAAGCTGTGACGATTTGTATTCCTATCCTTTATCAAATATGTTCCACAGTGGTGTTGATGATGGATACACTCCTTATTGTGCTATAAACTTTGAGTTTAGCTCTGAGATAACTGCAACAACTCAAGACCCTTTGCCAGATCATACCCTGTCTGCAGACATCCATGGCATAGAAACTTTTAGACCTGAAATCTCTGAACCCTCCATTTCTTATGCTGTGTCTCCTCTCATTGCATGCAGAGAACCAGTTGAAAGCCATTTGGCAGACCAAAATGTAAGATACAGCGTTCTAAATCCCAAATGTGGTCATTTTGTTCCATTTCTTTTCTTTTAGAAAATTTTACTGGGGACACAATGCATCCTTAAACCAGTAACCATCTGTCTGTTAACCCAGCCTCATTTGTTACTTATTGCCTGGCAACAGACTGTTTATGTTTCTATTCAACACTAATAAAAATTTGAATGGGTTTTTCATCAATTCTTGCTTAAGTATTTAAGAAATAAATTAAGATTGGCTTCACATTCATATTTTTTTATAACTTAAAATTATACTGTAATTTTAACAAGGTTAAAAAGATAGTGTTTTAATTTTTAACATAATTATCCTTCGCTATTAATAACCTTTGCAGGTTAAGGAGCAGTCTGATTGCAACTCTAAAAGGTTTATAGGAGTATCTCATAGCACACAGGAGTCCTCTGTGTCATATGATGCATTCTCAAGTACCCAGCAAGGTGTTCTTCATGGATTGGAGGCTAGACCTAGTGTAGATCAACATAGTGATGATTCTGATTCAGAGATATTTAGGGTTAAGCGACGGTCTTGTCAGAAAGTGGAGAAAAGAGTTATCAATGATGTGTCTTCAAAGAATTCTGGACACCAGGTATGACATATAACCACTGCAGGAATGGGTTTCTGTTATACTGTTGGATTCTCCGTTGTTTTAGTTGAGCCTATTTTTTCTTTCTTTTTCTGGCATTTGGTTTACATTCTGAAGTAGCCTGCCCAAGAAATGAATTAAAGTTTGTCATTTGCAATATTATTTTCCGTTGATTAATAAGAAAAGAAGTTAGGACACGAGTCAGATGAAGTAAAGCTTTTGCTCTTCAATTTACATCTGAAGCACATGATTGGATTTTTGAACTCTTCCTATCATCCATAGTGATCTTTAGATTCTCATGTTCTTTTAATAAGGACTCTCTGTAACAAAGGGTGCACACAGTCACATAGAAGTAGCATCAACCTTTGGCTATGGATCTAACAAGAACATGAAGGTCTCCAGTCTTGAATTTCATATCACCAGGCAAGTCAAGTTGTTGGCAAGAGTGACTTCTGAATCTGATTGTAAAATAAGCTGTTTTAGGGAGAACAGACACTTTGGTCATCACTTAGACACGCCTAAAAAGTTTTGAACAAAATGATGTTAGGCAAATTGAAATGCCTGAGGAAACATCTGAGATGCAAAACTGCCTGAGTTATGTCTAAACAGAGTGAATTGCTCTTGCTCTAATTTCCTTATGAAAGAGAAGCTGCTCTTGCTTATCTGCTTTTCTTCAATTATATTCTTGGCCTTTGGTTTATAATTATTCTTTAAGCTATTTTTGGCTCATTAATAAATTGAAATGCTTACAATTGTTCCATTAACAGCGGTTTAAACGATTGAAGAGACTCCAACCTGAAGGAAAGTTTGGGCAAACAATGCCATCAGAATGCCGCAGCACTGTCGAATCCAATCACATTTTTACATCCGCTTCAGAACATAAAGAAGCTTCAGATGGTTCTTTTAGGGACAGGTTTGCCAGTGGAGGTACGATTCCCATTTCTATTAAGTTTAAAAGGTTGGCCAACGAGGAGGGATTCAATCAAAGGCAAGAACACAACAGAACGGACAGATTCAAAAGTCACAGGCCCATCATTGACAGGAGCAGGTTAGATTGACTTTGGGTTAACATAGTGGACGAGGAAATTGGTTGGCCTGCCTCAGGAGCATCATCTAGAGCCTGACTTTGCTAACTTTTTTTTCTCTAACGGGGTTCTAACACATGGCATATCCAAAGATTGATTCTGGAAGCAGCAGCGGAATTAACCAAGTTTAGGTCAGATTTACATTCTTTGTGCAGAGCTTGGAATTGGGGCAGTTTGCACGGGTGTCGATTCTTCTGGTTCTCAGGCCATTGTGTTTTGTCTTTGGCAGGGGAGCCTTCCTGCAAGCTGAAAGTAGAAATTTGGTTAGTAACTCTGTAAATTTGTTTTTAATCAGTCAATTAATTCTTGTGAGAAAAGTGGGTATTCCCGCAGCTCCATCGTTTACTTCGGTCTGCTGCTTCCTCTTTGGTTCTATTATTCTTTTTGTAGCAATTTGACTACCTGAATAAATGCAGAGAAATGTCTTTTTTCTCTTTTAATCTTATTCCTTTTGTTGTATTGTATATGCAATGCCTTAAAATTTCTGGCAGCTTATGGAAGGTAGTTTCCGCGTTTCTTTTGTGATGTAAGTCGGGTGACTAGCAGAATTTGCCCATATTCCGCAGGTATAATCCGTCAGCCTCTCGGAAAAATTGAGGTTCGATTAACCCCTCACTTATCATGAGAACCGGAGAATTAAGGTGTGAATTTGTTCTAAAACTAATGGATATGGACATGAAAGTCAACTTCGATGCGTGATAAACTTCTCTGATGCCAAAAATAAAAAATAAAATAGCAAAAAAACAAAAACAGAAAAATCAAAAAATTCAAAATGATGCGGATGGTGTCGGTATCATAGATAATATAATGTCATAGGAAACTGGTTTTGTCGTACGTTATGTATGCGGTTATTTTTTATGTCATTATTTTATATTAAGAAATTCATTTTTTTTTAAAAAAATTGAATATACAAGAAAAAAAAAATTGACGTAATAAATACTTCTCGTAAGATTTAAAACCCAACTGCATCTCCAAAAAGCTAGTTCTTCATTAAACTTATCTTTATTAATATAGGACTCTTGCTTCTTACGATTATCTCGTGCAAAGAAAGCCACCGAGCCCAGAAATAAATCAAAATATCAACCTTGCATCTGAAATTGGAGATTAGCAAGCTATAAACAGTATCCCCAAAAAGAAAGAGAGAGAGAGAGAGAGAGAAAGTAGTTAAATAGTGACTGGTTGTTGTGAGTTGGGTTATTTTCTGGTAAGGATCTGGATCTACAAGAGTGTGTGTATCCTTTGTTTAGTCATCAACCATGAAGGTGATGGGCACATGTTACAGCCAACAAACATCCTGAGAGTGGTAAAAACTCAAAAACTTTGAAAACAGTGACTATGGTCAAGTCAGAGGAGTCGTCCTCGTCCTCGTCCTCGTCCTCCCAGCTGCTCGTGGCTGTGGAAGGGGATGGATTGTTAATTTTCACCCCCCCCCCCCAAGAAAGAAACAACTTCATTGAGCAGAAACTAATTTTCAAGCATAATTTGCAAAAATATAAGAGTCTCACCCGATTAAAAACAGAGATCAGTCTAGTTGAAAGAAGACTGGGTGGAAGTCAGGAAGGAATCGCAACAATTACAAGGTACGATACCAAATGGAGGATATCGACTGTGCGTATTTGTGAGTCTTTATTATGGCGAGAAGTTCTGGGGGCATTGTTATTGGTTCTAATAAAAGTAACACGATTTATCAAATATGTTAATTTTTATTGAAAAAATTAATTAATTCACATTAAAGAGTTGCGAGGCTTGCGGAGAAAAACTTCTGCAATGTAATCTTACAATATACATAAAATGGACGAGGAGGGTGAAGAGAATTTTAATCTTAAAAAGAAAAAAAGAAGTTAGTGTTCATTAATTAGATGTTTATTGCCGGTGATATTGAGGACAAGGAAGATGTAGAGAATTTTAATCTTAATAAAGGAAAAAGGAATTATTGCTTGTTAATTGCTCATGATATCAGTTCCTGTAAATAATGTGGATTCTCCTTAGAGTATTTTAAAGACTCCTCAAAAACAGGCAAAGCAGCTACATATATATATAGATTATAAGAGACAATTTAGAAAGTGACAATTATCATATTAATTGGGCAGATATTATTTTATTTCTGTTATTATGTTATTTTCCTTTTGAATTTTATAATTGTATCTTCTTTCTCTAGTTTTATAAATAGCACTTATTTATTTTATAAGACAGGCTTATGTAGGACAGTAGAACAACGTTTTGTTTCCCTGGTTTACTTCAATCTTTATCAGGGAATATCCAATTGATTTTTTTTTTTTTTTCTCTTTGTTAGCAAGAGTTATGCTCTTGTGGCTAATCAGAGTGATTTGTTAGTCACTTGTCATATTCAGGGTTAGATAAGGAGTTAACTCTTGTTTACACTCCTACCATAATCAGGGTTAGATGGGTACCGCACAGGCATTACACTAGATAAGAGGGCACTTTGAAGAACAAGTTTTCGCACGCTTGGACAAGATCTTCCTGACAATCTTTGCTGGGTTGGAAAGGCACGTCTGAAAGAAAGAACAGGGGTAACATGCAAATGCAAATAGTTGCTGGGGCAAGGATGCTGCTGCAGCTGACACGACGTTGCCATTTTGGCGTGTTTGTTGCAACCTGCCTGCAGTACCGCTGAAGCCTCTGCTTTCCCATCACCAACAATTTTTAGGTAGAATGTGACTCCCTACTGGTCTTTAAATTCTCGAGTTTTTATTGGCATCACGGGGCAAACATTACGGCCATTTGGGGCTTGTTTTGCTTAGTTGTTAGGAGTATGTGGTGACACAAAACACAAATGTTATTGGAGTCTGTATGGGCCTTTGGGCAGCAGTTGCCCCCAGCACCGAAATATAATGACAGAAGATGACCCCTTTATAAATCGTAGGGGAAAGAGCCGATGCACATTCACTTTCAGTAGGGGCAGGTAATGGCCCATTGCCATAGGCTGTGTCCGGCGAGGGCTTTCAAAATTCAAGCCACCGAGAGTTGTTTCCCTGGGCCCAGCCCAATACAACAATGCTGTACGGCCACCGTACCCTTCCTCCTCAATAATTAACGATTGTTAGCCAGCATGTTATGAAACATAAATCTGGCTTCAAGTTGCTGCCTCGGCTGATCCAGTTGTATTAAGTTTTCCTGATAAATGCTTAGAGTTTAGCCCATTTCTTAATAGACCGGATTTGGTTTCGGTGATGTTGGAGCAGCCCACAATCTCCATTCTCACCCTGCACACCCACCACATTTATTTTTTCTCTCTCTCCAGTTTTGAATATTAATTAGAGTCGATTTTTGAAAAAAAAAAAAAAAGATAAAACTAAAAGCATCTATTATCTTCACTTTTTTACTCAATTTCTATAAAATACAAATACTTTTAAAATAAGCGTATTAGTGTCAAATATATGTGTAGAACATGACATTCTTCTAATATACTCTTAATATGTATTAAATATTTTAAAATATACTTAACAAATTAATGTAAATACAAAAATTTAGATATAAGTATTAAATATTTTTATTATATATTTTAAATATTTTTCAATAGTGTATTGAAACGCATTCAATGAATTCTAAAATTTTTAATACACTTAATATTTTTTTTTCCATAGAACTAGTAAAAAATTCAATAAAAATATTTTATTCTCATAATTATATTTGATATTTGTATTTATAACTTACTAAATATCATGTTATATGTATAAAATATTATTTTAAAGTTATTAACAAAATACTAATTATAGTATGAAATAAAATAAAAAATTTTATAGATTATATGTTGAAAAATATTAAATTTATTAAAAACATTTAAATTACACACACACATATATATATTTAATATATATTTTACAGTGGTATTATACTGTACATGTATTTTAATTTTTTAAGCATTTATGTGTCTTGTCATCCGTGTTTCTGTCCATGTTTATAAACTGTAGCTAATTTTCAAGTAAATTGAACCTGGGGAAGTAATTTAACCTTAACAAAACAAGGTTTAGAGGGGAATGGAATTATCCGTTATACCTTGCTTGCGAACATTTTCTTCTGCTGTGAGAATAAAAATAAAAATTCCAACAAAAGTTGGAAAAAAGTGAGGGAAAATGTGGTTCCGATTATGCGGGTCGAAGTATTCATCATGCTGCGTGGGAACCTACATGCTCTGCTTCTTTACCTTGACTTACAACGCATTCACTTAGAAGTTCAATAGGGCTTGTGTGCCATGTAAGGTCCGGGGGAGTGGGGGGCCAGCCCTCCCCTACACTCTTTTTCTATCTTACTTTTTTCCTTGATTGGGACCATCATTTCGACTTTTATAGGCGGAGAATAAGTGTGAAATCAAATATATAATGAGAATGGAACAAAGCAAAATTTAGTGTACGGGTTGTTCTCAAAATCCACAAATTTCTTTCAGTCTTTAATCTGCTGGATTTGTGGGGCATTATCAAAGCTTCCCTTTTCTCCAAGTCTTTGCAAAAGATTCAAAATGTTTCCCACTTTTTTTTTTTTTCTTTCTTTCTTCTTTAGAAACAAAGTTTTTGTGTAAATATCCTGTATCTGCAGATGAAATCGAGCACCTGCTACTTTAGTCACGGTATGTGGGTTTGATTGGAGAAAAATCTGCCATGTTGTCTATCCTGGTCAAGGCTGCTAAGCATTTTTGTGTTTCATGCATGGAAATAGCTGCGAGGCATCGTTTTCTTTTAGGGTATTCGAAAGTAGCAAATAGTAGGGAATATTTTTTCAACATCCTCCACTTATATAACTAATAATTTATCTCCTAAACACCGATCAAGATTTAGCCAGCTGGTTTCAATTAAGTGTGGAAATGACCATTAATCACAAGGGATGTTTCATGGCTATGTCCTCAATAAGACACTCACTAACTTTCTTTTTTATGAAACGAAAATTTCCGTTGACCATCATCAATCACTTCCGGCTGAGTGCTTGCAAGACACGGGAAAGATTAAGGAAGACCGAGCCGGTTGTCCACTGTTAGCAATCTGTAACTTGGCGGCGATATTGGCTGTGCAAGAAGGAGTTTGGGTGCAACGGTGGAGGCTGTGGAGTGTTGTGTACGGCTGTAGCTGAAGTAACTTGGGGGTTGTGCAAAGAGGTTCGAATGGGCTATACTTGGAGTAATGGACTCAAATCGATCTCAGTCGTAATGGGCTCCAAAAGCAGTGGGTTTGGACCTAATCCGTATCAACTGTGTTGGGGGGGGGGCTTAATGCATTTAATTTAACCTATTATGTAATGTAACTCAACAACAAAAAAAAAAAAGGATCCATTTTGAATTTTAATATGTACATATTTTCGACCATAAACAAATGCTAACAGAAGGAAAATGAGCCAATTTACATTTGCCTTTTCACAATAGAAATTTCAGGCACCGAACAGTCCTCGACAAATATATATCAGGATGATGAGAGTGACGGTATTCACTTTGCCTACTGTCTTTCTACCACTCCATAATTGAGTAATCCAAAAATTGGGAAGTAAAGAAACATGATGTCCCCATAGGCATTCAAGGATGAACGAAAAAGGCCCAAAAACAAAATTAAATAGTGACAAGCTATGTCGGCATGAGGAATTTCTTTGTTCTCTATGATTAATTACAACTATTGTCTACAATGTCGCATTGGTCGCTATCAATTCATCAAATTCTGTGGAAAATTAACTCAATCACATGACCATGTTTTTATCAATAAAAGTCAATGTTAGCTGAAACTCTTAATTAATTAGTCTCAATTGCGAGGAAACTTTCTGTAGGGTGTGTTGATTTGCCATGAAATGAAAGCTATAAAGCTTCTACAGTCCCACATATGCGTAGACTATGTCTAAGGCTTTGGTTGGGTTTTATTTATTCTTCTCCCTCTCTCTCTCTCTCTCTCTCTCTCTCTCTATATATATATATATATATATATATATGTATGTATGTATGTATGTATTATATCTAAAATGCCCATGGGAGTCTGTTTCTTTAAAACTCAATCCACAACTAATAAATCATAAATCTCTCGAAGTAACCTAAACCGACAAGTTAATTACTAAGCAGTTGTGGGCGACATGCGCATTTACTTGGGTTTTTTTATTTTTTATTTTATTTTCCTAGCATTGTCACATCAAGGCTTGATACATCACAATTCAATATTCAACCATGCTTTTATAAATCATACGCATAAAAATCTCAGCAAAATCTGTAGCAACGGCCACACCCACACCCATTCACATACTTGAAATGGCATGCTCATAAATCCATTAGTTGCATAAATTCTACAGTGCACATTCATTCTGCAACTTGCGGCTCATAAATCAATAGCTCCGTATTGCCAAACTGCTCTCAGTGAAATGGTCCCTCCCATATCCCCACCCTCTTGGTAATTGAATGGTCCCTTCAAACCAGATACACAAGGAAAATGTTTCTGATGGTTTCCCGAGGTCAACAAGTTTTAAAAATTCAAAATCAAGTCGCTGCTTAAGCTCTTTCTGGGTTCGAGTATATATTTATTAAAAGGTATATTTTTATTTAAAAAATAAAAAAAACTTAAATTATGAGTATTCTTTTATTTAAAAATAAAAAATTTGAGAGTATTTTTAATTTTTTTAAAAAATAAAAAAATTAAATTATAATTACTCTTTTCTTTTTTTTTAAAAAATTACTAATTAATAAAATTTCGTAATATAACCGAATGAATGACTATCTTTTAATTTTGACAATATATACTTATAAATAATATATATATATAGATCTATCAATTAGGACAGCAAATCGAAGATCACTATATGTTGGTAAAAGATAAGGTTATGATTAAAATATTTGATTGTTAATGTGTAAGATTCCTCCTTGATTGTTTTAATTAAAGCCACAGCCTGGGAAAATTGAGACCAAGATAACTAGTTAATGTTTATGGAACTCTTTGTACTGACAAGTTTAGATCCTTCTGCACAATATAAACTATTCAATAGGAATTCCTCAAGGTGTCTAAATGTTTGAAATCTCAATTCTTGTTACCGGGGAATGGATGACATTGATCTTATTAACAAAGATTATAATAACCCTGAGTTAAATGTATGTCGAAGTCCAGAAAACAAGGATGTCAGTTTTCTATCGCTGTTCCTTCTTGTGTCACAGCCACAAGTCTTCTTGGAATTAACAATAAGAAAAATGCACTCTAACATATAAAACTGCAACATAAAGAAATACTTGCGTTGGCTACATTACTTCCGATGCTGTCGGGAAGGCAAGGAAAAACTAAACAATAGCTTAATTATGTCTCTTTTGTATTAACTATGGCTTGTTACCATAGGCCAATTTGGTAAGAACCTGGCATAGTTTATTGAAAAGGTTAACTCCATATTTTGGACCCATCTATGCGTTCTTTTTTATTAAAAAAAAAAGTCAACATATGGGTGATTTGAGGACGAGAGATTAATTGTCTTATTCCCTTGGAGATCGCCATAGTTTATTGATGATCTCGAGGTAGGGTTATGGGCTAGAGGCAATGTGGTGAAGCCACTGGTTAAAACCCAACGTAGACAGCAAGGTAAAATTTGCAAGGTATAAAGAACAACCTCAATTTTTATGGGTGCACAAATTAAGGACAATAATAGTTAAGGCAGTGTGGCCAAAAGGGGATACACACAATCCTATGCTCACCTTTTTTTTTTTTTTTTCAAGGTCCTAAAGGAAATAGTCATCAATAGGATGCTTGTGTCCCTCAGCACAATTTTGTACTTTGACATGTTAATGTAGTTGTCTCAAGCCACCAAATATGCTTGTTCGGATTGATTCATTAGTTGGAAAATATTTGTTTATAATGATTTTAGTTGATGTGGCAATGAATGGGCGGCACTTGTTGGATTTGGACACAAATTAGTCAAGCTCATGAAGCTATTTCCTTATCATGAGTGGAGTAGTCTTTCACCATTCAACCATATATGCATAGGCCCTTGACTGGGGTTCATCATGGTTTGTCTTTAAGTGAGTAATTTGACCATCTATTCATCAAAGGGAAGTTTTTTTTGTTGGGGGGGGGGGGACCTTGTTTCTTTTCTATCCTTCAAAGACAACCGAGGATGAGAGACCTAAAGATGGGGCACCAAAAGCAAATTTTTCATGACAAAGGTAACATTGATTAGTGGTTGTAGACAAGGTTAGGTATCTACATATATATATATATATATATATATACTATTTCGATGACATAGGATAAAATAAATAAATAGAATTCTTAACTATTATTTAATATAAGAAGTGGAAAAGACAAAATATTATTTATAAAAATTTATAAGTTGTAGAAAAGTTTATTTCATTCATTTTTCATAATCGATGACTTAATTGATTCTTGAATAATTTCATGTTTCGTTATCTCACTATCTATTGAAATAAAGTTTGAATTTATTAAAGAAAATAAATGAAGTAACCTATGAGTTGAAAGAAAATGAAAACTTGTATCAATTGTGTTCCTCCATCACTTGAGGTCAATGACTTTTACACTTCTTTCAAATAAATGAATAAATAAATAAATAAATATATATATGTGTGTGTGTGTGTGTGTGTGTTCACAACTTGTATTCCTTGCCTCCTGTAGAGACTTCTGATGGACATGGACAAAGTTAAAAATCAATTCTCTTTATTGTGTATATTGGAATAAACAGTCTATTTTTTGTCGGAGTACTACTAGCTTACTTATCCTCAAAGGCATGTATTCTGCTATTTGACCTATGTAGCTGAATGCGGGGATTATTTATAGTGTTAGATTAACAGTTTTGTAATTGTGAAATGAGGGCTAAAAAGCTCAAAAAGTTCAAAAATTGATAATATATGGTTTCATTGAAATTTTTTGTTTTCACTCATAACAGATATTAGGTTAATATGATATGAATTTTTAAGTGATTAAAATTAAAACATTTCAAAGATAATAGACAAATAAATAAATTGTTTATTTTTTTTAATAAAATTACTTAATATACCGCGCGGAACATGAATAACAAAACTAATTATGTCTAAAAGCTTTGCATCGTCTTTCTATATGCCTAGACATAATAGATTTTTCTATTACTTATAAAATTACTTAATAGATCTTACATTTTCGGGAGTTGCGGGTAAAAATAAGACTTCGCTTCACGCAAGCTTTGAAGCTGGCTTTCGTTACTGTATCAAACTTTTGACCACGTCGTCCAATCAATGCACAATTAATTCATTTGATTCAATTGATCAACAGACCAAAAGCAGCAAAAGTTTACTCTCTTTAGCAAAAATTGCTTGCTTTTTGTGATTGGATGTTAATTTGCTAATTTGCTAATTTATATGTGCACCCCATGTTGCGCTTTCGAAGACCATTAGTCAAACGTTGCTATTATTTCCTGATTTATTTATTGCTAAATATTATTTCTTGATTATTATCTATATTAGATTCTTAATTGGCCAATATTTATATCCATATCTTTCGATTATCTTCTTTTAACTAAAATGAGGGTGACCCATTACACAGACTCTTATGTTGTAAAGTTTGATGAAGAGTAGGATGTAAATAATTTTACCCTAATTTTTGTAAAGAAATTATTTCTAAAACTCAAATTTATGATTTTTAGGTTATAATGAAATAATTTTGTGCTTTACCATGACTTGCCCCTCAAAAAGAAATAATATCTAAAGCGGTCAAAATCTATTCATCAAAATTTGAGACAATAATGAATGAAAAGGGTTTCTACCCCACAAATTTTTATGCAAAGTCAAAAGTTAAAAACAACTTTTGCTTGATTTTCGGAAGCAACTAGGCAGTTCCTGTAAATAGCTTTGATTGATTAAGCTCTGGATCATAGTGATTTACCGACAAAAAGTGATCAAGCTAGTAGAACCAACTTGCTTAGTCCCTTTTTCAATCAACTTCTATCGCCCTATTCACGTTAATTCACATCCACAATCACTAATGCTCGTTCATTCAAGTGGCATTCAAGGTTATAATTTAGTTTAACCAACAAATATTGACTTGCTTGATAACGGGGGTTTGCTCCCTTTCATTGTGGATATAAGTTTGAACTCACTGGGAATCCTTGGAAGTGTAATTTCTCACGAACACGTTTGGCTTGAAATACATTCTAAACAAAAAGCTGTAATTTAGCGTATGTATTTTCTTTATTTCTTATCGCTCAAAAGAAACAGAAAATACATTAAGCTCGATACAATGTCTTGTCTTACAAAAGAATTTTTATAGACAAAAATAGTCACTAAAAATTATATTTTTTTTTCATAATCAATTTCAAAAATCAAAAACTTTAACTTTAAGTTTTGATTAATCGCAATACTTGAACTAGTAGATCAACCCAAAATCTCTATTACTTTTAAGTTTTTGTGTTTTTAACTCTTCAATCCCATCAGTTGATTGTAGTTGTTGGTCAAATTAACCAACTTGAATTTTTGTAACTTTTGTGATGTTAAAACTTTTAGTTCTTTAACTACTTCTAATTAATTGAACTACTAGTTAAGTTGATCGGTCTAATGTTTTTGTAACTCTTTTTTTCATAGCTTGAAACCTTTTTTGATGTTTAGGTAACTATAGGTACGAGTCTGGTAAACTAAATCATTTTTTTTTTTAAAATTTTTTTCTACTTCTCTTCTCTTTTTCCTCGAGTTATTTAGATAATAATATAAGTTGATTAATTTCAAATTTCTAATAACTTTAAATATTTATGATTTTTTTAATTTTTCTTTGAGATCACTCAAGATTTCATTGAATACCTTTCTAAAAATATATATTTGATGGAAAATAAATTTACATAATTATTAATTTAATTCAAATTTCAAATTCAAATATCTTATCATACTAAATATGAAATAAATAATAACTATTCAAATAAAGTTTAGATATTTAATTAACAAGTAAAAATATAATTTCAATAAATAAACATCAATCACATTATTCAAGTATAGGGGACACATCAAAATATAAAGGAATAGAACTAACCACAACAATCTTTCCTTTTTTTTTTATGATAATAACTATGACTTATTGATGGGATAACATGATGAACAAAATGCAGTGACTCTCTCTAAATGTATACTCTCCCTCTTCCTAATGCAATTAAAGTAATTGAACACCTAATGAACTCAACAAGGATAAAAAACAATGAGGTATGATTCAATCAATATTCATAAAGTAAGTATTAGAGCTAAATTCATTAATCAATCAACAAAAATAAGTAAGTATTAAGGCAATCATTCAACATAAATATTAGAGCAATAAAGTAATCAAACAAAGCAATCAAATACCAATTACGTACAGTCACCTAAGAATGCATAAAAAAGCTAAATGTTTAAGTGATCAATAAAGTCATTAATTATCTTTATCCCCCCTTGACATCATAAAAAAAAGAAGCAACAATAAGACTTTATTACTTCATTTTCTTAAAGCTACCCTTAAATTGACTTGCTTTCTTCAACAATTTAAGGATGGTGGTAAAATTCTCTTATGATTCCTTTATGAAATCCTGTAGCTCTAATCAAATATCATCCACACCATCTCTGAACCCATTCATATTTTTTTTGAGCTCTTCTATTTCCTTAGTCAAGGAAGACAAATCAATATTGGTAGAGGTTTAAGGAGGAGTTGATGATCCTGTTAATGTTAATGTTGGCGTTGTATTAGATCGTTCTAAACTTGATCTTTGTTCTTTTAAAGGTGTATATCACTTTCCTTCACTTTGCATCAAATGAATCTACTTAAGAGTGGTGGTATTGATTAGTTGATCCAAGTTAACATAAGAAGGGCCTTTTTAGCCATAAGTACACCTAGCTTATGAAACAAGTAACACAAATACATACCATAAGGGAATTTTTTGACTATCTCCTTTTGAGCTTTCCTGATCACTCTCGTCATATGCTTTGCCAAGTTGAATTTTTCATTCTTCAATAATAAGTTAGGAGGCATATGTTAGGAAAGGTCAAGTAATCATAATAGCCACATTTAGGATTGATATTGCAAGCCTTATTCCTTTGAATTATTCTTGACTTGATTAGCAAAGAAGATATTTTGAATGACTTTTTAATGCTGTCACTTTCTCATAAATATTAACTTGACCTTTAAACACAGTTTCCATTTTCTCATAAGCATTGAATTTGCCCAAATTCCATGAATTAGTCCAATTAATACATCCACCTTTTAGCAGTAAATTCAAAAAATCTGAAATCACCTTAGGAGGGATTTTCACTTTCTTTCCATATATGGAAAAAGCGATCACAATGCAATTCTTGTTCATTTCCATATTAGCAAAAATATTCTTTAACATTTCAATGTAAAAATCACATCTAAAAATGATGAACCTAATCCACTTTTGAAATGAAAAACTATCCAAGAAACCATTAGTTTCAAATTCAATAACACAATCCAAGTTTAGTGGTCGACTATTATACAAGTTCTTCTTCTTAAATTTGTAAAAATCATCCTTAGTTTGAGAAATTATAAAATGAAACTTTAATGGGTCATATAGTTGAGAAGATAATTGACATTATGTGGTGGACGTTTGTGGTGATAGATTTGGCGGGGGAGCCATTGGTGGTGCTACCAAGGATGATAAGGGCATTAAGGATGTCTCTAATAAAGATGGTATCAACCTTACATTCTTCGATTTCTCACCCATTCTCCATATTAGCACAAGTTTAATCCTCTTGGTTGGTGATTAGTTTGGTCTCTCTTTTGAGGCTCAATAATTGGAGGAGGAGGAGGAATTGATGAGAATTTAAATAGTACTAGTGATGGTGTGTACTCAATAGTGACTCCCAACTTTGTTATTGAGGTCACTAGTGGTGTATAAGAGGAAGAAGGAATAACAGTGGCACTTTGTGTCCTTGTGGAGACTGAACTCAATTTATTAGCATCAGGCTACTCATTCTTTGATGTAGATGTTGATTTTGGATCTATTGTTGATAGGCTTAAGAGATTAATGCTTTTAGATGATGAATTTAAAGGATTTAAAGAAAATTTTAAAATTTAAGTTTTGAATTTTGAAAAAGGAAAGAAAGAAAGATTTTTAGACCTAGAAAAGGAAAAAGGAAGTGAAAATTATTTAAACTTACATTACTTGACTAAAGTAAGCTATAGATTGATTGCTCACTTTGGTTGACCTATATTTTTGGTCCTGTCAATTGATCTCTTTTGGATAGAAAAATTAATTTTTATTTTTCAACCACAAAACATCCAAATCAACATGCAACACAAATATCTAACATGTAAACACATATAACCATGCCACAAAACATATATCATAACAATTATATAATTTGGAGATCAATCAAAGTCATTTATACCTAATCTCTTTCTAATGATCATGAACCTATCCTCACTCAATGGTTTGGTAAACATATTGACCAATTGATCTTTGGTATTCATAAATTCTAGGGACATATCTCCCTTTAACATATAATCCCTAATGAAATAGTACACTTTAGGTTAATATATTTAGTTTGGGCGTGGTGTATAGGGTTTTTGATCATATTGATTATACTTATGTAATCACACTTGATAAACACATGAAAAAAGTGTAATCTGAATTCCTCTCAAATTTATTTCATCCAAAGGAATTGGGTATAGTAAGTTTGTATTGTCATGTACTTTACTTCAGTTGTAGAAAGAACAATTGTACCTTACTATTACACCATAAGATTAAGGTTTAGTTAAGGAACTAACATGCACTTGTGGTACTTTTCCTCTATATTCTTTCTCCTATAAAGTCTAAGTTTAAGTAACTTATAAATTCAAAGGTCGATTCTTTAAGATACCAAATTCCTAAACTAATGGTTCTCTTTACATACCTATGCACTCTCTTGAGGGTAACTAAGCGTGACTCCTATAAACTGGATTAAAATTTTGCATACAAACAAACAACAAATATCAAGTTTACTTTGTTAGTAGTAAGAAATAAAAGACTACTAATTATACTTTTATACTACTTTTCATCATTTACATCATTATCTAACTTTATGAAAATGGCATTAGAGTGCCATAAAGTTTGGAATTATCCATGCAAAATTTCTTCAATAGCTTTTTAGCATACTTGGCATAATTGATGAAGATTCCATTTTGCTAACTTTGGAGTCCAAGAAAGAAATCCAATTCTTCTATTATGCTTGTATCAAATTCTATTTCTTTATAACTAAAAAACTCCTTCCATAATAACTCATTAGTAGTACCAAATATAATGTCATCAATACAAATTTGAAAAAGTAACAAATTCTTATCTTCTAATTTAGTAAAAGGTTTAATGTCAACTTTACCTTTAGTGTAACTTTTGTCAATCAAAAAAGAGTTTAACCTTTCATACCAAACTCTTGGCACTTACTTTAACCTATATAAAACTTTTGAAAACTTGTAAATATGATTTATAAACATTTTGCTTTTATCAATATAGACCTCCTCCATGACGTAGCCATTGTGGAATACACTTTTTATGTCTATTTGATACAACCTAAAACTCTTACATAATGCAAATGCAAACATTCTAATGGTTTTTAACCTAGCAACTAGGGTAAAGGTCTTATCTTAATTGATGCCATTTTTTTTTATTGTAGCCTTCGATAACTAATCTTGCATTATTTCTTATTATTTGACCACTTTTTAACCAACTTGTTTCTAAAAACCCACGTATTTTTTATAATAAAATGATCACTGCATCTTGGTACTAATGTCCAGACCTTATTTTTCATAAACTAATTGAACTCATATTTTATTGCATACACCCAAGACTGGTAAGCCAAAGTATCATTTACATGTGTTAGTTCTATTTGTGAAATAAGTGGTATAGTGCTAATGTTCCTAAATGCAAATTGAGTTCTCAAAGGATTAGAAGGGTTACCAATAATTTGATCTTAGAACACCTTTCCAACATATTTCTACTCTCTTGAAACTTGTTAAACAACACTATCAAGATTGCTATCTTTTGGAAGGTTTGAATCATTCACTTTAAATTGTTCACTCTTTTTCATTTTGAAATCACTAGAATGTTATTGTTTTCTTGATGAATCATTTCCCTTCTCTAAGTTTTTATTTGTACCCATAAGGTCATCTAACTCTTCTTTTTTAAGAGGGAGGACGTTAGTTTCATTAAATGAAACATGTATGGACTCCTTTACAACAAGAGACTTCTTGTTGAATACTCTATATGCCTTACTATTACAAGAGTATCTTAAGAAGATATCTTTTTTCTCCTTAGAATCAAACTTACTTAGGTTGTCTTTTGTATTTAGAACATAACACTTAAAACCAAAGACTCGCAAGAATTTTATTGTACACTTTCTCTCATTCCACAAATTATAAAGCACCTTTGCAAGAGTTAAATGAATAAAAACTCTATTATATACATAATAAGTAGTATGAATTGCTTCTACTTAAAAACATTAAGGGATACTATACTTATTTAACATGGTTTTAATCATCTCTTACAAGGTTTCATTCTTCCTTTTAACTATTACATTTTGATGTAAAGTTTTTGGATTTGAAATTTTCTGAGAGATACCTTAAGAATTGCAAAAATTCTTAAAGTCTTTATTCTTAAACTTATGACCATGATCACTTTTAAATAAAGTAACACAATACTCATTTTCATTTTAGACTTACTTATAAAATCCCTTAAAGGTCTTCTAGCACTTGTTTTGGCAAGTTAGAAATGTAACCTATACAAATATACTATAATCGTCTACAAAGACATATACATATAAATTACTACCTAAAGATAAAATACAAATAGAACCAAACATGTTCATATGTAAAAGCTTTGAAAGTCTAGATGTAGATACTACCTTAACCATAAAGAATCTTATGAAGCAAATCACTTATCCACTTTGCTTCTTTACTAGTTAAAGTTAATACCACAAATCTTGCAGTTATAGTATGTAAGTTTGTTTCATGGAACCCTCAGAAATTGTGACCCTACCAAGCATAAAGATTTACCAATTATTAGAAGCATGATCCCTTTTATCAATGATCTAACATTTGAATATCCTTTTAAAACAAAAAGGTAACCCATATAACTCAAGTTAAAATCCTTTGTTCTCTTTAAGTACTTCATAATTTTATTTAGTCCATACTAATACATGTTAGTTGAATTACTTGCTTACTCATTTTACCAACTGTATAGCCTATGTCTAGCCTTGCACATTTCATTTTGTACATTAGACACACTATTATTTTGTCATATTTCAATTGTGATATTAGACTTTGAACATTTTTTGTAAACTTCATGTTTTGATTAAATGGGTTAAAGAAAAGAATACAATTTGTATGATTAAATTTATTGGGAACTTTCTCAACATAATATGATTAAGTAAGTGTTATAATTTTTTGATGTTGCAGGATTTTGATCTTAAGGATGATATCTAACTCACCTATGTCTTTCATATCAAAATTTCTAGATAAAAACTCTTTGGTAACTTTAACTTGTTCTAAGTTAGTTTCAAAGATCAATATGTTATCCATATATAAATGGATAATGACACTTTTTTCTTCTTTGAACTTGTTATAAATGCATTTATCAAATTCATTAATCTTGAACCCATCAACAAGTTTCACCTTATCAAATTTTTGGTGCCATTATTAAACTACTTGTTTTAGTCCTTATAAGGAATTAACAAGTTTGCACACCTTTTCTTTTGACTAGGTACTATAAACCCATTTTGTTGCTCTATATACACTTCTTCTTTCAATTCACCATTCAGGATCATTGTTTTAATGTCCATTTGATGAATTACTGAGCCATAGATAGAAGCTAGTGTAATGGGCACTTTTATTGTGGAACTTTTAACCATTAGTAAATAGGTATCAAAATATTTTATCACCTTGCTTTTGTGTAAAGCCTTTTGCAACTAACCTACCTTTGAACTTGTTAATGACTTAATTAACCTCCATTTTCTTTTTGAAAATCCATTTGCAGCTAATTGGCTTCGAGCCAAATGGGAGGTCTAACAATTTTTAAGTCTTATTACTTATAATTGAGTTCATTTTATCATTTATAGCTTCCTTTTAAAGCACAACATCTTACAATTTCATTGCTTCACCAAATGTCTTGGAATCATCTTCAGTATTGCAGTAATATGTAATTTGATTGTTTATTGATTCTTTTATTCCTTCAACTAGGAATATAATGGCATGAGAACTAAAAGTCTTTACTTTCCTTTCTCTTTTAATCCTTTAATGTTCAATGACATCATCATTCTCATTTTCATTTGTCATATCATCATTCTTTTTTTTAGGCACTTGTTATATTTTGGAACCTTTAAGATGAATTTATTTTCATCAAATCTAGTATCTTTAGATTCAATGATAGTATTGATAGATATAGTCAATAGGCTTTACTGTTATGCATGTAGCCTTAGAAGAAACATTTAATCTCTTTTTCTCCCTTTTTTTTGGGGGGGTTTGGGAACTTTAATAATTACTCTGCAGCTTTAAACTCTTAAATAATTAAGGTTGAACTTTCTTTTATTCTACAACTCATATGGGGTCATTATGCTCTTTTTAGTTGAAACTTTATTAAGAATATGACATGTAGTAAAGGATGCCTTATCCTAAAAACCATGGCTCAAGCTTAAATTAAATAGAATAGAATTCACCATTTTTGTTAGAACACAATTTTTATGTTCTATAATGCCATTTTGTTGTGGTATGTGAGGAGTAGTGGTTTTATGAATAATTATTGTAAACTCAAAAAACGTAGTATCATAATGCTCTCTTCTCTTATTAGATCATAAACACTTAATGACAACATTACATTGCAATTTAACTTTAATTTTATACACCCTAAATTTTTCAAGTACTTCATCTTTTATATACCCTAAGTAAATATGATAAAATCTAAAGTAATCATAAATGAATGTAACAAAATATTACTATCCTGCTTGTATTGGTGTATTATGGAAGTCACACACATCACTATGTGTTAATTTTAGCATACTTGAAGATCTTTGAACGGTAAGAAATGGATTTCTAGTTATCTTTGTTAGCATGCATGTTTTGCATTCATTTTTAAATTTATCAAAATATGATAGTAAATTTAACTTAACCATATCATGTAATTTTCTAAAATTTACATGTCCAAATCTATTATGCCAAAGAAAAGAATGTGCAATAACATAAGCAAAATTAGTAACATTTTTATTAATATCTATATTTAGTTTGACCATACTTAGAGATAACCTTTCCCAATAAACACTCTCTTTTTGGATAAGACAAAATTATAGCTTCAAATACAAGCTTAAACTCAAACTTATTCAAAAGGCTACTAAAGACCAAAATTTTCCTAGCTTTTGGTTCATAAAAGACATTATTATAAGTAATGACCTTTCTAGAAATAAACTTTAATTCCACTTTCCTAATTCTCTTGATAAAAACCATAAAAGAATTTTTCATGTACACAATAGTGTCATATCCATTGGTTAGATTTCTTAAAAAGCTTTTGTTCTTGTAAATATGTTTGGTAGTACCTGAATCAATTTACCAAGCAATATCATCCTTAACTAAGTTGATTTATATGATTATAATAACTAGTTTTTCATTTGTTATTCTTGAGGATATTTGCTTCTTCCTTTTCTTTTTGAAAAGGCAACACTTATATTTATAGTGTCTTTCCTTATAGTAAAAGTGGCATTTGCCTTTTTTTCTTTTACCTTTTATCCTTCATTTAATCATTATCAAATTGATTCTTCCTCTTTTTCGTAAGCTTGTTGGATTATTCCTCCCTAATTACATACACCTTTCAAAACATGAGAGCTATGCTTTTTATTTTCCTTTTACATACAAAATTCTTCTTACACATGAAGATGTTTTAGACTTCTCTTAAAGTCTTTCCATGAGGAAGGCAATGTATCATTAATGGAACTCATAATAACTATTTCATCTATAAACATTTTGTGTTTTGAAAAATGGTTTAAAGTTCATTCTATCTTAACAAATTGTTCCATTATTGGTCTGTTATCAATCATCTTATAATTATTAAATTTAAAGACAAGAAATTTCTTAATAATTGTATTGTTTTACATGTACTTTAACTTTAATTTCTTCTAGAGTTCTTTTATTGTTTGAAAGTTGTAGTAGCCATCAAATAGTAAATCACTCATAACATTTAGAATATGTCCCTTACATATCTTATCATCTATCTCCTATATCTACCTCTTATTGGTATCAATAATAGTCTCATTTTCTGTCTTTTCCAAATTCGTAGTGCTTAAAACATAAGTCATTCATAATGTTACCAACAAAAAGTGAACCCTTTTTAATTTTTGACTTAAGATTGTTAAAACTGAAATTTGTAAATCTAGAAATTGCATAACTGCTCCAAGTTATGTAAAAATCTCACTACTCTTAAGGCAAAATTCATCCATTAATTTATGCACTAAGGAAATAATGAATTCCTTTCCAGGATTAAATAAAGCCTATTGAATTGTACTTATGCACTGATTGAAATTTAAATGTAAAGAGGGGTTTATTGTTTGAATAGAATTATATGTACAGTGTTTTGTTTTTCTGTAGCAAAACAAAGCTAGTTTGGATCTATTTATAATAATTAAAGGGACACAACTATTAATGTGACAATTATAACAATTATTAACTGTTTTAGGACAAGGCATAACTATTTTTGTTGCTGGACATAACTATTTATATGACAATTATAAAATTGTTTGGACAGGACATTACTATTTGTGTAAAAAGACACAACTTATGGGCATGACTACTTTGGACAGTTATATAACTATCTTAGCTAACACTAAATTGTTGTAATAATTTTTACAAGAAATTAATAAAAATTACCTAAGTGTCAAGTGTATAAAAATGTCTAAAATGTGCTTATATGCCATGCATGTGTGACTTTTTTATAATGTCCCTTTAAACCAACTAGACTCCTATCTATTGTCCTTATTTGTTAAACTTTTATAATTTTTGTTTGCTATACATATGGGACTTTGCTCCCGCCCTTTCTTTTGTCCTTTCGAAAATACCTAATATATTGCTTTTTTTTTTAAAGTAACACAATTATTTTTTGTTGTCTTGAGTTCCAATCTAATATTTGGAAAACCAAATGAAAAATAAAGATAGGATTTAAAGGTAACAAAACTTAACCATGATTAATTATTTACTTAATCTTAACTCATTCACATAATTTACAAACATTGCTTGTTTCTTTCATAGAGTTAAACTCCACTAAGGATAAAATAATAAAATAAACTAACACACTTTTAAATTGGTATAAAGTCTATTATTAGATCATGAGTTATAAATTTTGATATGTTAATATAATTGAGTTGTTATGTGTAACTAATCATGGTTGTTCTCATTATCTATTTGTACTTATTTGTTTGCCTTAACTTATAATTTTTAAATTCATATTTGTACACCTTAATAAGGATACATTTTTTGTTATGAGTTGAAGCACTTATATTAATTTTCATATGGTAAAATTAGGGGTTGATTTCACACATTATATGGTAAGAAATTCTTTTGGAAAGCATGTTAAAAATGGCATCTTGATTTATATATATAGTTATGTTGTTAACTTTTACTTATGTATTTTGCAACTGTAAGTCATTGTTTACATGGATTTAAAGGTTGAATAAAGTGACAAGGAAAGAAAAGATTAAAGCCATTTGATACAAAAAGGAATTTTTTTTTGTGTTGGCAAAACATAAAATGAAAATTAATTTGCATTGGCAAATCTTAAAAAAGAAATTCCTTTGTGTTGGCAAAACTCCCTTTTTCAAGCTTAGAACATAACAAGAACCTCATTTCTTTGAAGTACTTTAAGTCAATTTATTTATAGTACAATTTGTATAATATATGGATAAGGGGATTAAAGATAGTTTTTCTTTTCTTTTTTTTTTTTAATTTTTAAGCTCCTCAAGTAAGCAATTTCTTAGCACAAAGTGAAGATAACAATGTTGTCAAGATCAAACTAGAGTAAGCCTTTTCTAACTTGAAAAGTTTTCATTTTTTATAAGAAGCTTAAGTCTTTAATGTTGGAAATTTGTCTAGTTATATAACATTAAAAAATTAATCAATATAGAAAGATACAAAAATTGAAAAATTTTGATAAACCAAATATGTAAGCCTTTTATATCAAGATCTTGTCTAACAATTATAAGAATAGAGCAACATTAAAAAATTCATCTCATATGGAAGGCCTTCATGGCTAGAAAATCTTATCCAAACTAGATATGGTAGCTCTAAATCATCACCAACTATTACTTGCTTATTCTCTCCTTTGGTGTATAAATATCTCCCCGTGTAAGCCAAAACTATCCACTTGTTAAGCATATATTAAGTTGTTAAGTCTAAAAATTCAAGAGTGCTAAAGAGAGAGATTGAGAGTTTAAGAAATACATTTGTGTAATTATGTTGTAACAAGATTATAGATCTTTATGTGGTTGTAATTGAGAATCACTTAGTTGTTATAATTAGCCTGCTTTTACTTGAGGAGTTTAATTGTAAATTTGAAACTCTTAAGATGATTGTATTAAGGAAAGGACATAAGAACAAGAGTCTTGAATCTCTATAAATCGTTGTGCCTTCTCTTTCTCTACTCTTAGTTATTATTATTGTATTAGTTTACAAATGGTAACAAGCTTTTCACCATATTGTGTTTTAATTATTTATTATACATTTGCTATTTATATGAGATAATTGTTCTTGTAAATTCAATTTGTTTGTACTTCCCTTTCTCACTTTATATATCATCACTCACTCTTGGATTACCTTTTATTATTTGTTTGTTTGTCTTTATCTATTGCATCTTTTTGTCTTTAGCCTATACATATATTTATATAAATATTATGTTTGCATTGGCATATTTATTTACTATGACCATTTTTATAGTGTAATCATTTTTATTTTTAAAGTTATATTTTCTTTGTCAACCCACTTCATCCCCCCTTTTAGGTATCTTTAGGACTAACAATTTGTATCAGAGTAAGGTCTTTGATTCAATAGCTATATAGCTTAAAGTTGATTCATGGGTTCCCTTCCATTTATGTGTTATCCCAAGGGTAATAACTCTCATCTTTGATGACATAAATTTTTGCTATGTGGAAAACAAAATGACCATATACCTTCAATACTATGATATTACTATTTGGCCAATCATTTTTTAAGATGTTAGAAGAATCACCAAAAATAAGATTTTAGTCATTATTGATAAATAGTACACTTCAAAAGATTTCAAAACCTAAAATCTTAACTCTAAATCCAAATACTTGTTTTATTGTGTCATAACCCTAAATAAGTATGGTGACATATGAGGAAACCACCCAAGTCAAAGACATTAGGATTGACATTCTTATGCATGATTATGAATTATTTAAGATGAGTAGTGACGGGACCATTATTGAAATGTATCTAAGATCTACTAACATAGTTAATTCTTTGGAAAATCTTAAAAAGAACCTTGATAATGGAAAACTTGTCAAGAAGCCACTTAGGTCACTCCTAAAATTATAGAATTTAAAGGTGACTGCAATTTTGTAATCAAAGGACCTAAATATATTGCCTTTAAACGAGTTGGTGGTTTCATTACTTACATACAAGATGACATTCAAAAAGAAAGTCACGGAGAAAAAGAAAGGTGTGGCTTTCAAGTCCTTTACCTTGACTAGAAGAGTACTTGACGATGATAAAAAAGATAATAAGGATGGTAATTCATTTAATAAGCAAAATCAATAAGAGTTTGTGATGCTTACATAAAAATTTTGCAAAAATTTTTAAGAAAGCAACTTGGTAGAAAGCTATTTAGGTGTTCCACTAAAAATAACAAAGGAAGGAGATTATTCATTACAAGTGTAATAAACCTAGACATATTATGGAAAATTGTCCTAACAAGAAAAGGGGAAGAAAATAAAAAGGAAAACTTACAAGGTTACTTAGGATGACACAAATGATTCAAATTAGAAATCCTTTAATGATGAAGCAAACTACACATGCTTCATGGAAAAAGATAACAAGGTAAACTCTAACTATGACTCGTGTTAAAGCAATAGAGTAAGAAATGAGATCCTGAAAAGTAAAAATGAATCACTCATACAAAAGAGTAAGGATTTGCAAAAATACATGAAATTTCTTTAAACAAGTTTAAGGAGAAAAAATTTCATTTAAAGAAGAAAAACGAAAACCTCCAAAATTCCCTCTTAATGTCTATTAAAGGAAAATAAAAACTTGATTCCTTGCTTAGTTTTCAAAAATCAATCAATGATAAATTTGGATTGCATTTTAATTACTCATATCATCCACATAAAATCCAAACTACAATTGTCCACACAAAGTGGTTTGTTTAACACCTCTTCCCATGCATCTTAACCTGACATGCACAATTTCATCAAAGCATCACATCATGCAAAATTGCATGAGAAATATCATGTTAGATATTATTATTGTGATGATTTTAGACATATGGTTCATGCATTTAATATTAAAAAAAACATTTATGGCATGAGAAATTCTTATAATGGTATAATAAGCACAAAAGCTTACTTGAAAAGGACCTAAACAAATTTTAGTGCCTAAACTTAGATAAAATTTATATAAGTATATTTGAAAAATTAAATGAAAAAAAATAATAAAGGGTACTTAGACAACGGATGTTCAACATATATGACTAGCAATGTCAAAAATTTTCCTTCTTTTAAAGTAATTAATAAAGAAAAGGTAATATTTGAAGATAATGTCAAAGGTAAGATAATTGACATTGAGAAGATCAATGAAG
Organism: Bruguiera gymnorhiza; assembly: GCA_020883675.1. NCBI lineage: Eukaryota > Viridiplantae > Streptophyta > Magnoliopsida > Malpighiales > Rhizophoraceae > Bruguiera > Bruguiera gymnorhiza. The sequence continues at coordinate 2,519,189 of JAIRCJ010000087.1, forward strand.
TAAGTTCTCTTATCATTGATAATGTCTCCTAAGTTGATAGTTTTAAATTCAATTTATTTAGTATTAGTTAGATTTATGATAACGATTACAAAGTCTCTTTTGAATCAATGTATATGTTGTTTCCAATTCCAAAACAAATAAGATTTTGTTCATTGCAAATAAATGTGATAATATTTATACTATTAATTTTTATTCACTTACCAATCAAAATGAAAAGTTCTTAACTTTTATAAATAAAGAATCTTGGACATGACATAAACACTTAGGACATGTGAACATGAAATTACTATCTAACCTAAATAACCATGATCTTGTGGAAGGGCTACCTATGCTAAAATTTAAGATAAATAAACTTTATGATGCTTATTAGAAGGGAAAATAAGTAAAAAGCTTTTTTGAGAACAAAATGTTATTGTTTAGTTCTAAATTTCTTTAATCCATCTAAAGTCTCAATTTAGGTGACAAATATTATGCATTTGTCATATCATATGATTACAATAGATTTGCATGGGTCTTGTTCCTTACTCATAAGGATAAGGATTTGAAAGCTTTCAAAAGACTTTATAAGCAATTGTAAAATAAGAAAGGATACTTCATCACTTCAATTAGAAGTGATCATATAGGTGAATTTGAGAATGAGGATTTCGAAAAGTTTTGCAATGTTCAAGGAATCTCTCATAATTTTTCAACCCTGAGAATATGTCAACAAAAAGGTGGCTAAATGCAAAAATGAAACCTTATAAGAGATGACTCAAATAACACTAAGCCTAAATAATTTTGGGCCAAAACTGTCCAAATGACATATTATATTTCGAATTAGGTTCTAATTAATCCTTTACTCAAAAAAACCCTCTACAAGTTATGAAATAAAAAAAATTGCAAATCAATTATTTCAAGGTTTTTGGTTGTAAGTGTTTCATATTAAACACGAAAGATAATCTTGGAAATTTTGATTTAAGGGCTGATAGAGTATCTTCTTATGATACTCTTCCATTAGCAAAGTATGTAAAGTTTTCTATAAGAAATTACTAGTAATAAAAGAGTTTATGCATATTAATTTTGCTAAAACATGCCCTTTTAACCTAAGAAAGGAAGATACTTTAGATAATGTAAGGATAACCTCATCTGATTTACCAAGCAAGGAAGAACAAAATAATAGTGATAGCACTGAAAAAGAGCAGCTCAAACTAAGCAATTCAAACCTTGAAAATTTTGGTAGCTTGCAAAATGTGGTTCATAAAGTGTTTAAAAAGTGAAAACATACTAGTAAATCATTCCAAGTTCAAATCATTGGTAATGTTTCCAATCATCTTAGGACTAAATCATCATTTAGGAACTTAAACACTAATTTAGTACCATTTCTCAAATATAGCCCATATATATAGAAGAAACATTAAGTGATGGGGATTGGGTGCATGTCATAGACCTTAGTTTCTAAACCTAGAGACAATCTTACTATAGGCACTGAGTAGGTGTTTTACAACAAATCAGATAAGAATAGAAAGATAGTCTAAAACAAGACAAGACTAGTGGCCAAGGGCTATAATCAAGATAAGGGAATAGATTGTAATAATACCTTTGCATTTGTAGCTAGATTAGAAGTCATAAGCATCCTACTTACATATGCATCTTTCATGAATTTCACTTTATATCAAATAGATGTGAAAAGTGTGTTTTTTAATGGTTTTATTGTTGACGAAGTATATGTTAAATAGGCCTTAATCTTTGAAAGTATTAAATTTTCTAATCATATTTTTAAGCTCTCTAAACCCTTATACAGATTAAAACAAACTCCCCAAGTTTGGTATGAGCACCCTAGTTCATTCTTAATCAATAAAGGATTCTCTAAAGGTAAGATAGATATCATATTATTCATAAAGGTAAAAAATAAAAATCTATTAATTGTGTAAATTTACGTAGATAATATTATTTTTAATGCCTATAAGGATTTTTTATACAAAGAATTCACTTCTTAAATGGAGATGAATTTGAAATGAGTATGATAAGAGAAATTAGTTTCTTCTTAAGCCTATAAATCAAGCAAAGTATATATAGGATCCTTATTAACCAAACTAAGTCTGCGAGAGAGATATTAAAGAAATTTTGAATAGAGGATATAAAATCTTGATAAGGATGAAATTGGTAAGGTAGATAAGAAACAATATCAAGTTATGAACGAAAGCATTCTTTACCTTACTACTAGTAATCCAAACATCATTTTTGTTGTGTGTTTATGTGCTCATTTTTAATCATCACCTAAATAGTCAAATTTAATTATATTGAAAAGGGCAAATCTTTACATTAAAGGGTATACCAGTTTGGGCCTTTAATACCTTGGAGAAAAGATGTTTAACCTTGTTGGTTATTCAAACTTAGATTGGGCCAATAATTTACTTGATAAGAAAAGTACCATTGTTAATTGCCAATTCCTATGAAGTGAATTTGTTTCATGGTCTAACTGAAAGCAAGATTGTGTAACAGTTTTCGTAATTAAAGCCAAATACCTTGCCACAAGTAGTTACTTATAATTTCTTTGAATTAAGCAAACTTTTAAGGATTTTAAGTTGTATTTTTCTAGAATTCCTATTTTATATGACAAGAATAATGTCATAAATCTCACCAAAAACCTCATTCATCATTTTAAAACCAAGTATACAGATCTTAAGTATCATTTTATTCAAGATCTTATGCTTAAAAGGGATATTATTCTTGATTCTATTGGGATAAATGATCAATTATGAACACTTTTACAAAGCCCTTGAGTGAAGATAGACTCTTGAACATTACAAAGTATTTGGGAATGGTAGATGTATCCTAAATTCTTATTCTTACGATTTGGTTTATGCCTGTGGATGTTTAAATGTATTTTTGATTTTTTTTATGATTACATATTGCTTGGGAGGTACTTTGATTGATCCTTTGTATGTAACTTTTATTTCTTAAAATTTCTCTCTCTAAAGTTGCATTGTTACTTTTTTTATGTTGACTTTGTTTGCTTCTTAAACTTGATTATAATCCTTTTTTTTTTTATAATTGCCACTTAGAATTCTCTTAAATCTTTAATTCTTTCCTTGTGTGGTTCTTAGGACCAAGAATTTTTTTTATATATAGTTTTTGGCTTACTCGTAGATCCCAATTCTTCTTATTTAGTGTCGATGTCTTCTACCTCTTATTTCAAAATTTTCAAATTATTCTTATATTGCACCTTTAACCTTTTTCCTTTGCTTTTAATTAGAATATTTCATTATTTGCCAAATCTTCCCTTTTTTTATGCTTTCATCCATATAACATTTACACCATTGCTTTATAAATCACATTGTCTAGCCTTTAACCACTCCACATTTATCCATTGCTCTCCTTCCTTATGGCATTACAACTAATTGCTCACCATGAAATAAGCAAGAGCTCTAACACCCTTATCATTCTTAATGAGGAACTTATCACTGAAACCAAGTCCATCCACAACTAGAAATATTAGGATCCTTAAAATTTGAAAGACACTAGCCTTTAGTCTACCAAAATTAATTATTTCTAATGATACTTACTCAATACCTCCACCAAAAAAAAAAACTCTATCTTCAACTAAAGGTCTTGCACCATTATCTATTTCTTAACAAGAGGGAGCATTTTAGTCTCTTTCATCTACTTCTAGCTCATTTCCTCATAAACAAAAGAGTCATAACCAACTCCCCATACCATTTCAAATAGCATTAACTTGATTATTCTACCATCAAGGCATTCTTAAATAATGACAAAGATTTAAATTTTCATTACAACTGTACATGAAGATGTGAGTGTTATTTAACAAGTCTTAGATGAGATTTGTGCCACTGAACAATGATTTAAAGATGATTATGCTTCTTAGCTTGCCATGAAGCAAAAAGTGGCTGAATACAAACTCTTCCTTTTGATGATGTCGAAGAGGAAGAAGTAGTATTGATTCTCCTTGCCTCTCTAACATTTAAAGATCTCAAAACCTTAATTCCTCTTATTCGATCTATTTTTCAAACAATTTGTGTGTCATTTATCATTTAGATTTATATTAGTTTAGAACTCTTTGTTTTTGAACTATTTATTTGCATGCTTACTATCTTTAGGAATTCTCAGTTTTTTGATTGCACTCTTTTTGCTTTGTTTGAGTTTTTTTTTTTTCTTTGAACATGTTTTCAAAAGGAACTCTAATAGAATTAATTATATTGTCATTATCAAAAAAAAGTAGAATGTTAGGTCATGTGCTATATATTTTCATATGCTCATATAATTGGGTTATTATATAGCCAATCATGATTGCTCTCATTGTCTATTTGTGTTTATTTAGTTGCCTTAAACTATGATTTTTAAATTCATATTTGTGCACCTTACTGAAGATATATTTTTGACTATAAGTTAGAGTACTTATATAAATTGACTTATATTATGTCGTTAACTTTTATTTAAGTATTTTATAGCCATAGCTTGTTGTTTACACATGGATTTAAGGGTTAAGTAAAGTGATGAGCAAAGAAAAAATTGAAGCTCAACTTGATGCAAAGGGAAATTTGTTTTGCGCCAAAGAAACTAAGTTAAATTTAGTTTGCGCTAACAAAATTTAAAAAATGAATTCTTTCACACTAACGAAACTTAAAAAAACAAATTCCTTCACACTGACAAAACTCCTTTCTTCAAGCTAGGAGCATGGTTGGAACCTTATTTTTTCAAAGTATCTCAAGTCAATTTATTTATAGTATAATTGGTACAATACATGGACAAAGAGATTAAAGACAAAATCTTTTTTAAAGCTCCTTAAAGGAAAAATTTCTTAATCTAAAGTGAAACTCACAATGTTGGCAAGATCAACCTAAAGCAAGGCTTTTCTTGCTTGGAAAATTTTTACTTTTGGCAAGAAGCTCAAGTTTGCCATGCTAGAAATTTCTCTAGCTATACAACATTCAAAAATTGATCAATAAGGAAAGAAACTAGAGTTGGAAAATTCTAATGAACCAAATATGGAAGCCTTGTATGTTAACATCTTGCCTAACAATAAAAGGACTAGAGCAATATTTAGAAATTCATCTCATAAAATAGGTTCTCATGGATGGCAAATCTTATCCAAACCAGATATGGTAACTTTAAATCATCATTAACTATTACCTATTCTCTCTAATGGCTAGTCTAATTTAAACTACTTCTTTACTACTTTTTTGGTGTATAAATACCTCCCTATACAATAGCCAAAACCATCCATTTGTTAGGATTATATTGAATTGTTAAGTCCAAAAAATCAAGAGTGCTGAAAAGAGAAATAATTGTTAAGAGCAAGTGAATCTCTAAAGAAAATTTTGTAAGTGTTCTAAAATTGTAAAACATGAGATTGAGAGATTAATAAATATGCTTGTGTAATTATGTGTAATTATTGTAATTGGTCTCCTCTCAATTAAGGAGCTCAATTGTAATTTGAAAATCTTAAGATGGTTGTCTTGAAGCAAAGACATAAGAACAATAATTTTAAACTTCTATACATCGATGTGTCTTACTTCTCTTTCTCCACTCTCAATTATTATTATTATTGTACTAGTTCACACACAACAAGAAGCTTTTCACCATTTTATAGTTTGATTATTTATTTTACATTTGTTATTTATGCAGGATGATTATTGTTCTTGCAAATCAAACTTGTTTGTATTCCCCTATGTCACTTTTTACACACTCGCCCTTAGATTGCCTCTTATTATTTGTTTGTTTTTTTCTTTTTTTTATTATATTTGCTTGTCTCTCACTTATACATATATTTATATAAATATTGCAATTGTATTAGTTTATTTATTTACCAAGATCATTTTTATAGTGTGATCATTTTTATTTTTTATACTACATGAATTATAAGTACATATCTTTCATTAACCCAATTTACTCCCCTTTTTAAGTATCATTGAGAACAGCATCAACATCATGTGTTAAGCACCATATCACCTTTAAGTACCATATTCATACCATTTACATGCCATGTAAGAATATGGTAGAGCCAAAGATTTTATTGAGTGAGGGCAATAAGATATATATATATATAAAATTTGCATGATATATAAATTTATCATATTTATTAAGAAATATATTTTTATTAATATTTTATTTAAATAAAAAATTAAAAATTAAATTATGAGTATTTTTTAAAAAAATAAAAAGTAAATTTAAGAATAGTTATTTTCTTTTTAAGAAAAAAAAGGAAATTATGTGTATTTTTTTTCTTTTTAAAAAAATTAAATTTAAAAATATTATTTTCTTTCTAAATAAAATAAAAAGAATAATTTAAAATTATTATTCCTTTTTTATAATTTTTATTTTTATTTTTCTTAATTAGAAGTATTTATAATGTACAAATTTTAAACATATGTGCAAGGTTGTTATTATAAATTATGTAAATTTTAATATAAGTTAAATTGTAATTGAGTAATAAAATTTATACTAAAATACTAATTTTATTAAAATACTAAAGAAAAAACTATAAACTAACTATTAAATTAATATTAAATATCACAAATTATGAAAGTTTATTAAAAAATTTTAAAATTAAATAAATGTCATCATATTTGTATTTTTTATTAATAAATTGTCTAAAATTGTTGATTTTTTCTCCGTTTTAACAATCCTAATATACATATAAAAATAAATATGTTGTGTATATATATAAAAAAATGCAAAGAAATTAAGCAATAGACATAGAAAAACAAACAAATTAAAGTTATTTGGTATTTCAAATTCTTATTACACTTATTTTTGAATAAATTATAGATTAAGTATTTTTAATTTAAAAATAAGTACATGATGAGAAATTAAAATACAAGATATATTTGAAAATGATAGTATTATTATTTTTGTAATTAAATCATAAGTTTTAAAAAAATCACAATTTTATGAATACATTTTTTATTTTGAATATTTGAGAAGAAGATAAACAACTTAATTTAAAAGTAAAAAGTATTATAAATAGTATATATATATTGATAAAGAAATTTTTTTGAAAAATCAAGTTTAGAAAAGTTTTCTATATCATTTTATTCTCGACTAAAGAAATTTTTTTTTAATTTTCAATTTATGAATTCAATGGAGGCAAAGGTTATTTTTCAGTGGGGAAAAATAAAATTTTCAGTATAATGACTTCAAAATTTTCCCAAGGATCCTAACTTTTTCGCAATTCGAGGTGGGGGTACTTGCGCCGCTGGGATATATGTAAGTCTGCTATTTATAGGATTATATGTATGCCTATATTATAGTTTAGAATGCCAACACAGAGATTAGAGGGATAGCTTAATTCCTAGTTAATCGTCAGAAGTGTGTGTTTAGCATAAGTTATGTCTGTGGTAGTAAGGCCTGCGAGTATTTTCCGAAACTCAAAATTTTAGAATCGTTGCTCGCTATTTTAGCCGATATAACTCGTGTCCAAAGTAAATGGCGACTAGAAAGGACTCAAATTCAACATGCTGCAAATTAAGCGACTCGATAACATCTTCTGTGAGCATCTAAAGTAAGAGCAATACAATCTTTACTAAAATATTTTTGTTAATTAACAGGTGCACTTTTCAGCATTGCAAACATTACATTAAGGCCACCTACAGATCTAAGTAGTTAGAATAGAAGATCAAAATTATTGGTCCGCTCAACATAACATGTCAAAAATGAAATAAGATTGTTAACATCGCTCGTTTTTATCAAGTTTATTGTAAAATAATTGTAACGCAGTTCATAGATAATTTTAGTGACATCAAACTCCAGTACTCCATCCCGAGGCCCCTAAAATCAAGGGGGAAAGGGGAAGAAAAGAACATAAAAGGATATCCGGAATGATATAACTAAGCATAATCTTGCAAACTAAATGCAGTGTAACCACACGGGTGAGAGGAAAGGCAGGGATACATATGCCAAGCTTGTAGGAAATTTATTGCCCTTTAACCACACGGTTGATATGGACCAGTGTATAAATCCTATGACCATTTGAACAGATGACCAATATGCTATGACTGCTCTATTAAGAAATATCTTGGTTCTTTTGTTTTGTTTTTGTTTTTGTTTTTTTTTTCTCTCACCGAAAATCTCTTGTTCTAAGTTTGAATTCTAGTGACTTTGTATTAGGAACGTTAGTTTTTTTAGTTTTTAGCCTTTATTGTACCAAAAAAAAAAAAAAAAAACAGAGACAAAAAAGGATATTAATAATTCATGCTAATTGTGAAGTCATTTATCAAAAAGGAGGTAATAATCTTGTTCCAGGTCATCATCAAAAGCACACTTGACCTCTAAATTTACTCTTCTTTCCTCCTTCTTCCCCACATATTGGCAAGCTTGGCCTCTTTCTCTATTTTACGATTGTATTTTGCTTAATTTATGGGTCGGATTAAAAATGAGTACATGGTCATTAGTTGTTTGCATAAGCGTTTGATTAATAATTTCTTCTGAGTATTCTTGCAAGCCATTTTGCCAAGAATTAAGTTCTTGGTCACTGTATTGGCAACATACTAAAATGCTTATTCATATGTAATCATCTAACATTTATTGTTTTCTATCTCCTTTAACTGCTAAATTTCTAATTCAAACACGAGCTATATAAATGCTGTTCATGTCTGAAATCGTACATTCTTCCTTGTTTTTTTTTTTTTCTTTTTTTAATAGGCTGATTTAATCCCAATCAACCCTTTTTGTTGTCTGAGACAAATATAATGCGGGCGGTGACCAGCGATACCCCGTATTGTTTCCTTATTTTTTTTTTTGGGGGGGGGGGGGGGAACAATGTTGTCCTTCTTGATTCCTGGAGCACACACCTAGGCGAAATGACAAATTTACCATTATGAAGCTACCACTTCTTTGTCAAGTAAAAGGTAAATTTGGCTTTTACTCCGGTAGCTTAAGCTAGATGTATACAGGAGGAGCATCCATGATCTGCCCTTAGAAGGACCTTGAACTTCTCATGAGAAAATAATTACATAATGATGGGTAGCGAGTCAAAAGTTGAAGAAGAGAACAATTATTTGGATTATAGAAATTGAAAGCTAGAATGAGTTTCGGTTTGTAATTGGGGAAATTAACAAAAATCCTAGGAGGTGGAGAAAAAGTGAGCAATCATGTGCATGTATGGTCTAGGAAAATTGATGGGAATTAGGGTTTTTGTAAAAGTAGCACCAATCAAAGGTCCAAAAGTTCGGAGAAGAGAGTTGTGTGGGTTTCAGAAAGGCAAGTATGAGTTGTTGAGGGACAAATGCACACGTTAAAGTTCACATTAAAATCCTCCTTTTTTCTGCTCTAAAGAAAAACAAAGGGCTCAAAAAGGAGAGTGGTGGCTAAAGGGAATCAAAGGTCCAAACTTATTTACTTTTTTCTCTTCTCTTTTTCTTGCCATGGTACCCTCCCTACCCTACCCCCACGTCCACAAAAGAAACACATCGCTCTCTCTCTCTCTCTCTCTCTCTCTCTCTATATAGCCCCTACAGTGTCATTTTCTCACATATACATTCTCACAGAAGAAACAACCATTCACTTCATGCCTTGTCATTTCTTCTCTCTCCTCCACTCATTCTCAAATCCCTGCAACTGCTCCTCTCAAATTGATCCAAACGCTATCTAGAAAGAAAATCCTTAAATCTTTCCTTAAAATTTCAGAATCCCTTTGCCTAAATCACTAATAAACCTCTGTGTGATAGGGTCTCTCTTGGTCCTTGAGAAGCATACACATACACTTCTGTTGCACTATCAGAAGTGAAGCAAACAAATTAAGAACAGCAAGTACAAGGAGAGAAGGAAGAAGACATCACCCCCCTCCTCCCCCGACGAAAGGGCCTTGCTTAGTTAAAAATGGAGCTTTTTCCTGCACAACCTGATTTATCTCTTCAAATCAGCCCACCAAACAGCAAACCCGCGTCAACATGGAGGAGAAGTACAGAAGAAGAGATGGATTTGGGGTTTTGGAAGAGAGCTTTGGACTCGAGGAACTCCGTGACTTCAATGACAAAACCTGCTGACACCAGCTTTGAACTTTCCCTATCCAATCCAAGGGTTTCATCAGAATCCAACTCTGCAACCAGTAGTCATTTCCATCCTCACCTCCTCCAAAACCCAACCAATTGCAATGGAAACAGCTTTTTCCATTCCTTCCAACAAAACCAGTATCAGCAGCACCAACAGCACCACCTTCTTCTTCATCGTCATCATCATCACAACCCACTCTTCCAACAGCAGCAACGGCAAGGGCTGAGCCCTGAGCTCAGTTTCTTGAGACCCATAAGAGGGATTCCTGTCTACCAAAACGCTCCTCTTCCAGCGCCCCCTTCTTTTCCGTTCTCTCAGCAACCTTTGGACAATACTTCTCCTTTGGCCACCAGTAACGGTAGTAGTGGAGGTGCCACAAGCTTAGGGCCCTACCAGTCTCAAGGGCTGATGAGATCAAGATTTCTGTCAAGGCTTCCAGCTAAACGCACCATGAGGGCACCCAGGATGCGGTGGACTACTACACTTCATGCTCGCTTTGTTCATGCTGTTCAGCTATTGGGTGGTCATGAAAGTATGCTTCATTTCATTTTGTTCTTCCTTCCCCCCACCCCCGCAATTCACTTTTCTCTCTGCCTACTTTTTCCAACTTTCTCTTTTATCTTTGCATATTTTTCTTTTTCCTCCCATTTCTTTGCTTGCACTGGTTCCTTTATTTTCTTCAATATCATGGAAATTAAAGAGAACAAGAAAAAGGAATTTGACTCTCTCATGTTTTCCTTTTCTTTTTCTCTGTCATGTACTTATCTTGTCCTCGTGGCTGTTCAGGGGCTACACCCAAGTCAGTTCTTGAGCTTATGGATGTGAAGGATCTCACATTAGCCCATGTTAAATCTCATTTACAGGTATAAACATCTTCTTTTATTCCTTTCCCCTTTCAAGTTCTGTAGCAGTCCAGTTTCAACCTCAAGAAATGTTGAAGAATTTTGCCGCAATTTCTCTTCTGTTTCCTTCTTCTTTCTGTCAAAATCTCATTTGTGGAGGCTGAGCTTCATAAATCTTTAAAGCCGTGCAGAGTTAATAATAGTACTTTCTTGATGCTTTGCTTTTTAATAGCTTGTATTACAGAGAGGCTAAAATACATAGATTACAAATTCCAATGTTTCCCTGCAGAGGGTCTCTCAAATTCTTAGCACTTCTTTTTCTACTAGATCTGATGGTCCTGCTAGCTCATAAACAGCTTTTTGCATGGGAGAACGAACCATCCCAAGTAAAAAGAACGCATCAATAACACAAAAACAATCAGAGAGAGAGGGGGAGAGAGAGAGGGGGGGGGAGAGAGAGAGAGTATTATCGATTTCAGAAATCAAGTAAGACAAAAGCTCAAAGAATTCAAAATTGAGTCATAGCCAAGCGGAGACAACTTTATGGTCAGTCCATTATTTTCCCTTTAAAAAACATTTATTGTTCTCTTACAACGAAGAAGAAAATTGAAAATATAAACCAACAAGTACAGAATACCATCATTTCTCAATGATATCTTCCTCAGTCTCTCTCACATGGGTTGTTTTCTTCTACTACACTTTGTTAACCATGGTTAATTCTACAGTCTTTCAACCATGTCCATACATATCCATATTTGTAAATATACATTATGAACAATTGCATTTATGTGGGGGCATAAGTGCTTCTGTTTGTGGTCATATTCAATTATCTCACACTTTTTACAGTTTTATACTTGCACTGCAATAGACCGATTTTGCAGTATCCTGACCAGTATATTGGTCTCTTTTTCCTTTTATCTTTCTCAGCTTCAATTCTTTGGCATTAATTTCTTTATGGTCTGCATTAACTATACCCGCTAAATGTAATGTAATGTGATTATTTATCCTGTAAGTTCAAAATAAGACTGTCCCAAGAAAAAAAATTTTAATTGCAGATGTATCGAACAGTAAAAACAACTGATCGAGCTGCAGCTTCTTCAGGTTAGTGCCTAATGCCCAAGTTGTTCATGTTTTTATTTGATATTTTTTATTTGGAGTGAACAAAACTTAAATCTTTTCTGTATTGTGTTGTATTGGCATTTCTTAACTTTTAAGATGGTGTTACTTAATCACTTCTACACAGGACAATCAGATGTAATTGATAATGGATCATCTGGAGATAATTCTGAAGATCTTATGTTTGATATTCAGAACCCAAGAAGGCCTGACCAATCAATGCAACAGGGAAGACCATGTACCCAACAGGACATGGACCATCGTGGTCTGTGGAGCAATTCTTCAAGGTGAAGCTGTACTGCTTTCGCATGTTTTATCACTGTTTGTCCTTCGTTCGTCATGTGTTTGCTACTGCTTTTACTGATAACAGAAAGGACAATGCAAAACCAAATAAATGTGGAATCTACAGAAAGCATTAGTTATATGGTCATTGTATTTCCTTGGCAACTCGGTGATATATATGGTTTTTTGTTACTTGGTGCTGGGGTGCTGCATTTTATTTATATAGTTTGTACAAGCAATAAAAGTATGTGAGATAAAATTGTTGACCACGGCCGAATAAAACCTTGCTTTCGAGAGCTTCTATAAATTACTTTTTGTCCTCAAACTTCTCTTCATTTTTCGTTATTTACTGGGCTTGCTCCCTTTTTTAATTTTTGACTATTTTTTTAATTTCGTCAATGTTGGATTAGTTCAAAATATATTATTATTTATTTTTTATATTAAATTTTATCAAAAATATACCATTATACAAGGTATATGACTAAATTAAATGTTTATATCCTACGAATTTATTAGTTCTCTTCTATTTTAAAAAAAAAAAAAAGGTTTCTCAGGTCAGTTGACCTGACTCAAAAATTTTTGAGTTATTTGGGTCAAACGGATTCCTGATCTTATTTTTTCAGATCGGAATGGAGTTGGGGTGTGATTTGACAGCCCTACATATGAGTATGGTTATGTAGAAGTCATCATTTTTGGATTACTTAATACCATATAAAATGTATTTGTTTTTCTATAACTATTCCTTTTCTTGGATTAATATATATGCATCATTTCTCTCTCCACCCAAGTACAGACATAGTTACATGCAATGCAAGAGATCACAAAAAGAGAAAGCAATGATTTCGCTGCTATGTTCTGTCTGTCCACTACCCATATAAATATTGAACCTCCATCATGGAGTAATTATATACACTCTTCTGATAAAGGGTGAAAAGGAAGTGAAAGAAACACACTCCTACCATGAGAATCCCATTAGACACATCCACCTAAAATGGAGATATCTCTGTCCTCTGGATTTTGTGGGTTCAGATATAGGGCTATTGAATGGGGCCTACAATTAGAAAAATTTGGTGCTAAAGCTAATCCCTGGGGAGGCCCCATTTGTGGAATTTTGGTGCAAAAGATAATATGCCCCTTGAAACTTCATTGTAACCATCGATATGGGTGAGTAATGGGCTATCACATGGGTGATTAAGATCAACTTTATCTCAATCAAGCATGAATAAAATGTAAAGTAACTACAAATAAGACAGTAAAAGATGGCTTTCTTTTTTCAGTTTTGCCTTTTCTTCTGCATGGCTTCCACTGATAGGAAATATTCTCTCAATCTCAATTTGTTGGTTTGCAGCAGGGAAGATTGGTTGCATGCGAAGCCACAGGATTCTGGAGGAAATCTCCCATCTCTTGGGGTACCATATTTCAAATCTTTTCTCCCCAAAATAACCTTGTCCTTGCAAGGAAATCATAAGTTTCTAAATTTTGCTGGTGTTGGAAACTTGGAAGTAGTGAAGAAAAGCATTTTCACTACTGTCTTTCTTTTTATTTTTTTCTCTTTTCTTTGTTTCTTTTCTTTTTCCAAGGACAGCATTGATTTTCTTCCTTATCATGCACATTAATTGGAAAGATACGCAAAGGGCTTTCAAAAGCTGGTTTAGGTTATTCACTTACTGAAGGGGTAACCTTGTAATTTAAGAGGAACAAAGCAGCAGGGAAAAGTACTACTGTGTCATTGAAATCCCCTTTTTGCCTCTTTTTTTTTTTTTTCCTGAGAAATTAATGCGGAAGAAACGAGAAAGAAGAAGGCAGTTGAATGCACATGTTCATTTTTAAACCACACCCTATCACCTAAATCCTGACCCGGTGAGCCCCCCACTGCAGCCATCAAACCCATTTAGTGACCAAGGTCAAATGCCCAAAAATATGGTGTCATAACATAATGCTACTAGTGAATAATGTTACTAGAGAGTAAGTATTACTTTTGGAATTGTGGGTTGCATTGCATCTAACTGCAGGCACACATTTAGCAGGCTTTTGAAAATGTACTGTGGCAACGTTGCTTTTTCCACGATAACATTCTATTATTCCCCCCGAGTCAAAGTTGTCCTTTTGATTCCCTCCACTTTCACACGCACACTCGTCTTTGTGCTACATCACACAGTAATGCATTGCCCTTACTTTTATTCCCTTTTGTGATTTCTTATTCAATTTTTTATTTCCTTTTGTTTTTTTTTTTTCTTTCCCTCATTTTTTTTATAGAAGGACATGGATCCAAAGAGCTTAAGCTATGAAAGATTATCAGATATAAGCTCATCAACCCTTTCAGAGGCAAGCCCCGAGAAGCCTAATTTGGAGTTCACCTTGGGCCGGCCACACTGATATCTATGTTTATACACTCACTGTGTACTGCTGATTTTTTATATGATTGTATCTCTGGGGGGCTTGCTTGTAGTAAGAATCCGGTACCCAGATGAGAAAACGGGATTTAAAAGAGAGAGAAAGAGAAGGAAAGAAAACGGAAGGGGGAAAAGAAAAAGAAAAGCAAAGAAAAAGAGAGCCAAAGAAAGACAAGGAGACAAGAAAGACAGAAAGCCAAAAAAGGAGAAGAGTGGAAAAGGGCATTCTACTTCCTATCAAGCTGTGGGTGATCCAAATCAACATATCATATTTCTAGGTAAACATGAAATCTAATTGATTTTGTATGTTCTGCTTCTGCAGAGAGAGAGAGAGAGAGAGAGAGAGAGAGAGAGAGAGAGAGAGAGGTTTAACTATCTTAAAGTGCCAAGTGATCCCTTGTAATTGTGATGGAGTACTTTACAATTATAACTTATTTTCCATATTCTTTTACCGAAGGAGACAGGGGGCAGGGCACCATGACCCATGTTAGTTCCACCGCATTGTCACATGCTTTACAATTCTTGCATCGATGCTAGGAAGGAAAAGGAGGGAAATTTCTCGCGCATTAATGATTTCATAAAAAAAAAAAAAAAAACTGACTTTCATTACTTAGACACAAATATTACATACCCCTAATATGCGACAATGAAGCATTATTAAAATAGAGAACTGAATTAAGGGTCTGTTTTGTCAAGTCAACTCTCATCATTTTCAGTCAATAATTTTTTATTATTGGACACATAAAAGCATTAAGCCTCCCGATTGGTAAATATGTATCTAATTTAATTTTTGAGGTCTACAAGCCTCTTCACCTTTCTTTTTTTTTTTTTCAACCTTTTCTGATGAGACAGATCAATGTTGTTAAGAATGTATGAAAAGAGATACAAGTCCAATACATAATGGAATGTAACCAAAACAAAGATGGAAATGAGACTTGTTTGTCGACTGACAAAGTTTGTAAAATCCATAATTAATAATTAATATATATAGTTTGATATCTTTATACATTATAAATAAAATATGGATCCATAATATGCAATAATATATAAGATATAAGGGTCATATATGTAGAATATTATTCATGATATTATCTTTTAAATCAGCTCATTGATTCAATTATTCATGATTTATAATTTAAGGTAAAATAAAACTAAGAAAGTAATCAATTTAATATAGTAATGAATTTAAATAATTTACTCTAAATAAATTAAATAGAAAGTACTTTGTAATCTTTGTGTATATGATGTAAAAACCCTTTTTATATTATATTGGTCATATTTTTAAAAAGAAAAAAATCAAAAAATATAAAGGCACATATTTGTTAATAGACAAAGAAACATCATTGTGTAATACTACATTGCAATTTATTTGTATTGTTACTATATATAAATAAATGAATAGATTAAAAAAAGAAAAATTAAAAAAATGTATATAATATTAATTAAGTAGACTACAAAAGTAAACATCAACTCACAGAGTTTCCACGGTGGAGTCCCGAATTCCAGATGGAGACGGCTCCACAAATTTTTGTCCATTTTTCAAAGAGTTCGAACACTATAATTAGGCACCAATTATTAACACCGTTTATTTTATATACAAAATGAGTTAATATACAAATTTATTCATAATTTTACACATTTCAATAAATTTAATATCACTCATTAAAAATAACAATTTAGTAAGTTTAAAATTCTCTTAAAAAAATATATCACACTATTGAGAGATACTAATAGATTTTATTTGTCTGCACATATATGAACATCTAAAAAAGTGACAATGTGGTATACTAAGTGACATTTAATTTGAAATTTAAAAATAAAAAATATTATTAAAGAAAAATATAAAAAATTATTACAAAATTCAATGGCATCCACTTTGTCTTTGACTCTATCTCAAGTTATACTAGCTTGAGCCATCTCTCACCATGGCTCCAGCCCAATCCTCCAACCACCGCCACTACCTCTCTCGCCCCACCTTTTTTGGCTTCAAGTCTAGCTCTACCACCGTTGTCTCCACAACTACCACCACTTTGCCTTCTTCCTCTTGCCAGCGCCGCCTCCCTACTCGCTACCAAATCCATGGAATAACAATGAAAACTCTAGACTCCACAATCGAAACATCCTTGGTGAAGAACTCCATCAGCATAATTAGATTTCTCATCATCGATGCCAATGAGAAGGCTAATTCGGGTCACTCGGCTCTACCTATGAGTTGTGCTTCGATGGGTCATAGGTTGTGCAATAAGGTAATGAGATAAAATGCCAAGAATCCTTATTGGTTCGACCATGATCGGTTCGTTCTATCCCTTGCCCATGGCTGAATGTTATAATATGTTTTGCTTTATTTTGTTGGTTACAATAATGTGAAGGTTGGTTCTTTTGCATTATTTCCTCTCTTCTCTTTCCTCCTTGCTCCCTTTTATTGGTGGTGGCAGCATCATTGAAAAATACAAAGATTTAAAGATGGAAACAATACAAGAAAATCACCAAAAAAATTCAAATGTACGGCCACTAATATTATGTATCCTCTATTATGCTTTTCGAAAACCTAAGTAAACAATGCCGCTAATGTCACAGCCGAGCTCTGCCTAGTGAAACCTCAAATCTGCAAAGCTTGTGTAGGCTCTTCTATCCAAATTCCCGCCCTCAATTTTAGGGTTTATTATTTTCCTCAAGGCCAATTGCACTAGTCCTCTCTCATATCTCCTTCTCCGCTCCTCTCCAATCTCACTCTCTCCAAACCTTTGATTCCCTGCTGCATCTTTCGTTCAATTGCTCATCAATTCCATCATTTATGAGGTTTACACCAAGCTCCTTTTTGTCTTCGAACTCAACTGCTCTCGGCTCTTTAGAGTCTTCCTACAAGTCACCGCTTGTCCTGTGCTAATGTGTGGGAACTTCAAATGATTAGGTTGTGACATTCACTAAGATTCTGACTCTATCTAATGCAAGGAGAGCGAGGAAAGAGGAGGGAGAGCACAGAGTAAAAGAGAAAAGATTTTTCAATCATTTTTTGTATTTTTATTTTTAAATTAAATGCCACATGGCATGCTACATTATCACTTTCTTACACGCTAGTTTGCCAAATGTGCAAACAAATGGAATTTGTTAGTATCTCTTAATGGCAAGCTAGATCTATTTAAAAAAAAAAAAATCTAAAATTACTAAACTGTAACTTTTAAAAAGTAAGGTTAAATTTGTTAAAAAACTGAAGTTGCGAATAAATTTATATATTAACTCATCAAAAAAACTAATAATTATTAATTAGTTTATAGTGTGATTACCAGTTTTTAATCAGATTTGACCACAATTAGATTTTTGCATAATTTTTTAAATGAAACTAGACCCTAACTTCAACAAGTGTCTAATTAACTAGGTTCCAATGATCAAATTGATAAGTCAATTATTTATTTAAAAATATAAATATTTTTATATTATATAAAAGTAAACAAAATATTATTAAAATAAAATTTCTCAAGCATATATATCCAAGTAATTTTAACAAAATAATACAATCACATACAATTTTTTGCCACAAAAAAAAACAAAGAAAGAAAAAAAAAAGCAAAAACCAAACTTGGTTGGTTTATCGGTCTAATTATCCAATTGAACCATTCAAGTCCATTTAAGGTGAATGATTTTTTTGGTTCAATATCTTATCTTGTTTTTTAACCAAAGTGCATCGAATCCATGATTGGTTCATTATTTTTTGGTCTAACTGGTAATTTGGTCTAATTTTTTAAAGTATGAGTTTTATAACCCTAACTAGATTGAAAACTAAATTGAGTCATGATTTTAATGGTCAAATCAATTGATTTGATCTAATTTTCAAAACCTCACCTACTAATTCTCATGATTCCCAATTTTTAAAAATAGGGATGGATCTTAATAAACAAATGTGCTCTTTGCATACAAGAAATAAGGAGACTAATCATTTGTTATTAAGAAACAAATATATTTTAAAAGATTTGTATTTTATATAAAAAATGAGAGATCTTGTTATACTTATTTATAAAATAACATTTATTTTATATCTTATAAAATAAAAAGGACTTGAGAAAGATCTTGCATGTAAACGAATGACTCAAAATATAAGTCAAATATAAAAGGCCAAAAACCTTGTGCCTTGATTAGCCTACATTTAACCCAAAATATTTGGAGACCTTTTAAATTATATTGATCAAATTAATTATTTTTAAGTATTAAAAAACTAAATTGTTAAAATAATAAAATTACCCTAACTACTAGTCATTATCTTTATTTTAAATATTCATTTTTATAAGACATTAAATTAAAAGTAATATAAAAAGAATTTCTTTTTCCTTAATTAAACACACTTAAAAAAGCATTTCTTCCTACTTTCTCCTTTTTTTTATTGAGAATTATCGAGATAATCAAATTAATACTATTTCTATTACATTATTATTTGAAGTGTACATTGATGAAAAGGTTAGTTGTATTATGAGAGGATAGTCGATGTAACCTATTACATTAGGATACTATCAACAAAGGCAAAATTATCATTAAGGATAGTACTAATTACACCTTAGATATTATATCATTCTTATTTAGTATAATTTCATTTGCATCTATATTTTATATATTTTCTTTATTTTTTCTAAACATCTTAATGATAGTTTTTTTTTATTTTTATTATCATGGATACAGATACTAGTCAATTTTCTTTTACTACTAATTATTTTATTTATATTCCTTTTTAAACTCAGTCAATTTCACTTGTCTCCAAGTATCAAGATTAGTCTTTACTCTTTTGGAACTAAAATTAAAATTTGATTTTACAAGTTATGATAAAACATTTTTTTTTTTTGCAACAAACTAATAAAGTTTGTCATCACATTACTTTAAGTATATTACCTAATGATCTATTTAATGTTTATTGTCCTTTATAAGAAGCCAAAGAAATATGGGAGAAAATGAACAAAAAATATGTGGTGGATGATATTGGTATGCAAAAGTTTGTTGTTACTAACCATCTACATTTTCAAATGTTCAATGAAAAAAGTGTCTAAGGTCAAATTAATAAATATCATGAATTGCTAGATGACCTAAAGAATAAAACCATTAAGCTACCAAAGGATTATGCAACAAGTTATCTAATCAAAAAACTTCCACAATCCTAGAATGACAACAAGTAATAACTCAAATACAAGAGGAAGCACATGTCATTAGAGGATGTCATATCCTAATTAAGGACAACAATCAAATCCAATCAAGAGAAGAAAATGCAAAAGAGATAGTGTCAAAGGAAAATGTAACAAAACAAAAGAAATGAGACAAAAGTTACTATAGTCATCATCACCATCATAATAAGAAAACATATAATAATAGGTCATAAGGTAAAGAAAAGAGTGACCAATTTAAAAGAGTAGGTAATAGATTCTAGTGCTACAAAGCACATTTGCGAAGATAGAAATGTATTTACCTCCTACACATTAGTAAGGGATAAAAAAAAAATGTCCTCATGAGAGATTTATGAATAGTACCTATGATGGGTAAGAACAAAGTCCTTATGAAACTTATTTCAGGATCAATATTGTCTTTGACTCATGTGCTTTATATCTTAGACATTCACATCAATCTAATTTATGTGCTCCTACAAAGAAAGGTTAGAGTAAATTTTTTTTTATATAATTTAACAAAGTTGTCATAACTAAAAATAATGTGTTTTTGGAAATAGTTTATTGTAACTAAGGACTTTTCATTCTTAATGTACTTAGTGTTATCAATAATAAAAATACATTTACTTTTATTATTTATATTGTTAACTCTTATGATTTATAACATGTTGATTAGAACATATGAGTGATTGTTATATTTAGCAATTAAAACAACTTGATCTAATTGAAAATTTACATAGTGATATGAGTAAACGTATGATCTATGTAAGTGTAAAATTAGTCAAGAAAAATTACAAATTAGTGTAACGAAAAACTAAATTACTTAGTTTAGTTCATTCTAATTTGAGAGATTTGAAGAGTACTATGACAAGAGGTGGCAAACAATTTTATATGACTTTTATCGATGACTATTCTAGATACACTAGAATTTTTTTTGCTAAGAGATAATGATAAACTATATGATATTTTTATCAAATATAAGAGGGAGTAAAAAACTAGTTAAATAAAAAGATTAAAAGACTTAGATTAGATAAGGGAGGAGATTATAGTTCTTAACTATTGTCACATTTCTATTAAAAAAAGGGCATTATTCATAAGGTCACACCTCTTTACTCACCGAAGTCAAATGAGGTAGTAGAGAGGAAAATAAGAATTTGAAAGAAATGATAAATCATATGCTAGTCAATTCCAAAGCTCTTAATAACTTATAGTGAAAGGCAATACTATCTACATGTTATTTGTAAATAGGATTTCATATAAGAAAACTAATAAAACTTTATATGAACTGTAAAAGGGGTAATCTCTTAATTTAAGTTATTTAAAAATGTAAAGGTGTCTTGCTAAAGTATTATTGCCTAAACTAATAAAAAGGAAAATAGGTTTCAAGACCTCATATTATATATTTATGGGTTATGTAAATCAAAGTACCACTCATAATTTTCTTATTGTTAAGAGTGATATTCTTAATACTAACACTATCATTAAGATTAAAAATGTAGAGTTTTTTTAGCATATATTTCTTATGAAAAAAGAATTAGTATTGTCACCTATGTCTATAGTGGAGTTAAAGATAGAGTCCTATATTACATATTTCAAACCAAAATTGAAGAAAAATAAGGGACAAAGAGTGAAAGAAAAAAAAAACCTTTGTTGATAACTTGTACACTTTAGTAGTAAATAATGATCTTTTGATTTATTTTAAAATAGTATCTTCAAGTGATTCTAATATATGGGTAAAAGCCATACAAATTGAAATTGATTCTTTAAATCACAATGGTATATGGGAATTAGGAGCTTTACTTATAGGACTTAAAACCATAGGCTACAAATGGATCTTTAAGAAAAAAAAGCATGGACCATATGGATTTATTGACAAATACAAAATTAGACTTGTAGCAAAATGGTATACTTAAAAGAAGAATATTAATTACTTTGATACTTGTACTTTTACTACTAAAATTATACCTATTAGAGTATTAATTGCATTAACATCTGTTTATAATGTCTTTTTTCATTAAATAAATATTAAAACTATATTTCTATATTATGAACTTCATAAAGAGATTTATATGTCATAATTCGAAAGTTGTATAGTTCCTAACTAAGAGAAAAAGGTTTGTAAGTTTGTTAAATCTTTATATGGTTAAAACAAGTACCTAAATAATATCATAAGAAGTTTGATAATGTTCTATTCTTTAATAGTTTTTTTATTGTTGATGTTGATACTTATGTTTATATAAAAATTAAGAATCATGCTTATATTATTATATGTTTATATGTTGATGGCATACTCATATTTAATTTCAGTATGAAAATGATAATCTAAACAAAATCATTACTTACATTACATTTTGATATGAAAGATTTGATATAAGAGTGAAGATTTCTAAAACTCTAAATGATATATTTTTGTCACAAAAGTATTACGTTAAGAAACTTCTTAATAAATATGAATGTTTTGATGTAAAACTAGCTTCCACTTTTTTCGATGCAAATGTTATTTACTAAAACACAATGGTGATTTTATATTTTGATCTAAGTATGCTCAAATTATTGGTAACTTAATACATTTAATGAATTTTACACATCCTGATATTGCATATGTTACGTGTAGATTGAGTAGATATGCACATAATCTAAATTATGATCATTAGAATACTTTGACAAGAATTTTAAGATACTTAAAAGTTACCATAAACTATGATATATTTTATAATGAATTTCCTATTATATTAGAAGAGTATAGTGATGCTAACTAGATTTTTAATTTATATGAGATAAAATTCATAAGTAGTTATACTTTCACCCTTAGAAGTGGAGTAGTGACTTAAAAGCCTACTAAACAAATAATAATTACTTGATCCACCATAAAATTCAACTTTATAGCCTTGGAGATGGATAGTATGAAGGCAAATTGGTTGAAAATTTTCCTTTTGGATATTCCATTTTAGGTGAAGTTAACACCATTAGTGTCGATGCATTGTAATAACTAAGTCACTATTACTTATACAAAGGGTAAGTCATATAATGGAAAAAAAAAAGACATATTTGTCTAAAACATAAATTAGTAAAGTAGTTGCTAAATAATATAATGATATCATTTGATTTTATAAGATCAAAGATAAATTTGACTAATCCTATAACTAAGCTACTGGGTAAAAAGTTAAAGGAAAACACATCAAGGGAAATAAAACTAATGTTTATAGAGCATAGTCAAGAATGATGGAAACTTAACTTATGTAATAAGAGATATTTTGAAGTAAGTTCATACAACTAATAACAAGTCATTAATTGACCTTATATGCATTATCAAAATTTCAAAGTCTCTCTTTATGATGTAGATAGTACAATAATTCCAATGTTTAAGGCTGAGTTATACTTTTAATGAATTTTATAACCTTATGGGTGGTGTGTTACTAAAATGCATATTTGATAAACTTAACTATATAATAGTAGATTAAAGCTTCTCTTATGAGATCTTGAGTAAAATCTATAGAACTTTCATGAAAATAAACCAAGCAAGTGCAAGACCTAACAACATTAAACTACATCAAACAATATAATATCAAAGCATATAATATGGAGGCAAATTAACCGTTATTCATTAATAAACTATGGTTCATAAAAACTTTTCATTTCACCATCCTTCTAAATATGAAGGTTTATACATTATAGTCTTTGGTTTATAGTTCAAAAAGAACCAAAGATAATGTGTTATATACTTATTAGTTAACCTAACAAAATTCATCCGTTGAAAATATATGGGAGAATATTAAGAAACAAATATATTTTAAAAAACTTATATCCTATATTGGAAATAAGAGTTCATATTATAATTTTTTATAAAATATACTCAAAAAAAAGTCTCATATATAAGTGAATGATCCAAAACATAGACTTAATATAAGAGATATGATACAACCCCATGCTCATTTACCCCTAACCCAAATTTTTTTAAGACCTTTTAAATTGTACTAGCCAAACTAATCATTTTTGATAATTTATTTTTAGCTATTAGAAAATTAAGTTATTATAATTATAAAACTATTATAACCATCAGTTATTATTTTTATTTTTAATATTTATCTTTATAAGATATTAAATCACATGTAATATAAAAAGAGTTTCTTTTTCTTCATCTAGATACATTTGAAAGGATATTCCTTCTTGTTCTCAACCTTTTTTTTAGTTGAGAATTGTTAGGTTAATCAAATTACTATTATTTTTGTTATCTCACTATTTTAAGTGCATATTAATGAAAAAATCTATTATATTTTGAGAGGATAATTGTTATAACTTATTACACTAAAATATTATGACCCTTTTCTAAGAGATATATATAATTTGTTTCTCAAGTAAAACAATGTTAATTAACCTCTCCTACCCATATGATAGACATTTTATTAGTTTGTACTTTTATGCCTTTAATCATCTTCCCAAGGAGTTTTGGCTTATAAAGTTAGCATCTATATGTAAAAACTTGTGACTTGAAAGAAATAGAAAAATATTCAAAAATAAGTTTAAACTTGGTTGCAAAGTCCTTCAACAAATTCATTGTTCTTTATGTTAGTAGAACAAAGCCTTCTCTTTTATTAATGATAAATTAGTTGAAGCTTTTTCTATATAGTTTATTGAATTATTTTTTTGCATAGAATGCCTTTTTAAAGAGGACATATGCTTTAATACACCAAAATTTTTGCATTGTATATTTCTTAATAAACCACCTTGGTATTCTTTTTTCCTAAACAATCTTTTCAATTATTTGTAATTATATTTTTTTATTAACAAAATTTACTTTATTTATCCAAAAAAAAAGATTTATTTGTCTACAAGTTTTTTATGTTGCCAAACCATCTTTGATGAAATTGGATATCTTGCTAATTTACTTAAGACACCAATTATCACAATTACATAAATTACATAAAAATGTAGGTACTCTAGCAAAAGCCAATCTTAGCTCCCAATGACACTAATCCTTCCATTTTAGCTAGTATTCCATGCAATTTATCTATTTTTCACCAATATTCCATAATGTTTTCATTTCAATTTGATTTTTTTTTTTACATTTTACCATTATTTTATTGAGTATCTATTTAATTTTCAAATTTATTGTGTATTTGTGTGTGTGTGTGTGTGTGTGTTTGTGTTTGTGTTTGTGTTTGTGTGTATATCATTTTCAAGTTGAAAATAGTTGTGAAATTACTTTTTCTCGCAAATACATTTTCAGAACAAAGTATGTTTTTTAGAAATGAATGTTCTTACAAGGGGAAAGCGACAAAGATTTTAATTTTTAGTTTTGACATTTTATTCAAGAAAAGAATTAAGACAATTTTAATTAGATTAGCTTCAAAAAAATGGCTTGACTAAATAAATCAGAAAACATAGTTATCTCATCTCCAGCACCATAACACGTAGGAAGAAATAAAGAGAGAGATATGAAGAAATAGTTTAGGATGTCTCCATGTACTTTTTCTTAATAACTTGGCTCTTGTTTTGTAGAGAAAAATGTTGTCACTAATTGTGCAAATTTTGTATATTGTAATAAAAATTAATTTGAAATTTTCAATTTTGTTTAAATTTAGCACGTGACATTTTGTTTTTTGTAAGTTTATCATGTTAATTTTAAAGTTTTATGTAAATGATTTTGAGATTTTTATATTTTATCTAAATTATATAAAACTTACATAGAATTTATGTTACATACTTGCATAGCCAAAACGAAAAAAAAAAAAATTGCAGAGAGATTTGTAGTATCAACAGGTAATTATAAACTTCAAAAAAAATGCTTAATTAAAAATAAAAGATAATTGTTATATCAAGTATACATGTTAATTAATGTCCATCAAAAAACTATACAAGCTAAACGAGTGGGTCACATGATATATGTCCGCCATCAGTTATCAGTAATTCATGAATAACAAACAATAATTAATTCATCGCATCAACCATAAATTAATTCATTAATATCAATTAATATAACACGGTATTCTAGGCAACCATCCCTTTCCATTGTATGCATTCTATCACGTTTGATTTCTTCTCTCTGATTAATGGTTTGGCCATTTTTAGAGATCGGTCGCCTAAATTCTTCATCATTAAATCAAATATTAATAGGCTTAAAGATCAAATTAGCCACGTCCACGTTGATCAAAAGGTGATTAATCCCTTAATTTTTCTTTTTCCAATTGAGCTCCTGACATTAACAAACTTTGTTCAAATGAAATGAAGCATTATTAACGTGAAAACATATAATCCGAGTAACCGAAAAGTATATTAAAGTATTCCTTAGAAAAAATATATTAACATTACGCACGATTGTCCTTTTTTTGTTTTTCCTTTACCTTATTTCATCATTTCATTTTAGACGATGAATTCACGTCTTTCTAGTAATAATATAATATTATTATTGCAATGATAGAGTTAATCAGCGCACTTTTGTGCTTTTTTTTTTTTTTTTTGTTACAAAGAAAGACAGAGGTCAGAAAAAGAGGAATAGTGAAATAAGAAATAAAATAAAATAATTGAGATAAGATGTTTCAACTAAATGTACTAAAATTACGAAATAATCATTGCACTTTAAGCTGGGACTTCATTGTCTTAGCTTTTACAAAAGGAAGATTGCACCTTGAGATTTGTGAACTGCCAATTTTCACGGCATAAAGGAAGCTTCTGTGGACATGCCGGCGAATTAAAGTTATATGGACGGTTCGGAGCTGGAGAGACACATCCCGCACCGGATCTATATATATATATATATATATATATATATCAAAAAATAAAAAAATTATAAATTTGATATTTCAAAATTTTAAATTAAAATATAATTATGCGTAACGATTTATGTATCGTTAATCAGTATATTGGTTATAGTGGATATCGAAGAGGAGACCCTTAAGACGTATGAGAAAGAAGAAGGTTGATCCCCTCAAAGAACGAAAAATGGGACAATGAAAAAGAAAGAACGAAATGAAAATAACCTTCCTGTATAATGAGATTCCTACTAATATGTTGTTCTCTATTCAGATATTCCATTCAAAGAGCACAGAATTTTACACCAAATATTATTGCTCATATTACGAAGAAATGCCCCCCAATAATGGAGGGAGCATTGCCACCATGGCCACCTCTATCTATATCTATCTATCTATCTATCTATCTATCTATCTATCTATCTATATATATATATATATATATATATATTTTATGATTTATTGATTCTAATTGAGTTTAAACTCAAAATTTTTTGTCTCCAAAATAACTCTAATACCAATAAATTAAAGCTAGTTACTATAACTTAATATATTTTAAATGCTACTAAATATTCATGAAATTAATTTGTTGATGCAGAAATAATACAGGTGCAACATGACTTATGTTTATTGTTAGTAATTAAACGAAAATATAAATTTCAAGCTTTTAATTAAATTAGAGAAAATCTTATATTGTCTTTCTTAAAAGATTCGTTACATAAATGTGATGTCTAAAATACCAAATATTTATGTTTAAAGACAAAAAAAAAGGCATACATTAAAGAAAACAAAAAAAAAAAAGAAACAAAAACTCTAAAGCTAATTAAAGATGGAAGAACCAAGAAAATAGCTATAACAGACAAAAACTAATAAAGATTTAAACGAAAAACAAAATTTTCAATGAATTAATTACTAACTAACATTCGGAAAGAAAAAGACAAAGTATTTAAAAAAAAAAAGTGTCATGCAAAATAGTGAATAAGAGATATATTGAAAAATTGGAAAAAGGATTTTGGGAAAAAATAAATTTTTTTTTAAAAAATAATAGGAATAAATGAAATAAAGATTATTTAAAGTAAATGGAATGGGAAATGAAAAAAAAACAAAAAAAAAGGAAATTCAAAAGAGTGGAATTGTAATAAGATGACAACTGTAGCGAAAAATGGTAAAAACGTAAGAAAGACATAACTGTCATAAAATAAAAGGTATAGGGGCAAAACAGGAATTCTAGTTTTGTAATGGAGAAAAACGAAAAGAAACAACACAGTAGCCAAATAACTTTTAAATAGGCAAACTCTATGATGGGATTGAGGGGCACATTTTCTATTTTCTCATTTTCTTAACGAGAATAAAAAAAGCAAAAATGTTTTGGCATCAGGATTATTTCTTTTAATAGATATTCTTCAGTAAACGATCATAGCAGTATACTAGAAATGTGAAAAAGTAACATGAATTCCAACTATAACTATAGGGTAATGCTATTCTTCATATCTTGGTATCATGAATAAGTTGTACAATAGTTTTCTAGTTGATATGCCTATTTGTTTAACATCGTCAATTGAAACATGACTATTCTCCTTATAAATTCAACACTTCTAAATCCTTAGACTTCTCTTTTATCTTCCTTTTTGAAGGCAAAAGGCAGAGGACAAGGACGGGAAAACAAAGTTAAGAAAAAGTAACGAAATAATGGTTAACAATTCCACCCTTTTCTTTGGTTTGGAGTGTAGCATATATGACTGAAGAAAGTGCAAATATAAAAAGGAGAAGTTGTTGGTGTTAAAATCCACGAGAAAAAGAAAGGAATAACTTTGTTTTTAGTTTCCCCTTTATTGGGTCATCTCAGATTTCGTGAAAAAGTGATTGAAGTGCTAACATAATCTAGTCGGAACGATACATAGGATAACATTATTTCGTCCATATTTACTAGTAGAATTTAATTATTTTAGTTGAAATTGATTTGGTTGTCAATTTTTTTAATCCAATACTAAAAAATGCTTTGATTGTAGATTTAGTTACTTAATCAATTTAATTGAATTTAATTTTTATTTGTTTGACAGAAACACTTTTAGATGATAAAATCAAATGAATTGAATTACTTTAAATTTTTGTTCTTTTGGGTGAGAAATACTGATTTTTCATATTAATTTAAATTTAAAATTTAAGAATTCAATTGAATTCATGCACTCAAAAAATTGTGATTCAAAAAAAATAGAATGGGATTTTTTTAAACTGAAATGGAGTTTTGAAATTTTTTTCATTCTAAACAAGTTTCGTAACAATTTCTCACAAATATCGCTTATTTTCAATTTGGCATTAAAAATTCTTGTACTTTCTAATGTTTTTCAATCAATAAAAATCTTAAGAAATCCATGTAAATTTCAACACTGAAATTCAATTTTTCATTTTCTAGAGATTAAACTCAAGATGTCATTTTATCTCTTCTATAAGAAAATGATCTAAAATATTTTACAGAAAAATTGTCTTATATAATTTATTTTTTCTATTTTGCCCAACAAAATCATTTTCTCAGAATATAGTCATAACAAAACAAAATCCAAAATATAATCAATTTTTTTAAAAAAATTAATAAATTAATTTCATGGACAAAGCACCCGCACAATATCTAATTTTGTAATTGAAAGTAGAGACAAGATCTAAGGAAAGTGATAAATGAGAAAAAAAAAGTATGAGTATTCAGTATTACGTTAAAATTCTCTTATTGCTATAATGAATGTATTGATTCTTGATTGTGAAATGGTAAAAGCAGTTGACTATTTAAAATTTGTTTGGTTTACCTGTTTTAATTGTTATTATTACTAATTATTATTAATTATTATTATTGATTATTATTTTTGATGAATAAAAAAAGTTATAGTTTTTAGTTAATCTAATACTATTTATTAGTGTTAAATATTAAGATGACCATTTAATAGATCATGTTTATGTTTCAAATGAGATGGTAAAGTATGTTTAAAAAATACGATTTATTAGTACAATAAGGTTGTTTTTTTCTTTTTTCTCTTTTTCCCTTTTATTTAGAGCAATTCTAAAATTAGCAAAAGAAAAAATGTCGATTATTTGGAAAGATTTAAATGATTGACAAAACTATACTTTAATGACAATTGATAGGGAATTGCAAGATTCTTTTGAGGACTGGAGATATTTAAGTAAATAAGATATTATTATTAAAGATAGTTTAGTTATAGATTAGCTATCATTTGTTGTTATGTTCAAAAAGCAACTTAAAGCTACTTTTTGCATCAATTGCTATTTAAAAGGTCTATCAACAAATGTAAGCCTTAAAAATTTTACAAATTCTTAACACTATTTTTTTAAAAATTGAACCGCAACAATATCTTTTGAACAACAAAAACAAAACCCTTCTTAAGTTTGATATTGAAAAGTAAAGATTGTAATAATTGGAAGCTTTTGTTTTTGTTTTGCAACATAAGAGTTTTGGAACCACTAGGTGTATCATAGTGGCCACAGAACATAAAACGCGAGGTAAGGTCTAGATGTCAAACTCAATATCTCACTTACAATTGATTCTCCTTTCTCTAATTCAAATGAATTGAAAAATACATATGAATTTAGACTTTATTATAATACATATCGCACATGAGATATAAAGATTCATATTAAGTGATAACAACTATGTAAAGTAAGAAGAAACCAAATAATTGATGGATTTTTTTTTTTTTTGCAATATATAACTTAAATTAACAAAAAAAATATAATTAATATCAAAATATAGCTTAATTTGAGGCATTGTGAAAAGTTATTTGTGCTTTAACCGCATTGTGCTTTAACTTTCTTGAAGCAACTCACTTCACTTATCGCCTCACAAGGTTAGAAAGCCTTAAAATATGGATTTCTAAGAATTTGATTGATGGTAAAATTTGGTCACATCGAAGAAATGGCTTCTAATAAAGATTAAATCTTTCAAGTTTCAACCACCTCCTCTCTTAGTATAAGGCCCATAAATCATAAAGATGAATAATGTTAAAATCTTATGAGATTATGGTATATAGTCTTATAGATAGTCCATATTTAGTTAGTATGATATAACCAAACCATATGACTGATTGTGTATAATCTCCTTTGATATGATTTGTTCATCTCTTTATTTGTTCTATTTATTTGTTGTATAACCTTTTGTATAAATTCATGTAACTTATTCTAGTCCATTGCACAAATTTATTCTTACTATTCTTTCTTGGTTTACTTTTATCATGATGTTAGAGTTTGCTTGACCCTCTCATCTACACTTACCACTTGGTTATTTGACCCTTTTCATATGTTCAGTTTAATTGACTCAATTCAATATTAGTAGGGTAAAACCTATGTTTGGCCAATTTAGTTCATAATCAGCAACGAGAGTCGTAAGAAACTGCATAATATCCTATCTCTATACTCTAAAACCTTAACAACATCACTAGGATAAGAGTCAATTTATCCCATATAACATGCATTTGAGGGAAAAAAAAAAAAAGTGATGGATCTATCCAGTTGTTATTTTAAACAATGAAGATCACCTAAGAGCTAATGTTAATGTGTAACATTATAGGTAAAATATCATATCATTAGAAATGATGCTAAAGTCTGTAGGTATAATAGACTTATGCAAATAAAGATGGTACAAAAAAATAATTTTCAAATAAAACAATTTTATCTCTATTTGAAAGTCATGTATATCTCTATACCCTTGAAACTTAAAAGTAGATAAGAATCAATTGATCTCATATAGCATGCATTTGAGTAAGAAAAGTGATAGACTAACTTGATTATTCTTTCCAATGAAAGAGACTACCTAAAAGTTGATATTGATGTACAACATAGCAGGTAGAGTGTCGCAGAGTCAATGAATCTCATAGCTCCTTTGTAGCGTCAACATTGCGAAACTAAAACTTGATAGTTGGAAAACGCATATTGTGAAAACAATTAAGAATCTTGTGATTGTTACTCTGCTTAATCCTCAAGCCGCTCAGTAAACTTGCTGGAGGGTTCTTCTTTTTTCGCAGTAGACTATAAAATATCACTACTAACAATGCCCCTAACCTATGACACCCGAGAAAGTTACACATCTCTTAGGGTCAAATAACATATAGAAATCTCAAATTTCTCCATGAGAGTAACAAAAATAAGAGCCAACACTTAGTGATAAAATATGCAAAATTCAGTGTAGGATGTAACAAAACAGGTAAGTCTAAAAGGAATTAGACAAAACAGACCCCGAAAAAAGGAAAGAGGACATTAGAAAATCTTTGAAATCTGCCTGACCCAGTCAAGAATTGGCTGAAAGTGGTTGAACTAGCTGGCCAAACATCTGAAGCGGTTCGGTCAGCGAAGGCTTACGTGGCAATCAACGATGATGATGTGGCAGTCGGCGGTTGCTGATGTGTCGATCAAAGGATGACGTGGTGATGGCGCAATAGTTGTCTTCTCCATAATACAGCAGCCCATGGCAACATGCATGTGAGAGTTGCAGCCGCGAAGCGTTGCGGCGCATGAGATGTGCGGACTATAAACCAGAAACTTCTGGCTACCCGTGAGAACTTGTGTAATTGAGCCTAGCATGTGTTCATGGGATATATTGAAGAATATAAAGTCTCATATTAAATATAACGATTTAATATAATTTCTATAAATTCTTTTACATATACTAGTTTAAATTTTTAGATGAATATAAAGTTATAAAGTTATAACTTTTTTACACGTTCGTTTAGATAGCATTTCGAGTGTAGTTTCTTGTGCACTTCTTTTTAATTTCTTGACTTTTCTTTTGTTAATTTTGAGCATGCTTTAGTGATATATCGCCTGAGACATAAAAATTCAAAACAGTGGTATAATTAGCTTCTTAATTTAGCAAACACACTCATTCAATTGACATTTGAAGTCTAATTTTTTGTCATTAAATGCTAAGTAGAAAGCAATGATTTCTTAATCTATTCAAATTAGCTTGCAATTGCCTTTATCCTTGCTTGAGATGGATGGCTAGCAAGTAAAACGCCCAACACTCTTGCAAACTGATTGTATAGGCAAAGATTAAGTTATTATCTCTTATCTTATGTGCAAAGCCTACCCAAATGCTTGCAAGGCGACAAGCAAATCTATAACTCGTAGGTTATATAGATGGGAATTCTAGAGATCACTTGTGAATTGTGATGGACAACATCTATCAATTAATTGAACTCAAACTACTTTTGAACTCCAAAAGGTAGAAATATGACTGTGCCATTTTAATTCTTTTGACCTTGGATTAGTTCAAATACTGTCTACTTTAATACTATGCAATGTTCCTGACCCCATATACTCGCTACACTTGCTCTAAAATTTCAAATTCCATGACCCCATCTCATAATGTTTGCTTTATTTATCTATTGGACTCCACCACATGGACAAGGCCATGTAGGCGGAGTCATGTCCATGTGGTGGAGTCATGTGGGCTCCAAATTTTTTTTTTTTTTTTTTTGAAAAATATATGATATGCAAATATGCAAGGTAAATGTGGTAATGGAATTTCTTTATTGTCTATATGTACATTTTATCATTCCTCCTATGCATAATATTTTCTTAACTATTTGCACATTGTATGCTTTTTAGTTTAAAAAAAAAAAAAACAGAGAAAGAGAGAGAGACACGAGACTCACGCAGATCCCAGCCCCTTATCTCCCAATCCCGTCGATCTAACTTTTTTCTTATCTATTTATGTAGATAATTTGGGAAATTCTTAACATCACACATCAATTGTCATATATTTAAGATTGCACCAATATATATATACATATATTTTCTTTTTTTTGAGCAAGAATTTTCATAACATATATGACTCCCAATTTCGCGATATTATATATATACATATATATATATTTCATTTTGTTCGTGAGAATTAGGATTTAAACCATAGGGTTGAGGCTGATAAGAGTGCACCAACTATATATATATATATATATATATATATTTCATGTTGTTCGTGAGAATTAGGATTTAAACCATAGGGTTGAGGCTGATAAGAGTGCACCAACTCTATTACAACAACTCTTACTACAATTGTAGTTGCATTTTTTAACAGCAAAAGCCTTTGGTTGAATTATTGGCCAGAGCAAAAGATATGTACGGGTCAATACGACCACAAGTGGGCGCAGCAGCCCCTACATCCCAAAATAGCGTCCACTAAACTCCAACCGCCAAACCTGCAAAAGACTCCAAAGTAAAAGCAAAACTTCTTACTAAGCTGAAAATCAGGCCAACCCCACATCTTTCCATATTAGGTGCAACTGGTTGTACATCTCATTTTCTTGATAGCGTTAAAGCAAACTGCAAACATAAGTAGTGGGTGATAACATAATATCTAGAAACAATTGTGCTCATGCCACAATGAAGCAACTAATATCACAAGTTCTTCCTTTAGGCAAATAGTTTAGAGACACACTTTTTGGTAAACTCGTTGTACACAATTAATATGATAATTATTCCATTAACAAAAAAATAATAATAATAACACATACCACAATGAATAACATAAAAGATTACTTTTGTTGAGTCTGCTTCGTAGTTTTTCTGCTTTTGTTTACTAATCATGTACAATGCGTCTACCAAAAAGCATGTCTACCTGGTAGCTCTCTTTTATATTTTATATTAAATAAACAATTTATACGGTATAAAAATGTTTTACTCGATTAAGTGGCAGAGAAATGTTCAGCTTTTAAGCTGAAGTTCGAAAGGAGTTCAAGGGAAGAATGCCTCTCAATCAAATGGGAAGTAAACCTCGTTACATCATTGAATAGAACCGCATAGTCAGGTATTTTACCGTGGAAGGGGATGGTTTAGATTAGAAATGAGCGCTGTCCCCGATGGTATGCAAACAATCTAATCATTATGATGCAATTGGAGTACGCCCACAGAAAACAATCAATTTAGAATCCTTAATAGATTCGGCAACAGCTTAGCGAACGTGCTTTTACTTTTCAAATACTATAAAATATTTTATATATAATATAAGATTTTATTGTATTTAAATGAGAATATAAAATTTTAGTCGAAGACAGATTTCGAATGTATTTTCACTGATCAGAACATGACAGCTTTGACTATATAACAGTTTTGAGTACCATTCATTGTACAACCAAAGAAGTGGAACAATGGTGGAAATTGACAGCAAAGACGAGAGAGATAGAGAGAGAGAGAGAGAGAGAGTGCGTGTGGGTGTTTTTTATGCGTCTTGAAGTAGGCATTTGAGCCACAAAACCCCCCCCCCAATTCTCCCTCGGCCACGGCACTTTAGCTAATTCGTAGGCCGTACCATTTTCCAGTGCAGCCCCGCATCAATCTCAGTTCCCGGCCGACCACGCTATGACTCCGCTACATATTTCACTGTCATGCGCGCAGAATGTCAAAACTATCTAAAATAATCATCGTATCATCACGCCATAATTGGTGCTCGGTCCACGCCCATTACACGTCTCGTAGAATAGCACACCTTCGTCCCCCTCCCCCAAAGAGAGAGAGAGAGAGAGAGAGAGAGAGAGAGAGAGAGACGCAGGCGCAGAGAAAGTCACATATTTTCAATTAATTATAGAAAAAAATTGAGTGAGACACAAATTTGAATAAATATACAAAAAAATTTCGTATTATATTTTATACTTTTTATATTATGTCAATTTAATGTAATATAAAATATAAAAAATTGTATAGATTTACTTGAATTGATTAGGTTTGTGTTCAATGCAGTGGGATTCATTAATTATATGTCTCCATTATTTGCCTCGTGTCATAGAATGGCAATCAATTCTATAAATACACACATGAAAAAGGCAAAAAGCCAAAGACAGTGTTATTGAGTTAAAAATTCTTGCCTCTTCTTCATGCCTGAATTGATGCATTTGGATTCCAAATCCTATTGATCCCGAACACTACTATTATTTACATAAAACTACATTGCTGAAACTATGATGTCATGTCTTACATAAACTTTTAGAGAACCATTACATGACCATAAACATTAGTGAACACAAATGACCATAAAAACGATTTATATTACATTAAAAAATAACTTATACTACACCGATAATATTTTCTTATGATAAAAATAGATTTTACATAAATATCTACTATACAAATATAATTTTTTTTTATCTTATATAAAATTTGATTTGTTTAATATAAAATGTTGTACATATAGTATAAACTGTTTTTGTGACAATTTGTATTTACTAAAATTGCGTCCACGTCCACCAAATCTTTCCCAAACTTTTATTATTAGGATTACATTATCACTTGCATATCTATGTATTATTAAAGTTATTTTTGCAAAACTAAGACATCAACTCTGGTCCATAATCCAGGTCTTTATTATTATGGAATGGATACGATGGAGTAGTGTTACTGTGGTAAGAAATTTGAGATAGGTTGGCTTGCAGTTTGCTTATACTGGTTAGGAAGCTTGTCTGACTGAGTATAGGCGGCGATTGTGCCATTGAGCATGCAAATGAATGAACTTCTGTCTGAAGATGCAATAAATGTAGAGTTAGACGTATTAGATGAAGAAATTATTGTTAATATATATATATATATATATATATATATAAAGAAAGAAAACTTAAGAAAGATTTGGGCGTAGACACTGAAAATTTTGCAGGGTTGTCAGCTTAAAGACACTCTCCCACCTTCGCCATGTGTCTATTTATAGAATCAATGCATTTGAATTTCAAACTCTATTGATTTCACATCCCTTCACTAATCACATAAAAATACATTACTAAAGCTATGACATCATGTCTTACATAAACTCTATTATTAAAAGGTTACATTATTGCTTTGCATGTGAGTGCATTATTAAAGTTGTTTAGGTGTGACATTAACTCTAGTCCATAATCCGAGTAAATAATAAGGAAAACCAAAAACCAAGGCCTAAGCAAATAGAGTTTGTTATAAATGTGAAAGACAGGTCATTACAAAAATCGATGCAGAATAAAAGAGAAAATAAGATTCACAATGAGAAAAAAAGATTATTTATTAAAATTAAAAGGAATGATTTTTGAACAAAAACCTAATCAAAAGAAAATATAGCCCTACACAATCCAAAACATATTACTCAATATTCAACGCCTAATAAAAAATCACATTACAAGATCTACAACAAGATGTTAGAAATAAAAAGTGTGAAATTGAAATGTTAAAACAAGATATGCATGAAATTAATAATAATAAGAATAATAATAATAGTTTCGAGCTTTTTTCTTATTTCTTTATTTGGCTAGACAGGTTTTTGAATTTATTGGTATTTTGCAATTACATAGTCCAAAATTTATAGTCTTGTTCTTCTCATCGAGAGCATTAGATATGGTCCCGTTCATTTTCATGATCAAATATAGATTTTAAAATATGATGTGATATCCTTGTCTTCCTTTATGTTTTTTTCTTCCAAAACTTAAAGTTAAGTACTATACCAAATCAACTTCTGAAAATCTTTTTTTTTTTTTTACCTACTCTATTAGTCACATTATTAAAAAGAATCTATCTAAAATGAAGAGATTTGTAGAGAATTGCTTGTTTGCAAATTAGACTTACGAACTAAACCTTTTTTTAATGAAGTATATGCTTGTCAATCACGCTAACTTGATTTGATTGATCTCAAATTAATATCAACATAAGATTTTATATTTGTGCTTACTTACTTTTAAATTCAAATCAATTTTCAGATTTTATCATATTTTTATCCTTTTGAAAAATTCTGAAAAAAGAAATAATTCCAACTTGACAAAACCATAGCCCTAGACTTGACTATAGTGAGTTGTAGAAACTCTACCAATCATATTAGTACTATTAGTAGGATGTAGTATTATCCATTCAAAATTTTATAGTACTACATGCAAGTTTCTCATTATTAATTTTACTTAATTGCTACTAATTATAACTTTTAACAACACCATATAATATATATATATATAGAGAGAGAGAGAGAGAGAGAGAGTTAAGATTGAAAGAAAACACAATTATTCTTTTCAGCTACATTTTCACTTTTATGCATATAGAGACTTTTTCCTAATTAAATGAAAGAAAATGTTATAAAAAGAAAAAAAAACCATTCTATGATTCTTCCACTCTTCGACTTCTTGTTTTGTTTTCTTCATAAGAAAAGATAGAAAAAAAAATTTGAATTCATTTATTTTTTCTTGAACTAAGAAAAAGAAAAAGAAATCCTAAATTTTTCTTTTAGAAAAATAAAAAATTCTTAATTTAAGTCTCTTTTTTTTCTTTTTTTTTTTCTCAAAAAGAAAAAATAGAAAAACAAACTACTCCTCAATTTCCTTTATGGGAAAAGGAGAAAAAAATATTACTCCTAAATTTTTCTTTTTTTATATATATAAAAAGGAAGAAAAAGAAAAAATAATTGTAATTTAACTTTTAAAGAATCTAAGATAGATAGATACACAAGTATTTTAAACCATGTAATATACAATTCTAGCCTTATTGATGTAATTTATAAGGTCCCATAAAATTCGAGATTTCTTTATATGAATGGTTAAAAAATTGTTGTAATATAATTAGAAAGTCCTTTTTTATGTTTAAATTTGTTGAAGCGCTCTCAAGAACATTGACTAATTATTTAGGAGTTATCATATTGTAGATCACAAAAGAATAAATATTTCTATGGGAACATAAAGTAATTATAAAGTCATCTCTTATTAATTATACTATACTTCAACTGTTACAAACATTTTTTTGGTCGTGTACTAAATAGATTATTAATTTTTTAATTATTAAGAAGCTTATTCAGTCATAAACTTTACAAAATGGTGCAATCTCTTGTAAAGTTCTTGTGCTCTCTTCCAATAATTTGAACTTGAAACTTCCATTCAAAGAGCAAAACATACTTCATTTTCATTTAAAGTTTATGTTGTGCATTTTCATTTATGGTATTGAATGAACTTCTTTCTTGGAAGAATATATCTGTAGATATTCTTCAAAAATTTTTATATTATCAAAAATAGTAATTAAAAAATAAATGGTCATTTATCTTCATATTAACCTTTTGGTATTCTAAAGAGTTTGACAATTAATTACAAAACTAAGTATTGATATTCTCATATTAATTAGTAACTAATATAACATTTGAGAAAATTTAAAGATGCTAATTAAATAAGTGTGTCTTTCACCTAACTCAAATCATTATCTTTTACTATAATTATTTAATTGATTGACATGCTGTAAAAAGTGTAAGCTTTCATCTATTTGTCCCCTGCAACTTTGTTCTACATGCACAATCTTGAATCCCGCCACATGTATTTGTCTTTGATCTCGCCTTCTAATTTTCATGTCTTAATTATTTATGAAAGAATAGTACTTTGTTATGATATGACAATTAGATTGTATATCATACTTTTACTTTAAGATATGACAACTGCAATTGATGCATTGACCATAATTTTATTAGTTTTTTGTCCAGCAAGTTACTAGACCCCTTATTTTTCTCTATTTTTATGGTATTCTTTTTTTACTCGTAAATTGTATTTTATTGTATGTGATATAATTTCGATTATGTTGACTTCAACTATTAACAAATCACAACTAAGATGTATTTTGTGTTGAATATGTTCATATATTCTGATTTCTATTTAAGAAATATGTCGAACATGTTTGCAATTTATAATCCCAATTTGAGAACTTATCTTTCCTTTAGCTCTTTATATCGGTATTTTCTTTCATTAATTTAATTACCATGTGACTTTTTGTGTAAGAGTTTTCAATAAAAAAAAATGAATCACCATAAGCAAATTATCACCGGTGTGGTATTTTTTGTTCAAACGGTGCTATTAATTTAAGGTTTATTCTTTTGATTCGTAAAAGAATTTTATAATTGATTAGTAAAAAAATTTTTCCAACAATGAATATTATAATAAGTTGATTGTGTAGTGTGTGTGTGTTTGATGGTATAAAAAATATTGTTAAAAAGTTTCAAAATATGAATTCGTAGAGAACAATTGCAATGTTTATTATGCGAAATAATTGATATTATTTTTCATTTTTATATATTTATTTAATGACTTGTTTCTATATATAACTTTGTCCCCTCCTAACCTTAGAAAAGTTTTCTTGATCCGTTTCTATTTGTATGGTGACACGAGAGCCTAATGTTGTAGCTAGGATTTTCCTATTTGTTGACTTCTACTTTTTACCATGGTGATTGATTATAGTTAGTTGCAAGACATCGACTTAAATATTCCACTTTAGGAAGCACCCAAGGAGTCACACACAATAATGCACTTCTTTCTTTGTTCTCTTTAAGTAGCCAAACACCGAAAAAAAAAATAATAATAATAACACAAATTGTAAATGATGTAAACTTAATAAGGAGTAATTAATTTTGTTAGAAAAATATAGAAATATACTATAATTCGATATAAAGGAAATAAGTAGATATAAGGATATGAAATTTGAAATATGCAAATACACTATTTTAAAGAATAATTTTGTCCTTTATAAATGAATTATGACCACTATCATCTCAAAATATGATAGATATTCTCACTTATGTGTACTCTATGAATAAAACAATAGAAATAGTCAATTTAATAAACCCAACAAAGTTTTGTAAATAAAGTAAAAAAAAAAAAAAAGGAGAGAATACTTAAATATCTTTGAGAGAAAAAAAAACTCATTTATACTATTTCAAAATTAAAATCTCATAAACAAGAATAAAAAGGTAATACAAAACTATTACAACAAATACAAGAGTAAATATCAAAACAACTAGTTCTCAAAATAAACAAACTAATACTTAATAATTATAAATTGTGATTTTAACAATTATAAAATGACTAATTTAATTAATAGTGATATGGTGAGTTAACAACATATACTTGGGATGCATGAGGTTGTATTGAATCTTTTATTTTATGTCTTGGTTTAAGTCATTTACATGTGCGTGAAATATTATTCATTTTTTTATAAAATATAAAATAAATTTATTTTATAATTAGAGGAAATAAATTTTTATTTTTAATATAAAAAATAAGTATTTTTAAATATTTTTATTTCCAACAAACAGTTTTTTCAAAACTTAGCTCCAAAAGGTTGGTTTAGTTACTCAGAGTTGGCATAACTGATGAAGCCAATGTGCCCCTAATTAACTCTATTGATGAATGATGAAGTAATTGAATCCTTTGGTTTTAGTATAAATGACTTTGGTTTTAACTAGACAAATAAGTACATGGTCTCCATAGTGCATAAATGATAGTTTTGATAACACTCGACCGTAGTAATACTGTAAAAAGTATGAAAAATAGCCTGTAATTTGAACAACTTTTTGTTTATGAATGAATAGTAAGAATTTCAAATCTTGGTTGCTTTCATTATATTATAGGTAATATATCCAACTTTATTGAATTAATGATCAAGTGGCAAAAACTTGACATAAGAAATTGAGTTCCATTTCAAAAATGATGGTATTTATTCTAACAAGACATATATATATATATATATATATATATAATCATGAAGTTATCAATGTGGTCAAAGTCAAAGCGCATTTGCTGGGCTAGTTGTCTAAAAAAACAAAAAAAATGTGCCTTCCATCTTGAATTTAGTACATAAGTAGCAAGCTGTAATCCTGCAATGTCATTGGGATTAGTAGAACATGGTCAAGCATATAACCCTATACGCGGAAGCTTTCACCAAGCATTAATTGGTTTTCTTCCTACTTATCCAAGAAAAAACAATGTTTGGTTCATGCTGAATTGCCAGTGGACTACATTGTTTTTGAAAATTGGTTAATTGGCGTTAACGATGTGGTCCTTCATAGGAATCTGGACAAAAAAATTTATTTATTTTGAATCTTTTTTCTATGATCTCGCCAATTCATGATCTAAAAATGGAACAATCAGATCACTTGTGCGTTAGACATGCATTGTTAGTCTCTAGATTAATTAAAAGAAGTGATTAAGGAATAAGTACTATATTTAATGTTACCACATAAATTTTTGAAGAAAAATGTTAGATAGCAACACTTGGGAGAAATATAAGAGTAATAAAAAATACGAATCAATTATATCTTTACATCTCACTTAATTTTATAAATAAAAAATTAAATATAAAAAAATTATTTTATTAATCTCTTTTCTAAAATAAAATTGAAGCAAACAATAGGACGCTAGGCCATCCGATGTGACCAGGAGAACAAAAGCAGCAAAAATAATTTCAAAAGAGGAACATAAATAAGATCTATAAAACACAACCATTACACAAGATTCATGAAAACTACTTCAGCTCCCTACAAACGCAACCGCATGGTAAGGCGAGATTCCCGGGGATCCTAATGGGGTATTTATGAATCAATCTATCATTCTTTTCTTCTCTTCTCTTCTCTTGTGCTTCCTTCCTCACTTATTCGAATCAGAATAACTCTCAACAAAAAACAAAGAACATAGAAGGGATGAAATAATGTTATCCTTTCACTTGACACGCGGGCCAAAGAGAAGTTGACATGTCGAGGTTAATGTGTTTAAAAGGGCAATGGTCAAAAAGACAATGAAAA
This sequence comes from Bruguiera gymnorhiza, assembly GCA_020883675.1. NCBI lineage: Eukaryota > Viridiplantae > Streptophyta > Magnoliopsida > Malpighiales > Rhizophoraceae > Bruguiera > Bruguiera gymnorhiza. Next base: position 2,561,237 of record JAIRCJ010000087.1, read on the forward strand.
AGTCACAGCGTGACAGCCAATAGGGAAAAGGGCGAGCCGATGGAGGGATCATGCAAAAATCATTTTGCAATCCATTGCTTTATGATTGATGCCTCGCTGACAGCGTTGTCAGTGTAGCAGTGCTGGCAGCTTTGTCCTTTCACAACCCTTTTGCCTGCAGGACGGGCAGTGTGTGTGTGGGCCGGGGGTTCGATGGAGACCATACCTTCTCTCTCTCTCCCTCTCCGTGCCCATTTCTACGGGTAGACATGTCCTTTTCTGCCCGGCATTCAAGGCGGGCTACTCATTTTTTTCTTGCACAGGAAAACAATGCTACTTTGTATGTTAGTCCTGCTTGTTCGTACGTGGGCTTGCATATCAATTCTTGGGTTTCGGTTAAAACCTCATTTTAGAGACCCAATTCATAGCAGAAAATGGTTGTTCTTTTTATCAAACACCCTTAGACTTTATACATAGACTAAGCCATACATTATGATTGTTTAGCAGACATTTTCAATTTTATAAAGTCTAAAGAAATAAGCCCTCGTCACATGAATAGTTCATTAAGAGCTTGCTTAACACTTGTAGCAGGCTTATCTACTCCTTTTCAAAAATAACATCATAATAATAATTGGGGTATCCATTTTAAGTGGCTTCAAGTTGTCAGCTCTTGAATTGAGGAGGGGAGTTTCAATTTCTTTTTTGTTTCTTTTTTTTGTTTTTCTTTTTGTCCTTTGTGTTAAGACCAAATGCATCAAGAAGACCAAATTCTCCAAATATTGTTGCTTTAATAAAAGAATAAAACGAAATAAATCCATGTACGAACACATGCCATGTAGACTATTCTGCATTGAGAATGCACTCATGCCGACACTCAACAACATTCTGAAAGAAAAATATAATCACAGGTTGCGATGCTCGAGTTGGCATAATAAATTTAGTGTCAGTTGGGGATAACACGAACGGTTATCCCCTAGCTTGGTCGTCCTGCTTTGAAGTCTCTGAAGGAAATCAATACCTACCTTTGGTCACTCTCAATCTCTTTGATTCTCTTTTCTTTTCTTTTCTTTTTTCTTTTCTCCTTTTCATTTTGTTTCTTTTTCTTTTATACAGAAATTTATTAAGAAGACACGGGGACTTGGAATGTGTTATAATTCCTCCAGCATGCCCCAAGCATTCTTTTTGGTCACAAGGGAAATTTGAATTTCTATATCAACATTTGGACATTCAGAATCAAATTCTATGTGTCTGGAGTAAAAAGTAACACACTAGAACCCACAGATGAAATATATAAGAAAACCATCAGCAATATTTATTATTTTCACATATTATCTCGGAGGAAATGAGAAAAAAAAATTAAGAAATGAACAACTACTATTTTGTTGGCATTTTGATAAACTCCGGAAACCACAGAGCGGAATAAGTAAAGTTGTCAGAAAACTTGGTTGAAGGGTCCTGAATTCTGATACTTAGTCAGATTTTCTTTTTCTTTATTTTTTCTTTCTGTATATCTTTGTTTTTATCATAATGTCAGAAATGAATCATTCATTCATAATTACTAGCTTTTAATGCCTGGTGATGGCATGATGTGACATAAATTGAAACATGTTATCTTTGGTGGGAGACAACAAGGAGAAGGATCCTGACTGGGACTTCTCCTTGTGGACCTCCGTTGCCTGTTTTGAAATCTTCCTTTAGAAAATGAAGAAAATCACCTAATAATGTCAGGGAATTGATTACTCAATTGGTTGGCCCAGCTAGAGAGCATCATTTTTTTTTTTTTATACAGAAACATACTGGGAATCATTTGACCCAAAAAAAAAAAAAAAACTGGGATCACATTCAACTTCATGCCGAAATTTGCAAGCCCAGTCTGCTACTCTTGAAGACTGATAGTTGTGTATCGGCCCATTCTGTGGAAGTTGTTCAATTTGAGTTCATGACCATTTTGCTCGATTAGATTAGCTGACACATTTTTGTGTCGCTAGGTATATCTTTTCTACTTACAATACTAAATGGTGTTGTTCTAAGATATATTTGCCTATAACTTTTTTTGCCTACTTCAATTGTCTTATAATAGTTAAAAAAATATTTATCCAATTTAATGGAAAAACATTCGTAATATAATTCGTTCGTGACATTAGATAGTAATTACTGTGAGTGATTATAACGTGTAATTTTTTTTTTTTGATGATAATTGTATAAGATTACCCATTCAATATTATTTTTGACAGCATTTCTTTTGAATAGAAGCTTTTTTTTTTTTTCTTTGTGAAAATTTTCCATGTCTCTGGTTAAAGACGAATGTAGGTCAGATGGGTTTTAGGCGCGGCCCAAAATGCGTAGCAACCCAAAGATGATACTTAAAGCACGACCCGTTAAGACAAGAACAAGCGACGGGAGACCCTCAACAGTGACAACTGTGGTAACCATTTTAGACCTATTAGATACTTTTTAAAGGTATTATTATATTGTTATTATTTTTTGGAATAAAAAGTATTTTTCAATTCCTTTTTGTTTTTTTAATTTTTAATTTACTGTGGAGTTTTCAATTTTGAGACCGAATGCATCATCTCGCAAAACCATCGTAGTTTTATGAGACACAAAATTTCACACAAATAGACACACGCTTTAAACTTGGTCTGGTCATTAACCTAGTTGAAAGGAAGAGTCCCCAGGTCACATAATGGAAAATATACTAATAACTAACAAAAATTTTACTAAATTGGAAAATATATTTATATTTAATTACATTTTTACTAAATGATTTTCTTAAATAAAAATTCATTAAACTACCAGATATGATAAATTAATTTTTAAACTAAAAGTCATATATGAATATAATAAAAAATTAGTAGTAAATTTAACGACAATAAAAAAGTGCTTCCTTCCAATTTTTTTTTTAAATTATAAAATAATAAATCATCATCATCGATCCAACTAAATTATCGATTACCAAAACTAACCGTCAAATCAGATTGGATCAATTGTAAATCAGTCTAATTTTAGGGTTCAAGGTTCAAGTACTTGGGTTTCGGGTTCAATTCGCCAAAATCGGACGAAGTGAAGTTTAATAACTGTGCCCTTTGCAGTCTCATTGTCGGAGCTAGCCCATGAGTGTCGTGGGCCTTTGGGAATGCTTAGAACATAATATTATATTTTTTAATAACACGAAAACAACATTTCCTGTGATTTTAATAGATTGTAAGATTTGTAATTTTTGTTTAGTGGTTAAATGGTGATCTCACCATTCTATTAACTGTTATAAAAATCTTACAATTAAGAGTTTAGTAACAACTTTATTTGAAGTTTGGTTTTGAGTTCTATAAGTATTGATTGTTATAGTCATTTATTGTAAGGAATTTATGATGTTATATTTAGATATGTCATCTATATTCTATTTATAAATTGAAGATGTATTGAATTTGTACTAAACTAAATGTTTAGTTTGTTTTCAATGTCTATGTCGGGGGTTGTGAGTTCAAAAATTGGTTTTGACTAATATAAATGATTTAATTGGGGTTTTAGTTGGAAGGTTTTTGTTTCAAAATTTTATCCTAATGTGTTTATTCCTTTTTTCTATATGTTTGAAGATGAGGGTTTTAAATTAGAAAGATGGGTTTTCATCGTTTTAATAAAATCATTCTAATTATGTTGAGTTTCATTAGGTTTTGAGATCTGATATAGTTTAAATACAAGATATTTTATTTTTTCTATATCAAGGTTTTTAGTTGACTTTAAAGTGATTGTTTGGTGAAAGTCATTTTCAATTCTATTTAATTGGGTTCATATGGTATGAAGTGTGCATTTGAAAAACTATTTTCCTAAATGATGATTTTAGAAAGTTTCTGTTACTTAAAAAAAACAATTAGATTTAGATAACAATTAAAATAAATTAGTCCATTATAATCTTGTTTGTTTTTATATTTCTATATTGTATTTCTCCCTTTTTGTAAAGCTTATTTGCTAAGTATAAATAAAATTTTTGAGTTTTTTGATATTGTCAATTGGTATCAGATCCTTCACAATTACTTTTCTTATTAGTGCATCAAGTTTTTTTTTTTTTAATATTTATCATTCATATTTGTACATTGTGATATCAGTATGATAAATTTCTAAATTATTTTATCTTAAGGTTTTTTGGTTGTGAAATCTATTGGTTTGGATAAGGGTAGTGAAATTTATAAAACTTATATATTATAGGAAATTTATTATTTTGAACCCTAATTCATCAAATATAAACCTAATATTGTGTAAAACCACCTCTTGCTCTAATTTTTCTACTTCAAAAAGCTTAGAAGCCTATAGAATAGTAAGTACTAAGGAGAATACCATAAAAGAGTTTAATAAAGGGATTAATGATTAGAAATTTCCAAAAGTCTAAAAAAAAAAAGATTTACAAACTTTCAAAATATAATTTTTACAAAAATGATTTTACCATCAAAACTGAAAAGAAAAAAAAAAGATTTAATTTACAAAATCTTTTGAAACCATTCATTTGCTTTTTCAAAATTATCTTCAAAATCACAAAAATAAACATTACAAATATATCCACATAAGATTAGTACAAGTAGGAATTAAACTACTCACAAAAGAAGGTCTAAATACCTTTATTTTATTTGTTTTAAAAGATATTAGATTTACAAATTTTTAAAATTTTTTACTAAATTTGATTGAATTTAGCCTTTTTAGTGGACCAATCTCTCTCAATTGTTATCCAAATCTAATTATTTCTTTAAGTGATAGAAACATTTTACAAAGTAAACCATGATTACATTAATTTTTAAAATTCATTACAAAATCATGATTTTTACATATGCATCCAAATATAAATTTTAATTCTAGAAAGAAGAAATCCTTCTCTTACAAACAGACCTGACTAAATCCAATACTATCATCCTTAGATTTATCTAGTGAAAAGATATTACCCTTCTAGAAGATTAAACCGTAAAAGGAATAGTAAAACCATAACCATTAAAATAACTTGAACCAAACATTGAAATCTCTAAAATTGACCAATTTGCCACTAAAATAACTTGAACCAAACATTGAAATCTCTAAAATATACTAATTTGAAGATGTTAAAGTTGTTCTAACTTTGAATAGAAGATTCATTAGTTCTCAATTTACAGAAAGAACCACTATAACATCTATTGTGGATATAGGACACATATCTGCCATTCCATCCATAATAAAATTTTCCTTAAAACCCCACATACCATTATAACTACCCATATTCTTTACCTCAAAATTACCAAGTACCTCTTTCAAAACTACAAACTATAACACAAATATTCCTCATCTTATTTATATTAACCCTCTAAACCAATAACCTCCAACTTCACTAATCTTATCTACAAAAATAAAAAATATTTCAAATATATGACATGTTTTACAAAAAGAATTTCAAGTTAATAAAAAATACTTGCAAATTTTTACTCTTTCCATAACACTGAAAAAAAGCATGGTTTTTCAAAAAACATTTTGCAAGAACAATAATATATTCAAAATCATTTCTATAATTTCATTTTTGAACAAAAAGTTCATATTTTATTTTTTGATTGATTTAAAATATATACATCTCAAAATGATATTTCATATCTTTTTTAAAACACTACAAATCATGTTACATCCATGAATAAAAGTAAAAAATGGGTTACCATGGATGACAATGTCATAGAGGCAAAACATCCATCTTTATGACAAGCTAAGTTAACCCATTAACAAAAAACTATAGAGCTAGCCCTTTACAAAATTCCACAAGAAAATGACTACTTTGAAAAACTTTTCAAAAAGATCATTTAGCAAAACAACTTTTCAAATGCCCATCTTCATACCATAGGAACCTAATTCAACATAATTGAAAATCACCTTCAGCAAATAGTTACTTTAAAATTAGCAACAAACCTCAATATATAAAAAATAAAACACCCTATTTTTAAACTATACCAGATCTCAAAACCTAATAAAACCCAACAAAATTAGGATGATTTTATCCAAACTGTAAAAACCCATCTTTCCAATTAAAAACTCTCATCTTCAAGCTTGAAGAAAAAAGAAATAAATACATTAAGACAAAACTCTAAAACAGAAACCCTCCAACCAAAACCTTAATTAAATCTTTTATATTGGTTAAAACCAATATTTGGACTCACAACTCCTGATCTTGACATTGAAAACAAAGTAAACTCCTTAACTCAATACAAATTCAATTTCTTTTTCATTTACGAATGAAATATAGATGACATGTCTAAGTATAACATCCTAAACCTTTTATAACAAATAACCATGACAATTAATGCTTATAAAACTCAAAACTAAACCTTAAATATAACTGTTTATGAACTCTTAATTGTAGGATTTCAAGATAGTTAAAAGGATGGTAAGATTACCATCTTACCACAAAACAACAATCGCAATCTATCAAACCATGGAAAACGATGTTCTTACCTTTAATAGTTTAGGAACCACAATAGAAGATATGGTTACCTGCCTCATTTTAACCATTTTTTTACATTTTATAGGAAACCCTTCACACCTCAAGGACAAAAACACTAAATTACCAGCAACCTTAGGTGTGAGAAACTTAACAAATTACAAAATTACAAAAATGCTTTTCTTACTCTAATAATACTTAAAGAGGACTTAAATTAACCATTTTGAAAAAAAAAAAAAATCTTAGCAAGATTCTCAACACCATTAGGAGAAAAAACTTGGAATACTCCTAAAGTTACCTTCGGAAATCCAATTTCATATGATCAGTTAACATATGAAGAATTGATCAGTTATACCTAGTAAAAAAGATTCAAAATTTGTCGAGACCTCAACTCCAAAACACATTAAATGGGAATTAAAACAATCCTATTTTGAAGTAAGAACCTTTTACCAATAATTTAACTTAGGAATTCCAAAACTCACAAAGCTTAAAAGAAGAAAGTATAACAAACCTTACTCGAAAACCTATAATACCTTCAAATAATCACACAAATAGACAAATAAATAGTCTTACTATAGCAAACCAAAGCAAAGAAAAACACCTAAATCAAAATCCCCTTAAAAAAAAACCATTACAAAATATCACTTGCTATAAATGTGACAAGATAATAAATATAACCAAATATTGCAAAATTAATTATATAATACAAGAACTACAACTAAAAGAAAACATAATTACAAAATTAAAAGCCCTTCTAAAAAATACTTTTAGTTTCAACTCCATTTCTTCTAAGGAATACTTCGATGACAAAGAACCCTTCAAAATAGATGAATTTCAAACTACTTCCTCTGAAACAAAAACCAAAGAAATTAATAACTTAATAAGGACCAACAATACCTAGTTGACCTTATTAAACATATTACCAACCCTAATTTATAAAAAAATATATTAAGGAAAACTTCTCAATATTTTCCAAGAGACAAAAAAAAAAATATTGCAATTGTGCCATCAACTTCCAAAGCACTCTATAATCTTACCACAATACTTGCAAAACAAAATACAAAAAAAATCACATTCCACCATACAGGAATTACAAACAAAGATCAAAACTATCAAAGTAGAACTTAAAGAACTTAAGCAAAACCAACAAAATGATAATGAAATTCTCTAACTCCTTTTTACAAAATACCTTAAAATCAAAGCAATTGACAATAGTAATCCAGAAGCAAAATAACAAAATCCAACACTTAAAAACCTATAAAATCTAGTAAAGATTCCAAATGATTTTCATTTTACTTTGGAATAAGTTACTTCTAAAAAATACTTTATCAAAATCACGATAATTTTTTCAAATAATTTTAAACTTGATACAATAACCCTTTTTGATACTGGTGTAAATTTAAACTATATGAAATTTTAAGAGAAACCAACAAAAAACTTTCAACTGCAAACAATTCCAAAATGATTATTATTAACAAAACCATAACTTGTATTTAGAACCAAAATTTTCAAATCCAAACTTCCTTTATTTTAGTTCAGAATATACATCACATATTGATCCTACAAACACCTTTTTTAAATCTCATTATTCCTTATACCATTAGTTATAATGGTATTTCTTTTAAAACAAAATCACAAAAAGTCAGTTTTCCTTTTATAGAAACCCTAAAAACAAGAAATTTGAATCTCATAAAAGCTCATTTTATTTATTAAAACAAGATTTATACAATTATAAATGTTAAACAACATCTTCTTTATTTATAGAAAGATATTTCAGTATAAAGAATTCAAAATCAATTCTAGGGTCCCATAATCATAGAAAAAATTTCTCTTTTCAAACAAAAAATCCAAAATAAACTTTGTTCTAACCTTCCAAATACTTTCTTAAATAGAAAACAATACATAGTTAATCTACCTTATGATCCTAATTTTGATGAAAAACAAATCCTTACAAAAGCATGACCCATATAAATCAATGTTGACTTAGAAAATCATTGTTAAATGGAAATTCAAAATTTAGAAACTAAAAAACTTATTTCAAAATCTCGATCACTATGGCTTTATGTTACTTTCTATATATACAAACAATATGAGTTAGAACATAACACACCCAAGTTAGTTATCAATTACAAACCCCTCAACAAAATCCTTAGATGGATTAGGTACCCTATAAAAAACAAATAAGATTTGTTACAAAAATTACATTTTGCTTTTATATTTTAAAATTTGATATGAAATTTAGAATTTGGTAAATTTAGATTAATCCAAAAGATCGTTATAAAGCTACTTTTATAGTTCCATTTGGACAGTATGAATGAAATGTTATGCCTTTCAATTTGTAAAGTTCCCCTTCAAAATTCTAAAAAACTATGAATCATATTTTTCAACTGTATTCAAAATTTTGTCTTATCTATGTAAATGATGTACTCATTTTTTTTGAAATAAATTGAACAAAATTTCAAACATTTATAAACCCTTTTCTTAGCTATAAAACAAAATGAATTTGTTATATCTCAATCTAAGGTCTTTCTCTTTCGAACTAGAGTGAGATTCTTAGGATATTATATAATTTAAGGAACCATCAACCCCATTGAAAGATCTTTAGCTTTTATGGACAAGTTTCCTAATAAGATAACCAAAAATTCCAACCCCAAAGATTTCTAGAAAGCCTTAATTATGTCCTAAATTTCATTCTAAATGTTAACTGTATTGCAAAACCTTTATATGATCACCTTAAGAAAAATCTCACTTTATAGACAATCTGGCATACTATTATAAAATGACAACGTTGGATCTAGTAAGGATGATTTTATTCAAGGATATCTCTTGCTAAAGATGTGGTAAAAGAGGACATATAGCCAAATACTGCAAAATTAACCATAAAATACAAGAACTATAACTAAAAGAAGACATAATTACAAAATTAGAAGCCTTTCTCCAAAATACTTCTAGTTCTGATTCCATTTCTTCCAAGGAATACTCCAATGATGAAGAACCCTTCTAAATAGATGAATTTTAATCTACTTCCTTTGAAATAGAAACCAAAGAAATTAATATGCTTATTAAGGACCAACAATCCTTAATTAACCTTATTAAACATATTACTAACCCTTGTTTACAAAAAGAATACTTAGATAAACTTCTCAATATTTTTCAAGAAACAAAACAAAATAATACTGCAATTTTACCTTCAACTTCCAAAGCATCTTATGATCTTACCATAATACATACAAAACAAAATACAAAAAAGTCACATTCTACCATACAAGAATTACAAATAGAGATCAAAACAATCAAAGCAAAACTTAAAAAACTTAACTAAACCAACAAAAAGACAATAAGATTCTTAAGAAAAGATTCCAAATAACTTTTTTTTTTTTTACCCAAGAGCAAGTCACTTTTAGAAAATACTTTATCAACATCATAATAGTTTTTTCAAATGATTTTGAACTTAATACAATAGCCTTTTTTTTATACTAGTGTAAATTTAAATTGCATTAAACAAAGAAGTGTACCAAGAAAATTTTGAGAAAATAAAAAAAAAATTTCAACTACAAACAATTCCAAAATGACTATTACTAACAAAACCATTGTTTTTATTCAAAACCAAAATTTTCAATCTAAACTTCCTTTGTTTTAGTTCAAAATATGCATCATATGTTGATTCTAGGAACACCGTTTATAAACTTTATTATTCTTTATACTGTCAATTATGATGGTATTTCTTTTTAAAAAAAAATCACAAAAGCTTAGTTTTTCTTTTATAGAAACCCCAAAAATGAGAAATTTGAATTCATAAAAAAACTCATTCTATTTATTAAAATAAGATTTATACAATCATACATGTCAAACAATAACATCTTTTCCCTTTATAGAAAGATGTTTCATCACAAAGAATTCAAAATCAACTCCAAGATCTCATAACTGTAGAAAGAAATTTCTCTTTTCAAATAAAAAATCCAAAATGAATTTTGTTATGACTTTCCAAATGCTTTTTGAAATAGAAAACAACACATAGTTAATTTACCTTATAAACTTGATTTTGATGAAAAACAAATCCTTACAAAAGCATGACCCATACAAATGCTGACTTAGAAAAATATGGTTGAACAGAAATTCAAGATTTAGCAAACAAAAAACCCATTTTAAAATCTCAATCACCATGGCCTTATGCTACTTTCTTTGTAAACAAACAAGCTGAGTTAGAATGTTGTACCCCTAAAAAAAACCCTTAGATGGATTAGGTACTCTATTCTAAACAAAAATGATTTGTTACAAAAAATACATCTCTTTTTATCATTTCAAAATTTAATATGAAATCTGGATTTTGATAAATTCATATTAATCCAAAAGATCATTATAAAACTATCTTTATTATTCCATTTGGATAGTATGAATGGAATGTTTGGCATTTTGGTTTGAAAAATACCTTTCAAAATTTTAAAGAATTATAAATGAAATTTTTCAGTTGTATTCAAAATTTTGCCTTATCTATATAGACGATGTACTCATTTTTTCAAAATCAATTAAACAACATTTCAAACATTTACAAACTCGATTATTTTGTGTTATTTTGTCTTGAGTTTTTTTAGTTGTGAAACTTATTGGTTTGAATAAGGATAATGAAACTTGTAAAACTCGTAAACTATAGGAAATATATTATTTTGAACCCTAATTTTTCAAATATGAACTTAATACCGTGTACAACCACCTCTTGTTCTAATTCTTTTACTTTAGAAAGCTTTAAAGCCTGTAAAATAGCAAATACTGAGTAGATTACCATAAAAGAGCTTAATAGAGAAATTGATAACTGGGAAATTCCAAAAGTTTAAAAAATATATATTTACAAACTTTTCAAACACAATTTTTTTCAAAAATGATTTTATAATTAAAATTGAAGAAATAGATATTTAACTTACAAAACCTTTTGAAACCATTCATTTACTTTCTCAAAAGTCTCTTCAAAACCACAAAAATAAACATTACAAATACATTCATATAAGATTAATACAAGTAAGAATCAAACCACTCGCAAAAAAGGTTTAAACACCTTTATTCTACCTGTTTTATAAGACACTAGATTTATAAATTTTCAAGATATTTTACTAAACTTGGTTGAATTTAGCCTTTGTAGTAGACCAATTTCATTCAATTATTATCTAAATCTAACTATTTCTTAAGTGACAAGAACATTTTACAAAGTATGGTTTTATAGATCAAAATACAAAATTATAATATACTAGAAGGATCAATTCTAGTTGCATTAATTTTTAAAATTCATTACAAAGTCATAATTTCTGCATTTGCATTCAAATATAAATTTCAATCCCAAAAAGGAGAAAATTTTCCCTTATAAACAGCCTTTACCAAATTCAACACTATCATCCTTAAATCTATGTAGAGGAAAACATTTCAAACATTTACGAACTTTTTTCTTAGCTATAAAACAAAATGAACCTATTATATCTTAATTTAAGATCTCTTTCTTCCAGACTAAAGTTAGATTCTTAGGACATTACATTCCTCAAGGAACCATCACCCCCATTGAACGATCTTTAGCTTTTATTGACAAGTTTCCTCATAAGATTTTCCAAAATCCTTTGTATCCCTCTCCCTCTTCCTTGTTTTCTATATCCCTCCCTTTTTTTTTATTTCCCTCTCCTTATTGGTTTTTATATTCCTATATTGTATTTATTCCTGCCTATAAAGCTTATTTCCTAAGCATAAATAACATTCTCAAGTTTTCTAGTATTGTTTAATTGATTTTGAAAAAATAAATGTATCATCTATATAAATGAGACAAAATTTTGAATACTATTGAAAAATATCATTCACAATTCTTTGGAATTCTAAAGGGGTATTTTGAATATGTTGTCATTCTTGTAAAAAGTTTTTGAAAAACCATGTGCTTTTTTAAGTGTTATAAAGAGAGTAGAAATCTTTCTGTAAGTATTTTTTGTCAACTTGAAATTCTTTAGAAAAACATACGATTTATTTGAAATATTTTCCATTATTACAGATAAGGTTGGTGAAGTTGGAGCTGGTCGATTTGAAAGGTTAATATAAATAGGATAACGAACATTTGTGTTATAATTTGCACGAAAAAAGGTACTTGGTAAGCCTGAGGTAGAGAATCTGGGTGGTTGTAATGGTATTTGAGGTTTTGAGGAAAAATTTATGGTGGATGGAACGATAGATATATGTCTTATATCCATGGTAGATGTTATAGAGGTTCCTTTTATAAATTAGGAACTAGTGGATCTTTTATTAAGGTTAGAACAACTTTGTCATCTTTAAATTGGTCAATTTTGGAGACTTTAATGTTTAGCTCAAGTTGTTTTAGTGGTTAGAGTTTTGCCGCTCCTTCTGGGATCTAGTATTTTAAAAGGGTAATGTCTTTCCACTAGATAGATTTAAGGATGACAGTGTTGGATCTGGTAAGGCCTATTTGTAAGAAAAGGGTTTCTCCTTTCTAATATTGAAATTTATATTTGGATGCAAATGCAAAATCATGACTTTTTAATAAATTTTAAAAATTAATACAACTGGAATTGATCCTTTCGGTATATTATAATTATGTGTTTTGATTTGCAAAATCATGCTTTATAAAAATGTTCTTAACACTTAAAGAAATAATTAGATTTAGATAACAATTGAAAGAAATTAATCCATTATAAAAACTAGATTCAATCAAACTTAATAGGGAATCTTGAAAATTTGTAAATCTAATGTCTCATAAAACATCTAAAATTAAGATGTTTAAACCCTCTTTTGTGAGTGATTTGATTTCTACTTATACTAATTCTATATGGATGTATTTGTAATGTTTATTTTTATGATTTTAAATAGGCTTTTGAGAAAATGAATGAATGATTTCAAAAGGTTTTGTAAGCTAAATATCTCTTTTCTTGATTTTGATAGTAAAATCATTTTTGAAAAAATTGTATTTGGAAAGTTTGTAAATATGTTCTCTTTGAACTTTTGGAATTTTCTGATCATTAATCTCTCTCTTAAACTCTTTTACAATAATCTCCTTAGTATTTGCTGGTCTACATGCTTCAAAATTTTCTAAAATAGAATAATTGAAACAAGAGGTGGTTCTACACAATATTAGGTTCATATTTGAAGAATTAGGGTTCAAAATAATAGATTTCCTATAATTGACAAGTTTTACAGATTTCACTATCTTATCCAAACCAACAAGTTTCACAACTAAAAAAACTCAAGGCAAAATAACTCAATAATTTATTGTGTTGATATCATAATGCATAAATATGAATGATAAATGTAAAAAATACCTAATGCACCAATAAAGAAATGATCATGATGGCTCTGATACCAATTAACAATACTAAAAAACCTAAGAATTTTATTTATGCTAAGAAATAAGTTGTAAAATAGGGAGAAAAATAGTACAAGAATATAGAAATAAATAGGGAAAAGGATATTAAACATAAGGATATGGATATAAAAAACAAGGAGGAGGGAAAAGGATACAAAGGATTTTGGAAAATTTGTCACCCCTCTAGTTTCAATCCTCCTTTTATAAGTAATGTCATAAAATGCTTTGGATACCTTGTTCAAGATAATCAAAAATTGTCTTCGCATTTTGTGGAGTTGGCAATCACTAGCAATTGTTTGGAATTATCAAAAGTTATTATGGCATTTTATGAAGTTGGAAGTCGCGAGCAGTTATCTAAAATCACTGAAAGTTATTTTGGCATTTTTTTCTTTTCTTCTTTATTTGTATTTTCTTTTAATTTTCTTTTTCCTTTTTGTTTATTTTATATGAGAAAGGATCTCAAAATAGTTATCTTTATTATCTTGAAAGAGATTAATATTGGGCTCATTTACTTTAGATTGGACCTGGCTATAAAGTCATAGTCTGAATGGTTTTTGAATTGTAATAATTGTTATATTATTGTGAAATATTCATCTTTGATTTGGGTTATAGCTAAAAGAGTCATTGTATGAGATTTTTGGGCCAGAAATGTAATATTGGTGGGTTAGACTTATAGGGGCTAATAGATTTTTTCTAGTCATTTTTTAATAGCAAATCTTAATAATTTTTTAGGGATTTTTGTGATTATTATCAATTGTTATTAAAGTCATCACAATCGCTTTTTTTTTTATTGATGCATTAGCTATTTTTTACATTTATCATTCATATTTATGCATTATAGTATCATTATGATAAATTTTTGAGTTATTTTGCCTTGAATTTTTCTAGTTGTAAAATTCGTTGGTTTGGATAAGGGTAATGAAACCTATAAAACTCAAGAACTATAAAAAAAGATTTAATATTCTTTCATAAATATGAGAATATTTTTCTTTTGATAGAGAAAGAAAACAAAGAGAAAGATGAATATATGAAAAAGAAGGAGAGATGAAAGAGAGAGAAAGAGAGAGAGAGAGAGAGAGAGAGATAGATAGATAGAAAAGAAAGGGAGTGAGGAAAGAGTGAAAGAGAGATTAAAAATAGAAAGAGAGATAAAAGAGAGTAAATAAAAATGGGAGAGATAAAAAGATAAAGATTAAAAAAAAGAGAGAGAAAAAGAGAAAGAGATAGATAAGAGGGACAAATAGAAGAAAAATATAAAGATTAAAGAGGGAAAAAGGAGAAAAATGCAAAAATAAAAGAGAGAAATTAAAAAGCGAAGGGAGACATTAAAAGAGAAAGAATGAGAGATAATGAAATTTAAAAGAGAGAGAAGAAAAACTAAAAGAAAGAAAGAGGTAAGAGATAAAAAAGAGAGAAAGGTAGAAATTAAGAGAGAAAAAGAGAGAGAAAAAGAAGCATAAAGACAAAAGAGAGAAAAAAAATAAAAAAGAATAAAAAAAGATATAAAAGAATAAGATTGAAATGAGAGAGAAAGGATGGTATAGAGAGAGTTAAAATAAAGAGAAACAAAGAAAAAAAATAAGTGTGAGAGAAAGTGAAAAAGTGTTAAATATAAATAGAAAGAGAGAGAGAGAGAGAGAGAGAGAGAGAAAAAAAAAGAGAAGAAAGTATTGAGATGAGAAAGAAAGTAAAGAAACAAAAGAAAAAGTAAGAAAGAGTGCAAAAATAAAGAGAAGAAAAAGAGAGTAGAAAGATTAAAAAAAAAAAGACAATTATTATTTGTTGAAAACAATGATTTTCTAAAAATTTAGTTTTTCAACATTAAACACAGAAATATATTTTCTAACATATTTTAAAGTCACAAACAAGCAATAAAACAAAATTTCTTTTCTTAAAAAAGATTTTTTTTGGAATATATATTTTACAAAATTTTATTTTCTTAAGAAGAAATGGACCTTATCATTTCTTTCTTTTTTGAGTTACTCTCTTAGTCATTCTTTTACTTGCCTTGCTAATACTAACTTAAGAAAATAACTCATCTTCTTAATTAGTCTTTGATTGAATGGAATTGAGTGTCGCCCCCTAAGATGTGTGGAAACGAGTTCAATTATTAGTATCAAAATCTTAAAAACCAAAAAGAAAATTGTTTCTCTTATTTATAATTCTGCCTTTTGCTTCCCTAATCAAAATTCATGAAAACCTCTCCATTTTCTATTGTTAATGCAATCTTTTCTTTTTTAAAACTAATACTAAAATCATCTCCCAATTTATCACATAATAAAAGATGTATCAAGTTCATTTCTAAGACCCAATCCTAACATTGTCTTGCATTTATTGCTTAATAAAATAAAGATATCTAGTTAAGTTTTAAAATGAAATATTAAAAGTGTAAAATAAAATTCAAATTAATTTGAATTTACATGACACATTTAATTAATTAGATCAATTTTGCTATTCTTTTTTAAGTTAATTCACTTTAATGAACTCAATACTTATATAAATGTTATTTCTATCATTAAATTTTGACACTTATATCTTATTAAAAGGATCTGACTATGTAAACAAAAAAAAAAACTTTTATACTATATACAAAATATTTTATATTATATATAAAAATTTATATAATATACAAATTAGTTGTATTCACTTAAATTTATTACTTTTATATTCACTTAAATTTTTCTTTTTTGTTAATTATTTTATTTCCGCTATTTTCTTTTTTTTGTGTTTTTGGGCATTTCGACTTTCGATTATCAACGTCCAATTTGTGCCCTCCAAAGGCACCAGTCCTATAACATTAAGCCCACAGACAATAAACATTGAATTGATTATATTTTTTTTATTGATTTACTTATTTTTGCTCTTCCCTTATTTAGTGATTTCTGCAGGAAGAAAGGAAGAGAGAGAGAGAGAGAGAGAGAGAGAGGGAAGAAAGATAAGAGAGAGAATTTTTATATTTTTACTTGATTATATTTTTATTTTTAAATTTTAAATTAAGTGTCACTTCTTCATATATTATGTGTCATATTTTATAATCAAATCACAAAATTTAATAATTTTTATTTATTTAAATTGATAATACAATAAATTTGTTATTAAAAAATTATAATATTATTAAATTATTAATTTTATAAAATTAGAATATATTTGTTAATAAACTCAAAATTTAAGATTTATTCTTTATATTAATTTATTTTTATATTATATATAAAATATTTTATATTACATTAAAGTTTTTATATATAATACGCAATTTGTGTATCTATTTAAATATATTAATTTTATGTCTATGTAATTAGAGTCGATAATCTTTAATTAGCAGCCATAAAAATCTTTTTTCGGAGGCACTATACATACAATATTTCAGAGAGGATGGCGACTGCACACAGTATGGTAAGTTGTCTTAAATTAAACCCACCAAAAAAAATACACCCACGATTCTAATTAAAATTAATTATTTTCAAAATTATGTGTGTGTACGATTTATATTTAATTTTAAAAAATAACTCGGCAGAGAATCAAAATTATGCCTTTACATGGAGTGAACAATCCTTTGACCGACTGCGGCCACAGCAGTCTTTTTATTAGTTCCATTTTCTTCCCCCCTCGTCCTCTCGCTTCGTTTCCGGTGACTCGGCCATTGCTTTGCCAACACGAACAAAAGGAAATGGCTTCTCTTACTTGTTATACCTCCGCTCTTTGCTTCCCAAACCAAAACCCCATCAGTACATCTCCATTTTCTATTGCAAAGTACGATCTTTTCTTTTCTAAACCCAATCTCACTTCCAGTGCCAGCCCCTCTCTCTCAATTCTTGGCTTTCAATCTAGCAATGCGGGCGGCGCTTCTAAAAGATACAATCCTTTGCCCTGCAATTGCAACCGCAGCAGCAGCATCTCCACTACCACCACCAACACAGACTACGAGGTTGTCCCTGCAAAACCCTTTCTTTTCTTGCCCCCGTTGGGTTGCTTTTCTTTGAGATTCCATGAGGGGAAACAAATTTCAGAGGTTGCCTCTTGTCTTCTTGTAACCTAAACAAAAGATGGTTAGTCTCATTGGAGAACAGTATATTTAAATAATGTATGCGACAAAGATTTGCAAAGTTAGCAATTTCAGAGGTTGCTCTTGAGAAAGTGAGGGCTTTTGTCGGGACCCTGCAGTAGACGAATGAGATACAAGTAGCTGAAAATGATGAAATTTAGATTGAACTCGGGATATTAATGAGAAATATCCAATCTTTGCAAGCTTCTGTGCCCTTTGTAATTCTTTGTCTCTATGTTCCCAAAGATTAGGATAGCATATTTTGGTTCTCAAATTTAGATGTATTTTTGTCTTGAGTCTCTTTGATTCATATGCCATTTTAGTTTGATCTATGCAATGTGCTAAATATCTAAAATGTGCGGCAGTTTTATGATGGTCCATCAGAGGTGGAACTGAGGTTACCCCTCAGTAGCCAAGATATTACTGCCAGAGACATATTTGTGGATGCGGATGGGACCTCCTTGATAGTCAGGGTACAACGATCTGGGTCTGGTGTCACATTGATAGAAACTAAAAATCTTTTTGACAGAATAAAGCCCACTGAAACAATATGGTTTGTGAGGCTGCATTGAATATTGTGTTAGCTAGCGTCTTGGTTTTTTAAAATGTTTGATGCGAGGTCCAGTTTCCTGAACAGGTTTATTGATGATAATCAACTGGTTATTAACCTGAAGAAGCAGTACCCTGATTTGAAATGGCCTGATATTATGGAGTCGTGGGAGTCCTTGACAGCAGGAGCTATGCAACTTCTGAAAGGAACATCAGTTTACATCATTGGCAATTCAACTGAAATTAACAAAAAAGTGGCCCAGGAGCTTGCAGCTGGTCTGGGGTATTAATAATTCTTCCTTTGGGTTTCAGAGAAGAAATTAAAGAAGTATGTTAATGGGTTCATAAGTTGCTGTGAATAATCATCCTTTTCTAACTAGCGTCTTTTTCTTCTTTTTATCCATGTGTGGCATTGATTTTACTTGACTAGTTCCTCTTTCCTGGCTGAAAACTTTTAAGTTGATGGAATTGAATTTCATTCTAGTTACCAGTTAAATTGGCCTTGCATACATCCAAAGCAATGTTTCTTTTCTAACTCTGATAATGCATGTGACCAATATCTGCTTCAAGCTTTAATGACTTAGTGGACCTAGTTTGGTTCAGCCATTGATTATGTGCAACCAACTATTATCCTGGTTCGGCTATTCATGGAATACCCAACTTCATTTTGTAACATTTATTGTACTGTCTCAATTGAAGTAGTTATAAAATTTGCTAATGTTTTTGTAGAGGAGTTTATTGAATGATATGCTTTTCAGGTATACACCACTCAATACACAGGAGTTGTTGGAGACATTTACCAAGCAAACAATTGACTCATGTGAGTTAATTTGTCTTCTTTGGATATTCATTAATAGTCATCAATACTATATTTGAAGCTTTGTAATCTAAAGCTCAAACTGATGCTTTTGTGCACACCACATAAAGATAAAAGTTCAATGTTCAATCACTCTTTGTTTGGGAGCTTATTTTGAATGAATTGTGACTGTATGCTAGTGAAGAAAAGTTAGTTTTTTTCTCACCCATGTTGAGGTAGTTGCTTGTATCATGAATAAACTCATTTTATAACTAAGCAATAAAAATCCTACTGGTCATTGAAAGGCTCTTGCCCTGTTTAAGCACCCTCTTTCTTGCAATTAATTTTCCATCCCGTGTAATTGTACACCATAATGTTTTGAGCAATCTTTATTGGAATCTTCTTTTGGAGAGGCTTAACCCAACATTCTAATTTCTCAAGCTGGGCATGGTATACCTCATACATAATGATTGAAAAGAAACTATGCAAATCTTGAAAACTACATCCTTTATAAATGTTGAAATGACTCTTACTGGACCTCTCACAGTGATCTAACAAGTCTCATTGATTCCAGGGGTGCTTGCTGAAGGCTTCGACCGGGTAGCTGCAGCAGAAAGTGCAATACTAGAGAGCCTGAGTAGGTACTACACTTGGCTTGACTTACTTTATCCAGTATTTGTTTGCTGTTAGAACCACAATACCATACCTTTTGGTTCGCTTGGCTGGTCTTGCAGCCATGTCCGGACTGTTGTTTCAACACTAGGAGGAAAGCATGGTGCTGCTGGAAGGGCTGATAAGTGGCAGCATTTGTATGCAGGATTTACTGTCTGGCTATCGCAGACGAAGGCCATGGGTAAACCATTATTAATCTTTTGCATTTTTTTTGCTCCCTTATTGATGTGTCTGGTGCTACATGCCACATTGGATGTAGATGTAGCTACGTAATTACCAGAGACAACTCTCTGCTTAGTCTTCCTGAATGCCGGGTCTTCTCATTGTCTCTGAGTTCCCTTAGAGACAGCTGATTCTGAGCCTTCATAATTTCAGAATTCGGTCAAGAGAGGAAACTAGTTAACTGTGACCGTTACAAGATGTGAGTAATTTCCAATCACTATGGTACCATTTGATGCAGATGAGCATTCAGCAAAGAAGGAGGCTAGAAGGCATAGTCAAGATGGTAACCTAGCTTACACAGGTGCAGATGTAGTTGTCAAGCTCCAAGGCTGGGATGCGGCTCATGCCAAATGTGTAGCTCAGGCATCCTTGAGTGCACTCAAACAGTTGATTCTGTCAGACAAAAAACTTCCAGGTATTTATCCAAATTGTTGTTCTTGTGCAAAAATGAAACAACACGAAAATCATAACCAAGGTTCAGCAGAGAGATACAGAGACTATATTTGAGAGATCATACGCTTATCTGTGGTATTATTACTGGCCTGTGTGCTGCTTATAACCCCTTGCTGTCTCTCTGCTATGCTTCTCAGATAAGAAAAGCCTTTATATAAGGTTAGGATGCCGCGGTGATTGGCCAAACATCAAGCCTCCTGGGTGGGATCCATCAACTGAAGTTGATGCAACCTTTTAGTGCTTTGCACTGTTGATCTTTCATAGAGTGAGATAGATGTTGGATGAATGTACAAATTATTTGCGCTCAGATTCTTCTATGGTGACTTATTTTTCATAACTAGTCGGCTATGTGCTTGATGCTCAATGGTATTTGTGAATATTGGCGGTTTATTTTTGTAGTTTATTAGTATGGTTGCATGTAGCCATGAACAACGTAAGAATGCAGCCTATCTCTTTGGTTAGAGAGCCCGTCACCACTTCTTTAAGAGCAGCCAGCAGACTAAGAGCAACAGAGCACTATTCACATAAACAAATGAAGACTCTCCCTTCAATTAAAACACGAGTGATAGATGACAGACTTCCTTTTTTCATGCACTCAATCACTGTACAGGTTTAAGGGTTTTTCGGGGTTGATGTCAACTTTTCAAAGGAAAAATAACACAAGAGCCAATTAAAAAAAAAAACCTCTAATTAAGAAAAAATAAATAAATTATAAGAAATGTTTGGGATTAAACAAAAACCCTCATCTCCATTTTTGATCCATTAGAATTGAAAAATAATAAACTATTTTAGTAAAGGAAAAGGAAAATTTATATAATTAGCCGAATTATATAAATTTATAAATCCGAAGCTCTGCTTGGAAAAGAGAAGAGAAAGAAAGAAGAAAGTTAAGGTATTGAAAAAAAAAACGAAAATTTTGATTAATTGATAAAATTCAATCAAAATTTTAGATAATTGAACTAAATTTTATAATTAACTAGCTAGCTGAATTACTTTGATTCACTTTTTTTTTTTTTTGTTAGGTTTTTAGTTTTAGAAAACAATGGCGAATTAAACTAAAATATTATTTTATATGTATATGTCTTTATTTTTTATGTTGATAATATTATAAATTATTATTATTAGAACTATATATAATAAATAAATAGCATAATCACTTTTTTATTTTATACAATGATAGTCATAATATTTTTGGGGAAAAATAAAATTGCATTCTTTACGTTATTCTGTTTCTTTGTTTCAAAAAGATTTTAGAATATCTTCATTTCTGATACTAATCAGAATTTATGAACCACTTATACAAGATTCTAGCACTGCCGTGCCACCGAAACACCTGAAGATTAAAGGACAATTATGCTAATCGAAGAAAATGAAAATGTGTTTCCGAGAGGCTTAAACATTAATCTTAGAAATATAAGGTTGAAATTCCTAGAAAGAGATGCAATATTTTCGAGAGAAAAAAAAAATCAGAATAATTTTCCGGTTAATGCGTAACAGTATTTTCGATAGGACAAGAGAGAAAAAAAAAAAAAACAAAGAAAAAAGAACGGATTAGCGATTTACATTTATCCTTTCATTTTTTTCACTAGTAAAACATCACTTAAAGTCACCAAAAAATTTTCCCAGTCTAAAATTTTGATAAATGAGAAATTAAAGTTTCTCAAATATAACATCACTCATTGCATCTAACTCATCAATTAAACGGATACATAAAATAGTTTGCTAAGAATAAATAAAGTAAATTCTTTCTACCTATTAGCAAAAGGCATGCATCATGTTATGAAGCCGAGTTATGGAATGCAATTCTTTAATTTCTTAGTTTCAAAAAGATTCTGAAATATCTTAATTTATTCATAAATGAATGCCGATACCGAAACTCGTTTAAGTTTAACGTCAAGCTCTGCTAAATTAAGAAGCTAAAAATGTGTTTCCAAAAAGGCCTAGACGTTGGTCTCGGAAATTTCAGACTGGAATTCTCAGCTCCGATTGGAATTCTTAGGAAGAGAATTGACCTCTTACGAGAAAATTGAGGGCAGTCTTGTAGCTGGAAAAGAAATGAAAAAAGCCCCAGACCCTTGTTTGCTTTTCATTTTTGCTCTAATTATTGCCCACATCAGTTGCGCGTTAGTCAAACCCATTGTTCATGACCAGCTTAGGAGCTATGTACGAAGAACACATGAACACGAAAGACAGCACTATATCACCCAAGGTTTATAGAACAGCTGTGGACACCAATCATTCAGGCGGCTCCGGTGGTATCTCTTTCTGGGATCTGGCCACTCTGCTTTGCTCCGTGTCTTCACTTCTGGGCAACCCCGCTTTGCCTCTTCCACAATTTTGAGGAATCCCATTGACCCACCTGGTGGAACTCTCACTATTCTCATTGGATGCCTTCCCCTAATTCTTGCACTGTCACTGATCTCCACCGCAACCCGATCAGGCACAGTGAATGCAATCCCGAACTTTCTGGGTTTGGCACGGACTTCGAAAAGGTCTAGCTTCAATCTTTGTTTGGGACTTGGAGCTTCTGGTGGTGGTGGTGGTGGTGGTGGTGGTTCTTGTGCGACGCCCCAGAATTGCTTATAAATTTGGATTTGCCTGGCATGAAAGGCTCGTGCCAACGCCTGCACTGATGATTCTCTTTTTCTCCTCTTGTAAAACGATCTAGCATATCCACGGATCGTGCCATTTTTGGCAATTACCTTTGATCTTCCGGAAAATCTCGCATGCGTGCGACGGGGCTGCATTGGTCAATTTTTCAAATCTCTGTGTCCATTCCACTGGTCAAATGTCGAAGTGTTTGTGCGTCATTTATCGGTGGCTTTCAGTTATTGGAAGAGGTAAAACGGGCCAGCGCAAGAAGAGTGAAAAGAAGGAAGAAGGAGGGTAGCGTCGCTGCGACAACTTGTTTTGAGGCGTTGGAACACGAATATAGTGGTAACAAGAGTACAGGGAGGAGCTTCAACCAAGTAGAATAGCAATGAGAAGATTGTTTGAAGAATCCCGAGGAGAGTGACTAGGCTTTGCTGACAATTAAGAAGGGCCTTTTGTAGGTTAGCCAATGGTTATTTAATTAATTTTCATGGACCCACTGAGTACAAATTATCTTGTAGATATGGTTTAGTAGACGTTAGTATATAAAAATATAATTTATATTATATATAATATAATTAAATTATATGTAACTGTATTGACTAAGAAGTGTGATTGCCTATTATATTTAAAATTTTCATTATGTTATAATAAGAGAAGAAGGATCCTGCGGTTAAAAGCGACAATTTCCAATGCTGTGCTGGCTAGTGGTTTTTCGCCGTACTGGCGGCGTTTAATACAATCGAGGCGACGAGGATGCAAAACTATGTATGCATTTCAACGCGTCTAGAAAACCATTCGTCTGTCTGGAGGTGAAACAGATAATCAGTGGGTACTTGGCGGCTGCCGTTCCTGCAGAGAAGTTGAAAGATGTAAATTTGGTGATAATGCAGTTGATATAACGCGGAGTTATTTATTTAAAGAATTATTAAATTAAAAAAAAAATTAGTATATGGGTTAATGGATAAATTGCATGTATTTGATTGTACTGTTACGTAATCAATTCTAAAAAAAAAAAAAGAAAAAAAATCGCTTAAAAGGTTAAAACGACTGCGTTTTGTATATACTGTACTGAGTCTAAATCACAGTGTCTCGCAATTGACATTTGTTCACTGAAAATATTATTTTTGCGTGTGGATTTTGCGGTTTTCACGTCTCTCGTACAGTACTGTACCATCCTTGTTTAGTATTTGTTATTTGCAGTTACGCATAATCATATAGTTATTGTTTAAAGAAGGTTAACTTGACTGTCAATTGCGTCAAAAATAAAATTATATTTAAAATATTATAATATAAATTTTGTAGCAATTCACATTTTATATTTTAAAATATAATAAAAAATATACTGTAACATCTACCTTTTTACAAAATTTGTAATATTTCAAAAAAAAATGATTTTATATATTAAGAAATTACAAAATAAATTAAAAGTCATTGTTTTTGGCTAGAATTTCCAATAGCAATACCGTAATGAAAAAAATCAATACAACAGATAATCAAATTCCAAAGTCCAACTTAAACATGATTTGTTCTTTCTCTTGATAAATTAAGGTTAATTTAGTTTCTTCAAAATATTTATAATAATGTTTTTATAATTATTATAAATATTATTAAATGATACATAATAAAGTATACTAACTATTACTGCACTTAAATATCAATATGTTTTTGTTATATTTTAAAATTTTGAATGTGAATATTTATCAAGTAAAAAAAATGCTAAATATAAATTTTTAAAATAAAAATATATCAAATGAGTCTATTTTTATCTGAAAAAAGTTAAATAATAATATTTAGAGAGCAAAAAAAATATAGATTAATTTTATTTTACTTGTAGTCCTACAAATAAATAAAGATGGAGGTAAAAAATTTACTTTACTATTCTTTTATTCTTACCATATTGTTCAATAAGTATTGTTGTGTAATGTTTTTTATTTTTATTCTTCTTTTTTGATGGAAATGAATAATATATTAATATTTCAAAGATTTGTTAGCTAGGACATTTTCATTTCAATATAATTAACCCATGTATTTTGCTACTTTAATTCTAACATTGTATAAGTAGCAACAATCTCATATTTGCCTTCAATGTGGGAGTTTAAAAACCAAGAGGAAAGTGGTAGGGAAAAAAGTGGATTTCTTAGTCTTTTTCACTAAATTAAGAAAAAAAAAAAAACTAATAGTTCCCACATTATGTATTCTATCTCTTTTTTCATATCCATTTCTTTCTTATAAGATATCCAACCATAACAATTTTGACTTTTTTAACCATTTTTCTTTTTAACACTTTTCTCTAGAGTCAAACATAAGCTTATTAGTTCTCCAATTAACAAAAAAAAATAAAAAGAATGTAAGAAAATGTAAAAAGGAAACCTCTTACTTATTGTAGAGAGATAATCATGGTTAGAAAACAAAATTTATATTTATATATATATAGGTTTATATTATTGAAATTGAGAAAAAGATAGTAAAATACTTATGTAGTAGTATTACCCAATTTTTGAAATAATATAACTATTTAATTTAAAATTTAATTTAGTATTTATTTAATAGATATACATATAATTTACTTAATTTATTTTATTACAATCTAACATATATTATAATATATTTGATTCATATTAATAATTTTTCATATATATCTAAAATTCTTACAATACAAATATTCATAATTAAAAAATAAAATAAATAAAAGAATATAAATTCTAAAAAATGATCACAAATTTTACTATTTACTTTTTAAAAAATAAAATATTTTTAAATTTATCTTTTTCTTAAAGAAAAAATACTTACATTTTAAGCTTTTATTTATTTTTTAAAAAATTACTTTAAATTTAATTTTTTATTTTTTATAAAAAAATTCATAATTTAAATATTTTTTTAATTTTTTTCATTTAAATAAAACATAAACAAAATATACTTTTTAATAAATATAATAAACTTACACATCATATAAACCTAATATTAATATAAGTATATATTGTTGAAATTAAGAGAAAATTTAACTATTTTGTTTTTTGTTACATTGTAAATTTTGCTTATGTGGAAATTTCTCCTTAATTTTAAGATTTGTTTAATACTTATTTGATCACACTATTAAATTTTTATTGTTAATTTTTGATATTTAATATTCTAATTTTGTTATTTATTATCTATTTTATGATATTTATTTTTATTTTTAATTTTTGTCAAAATAATATTTTTTAAATATTTCATATCAATATATAATTTATTAGTAATAAATCACTGAAATATCATATATTTTGATTTAAAATAAAAATTAAAAAAATTACATCTTACTACAAAAGGTTGATAACTTATATAATAATAAATTTAACATTAATATTAATACATTAATTATTATAATATTATCACAAATTTTGTATAATATTATTTTGAAGATAAATCATTTGAAATAATCAATTCTAAATGACAATAACTAATTCAAAAAATAAAATAAAAAATATATATATCTAATGAAAGATAAAGTAGAAAGAATAAAAAGAGAAAATGATAAGATAAAGAAAAAAAATACAAAGTAAAGTGAGAGAGAGAAAAGAAGTAGCAAAAATAACCATGTAGAGAGAGAAAAGGATAAAATAAAGAGAGAAAAATATAGCATACAATATGAAGATAAGTGATATAAAGATGAACGAAAAACATTAATGATACCAAAAATTAGAAATTAAAAGTTAAAAATTATCTTTTATGGTTTTTAAAGGTAATTTTTTAAAATAAATAATTTTAAAATTTGAAAAGAAAACAAAATTATAAATCAATGATCAAGTATGATTTCTGTTGCCTATATAAAGATAAATCAAAAGTTAAAAAATTACAGTAATATCAAACAAACTCTTATTAAATTCTTATAATTTATAATATTTGATATTAATTTATTAATTTTTTTAATATTTTAATAAAATTAAAAATTTTGCATCCATTTAATCTTTTTTTTAACATTATAACTTTGAAATAATAATACTTTAAAAATGCAGTTCAAAAAATTTTTTATCAAATCCAATTTTATTTAGTCAATTAATTATTATCAAAATTTTTACATCATTAAATAAAATAGAAACTTTTATAAAATAATAATTATAATTAGAAATTAATTTTTCATAATAAAATAAAAAATAATTTTATAAAAGTAATAATTATAGGTAGAAAACAACTTTAGTTCACCATATAATTTTAATCTATTTCATTCAATAACTTCAATTTAACCATTTTAATTAGGAAATAGTAATATTAAAAAAAATTAATCGAGTAAAATGTTATTTACTTCATTAATTATTGTCAAAAATTAATAGAATATAATGAAATAAAAAATATTAAATTATAAAATAATTTTTTATTATTTTTAGTTATTAAATTTAGTTCAATAGTATTTAATATTAATTTAAAATATAATAAAATTAAAATTTAATTTTTACAAATACCAATAAATTGAATCTAAAATCTATATAACGCATAAACTCTATATTAGTTATATATAACGGAAAAGATTAGTCTTGTCAACAGGTTCAATAATCGTAGCACTTTGAAAGAAAATCTTTGTTGCAACTACTCGACGTAAGCAACACGTCCTTAGGATCATTTAAAGAGGAATTAAGGTTATATTTAATTTATTTCTTGTTAATTACTGTTGTTATTTGTTGCTATAATTGTTAATAAAATAAAATAAAAATGTTTGATTAGATAGATATAATATATAATTTCTTAAATAATAAAATAATTATTTGAGATATTTGATTTTTGTTTCACTATAATAAAGAATGTCACAAATAATTTATTTTATAAATTATTAATAAGTTGTTCACCCAAAAACTGGCCTTATTTATTTATTTATTTTATTGATTATTGACAGTTCGCCAACGATTAACAGGTCTGAAAAATTAAACCAAAGCTTAATCTCTGGTGCTACACATTCTAACTCCAAGTTACCTATTGTAAAAATCTAAAAATATAAATGGATTAAGTTTAAGACAACAATTATTCTAAAAAGGATTTAATAAATAGGAGGTAACCAGGCTCACTTTACAGGTGTACCTAACAAATCGGAAATAGTTGAACACAGAAATTATAATTTTGGAGCAATCAGTGAGCGACAAAAAGTACATAAACGACTAAAAATATTCCATCTATATGTATACATTAATACTACTAAAATTGAAAAAATAGTCGATAATTTTTAAAAATTTTGTTAACATAAAAGTCTGTATAACAATATCTACTTAAATTTAAAATTTTTTAATGTATTATCATAATTTATAATATTTAATATTAATTTAATAATTTATTTTTTTATTTTCATTTTAATCAAATTATTCAAATTTAGATATTAATTTTTTATTCACATTATTTTTCTCCGTACTTATAGTTTACAATAATATTATTAATTAAAATTTTAATTATAAATTTAATTATAATTGAAAAATAATAATAAAATTTACTTAACATTTTATTATTTTTAATTAATTTTTCATAAGCATAAATACTTGATTGATTATTTTTTAACAATATTTGTGAATGGAAATCTGATCACTAAATAATGATCTTCCTCCCTCTTTTTTTTTTGTCTCTTTATTTTTTATAAAAGTAAAATTTCTTTGAATTTTTGTCAATAAAAAAAAATAGAATATATTCTTAATTATGGGTATCTCAATTCTTAATTTTACACGAACATCTCAATTCTCAATGTTTTTTTCTTTTAGAAAAGGTTTCTCACAAGGCAGAAATATTCTTTCCTTCTCTTTCTTTCTCTTTTTAATAACAAAGGACGTCTCCGTGCACGTGGAATTGTGTCATATTCTTTGACCCCCCCCAAAAAAAAAGAATTGTGTCATATTAGATTATTAATAAGTAATTAACAAACCAAGAAAATTAAGATATAGAAATAGCAATGTTTTTTTTTTTCTCTCCTTTTAGATGACAGTAGCGTTAGATATCGGAGTTGACCTGCCAGAGAAGAATGTGATTATAAATTATAAAATTAGTTTTATTATCTGCTCTTCAGTAAAATAAGGATAGACAGCAGAGTTAAATTGCCTTGAAGAAATATGGCTCATAGAATCCGGGGAGCTTGCTAGTTCTATCGAAAATACCCAAAAAAAAAAAAAAGAAAAAAAAGAAAAAAAAAGATATCACTTTATAGACATTTGTTTTTCTTTTATTTGTAATGATATAAAGACCAAATTATTCATAATTAATAATAACTTCAGTCTAATCTCACTTTGCTTACGTTCTAATGTCTATGTAAAACATGAACCGCCTGTTGATCAAGAATTTCAAAGTTGGAGTATGCATTTTTCAGCTTTGAGAATTTTGTTAGACATAATAATTTCAAAACATTGAGAACTTTTTTTTCGTCAATTAAACTTTGAATTTTTTAAATAAAAAAATTATTATTTTGGTATAGAGTAGATTAATATAGATTTAATATATAAGTCACACGGCTAATTGCTTCTAATTAAATATTTATTTATATATAGGTAATATTGTCAAATTAAGAAAAAAAACTCATGTATTTGTTCACATTATTAATTTATTTATATAATAATATTTCTTTAATTTTAAATTTTTTTTATTAAACTTTTATATTTTTAATATTTAGTATTAATTTAATAATTAATTTTTAACTTTTTAAAATATTTTAATAAAACGAAGATTTCAACATGCATTAATTTCCCTCTTCTATGTTATAAAATTAAGCGCATTTTACTTAAATTATTATTTATTTACTTTTTTTTTCAACTATATTTTTCAATTTCTATTATTAATTTTGTTGATTAAATTACGTCTAATAAATAGGACATAATGACAAACTGAGACCCGTTTTTCTAAAATAAACAAAAAACAATTTTTGTTAAGTTGCCGTTAGTTAAAGTTTCTATTATACAAAAAAACATACCATTGAAAGTTTCTATTATAATCATACATCATATGACCGTTGGAGACCCGAAAACAAGAAGAACAAAAGGCAAAGGCACCAGTTCCAACGGCTAGAAATCCAAAGCTATTGTGGTTATAAAATGCAATAGAAAAGGCATTATAAAAAGATCAATTTTAAAGCTTGAGTTATCTTAAAATACGAAAATTCTACCTTCTTTACTTTTCTATTGCAACATCAAAGTCAAAGTTCGCAAAAATCTCTTTCTCTTGTGGTAACTTCGTGCACTTTGAAGGCCTTAATTCAGAAACCTTCAATGCAACAACAAAAGAGCATCAATCAAGGCATCTGAGTTAGGGAGAAACAAGAACAAGTTGTATGTATTATTGTTGTAATGACAAAAATTGTACGAAAAGCTTCTTAGGTTAGTGTCAACCAGTAGACGTGCAAGGTGAAGAAAGAGTATGGGGCAGCCAATGAACTTCACTGTGCATCATCAAGAAGGGATAATCAAGTGGATATTAGAGCCCTACCGAATGAAGTTGTATCAATTAGTGGAGAGTTTAGGAAAGTCTGTGGGAAAATTCACAATTTAAAAGTGCATACTGCATGTGTGAAGAATCTGCTACTAATTGTACTATATTGCTCTCTATGTTTACCTTTTGTATTAGTCATTGTATCAATATTTAGTAAACGAATCTAAAATGCAGTAATAAGTTAATTATTTTTGTACCTGTAAGCTTAATGGGAAGCTTGTCAACCCCGAGGCCATGAACTTGGAGTGCAGATCTCCCTGTGATGCAGCTCCTCCAGCTTAACTCGGAGTAACTCCGCACAAGATAATGACTAAATCCTTGTTACGTAACTTGAGAATACTATGTCTTCTGTTAACTTGATTGTTAAAATGATTACGTCGCAGTCCCCCCTCTCATGTGCCCTTGTGCAAGGTCTACTTTGAACTCGCGCGACTTCCATAACTAGGCCCTGATTACGCGTCTTCTTCGGTGTGCTTCTCATCAGTATAATAATACTTAAATGACTTTGAGAAATTTTGAGGCGAAAAATAACCCAAAAAGAAAAAAAAAACAAAAAGGTCAATTTGTATGGATTATGAAATTTTTAACTAACCATTTTTTTTTTTTTAAAAAAAAAGTAGTTCTGCGGATCGGTATCGGCATCGGCGTGGGCTAGTTCCTAGTTAAATAATAAAGGCCAAAGGGTGAAAATAACCCCAACCCGAGTCCATTTGTCCTTCCCTAAGATCCGAACATTAGACGCTCCTTCCGTGGTCGCCGTGCTGCCACAGTAGCCACCAGTAATACTAAGGCCGCGAGGGAGGGAGGGAGCGAGAGAGAGAGAGAGAGAGAGAGAGAGAGAGAGAGAGAGGAGAGAGTAAAATCGAATGGGGAAAGAAGGTGAATTGTGGGATGACTCCGCCCTACTCAACGCTTTTGATGACGCCATGTCCGAGTACAAGGTCTTTTGTCTTTCTCTCTCTCTCTCTCTCTTTCCCCCTCTCTCTCTCTCTTTCCCCCCCATCTTTCTGCCTTCTTTGTTTCGTTTTGGAGTTGTAGACCATTCAACAAGTTTTATTCTTTCTTCCACTCCACTCCCATTTTTTTTTTCTTGTTTTGTATCCGTTGTTGCAGAAAATGCATGGCAAGAAAAGGCAGGACAATGCCCCTGATGGGGGAAAAGTAGCCGGCAGCGCTGGGGAGGCTGTTTCTGTCTCTAACGCCCCAACTGATGGGACCACCATTAGGTAGTGTAAAAGCCGAAAGCGTTCTTCTCCCTGAATTTTAATGGAACCCCTTAAAAGGAAATGGATTCAATTCACTGTATATGACATGAAGTTTGAGGGATAATTTGGGGCCCTCAGGTTAAACCTATTTCTGATTGTTTTCTCTCTGCTTTTGTTTGACGGTATTGCATTTTGAAGTTTAGACTATAGGTAGTCGATGTGAAGCATGGCAGTATAAGTTTTCAATAGTTTGTTTTCCTTGCTTGTGATCTTTGAAAAATAGGGAGGCAGATGATAATAGCAAAGCTGCATCAAATATTATGACAGAGGTGGGAAAGAGTAAAAGTTCGGTGACACTTGAAGAAAATCATGTTTCAGAGTCAATTGGACCTGGACCCTATATAGACTTGTCAACTGGTGCAAATGTGCAATCCATCCATGGGTATACGTATGCACAAGGTGCAGAAGATTATAACCAGTTACTCAGCCAGTACTATGAGCTTGAGGAGAAGAGACAGAGTATTCTACAGCAGCTTCAACAATTTGGTGGTTATAATTATCAGGGACTTGAAAATTCTGGCTGTGGTTTACAATTGGGTAGCTCTTCCATTTCTCAAGACTATCATGTCCCTGCAAACCAAGCATCTTGCTCAACTGTCAACTGTTCATATTGCTGCTGTGCCCATCCTTGTTCTGTTCCTTCATGCACTTCTACCTGCTCAATGTATACCACACATGTTAGCAAAACATGTACTGATTCTTCTGCGATGTTGGGTCCAAAGAAATCTGGTGCCTTCATTGATGGGGACATTGTGAAGATGGCATTTGGAGCTGCAGAAAAAGCAATATCTTCCATGAAGTTGAAAACATCAGTCGATGCTAGTGTAGAAGGTAAGTGTGACTTTTTCCAAAATAAAATTAATGTTGGTATTCTTTGTGAATTTTTTGGTTTCTTCTTAGGGAGTTAGGGACAACAGCTTCTAATGTTTTAGCACTTCAAAGTCTCCTTTCTTTGACTTCCCATTTAATCTTGTGGTCAGTTTAAATTCATAGTGAGTATAAATTGAATCCAAACAATATTCATCAGGTCAGAAAGTCATCAATCAAATACTTAGCATGCTCGTGTTCATGTGTCAATTTATTAGAGTACATGTTTGTTTCTTGGTAAATCTTGTGACCATTCCATGTGTTGGCACTATATGTGAGGTTGGAATGGCCAACAATGATAATAAAAAAAAAGTTTGGAACTTAGAGGCTTTAAAGACATTAATCGAAGGAATTACTCATTGCATGGAAGTCCTTATGGTTAGAAGTAAAGATTGTAGTTTTTACGCTAGTGGCTATATGTCAAATTAACACTATGACCATGTTTGTTGTAGTTTCTTTGTGGATACATTTACTCTGAGAATTGTGTTTCTTGGCAAGGAACATCCAAATCTCATTGTAAGGATTTGATTGGTTGACCTTGACTCCTTCAACATTCACAAAGAACCATTACTTATGCTCTTGAGAATCATGGAAAGACTTAGGGCTGTCCATGGAAGGCATAAAGCTTTTTTGTTTTTTTGAAATGTTGGGTATGGTCAAGCATCATATTTGTTTTCTCCTAACTATTTACTATTTAATTCTTCTTTATGTTTGTCTTTTTGTTTCTAGATTTCAGCTTGCAGAATAGTTAAAAATATAGAAAGATAGAAACTTGCATTTGTAGAAAATTTTCAACAATTTCACTATAGCCGAGGCATTTCTGAAATGAGACGGCCAGGGAAACATTGATGAAGAGTTCCTAGAGATATTTTAGGCTGGGAAATGGAAATGAATTGTGGGGTAATGAACCTCTGAATAAATTTCAAGACAGAGTGAATTGTAGAAAATTGTAGTTTTGGAATATTACCATGGAACTGAATGCAAACTGACTTAGTTCACTAATCTTTTTAAAAGCATAAAGGTGTTAATTCTTTTGTAATGTTGTAAGATTTTAGGGATTCTACTAACACTGCAATCCGGGGAAGCAAACTTCAAAGGGCTCTGGAACTAATTATTAACTTATAAAGCCCTGAAAACTGCAACTTTTTCTTGCTTGACACAATACTAATATTTACTACTAAATAGATATGTTCTGTGCTTGCTGGGTCATTGTTCCCATGGTGCAAATGTTATTTGATTTGTTGTACCAGCATATTCAGAAAAGTTTCAGAAAATCATGCTTAAATAGAAGATTTCTGGTGTCACTTTTCTCAAGGAAAATTTTGAAAAGTGATTATGGGACCTGGGATCTCCTTTACCTGAATAGTTCTTTTGGTGTACGAATTTTACAGTCATGCTGCTTCCTGGAGATGTTGCGTTTCATACTCTTTGCAAGAACTATGATTGTGGACAATTCATTTCTCAAAGTTTACCTTTGTTTTATGGGTGTTTGTGAAGATTCACAAGTCAAGCTTAATGCTTGGAGCATCTCCACATATGGATGAAAATTTTTTGGGATGCTATTCTGTTGACTATTATCTAAACTTTTACAAAGGGATATCTACACACACACACACACACACACACACACACACACACACACATGTTTTGTGAATTTTGGACAAAGCAAAAGTATTTCATGAATTTGATTACTAAAACTTTGAGGGATTTATTTTAGGATTGTATATTCTAAAAATAATCTATTCTAACAAATTGTTCTTTCTTATTATTATTTCCCTGGGCATACAGGGCAAGACAAAAGGAAAGACAGTGATGAGGAAATGACACAGACAGATATGAGCGTTGTTTTAAATGCCTGGTACTCTGCTGGCTTCTATACTGGAAAGTGAGTAAACTTTTTGTGCTTACTGAGAAAAATAATTGCTTTCTGCATTATTATTTTTGGCACACAAAAGGAATAAGGACCCTGCCATGGAGATACACTGTCTAGTGGACATAGGTGGACATAATGTAGTTTATATCACATGAGATAGCATTTGGTATCACATGGATAACATTTGGTACGACATAAATTTCACACAAAAATTTATTCTATTTTTATTTTACTCCATTATGCAGTACCAAATGCTATCCATGCGGTATAACCACGTTGTGTCTAATTGTATCTATCAAACAATGTGTCTACTGCAGAACTCAAATATACAAGGCACCAAAGCAGTTGTCACTTTAGTACACTAGATGATTACCTGAGCTAAAAAAATCTGTTCTGAGAAAGGAAATGCAAAAGTTAACAACCATTGCATGAACTTTTCCCTTTCTTTATTACAATTCTATAGATGCCAAATCTATTATTGATGCTTGTGAGGTTAATTCATATATGAAAATATGCAACTCTATAGGCTGTTTTTGACTTTTTGTCAATGGAGAAGAATTCGTCTGCATGTAGCAATGGAGGGTTCTGCTGAAGGTGGCCTCATAAAAAGTGCCATGGATCTTGAATTGTCCAACCTGAGACCTATCATTTATATTTAGAATGAAGTTTTAGTCTGATTAGCATGTTTCTTCAATCTGCTTCTCATGTTGTGATATTGGCAACATTGTGTGGGCCTGGGCTGCATGCATGCCTAATATGGAAAATTGTCATCAGATTTGTCTATTGACTTGTAGGTATCTTACAGAGCAATCTATCGCAAAAAAATGACAAGGCTAGTCATTCAGCTGCAACACACAGAAAAGATGAAGCACATCGATCATGAATTTTGTCCAATGGATAGAACCATAGGTCGCTTTCCAGCAGATGCTTTGTCATGGTTAAGTCCATTGCCAAATCAGTTACTGTTTTGGCTTTTCTTTTTATCATTGTTTCTACCTGGTAATTATGCTAAATGAGGAACATGTTTTTGAAAGACCAATTGTCGGTGTCGGCCTCAGAGGCAAACGTCAGGCCAGTGGTCTTGGTGGCTAATCATCTGATTGCAAGGTGTTGTTGGAGAGAGTTCTATGTTATGTCCCAATTCTGGTTGTTGAGTGATTGTTCTTTACATTGGTTTCTTCCAGGATAGTATTTTAACTAGTTACAATGGTGAAGTGATGAACTACATGAATTTTAAAAAAAAAAAAAAAAAAGGATTAACGTAAGCCCTCTTGGATATGTGAAGTTTCTACAATTCCTAGGACTTGAGTCCCTAATTATCTACTGTACTTGTAGGACCGGAAACCTGACCAATTTTTGGTTTTTACAGTCAAACTGGCTGGTCTGGGTGGAAAACCTTTGACCGAACGAGGAAGGCTGTCTGGACTCTAATATGTTTGATTGCTTTGACACTGGATTGTGTGGCAAGCGAGTTTCCGAATCGAATTCTCTGTATACGTTGATTTCTTATTACAGCGCTCTGGAATCTGAATAGCTTCTCGCCTTGATCCACAAGTATTACTGCTTGATTAATCCGGCAAAATATACCCAGGAGTTATTGACTAAGATATTCCTTGATGCCACGCATATATAATTTGGGTGAAGAGCAGCTTTTGGAGAGGTTAACAACGGGCACATTTCCACCTACTTTCTCAATAATGGTTGTGGTAATTCAAATATGAAGTTCATCGTTCTGTAATAAACATGTTTGCCATCGAATCCACATTTTCCAAGGCAAAAACTTACAATTTGATATTTGCCTTAAAATTGCATTAGTCAGTTAAGATGCTTCAGAGTAGCTTGGTGCGCAAAATGCAGGTAACATATCACGTATGGTTACCTAGAAATCTAGTGAAACTCAGTCCTAGGACAATTTTGAAGAGACCACTTCACACTTTCACCTTTGCTGCGGCTTCCTTGATTTGTTCAATTGTAAAGACGCCGAAGATGTCATCATCTGTTACTGCATTTACCACTGCAAATGCAACATCATCGACGCTGACAGGGGGTGCCAAGAGGAGATCTGATGCTGGAAGAGAAGCTAACGGTCTGGTGAAGTTCTCGGTAGCACGGAGAATTTTCTCAATAGGCTCCCCAATCAAATCTAGAGGAATCTCTACTCCATCAACCCTCCTTTTGCCATAGATGAAACCAGGTCTCAAGACAACACCTGAGGAAAACTCAGTTGAGGAACAATAGAAGATGAGACTGGGTGGAAGAGTAGGGAGATTTTTGGAAGGATCGGTCTCTTTGCTTCAATTGTTGTCTTTTAGGTGGGGGAGGACTCAATGTGAATGTAAGTCTCAGAATACAGTTGGAAGTTTTGGACAGTATTGATCATTCCAACCCAGCTTTTTGCCATTCAATTGCGCAAAAAGGGGTTCAACCAAAGTGCAGCAGAAACAAGCTTTTTCAAACCCGGTCCAGTTTCATTGGTTTTATTTCGAAGATTTGGAGTAGCATACTGATTTGGATGCAGACGAAAGAGTTTTGACCAAAATACTTTTTAAAGTTTCTACTTTCCATTCCATGTCCTTTTCTCACAAAGGCACCAGTAAGACCATCCCAAAACTTGGCACAGGCACATTAAAAATTTCTAAGAGATGACCAGACTCAGAAGGGGAAGGTATGAATTACCAGAATTTGGATATTTAGAGAGAACCTCTGATTCAGCTTTTCGCTTTCCTGTAAAGTATCCAGAAGAAAGTAAAAAGGGTGGTAGATTGTAATCATGCACTGAGATTAATATGAACTTCGGAATTCCTGCATGAGAAAATAATTAATCAGAAGTTAGGAGTGACTAATTTCCAGGCAGAGAAGGATTGATTAACAGATGCTTACCAGAAATCACAACAGACTTTGAGAAAAAAACCCACATTATGTATATATGTGGTTTATATGCTACATCCATGGAATCATGACCTCTATACTATAACAATCACTGAAACACTATTCAATCATGGATCTTGGATGGATTTGCTCAATGTAGTCCCAGATAAAGCAACAAATTTTCATTTCCCATTCTTACTTTCTTTTCATCCCCATTTTGTTCGCAGTCCAATTAGTGACACTTCCAGTCACTTGCATTTTGTAAGCAATGAAGAAGAAAGTTATATACACAAAAAAGTATGCTTAATCATATCTTGTTTCGAAATCAGTTTTAGGGCAGTGATTATCTTTGAAAGCATTCCAAAGGATATACACGGTTATTTGTCAAAGGCAACAGTGAGCTATTGCAATATCTTAAAATGTAACAAAGAACCACATGATATATGCATGGACACCCATAGGATAGCTTACATGCATGCTTCACACCCTTGTAGAAGTAAATATTTTCAATTAACATAAGCAATCTAACTTTCAATTGATCTATGATAATTCCTACCAAACTCCTTTGCAGCATTCACTGCAACAATGTTAGCCTCGCCATTTATCCTTTGCATCTGCTCCTCATTGCCAAAACCTCCAAGGGTTGAAACCACAGCAGTGGCCCCAACAAGAACTTCATCCCAATTTATGTAGAAAACGTCTCCTACAAGATACAAAAATAATCTTAACATTTAGGATCAATAATGAAACTATGTAAATGTGAGCCAAAAGTTATCAAGGAGCAGATAAAGAGAAGCCAAACCTTAAATAGCACAAACATATAGCATTTTCAAAAGTATCGAATGGCTCATGAAGTGTTTCAATATCTGGTTAAGGAGTAATAGGCATACATCCAGAGAGACGTAGAGCCTAAATTTTCACAGCCATGCTAAGAATGGTTAGGCATGCACCAAGTCTAAAAGTCTAGACATAAAAGATAGCTGGATCTGACAGTTTCATATTCTTCCTTAAAAAATGGTACCAATCTTAAGTTTATAGCAGGTAAATAATGTCAATCATATTGAATGATGCTTATCACAGCTTTGTGGTAGCTGTGTAAATAAACCAGCACTAAGGCAAGCTCTATAGTCACAAGTGGTGAAGACATGAACCAAAAAAGCGAGAGAACAACTTCTACATATCACAAATGCAAAGGGTAATGTGGGAAGGAGATGAATGAATGAATGGGCAACTAGATTATTGCCCCAAGTTGATCACAGGGTCAAAGAGGCCTCTTATATGGTTAAAAGTTTTTATTAAAATTATGAACCTAAAGGCACTAGATAATGCTTAATGGTTGCATTGCCATAGTGGCAAGGCAATCATGCTAATATTAGGCCAGTAGTATTTCATACCAGTTTGTTAAATTTTGTTATTTCATTGAACATGATAATAAACAATGAGTAACTAGAAATTCCTATAAAGATAATGATTCATGAATCAATTTGGTCATCTAATGAACAAATGAACAGTTAAGTAAATGCTTACTGAAGACCTTTGTTTTATCCAGACAATGACACATTGTTGTTTGCCGGCAATAATTCATGGCAGCTATTAATTATTGACAAAAATGAAATAAATTTTCTTTCAGTAAAACATGGATTTTCATAATGAATTAGCTTCTGAGATTGACCATGATAGACAACGGAAATTGACACAGTTACATGTTGTCCTAAGGATTTGTGGGCTGAAAAGAGAATCATAAACAAGAAAGGTACTTTCAAAGATGAAATTATGATACTCCAAACCACATATTTCTTCTTCTGCCATTGCCACTAGAATGTTTGCAAATGAAGAGCGATATTTCACCATTTAATCTTCAGCATAAAGTTTCAAATTATGATACTTGTCTACTTGATACTTGGTTCTCCTTCCAGCATTACTACTGTCAATTTTCAATTAAAATAACCATATTTCAATAGTTAGTGCAGAATATGCATTGGATCTAAAAATATTTAAAGCTTCAACAATGATAGCCAATCAACTAAAAAATCCATTATAAATAACACATGCCTGGCATCCAAGTGACCTGATCCACCCAAGAACCCGGGTAAGTAGGGCGCCCAGACCTGAAGCATGACAAAAGTTACAGGCTTCAAACCAAGTAAGATAGAGAAAATGCTAAAGAAACACAAGACATACAATGTGTAAGAATGTAAGCATCAATACATGAATAACATGCAGGCTGCCAGTTGTTTGAATATAGGAACATATCTTGCACCTGCTGAGACTTATAACTTCTATGCCCTTAGATACAGCAGCCTTGCAAATTGCAGAACCAACAAAACCAGTGCCTCCTAGGACTACAACCTACTAGAAAAGCAAGTTGGTAAGATTCTTTCTCCAAAAAATGGCCAACAAAGAGTAAAAATTGACGACTGGTCTGACTGATTTGTACCCGCTCAGGCTTAATGTCAGCGACAACATCAATTGTTGCAGATTGGTAGTCATCCTTTACACTTGCTTCTGCATAGCTGCATCTGACACGACACTTGCAAATGCTGACCAAGCATATTATGCCATTAGTTTCAGCATAGAACCACCATGCAGACAACGGAAAGAACACAAGGTGGTCCTGTAATTTGAACAAAACAACTAGCGGGAGTTTAACAGAAGCAATAAAGCATTGCATTTCTTTGGTCTATTCCATGGTCTACACGTTATAGTCCAGGATCCTCGGTACACTTTCCAGTAAACATTACAGTATGGAAGACACTCAACTTGTTTAAGAGTTAGGACATGATTATTTATTTCAACAAGGCAACATGCCAAAGGAAACACAAACACACACACACACACACACACACACACAATACTCACCAAGGCATCCCAAAGGAGCATGCCATTACTACTAAAACTGGTTAGTTTGGATTAACACAGAAATCTTTATATAGGGTAGTGCTTGAGACTTGACTTCAGAATAAGTTTACTGTAAACATTTGTGTCATTAACATTAGTGGGTCTATAACTATATGAGACCCAGTAACGGATTCCAACTAATCTAAAATGTGCATGATTTGGAAAACTCATTACTCCTGCAACACGAGATACTACTAAACATGACATGAAAATTGAAATCACAGAATCAGAAACATGTTCGGTTCCAATCTTAGCTCAAAAAATACAAAATAGTTCTTAAACAGACTGCAGAGACACTAATCAATACTAATTGGAATCTGGGTTTGAACTAAAATTTGAAAGGCAAACTCTATCTCAATCGATTAATACAGGGAACCCCCAAAATGCCATCTTAATCAAATTCTTTCATTAAAAGAAGCTTTTTTTCATTAAATTCATCAGAATTTCGGGAAAACATTTGTAAGAGAATAACTGGAAAAAAAAAAAAAACAAAAAGAAGGTTCAGAGAGAGAGAGAGAGAGAGAACCGTTGCTTAAAAAGAGAGGAGGACAGGCGAGATGAAAAAGAAGGCGAAGAAACAGAGAAAGTGCGAGGTCTAGAAATGGCAATACAACTTGCAAACGACGTCGTCATTCTCTGCAAAGCCCCCCGAGTTTAATTACTGACTCTTTTCAGTTTGTTCTTCTTCTTCTTCTTCTTCTTCTCCGTTTTTCTCTCTCTGTGTCCGAGTTCCGACAAGTGAGCGAACCGCCAGATGTCTTACGATGAAGGAGTAAAATCATCAAAATGATCCGCTACACACGACCCCATCAGCGGGGTGGATTATCATGAGATCAAACGGTAGCAGCACTCTTATGTACAAAAGTAGGACCCACAGACACAGAGCCGTCGGCGGAGATATGCATCCATGATACGAAGCTTATGGCGTTTTCAATTTTAATCTTGCTCAGTTTAATCGGGTTGAATGAATTTAATAGTTTCATGCAGACTCCAAATAAATCTAACCATGGGTTGATTTCAGATTAGTTTTGATTCAGATCCATTTCAATCTGATTCGACCCTTTATTTTTTAAACAAATAAAAATTTAAAGTTTTTATAAAATAAACGAAAATTTTGATTTATTTTATTTAAAAAAAATTCAAAAGACTATTTGTTTTATATATTTCTATTTTTTATTTTATGCATAAACTTTCTATTAATTGGCCTTTAACTTTCGGTTAAAATTGTAGATTAATTGTTGATTAAGTGGTTTTAGAATAGTTGAACCACAATTGGTCTGTCTCCCTAGTCGATTACAGTTCAGAATCGAAATTTGCCAGACAAGTTAGGTTGGTTTCGATTTTTTGCCAATCTAGTTCAAGGTCATATCGGCTAGATGACCAAGTCTAACCCCAAGTTAGCATGAACTAATATAGAAATTTATATCAATTTAAGTCTTAAACTAGTTTTTTAATCTTTATTTTGGTATTATTATTATTCATTAACATCTAATCTTTTGTTATCTACACTGAGAAATATACATGTGACAAAAAAATTCAAAAAAAATTATGTTTAAAGTTTTAAGAAAATATCAATTCTTATTATTATCTCGTTGCTTAGTGTAATAGAGACAAAAAGAGTGATTCAATTTTTTACTAGATTTTTTTTTATTGAGTAATATGAAATCACTAAATAGATGATTTGGACCAATAAAATCATCTCTTTTACCATGTAATATTTCAATGTTTATCTCTTTAAATTTATCTACATTAACATAATTGTAAAATTGGGAAACATTGTAACACTTACTCAGAAAGCAAATCATGATTTAGACAAAAATTATATAGTTAATTAATCTACTAAAAAAGGCTTAATAGTCTGGGTAAGTTTATGTTAATTTTACAGAGTTACAAAGAATTAAATATTCTACACAAAGATGTATAATTCCAACTCATGAGACTTGAAAAAACTATATAATAAGGAAAATTTATATAATTTATATATTAAAAAGTTTTAATAAGATGAAATTAGTTTGAGAACATAATTAAATTGATTAAGTCTTATGCAATATTTAAAGAGGTTTAGAACCATATAACAACAGCAATAAAAATGATAACAAAACTTTAATCCTATGTTGCTCCTATAAGTTTATCATACTTATAAGGAAAATTCAAATTATAAAAAAATTGTTATCATAAATATAATTAAAAATATATTTAATAAAATAACTAA
The DNA here is from genome assembly GCA_020883675.1 of Bruguiera gymnorhiza. Lineage (NCBI taxonomy): Eukaryota > Viridiplantae > Streptophyta > Magnoliopsida > Malpighiales > Rhizophoraceae > Bruguiera > Bruguiera gymnorhiza. Next base: position 2,603,728 of record JAIRCJ010000087.1, read on the forward strand.
TTAAAAATTTAAATTATTTTGTTATAATTCGAAGTTGAAAATATAAAATTTACAATTTTAAAATGAGTCACCCAAGTTTTTAATGAGTTTTTTTTTTCTAGTTACTTATGATTCTTATATTGTGTTTGAAAGAAAAGAAAAATGGAGAGAAAGGATATAATATAACATGAAAGAAATCTCATTATCTTATTTAGATTATGTTTTATGGGAAGGTGAAATTTTAAAATTTCATCCATGACTCACCAAACTCATTTATTTGAATTTTTGGAAAAATATTTTTAATGTCTCTACTTCATTTATAAAATCACTAATTTAACAATCTTAGCATTTTTTCATTAATACCCCTTAATTTTATTATAAGAGTAAAATTGATATTAGAAGACATATTATTTTCTTTTCTCTCATTTTACCTTTATTTACATGAGTTAGCTTATGAACCAACTTGTTTGCATCATTGCTTAGGAGAAAGTATGCATAATAAGAATATGGTTTATAGTACTTATATATATATATATATATTATTTATGTATGTATAAGTGCACTTTTATATATTATCACTCATTAATTATATGTAAATAATCACTTTTGTTTTATTCATGATATTTATATGAGAATTTTAGGATGATAATGTTAAAAGATAAAGTAAGTGTATTTTATCATTTGTAATTATAATACAAGGCTATTATTTTTATTTTAAAAAATATTTATTGCTTATCAATTTGTTCACTGAATATAAAAATCAAATTGAATTTATTTTGTCAAAAAAGCTACCTATTTTATGTGTACTAGATATGTCAAGACCTATTTTTGAAATGACTTGCAAAGAGTATGATTAGGTAAGCACTTGATGGAGTCGAATAAAGAAGGGTTCGTATTTAGACGTTTGAATTAGATTGGGAGGGCTTGAATTTGTACATTTAGGCTGGATCAGATCTATAACCTATAAGACAAAAGGAGACGATGTGGTGTTAGGTTTTAACCCAATGTTGGCACTTTGATACTTAAATTAGTAAAATGTATGATTATTTAAGAGCTGACAAAGCTAGAGAATAATTAATGTGTACTTAAAAAATGACATCTATAAGATATTTATAGTAAGGTCTAAATGGCAACATGGTCAAAGGAATAATCTAGATAAGTGCATATGTGGGGCCTAAGGGGTGATGTGTTTATTTTAAGAAGGTAGAATTTTCTTTAGGTCGGGCTAAAAAAAGAGTATCAGGTATTATTGGTTTGGGTCGGGCTTGGGGCCTATTAAGGGCCCAAAAGAATTATCCTTATCACTTACCCCCCTTTGAAAGTCCTAATTTCTTTAGGAAGCTTGGACTTGAAGCTTGGACTTTAGAGCAATTCCTTTCTTCAAGTATTCCTTAAGGACTAAGAAGGTATTAACTATCGCCAAGTTTTGAGCGACACACCCACTTTGAATTGTGATCATTAGATTTGTTTAGGTTGACTTCTCATTTTCCTACTTACTATCTATTTAAGAGTTATCTTTATACTTACCTTATTTAATTTCTTAGAGAAAATTGTCTAAAATAGGACTTCCTTTCTTCCTACTTATATCTTATAGTACAACTTTTTTCTTCCTTTTTATGGTCTCATTACTTGCCATGACATCAGGTGATAAGGTAAGTATCTAACACTTTTTTAGATCTTCCTCCTCTTTAGGGGACACTTATTCAAGATCCTCTAACACCCTACTAGCACTAGCCTTTCCCTAAGTCTTCCGAAGCAAGGGTTTTGACATAATCCTAAGAGGTTGCTTCTGTTATAGTGATTATCAAGGGTGATAAAACTAATGAAGGTGATATTCTTTTTGTTATACCTTATAAACTTTTTGAGTATGACACCAAGATGGACAAATTTAACCCCCCAAAGACCAATCCTAAACTCCTTGAGGGATATGTGTAACAAACTAATAAAGAAATTATCTAAGTTTGCCCTCCTGACCCCTATAAGCCAACTTGTTAGGCACCTAAAGGGTTTACCTCCCTTTATACTGGGGTTCTAGCCTAACCTTAATCAAGCTGGACATCCTCCTCAGAAAAGGGAATTGCTTCTACTTTACCTTGCCTTTATCAAACACATTTTGTTTCTTTCATAAGGCATTGACTTTGCCTATGGGTCATTTTCTCAAAGCTTTGGTTATGTGAGAACTCTCCTTAATGTGAACCTTAAGGTAAGTATCATGGTTAAAGGGTATTAAGGAAATTGGCCTAAAAATAGCCCTTTCAACAACCTTTTCAATACATAGCTTCCTATGTTATTAAAAAATAATAAGGTTTTTGTCTCTTAAGGTTAGGCATCTCTTCCTTTAAACCTCATGATTCCATACTAATATGTAAGATGTAAGGTTGAAATCCTTAAAATATTTGAACTTGTCTTTAAACTCTTAATTAGAGGGATCTTCATTAAGCTTCATTTTACACTTAGCCTAGCATGGTGATTGGTATAACCTATTATAGTTTTGTATCTTCTTAAAATCATGAAGATATAACAACACCCATATATTATACATATAATCAACCTAATGAATAGTCTCCTACATTAAAATTAGATTCAATAGGTTACTTGGGTGCACTTGTTAAGAGCAATATCATAATACTTAAGGAATCTTTAAAAAACTTTTGAAATGGGTAGGTTTAGCCTTATTTCAAAAATGTTGGAATAAAAGAGTTGGCCAGAAAGTTAGGATGTGATAAAACTCTTTTGAAGAGGAATAATGCCTATTGGTATAAAAAGTTTGAAGAGCTAGATATTAAATTAAAAAAGACTAAGTGCCTAGCCAATGAGGAAAAGACGTAATTAGGCTGCCTCTAAGAGAAGGTTAAAATTGTTGAAGAGCTTCAAAGGAAAGTTGAGAGTTTGGAAAAGGAGTTTTAAGTTACCAAGGAAGGTCTACTTGCTCCTTTTATTGAGAACACATAATAGATTTAGTTAGTAACCTTGACCATTTTCCTGATGATTCTCAAATCAACTTTTGACACCTAGAGGAAACTTGAAGGATATGCACTTGGACATCAATCTTGACCAATATTAGGCTTAATAGATCAGTTTTTTTTTTAAGCAACTTAAAGGTGAAAAGTCTAAATCAAATGAAGAGTTATATTGTTACCCTTGTACCTTCCTTAAGCTTAGAGTTTAAATCTTAATTACCTTGTAATGGCCTAAGATTTAGGCTTAATGATAAATTAATTTTGACTTTATTGTCTAATAAGTTTGGACCTTTTGGGTATTGCTCCATAATTTCCTTTTTCTTTCTAAGCTTTTGGGCTTGGTGGGCCTTAACATATCATTACGATAAATGTGCCGCATATTGTTTTGTGTTGACTTTTAACAATTATATATATAGGGGCCTTTTGCACCCTTAAAGCATATTCTACTTTTTTTATGTTTCATGGTAGTGCTTTTGAGGTTCAAGTGAATGGGTAATTGTACTCTTATTATTATAATAGGTATGGTATGCCACAAAAATTAAGTTTTATAACCTTTGAATTTATACTCAATTTCAGATATTCCCTAATACAAATATCTTTGCATAGGTGCCAATAACCATAATGTTGTAGTAGCTAATAATAGTAGAACTTAGTTTACGAAAGGCAAACCTAACGTTTATGGTCCTTATGTCATATTGTAGTATGCTAAATGTCATTGAACTTTTGGCATATACGAGGGCTTGTTAAAGGATCCTAAATTTTAGGATTATTATTGACTTTATGAAAACAAACATTTGGTTGTTCTTATATTTGCAAAGAGGGCAAACTAATTTACTAGCATATACTTGGATCATTTGGTTATCAACATATATTTCTCTTTACATTGAGCTCTTTAAGAATTCCTTATCTTCTTAGGGATTGCACCAAGTTAATTGATACCTGACTTTTTGATTCTGTTGATGGAGTTGTTAGTTTTAAGTGCTTGTATAATTGTGGCTATGTTGCTTTACTTATACCAAGTTATTATTGGACCCTATGAAGGGGACGAGAGGATATGTGTACTATCAAGTGGTAAGAAAATGGTGAATATGATCTTTTTGTGTTGGATAGGGAGCTAGGAGTTATAAAAGAAAAGTGTGTATGGTGACATGCAATCATTTTTTTAAGGCTAGTAAAGGGGAAATGGTGGTTACCTTACTCATTAGGTGTTTAATAACTTAAAGCAAGTGTTAGTGCTTTCATTAAATGTAGATAAAGAGGGGCATATGAGATGATTACTTAACATGCCTTACTTTTTTTTTTTTTATGTAAATGTGCCTTAACCTTTATTTAATTTAGATGAATTGGACCTTTTTTGCTTCCATAATACTAGTTTTTTTGGGGATTTATTTACAATTAGGATTCGACACATCCTCATCACCTTATTTACCATATAAGTTCCAAGGGATATTGCACAAGGGGAGTAAGAGCAGTAAAACTTTAATTTTCATGGCTAGATGGTCCATTAAGGATTGGGTTCAAAGACTAGGTAAGGATTAGTTAGGGAATCGATCAAGGAATTGATGATCTTAATTGATATCCTAGCATAAACATTAATTGAGAGATTGATGAATTTTCTTTTTCTAATAAGTTTGTTATATGGTGATCATCCTTTATAATCCTTAAATTTTTGTTTGCATTTTTATAAGTATGTCATTTGGCTAAGATTTTAACATAACATCTAAGGATATTGAGGCTATGAAGGCCTTTCATTTAGAAAGGCTTGCAGATAAGTTGAAAAAGAATAAGAAGAATTTGAAGCATGCCAAGGAAGACATTGACCTAGAGAGTCTTGGTAAGCATATGTAGTTATCTTGTAGACACTCTATCCCACTATTTATGGTTGAGGTGGCAAAAGAAATAAGTCTAGGAGATAAAAGGGGGAATATAGTTGGAAGGCTTCCACTAATGAACCTTGTTGCTCCTCCCCTTATTGTTGATACAAGAATGTTTAAGGGGGAAGGACAATCATTTAGGCAATTACCTTTAATTATTTTGCCACTGGTTGAAGCCTCTAAGGATAAAAGGCAATCCCTTGGAGTAATTGAGGTTCTTTAAGATTATTAAGTGAGTAGATAAACACTAATTAGTATTGCTTGCTAAGTTATGGTTGAGCAAAAGGACTTGTATTATTGTGAGGGTTATCTCCTTAAATGCTTAGAGTAGTTGGGTGAAACCCTTCATTTTTTTGAGACATCATGTAATTTTTATTTTTATTTTTGTAATAATTAGGCAAGCTAAGAACATTAGACTCTTGTATCAAGCAAATGAAGTTATAGCCAATTGAATAAAGTTTTTGTTGTACATTTTTGCCACACCTTTTTTTTTTATTTTTAAAATAAGGTGCTTTAATGCAATGTTGTTAATACCCCTATTTATTACAAGTTAATGGATATTGATTTCTAATTGGTCTTTCTTTCTATATATAATAGGGATAAAGCCTTTCATTATCCACCTCATTTAGATTTGAAACCCATTACACATTCTTATTATTGATACCATGTGTGTAATGGAAGGTAATGAGAATTCTTAGTGGCAAGGAGACATATCTCTTGGTATCACAATCATTTTAGCATTTAATAACTTACCACGTTTAGGCACATAAGATGGTTATGTGTCAAGAGTTATATTTCCCACATTAACTTTATTTTTGAGTGATTGTGATGCCAATAGAATGAAGTTTCTATTGTAGAGTGTTGGGAAACATAAGAGCTCAAAATCAAAGAGAAATTTGAGTAAGGTCTAAGTAAGTAACAGACTTATAGGCTTAACATCACATTTCAACTCAAAACCTTAAGGTATTAGGTTTATGGGTCTTTCCCCACTTATATGTTACTTATTCCTCCATCTCACTTCTAATGTAGGATTTTTAACACATGTTTACACACTCACACTTAAAATCCCAACAATCTTCTCTTTAAGTATGAGTTTTTTTTCCATATTGAGTCTACTCTTCTTGAATGCACCACTTTACCAAGCCCATTTATGAGCCAACCTTCATTTGATTTGAAGTGTGCATTTACCAATGCTTTAAGAGCCACACTTGGTGCATATGTATTACTACTCTTATTTTGGAGCTATGCCTTATCACTCCATTTGGGCCTACTCCTTGTGAGCATAAAGTTGTTTCTTCTTTCCTTATAAGGGTAGTAATCATAAAAAAAAAACATGTGTTATTTGTACTTATCCCCTATTAAATTATCAACTTTGATACCAATTGTATGGAAACATGAGAGCTTAAAATTAAGGAGAAATCTAAACAAAGTCTAAGTAAGCAATAGACTTATAGGCTTGATATCACATCTTGACCCAAAACCTTAATGCATTAGGTTTACAGGTCCTTCCCACTTATATATTACTTACTCCTCCCTTTCACCTTCAATATGAAATTTCTAACACATGCTCACATACTCACACTTAAAATCTTAATAGAGAGGGGTAGAGGACTTTATGAAGACCTAAGTGTTTATCATTCCAGATACTTATGAGATATTGGGGTACCTTCTTATGCTCTTAGTGAGGGTTTTCCTAATTATAGGGAAGCCTTTCTTAGAAAATTTCTAGATAAGGCTTGTTGATGGTGTTATTGGTTTTTTTGTAAAGGAATGCATGTGTACCTTATCATCCTCACTGTGGATCTACTTGTCTTTAAGGTGGCAAGTCAAATCCATTATCCTCAGAGGACTCTATTAGATACATGACATGTGTTGGGGAATGTTGACAATGTCTCGAGGTCTTTTTTTAGCAATTGTGGTTAATAAGGGAATGAAGATTAATAACATAAATATTATCATATCTATTTACAATAAACAAAGTTTTATTTGTCCGAAATCATGAGAAATTCCTTAGGTATCTTAAAATTTTTTAAAGCCTTTATTCTCAAATTTTCCTCCATAGTCATTTCCAATTAAAGTGATGGAGCATCCCTTCTCATTTTGCAATTGCTTGCAAAGTTTTGGAAAATACTTTTAATGCCTCATCTTTATGTACGAGGAATAAGACCTATGCAAACCTAGTGCAATCATTTAACATGACAGATGCATAATGTTGATGCCTGAAAGTGGAGACTCTAGACAGACCAAAAGGATCCATATGTAATAATTGAAGTGGTTTGAAAGTTGACAATGCATTTTTGCTCTTAAAATGACTTTTTAGTTGTTGGCCCATCTAACAAGAATTGCAAAGTTTATCTTTCTCAAATTTTAGTTTAGGTTACCCTTCCTCAAGATTATGGTTGTTTAGCTTGGATAATATTTTCACACTTGCGTGTCCCAAACATTTATGCCATATCCAAGATACTTCATTTATAAAATCTTATCATTTAACATTTTGGTTAGTAAGGGAATGAAGATTAATAATATAAATATTATCATATCTATTTGCAATGAACAAAGTTTTATTTGTTCAAAATTATGAGAAACTCCTTAGGTATCTTGAAAATTTTTAAAGCCCTTATTCTCAAATTTTATGCCATAGTCACTTCCAATCGAAGTGATGGAGCATCCTTTCTCATTTTGCAATTGCTTATAAAGCCTTGCAAATACTTCTAATGCCTCGTCCTTATGTGTGAGGAATAAAACCTATGCAAACCTAGTATAATCATCTAACATGACAAATGCATAATGTTTATTACCTAAAGCGGAGACTTTAGACAAACCAAAAAGATCCATATGTAATAATTGAAGTGGTTTGAAAGTAAACAATACATTTTTGCTCTTAAAATGACTTTTTATTTGTTTAACCATCTAACAAGCATTGTAGAGTTTATCTTTCTCAAATTTTAGTTTGGGTTACCCTTCCTCAAGATTATGGTTGTTTAGCTTGGGTAATAATTTTATGCTCGCGTGTCTCAAACACCTATGCCATATCCAAGAGACTTCATTTACAGAAGTTAAGCTTTTAACATTTTGGTTAGTAAAGGAATGAAGATTAATAACATAAATGCTTTCATATCTATTTGCAATGGACAAAGTTTTATTTGTTTTGTAATCAGGAAGAACACATACATTGGGCTTAAAAAAACTTTGCAACCACTATCACAAAGTTGATAAATGTTAAGTGAATTGAATTTAAGACTATTAACTACAGAAACATTATCAATAGTAGGAGAACTTTTACTGGAAATTTCAATGTTAATTATCTTACCTTTGGCATTGTCTCCAAACATTACATTTTCCCCATTAAATACCACTATAAAAATTTCTCATGCCATGAATTATATGTCCAAATCATTGTAGTAATGCCATCTAATATGATATTTCTCATATGAGAATGAATATGATGCTTTGCTAGCCATACCACTATATGCATAATGGATATGCCAAAATGATTTTTTAGTCAAACTATGAGATGCTTTATACTTTTGTAATGCATATTTATACATAATGTATGATTTTTACTCCTAGATGACGAGGATGCATGTGATTTTGATAGGTAGCTGTGACTTGAGCTTTATATAGATGATATAAGTGATTAAAGCCCAATCTAAATTTATCATAAATTGGTCTTTGATAACAAAGTAATCAATCAAGCTTTTCTTCCCTCTTTACAAACATTAAAGGAAAATTTTGGAGGTTTTCATTTTTGTTCTTTAGATGAAGATTTTCCTCCTTAAACTTGTTAAAAGCAACATTATATGCTTCTTATAACTACTTATTTTCTCATATGAGTGATTGATTTTTGCTTTTTAGAATCTCATTTTCATACTTTATTGCTTTAAAGCAAGCATTGAGATCACTAAATTTAGCTACTTAATTAAACATTTCTTTGTTCATGCATTCAAGCATGCCAATCATCTCATTATCATCACATAAGTTATAGTTAAAGTTTATCTCGTCATCTTTTCCCATAAAGCATATGTAGCTTACTTGAGCATTAAAGGATTCATCATCTAAATCATTGGAATTGTCTTAAATGGCCTCATACTTATTTAGGGTTTTTTCTTGCTAAGACAATTTGTTGTAATGTGTTCGAGTTTGTTACACTTGTAACAAATGATCTCTGTATTTTCTTATACACCATTTTCAATGGATCACTTGAATGAGTTTCTACCATGTTACTTTTTCTTCTTTAAACATTTAGCAAATTTTTATGCATTAATCATAAACTTTTCTTGATCTTGTTCATTGAATGAACTATTGTCATTGTTGTCTTCTTGATCATCTTTGATTACTCTTTTAGTCTAGGTAAAGGACTTAAACACCATGCCTTTCTTTCTGTTTATGGCTTTCTTTTTGAATGTCATCTCATACGTGAGTAATTAACCCACTAATTCAATTAAGGATAACGTGTTTAGGTACTTTGATTTTGAAATTACAATCGCCTTTGGGTTCCATGATTCCAAGAGTGAACTTAGTGACTTTTGATAAGTTATGTATTATTGAGATGTAGTTGTATTCATTTAGAGTCATGGTATAATAAAGCAAGTATTTGACTTTAGAGTTAAGATTTTGGTTTTTAAAATCTTTTGAGGTGTACTAACTCTTAGGTTTATCAATAGTGACTCCATTCTCAGTTTTAGTGATTCTCCTAAGACCTTGAAAAATGATTAGCCAAACAATAGAGTTATAATATTAAAGGTACATAGTCATTTTATTTTTCTAATAACTAAAATTTGTGTTATTGAAGATAAGAGGTCTAAAAGGGCTATCACCTTCGAGATGACACATAAGTCGAAAGGAAGTCATAGATTAACTATATGTAATAAAGCCAGTGATTCAAAGACATTTGGTTCTTTTTTAAAAGGAATTTAGAAATAAATGTACCTTTCTCAATAATAATTAAAAGACAGTTATCACATAATTATATTTTATACCCTTTTTCAAGTGATTGGCCAAAGTTAGGTTGGTTTCTCTTCATATCTAACACATAAAATACATCTGAGATATAATTATGATTTTAGTTCTTTCACTTAATGAGAATTCACCTCTTTCCCATCACTAGAATACTGCTTTTATTAGTAAACTTAATTATAAAGCAAATTGACTCATCAAGATTAACAAAAAGCTCTTTCTTTTGCACATATGATGAGTACACTCGGTATTAAGGAACCATGTATTGTAATTTTACATTTCAACAATTGCAATAACCATCATAAAGGCTTGATTTCCATTATTTGTATCTCCTTCTTGTGTATAATGAACTATCTAATTATTTCCTTAAATCTGCATCTAATAGTATAATGGCCACACTTGTGACATTTGTAACACTTAATATTAAATTTGTCATACCTTCCTTTGTTATAGCCTCTTTCTTAGCCTTGACCTTGATTTTTGTACATCTAGTCTAATTTTTTTTTAGTCATTATGTTAATTAGCTTCATTTCTATAATTGTTGTAGTAACCTCCTTGACCTTGATTGTTGTAGCAGTTACCACTACATCCTTTTCTTTTACCATAAGAGGAACCTTACTTTTATTTTAATTGATCACACTACTCAATTTTGGTAGGAACTTGATTTTGGAGTACTTACTCTATTGGCTTCTCAATATGCTTCACATTTATACATTGTTCATGAGGTTGCAACATGCATGTTGGTTCATCAATTGACATTTAAAACAAATCATATATTTATTCTATTATGACTACAAATGCTCGTATTGTGGTGTGAGTGTCAACAAGATTTTTTTAATAGTTACCTAATCATCTAGTTGGTTTTCATAAATTCTCATTTAATTCGTTAAGGTAAAAATTTTATTTATATAAATTGAAATATTTTCTGAAACTTTTATCTACAAAAACTCAAACTAAGGTTATTAGGTTTGAATTTTCAACTATTTAACTTTGTTTACATCTTGGAATGATGTTGTCAAGGTATCACATGCCTACTTTGTTGAAGTTTTTCCTATAATCTTCTAAAAAATTTCATCATTCACCCCTTAATAAATTAAATAGAGTACCTTTTTATCTTTTTTTTGTAACTCTCGATGAGCAACTCTTAGTGCTTTTATTACATCTACTGTAAGTGTTGTACTTCATTTTCTATAATACTCAATAATGCATTGTAATCAAATAATATTTTTATATACATATATTATCAATTGTAATTTTCTTCATCCAAAATGAAAATGAAATTGAAATCATGTCATTCATATTAAAATTCATGATTTATAAATTAATATCCAATTTTAATATTTTTTCTAATCTGGTCTCTAAACTTTTATTATTTTCAAGTTAGCCCTTTAACTTTTTTTTTTTTCTCTTCTCGCTGTTGGCGTTAACAACCGGCGATGAGACGTGGAGCCCATAACAAATGATCTTAGCAAACATGCTGTTGACGATGGTGAGGTCACCAGGTGGAGAGATCGGTGAGTAGTGAGTTGACGTCAATAGGAACGAAACTAGGAAGAGTTGGCGAGTTTGACCTTTTTTGGGTGATATACTAGGGTGTCATTAAGAGAAGAAGGTAGATTGGTGACTAGGAATGGGAAAACAATGGTCTGGTGTTGCAGCAGCAACTAAAAAGTTGCATTGTACTTTGAAACGACAGAGGTAATCTCAGATCTTCGTAGATTTATGGCTTTTCGGGTTGTTGCAAGGTGCGTGGTGGCCGAATTCAAGCTTATCAACATCCTACAATGCAACGGATGACTTCTATCAAGGTTGGTGGCAACTCAAGCGGCGTCTATAATGGTGACTGGTGGTCAGCAATGGCACTTTGATGACTGTGAGAGGCAGTTTTGGTGGCTTCTACATCTTCAGCGACTTCTGTGGCAGCTCTAATGGCTGTGTGGTAGTTTCAGTGAGACATACACTTTCTTTCTATTTGAATCAAAATACCTAGTTTGATACCATTGTTAAAGTTCAATAATTCTAATACTACTATTATATAATTATAAACATATTTTATAATTTTTATTAATATGATAATACATCACACATTTATATAATATATATATATATATATATATATATATATATATTATATTTTTATATAATAATAAATTTTTAAATTTATCTAAATAATAAAATTTAATTAAATTAATTTTTACTATAATTTTATCAGTCTCTTAATTTAAATTATCATTAATACAAAAGACCATAGAATGATAAGTAATTTTATTGCAAACACAACTAAATATAGATACTCGATATTTAAGGGAAGTTCAGCAAATTTCTCGAGATTTTAGCAGCCCGAGACATCAAGGTTTTGGAACGAGGTGATGTGTTCAACCGGCAAATTATCAACCAAATTTGTGCAACTTTTGAGAGTTTATACGCTTCAGATTCCGGGCTTCAGACAGATCAAGAGTTCTAGTAGGTTCGGAGTGACTCATGTCACAAGATTCTGTAAAGAGAATAAGTAATAGGCGAAATGTAATACCTTGTGATTGGAGTTTCCAATAAAAATGAAAAGGGAGCTCGAGAAGAGTCCTGTCCACCCGGGTTAGCATATATATACCTACTTTCTTGCCCATAGTTGCTGGATAGTGCTTTGTGCCAGGCTAATCTCAAGAAGATTTTCTTACCGAAAATTTGATGGCATTGATTTTGAAGGGTATGCTGGCCAATGAAAGCAGCTCAACTGACTAGTGACAGCTTTGAGGCCTCCGTTAGGAAGATGGATGTTACCAGTGTGCCTAAAATTATACAATTTCAGCAGTGTAGGATTATGCATTCCGGTGAAACCTTTGATCGTTTAAGCGTATTTTTCTTATTTCCGACAGATTAAGGAATATGTCTTCAACTTTCTCAGTCACTGCAAGCAAGACACGGGAGCAAATGAAAACCACAACTATTTACGAATAAATGTGTAGCAAGCTCCACATGCTCAACATTAAAATGGGTCCATGCCTTCCATCTAAAACTGCAGTCCCTGTAAAGTTTGTATCGCTATATGTTGTTTTAAAAAAAGAAAAAAAAAGATACGTATTTGGGCCTTACCGAATTTGTTGTCAATACACGGCGAAGGTCCTCAAGATCCCACCATCGACTACGTTCCCCAAGTAGTTTAGATTCTTGTCTTACAATTTCGCAGCCCGTTTCTTGTAGCAATCCATGCATAGTCAATATATCGTTTGAAATGCTTATCATAGCCCTGTCTATGAGAACTCCAGATGTCCTATCCATGAAAAAGCCACAGCCATCTAGGATATCTCTTACAATATCTTTGCGCTTCCATTGAAGAAGCACGCAATATCCAGAAATACATCTTTCTCCATCTGTTCCAAGCCATCATAACTTATTTTCAACACATGTTGAACATCCAAGTTTGGAAGTTTTTGCAATTTTTTCAGTTCACTTCTCCACTGATCTACGCTTCTACCATAGAGAAAAGAGCCCAAAACTTTCCAAGCTAGGGGAAGCTCTACAAAGAACATTTTGTAGCAGAACCTTTTGTTACAAAATTAGATTTTCATTGTACTAATCCACACAGTACTTAGTCAACTTGTGAGTAGAGATGAGCTAAACCTTAGAGAATTTGAAAAAATGAGTAGAGAATATTGAGAGGCCAGTAAGAAAATAAGAAATATCAGAAAGCTAGAGTGTACAAGAGAATTTAGTAAGTGAGAGAGAGCTTTACTGAGTGAATAATCTTGTTTCCTTTGGGCAACTCGCTTGTTTGCTGTATAAATGGGAGGAGTGGGCCATAAACTCACAACATTGCTCAACAACATTGGAATCACTATTCAAAGGCCATAAACTCAGGTTTTGCTCCTTTATAGTCTTCAAAACTAGTTCCAATTGTAAAGCATATTTACCATGTTCTCTAAACTTATCTTTAATATCTGCCATAAAACAATGAGCTTCAAATTGAAGGGAGAGATTATCATAAATAACTTTGGGAACGATTGTCTTTCCAATCCCTCCCATTCCCCATTTTTCTATCATTTCAACAGCGTTGCAGTTGAGATCCAGTAGCTGATCCATTTCCTTTACATGGGAGCCAATTCCAACTAAGTCCCAAGCATCAGATGATGACTTTCAAACTAATTTATCGGGAGTATCTCTTAACAATTTGCTCAATCGATTTGGCTCCATCCCTGTTAAGTCAAAAAAGGGAAAAGGAAAATATCCGAATCATGGCGGAAAATCTTAGCAACAAAAGTGGACATTAACTTACATAGATACTAGAATTCCACAATGGCCAAAATCTGAAATTAGAAAACTTTGGCTATGATTTACCAAAATAAAAAAAATATATATATATATACATACTGGAAATGTAATGCTCATTGTAGTTTGGTTGGTTTTAGCTTTGCCATTAAGAAGAGGTTACTGCTCGCATGCATTAGAAAGTGGCGGGCTGTCAGCTCCCACGAGATGGTCACTTTAGTCCATATCAAGTCTCATTAGCATTCCCCAATTGATCGGGCTCTGGAAATTCCAAATTGAGCTACGTAAAATAGGCAAACAAGAACTGAAAAGTTGGACAAAGCCTTTTCTTTTTTTTCCAGACAAAAATCCTTCCTCTGAGTAGATACTACAAATGACTCTAATTTCCGTGATTCTAAAACTAAGAGAAAGCAAGAAAGTTGGATTGCTTTACTTGATTAAAAAGAACGATAAATAGGTATTGTACTGAACCCAATTATGGGCTTTTAACTTAATCTCGGATTCTGATAACAATTACAATAGGCAAGCGTACTATAATTACATGAACAAATAGAAATCTTTTATCAAGTTATAACTCACTAGTATTAAAAGTATTTTTTTGAATGTTAATTGAAGTCAATTAAAGAAAACGAAATATTGTTAATAGACGAGAGAAAAGCAAAGAAACGTGTTCTTAATTACTTAGAATTTTCTTTCCTAAAGTTGAACGCTAAACCTTGAACCGTACTTATTACCAGGCTAACAATCAGACTCATCCTGATTGGCCACCTCCAGCCCTTAAAGGGTTTTTGGGGGGGTGTCCCGAATTCTCAGTTTTCCTAAAAAATTTACCTTTACCAAAAGAATAATCATAGCAAGCAGTCTAAAAAGCATTTTAAGTGGTAGTTTCAATCGATCAGATTAGTAACCATGCCGTGAATCCCACCCAGATATTATGGCCACCTCAGTGAGAGCTTTCCTCCACCTGTCTACCTTCTGAAATTGCTCCATGAATTTTCCATGCTGCATTTAAACTCCCCTGTCAGCTTCCTCATATCAACCCGATCACGTTATAAAAGATGGGTATCACTATCTGCCCTTTTGTTTCTCTGCATTCCACGATCCTTACGAGTTCATCCAAGCACCAACTCGAGGAAGCGTAGTCTTTAGAGATGACGATGATAGATCTTTACTTTTCAATGGTTGTAGGCAGGACCTGTGCAACTGGCTTCGCTTTTCCCAGCTTCAGGTCATCTTTGACGGTGTATCATATTCCCAATCACTGGAAGACAGTGAGAACTAGAGGAAGATGATGGAAGAAGAAGAGTATAAATAGTTTAATACTCACTTACTTGAATATACACAGAGATAATTAAATAATAAAAATAATAATTTAAATAAATTATATAAAAAAATACATTAATTAATTTTTACGTAAAAGATTATTTTAAATCAAAAGAAAAAAAAATATGGATACTTGAAGTCAATTTTATTGTTCAGAATTAAAAATTAAATATTTTTTATTAATTATTTAAATTTTAATTTAATTAAAAATTAATATTATTTTCAAATATAAAATCAAAAAATAATGTCTTTCATTTCTTACTTTTGGCGGCCCCTATCTTTTTTTCTCTTTTAGTAGCCTTTTTTTTTTTTCTTTCACACAACCAAATAGCCATGTTTTTCGACTAAAAGAAGTATTTATATTAATTTTAATTATTTTGAATTATGACACTTAAAAATACCAAAATAAAGTAAAAGACTTTAAACTATATAACCATATAGGAAGGGACTAATGAGCTTAACAATTCTCCTCTTTCTGACTATACGGAAATATTAGTCATCCCAAATAATGCACAACATAACTCAAATTTCCCTTTTAGTAATGTTTTTATCATCATATCAGTAATATTATTATTTATATGAATCTTTTCAAGTGTCAGATATTTAGAATTAAAAATATCTCGTATACAATGATACCACACGCCAATATATTTTAACTTAGTATGAAAAGTTGGATTCTTATTAAGATGGATGATACTTTGACTATCATAGTACAACATATAATTTGATTATTCAAAATTGAGTTCCTTCGTAAACCTTTTTATTCAAAGTAACTTTTTAGACATTTCAATTATTACAATAAACTTTATTTTTATAGTAGACAATGCAATATAACACGCCTTTGCAATTGAAATTGTCAACTCATTACTCCTCTTACAAGAGTAATTATATAATATGAAGTAGATTTTTTGGAGTCAATATTCCCCGTTATATTTGAATCTGTGAATCTAATAAGAATAAATTTATCACTCCCAAAAAAAAGTTTTAAATTAGTGGAACCTCACAAATATTTCATTATCCACTTCACTGCATTTCAATGCTTTTCACTGGGATTTGAAAAGAATCGACTAACTATGCCAACTGCATGAGTTATATCAGATTTCATGCACATCATTGCATACATTAAACTGTCTACAGTTAATGCAAAGGGAACTCTTTGAATCTCTTCCTTCTCTTTCTTTGTGAAAAGGCATTGGTTAATTAATAATTTAAAGTATATAGTAAGAGGAGTGCTTGCTATTTTAACCTTATCCATGTTAAACTTCTAAAGTACCTTTCAAAGTACTACTTTTAGGAAAGATATAATCTTTTCTTTTTCCTATTCCAAGTGATTGACATGCTGAGGATCTTATTTACTGGTCTTAAGTCATTCATAACAAAAGATTTTCTCAACTCTTACTTCAACTTGTTAATTCTACAAGCATTATGAACAACAATAAGCATATCATTAATATAAAGCAATTAAATGATGAAATCATCATTAGTGAGTCTTTGAACAAAGGCACAATGATTAGAAATAGTCTTTTTATAGTCTTGCTCCCTATAATAGACTCAAACTTCTTATACTATTGTCTCAAAACTTGTTTCAAGTCATACAAGCTTTTATTCAACCTGTACACATAATCCTTTTTTCCTTTCACCTCAAAACCCTATGGTTCTCCCATATAAATTTCTTCTTCCAAGTCACCATGGAGAAAAGCTATTTTCATATCCATCTGCTTAATCTCTAAGTCTTGGCTAGTAATCAAACTCAACGCAACTTGAATAGAAGACATTTTCACCACTGGTGAGAAGATCTCTTCAAAATCAATGTCTTATTTTTTACTGAATCCCTTGATAACCAATCTAGCTTAATATCATAGACGTGAAGGATTTTCTTTTTGCTTTATTTTGTAAATCCATTGATTCTTTAAAACCCTCTTACCTTTAAGTAACTTTACTAACTCATAAGTAGAGTTATCATATAAGGATTTCATCTTATTGTCATAGCATCTATCTAATGTTGCCCATGCTCATGTTCAACTACTTCTTTATAACACTCAGGTTCTCTTTCATCCGTTAATATCACAAACTCATCAGGAGAGTACCGAGTGGAAGGCACTAGAATTATTTTGGACCTCCATGGCTGAAATAAAGGTAGAGGTGTATGTGGATGATCTTTTATAAGAGCATCAATATCACCTACACCTTACATATTATGATTATATTAAACATTCTCATCATGTTTATGAACATTGCCTTTAACATCAACCAAATCACTTAAAGGTGTTTAAGGAAGTGAAACAATATCAACAGGATTATCATTAACTTGAGGAGTTGACTTCTCAATATCTTCAATGTTTTGATCATTGACGATCACAACATCTTTACTCCTTACAAGTTTTTTCTTAATCGGATCATATAAACAGTACCCCAAATTCATCTTCACCATAACCAAGAAAAATACACTGTCAAGTCTTCACATTTAACTTCCCTCTTTAATTTTTAGGGACATGAACTAAAGTCTTGCAGCCAAAGACTTGTAAATGATCATAAGAGACTTCCATACCAAACCAAGCTCTGTCTAAAACATCACCTTGTAGCGGAACATTAGGAGACAATTTAATTACATGTGTCACGTGTCACTATATTGAAGACTTAACCCTAGAAAGATCTAAGTAATTTCACATCTAAGAGAAGACATTTGACCCTCTCAATAAACGTTATGTTCATCATTTTTGCTAAACTATTCAACTGTGATGACTTAGGAGGTGTCTTCTGGTGTCTAATTTCATACTTTCTACAATACTCGTCAAGTGGACCATTGTACTCACCACCATTATTAGTGCAGATACATTTCAATTTCTTACTAGTATGTCTCCTAACAAAGGCATGAAATTGTTTAAATACATGAAAGACTTGATATTTAGTCTTTACAGTATAAACCCAAAGTTTCCTTGAGTGATCATCAATAAAAGTCATAAAATAAAGGGCATCACCAAGTGAGTGTACCTTTAAAGGACTACACACATCGAAATGCACAATTCAAGTAACTTTGATTTCCTTAAGGTGAGTGACTCTTAAATGTAACTCGATTTTGTTTTCCAGTAAAATAATAAGGACACTTCTTTAAAACTACACTCTTTATATCTAGAAATTGGTTTTTTTTTTATCAAACAATTCATCCCCTTTTCACTTATATGACTAAGCCACTTATACCATAATTTAATGGAATTATCATTCTTTGTTGCATTTACAACATCTTTGAAGATAGTAACTTGCATAAGATATAAATTGGAGCATTTCTTATCTCATGTCATAACTAAGAAACCTTTAGTAAGTTCCATTGGCCATCACCGAAGGTACTGCACAAACTTTTATCATTTAACTTTCCCATTGAAATCAGATTCAAACGAATATCAAGGACATGTCTAACATCCCTTAATGTTAGTTGTGCTCCATTACTAGTCTTTAAGCAAATATCACTAATGTCAATGACCTTTTACTAAGTCGTTATTAGCCATCTTCAAAACTTCAAAATTGTTAGGAGTATATGTTGCAAAGAATTTCATTCTTGAAGTAACATGAAGAGAAACACCATTATCTATGACTCAATCAGTCTCATAGATTAATCAGATCCTCATCACAAATAATAATAAGGTCACTAGTACTAAAAGTGGATGTAGTAGCAACACAATCATTACTTATATTCTTTTTCTCGTGTTAATCATTGTCATCTTTATTTTCTCTCTTCCACTTGTAGCACTTTTTCTAAATATGACCCATTTTCCCACAATAATGACATTGGGCATTCTTGTACTTAGATCTTGACTTGTTCTGGCTTTTCTACCTTTTTTACCATTTCCTTTTTCTTGACTTCTCCCCCTATTTTTAGTAATTAAAACCTTTGATTTGGATGATGATGAACCCTGAGATTTTCTTTTCATCTCCTCGTTCAACACACCACCTTTTATAAGTTCCAATGATAAAACACCACTGAAGGCAAAATTAGTGAGAGAGATTCAAAAAGTTTCCCAATAATCAAGTAAGGTAACAAGTAAGAATAACCCAAGAACCTCGTCATTAAACTTAATACTCATGCTTGACAGCTGATCAATAAGACCTTAAACCTTATTTAAATGGTTAGCAACTGAACTCCCTTCATTATATCTTAACTGCATCATTTTTTTTAACAAATACAACTTGTTATTACTAGACTTTAAAACATACAAAGTTTCAAGTTTGCTCCATAAAATTCATGCATGTGTCTCATTGCAAATATGATTATAAACATTATCATCAACAAATTGTCATATAAAACCATAAACTTATTCATATTCAAATTCTCATTTTTCATCAATTTAGACTTAGGTTTTGTAATAGCAAACATTGACAAATGCAATTCCTTTACAAATAGGAGATCTTTCATTTTACTCCTTCATATATAATAATTCATGTCATTCAAACAAATTAATTTATTCACATTCAATTTCATCGTTTAAATGAGCCAAATACACCAACCTCTCTGATACCGCTTTAATGAAATAAGGGGGCAACGAAGTATAATTAGTTTAGGAAACTTCTCTCGTTTGCTTGAATCTGTGAGGAGATGATTGAATAAAAAAAAATGGCAATCTAAATAAATTATACAAGAGAACACATCAATTTTTATATGGAAAACCCCTCCAAATCAAAAAGGGGGAAAAATCATAGGACACTCTAAGACAAAGGTCAACTCCACTATCATTAAGTGAGTATAATAGAGGTATACAACTTTAATTATATCAAATAAATTAAACAAAATTCAATTTGGATTAAAAAAAAGACTAATGAGTTGAGCAAAACAGGCTAACCATATTTTGTCAACTACAACTCAACAAGTAGACCTCAAGACAATAATCCAACCATTCAAAATGAACTCTTAGATGTCTCTTACTAGTTGTCCAAATTTCAACTCAATCGAACCACGAATCAATATTTATCCACATGATTTATCAATTCTGTCATAAATAAGAGAGTAGAAAGTTACCATAATTAAAAGACCTCAACTCTAATGGAAAACCTACGCATTCAGATCATAAAAACACAATTTAACTATCCATAAAGAAGATATATGTATCCTCGAACTATTGACCAAAAATCAGTTTGATTGGACCACAAATAATTCTCCAATTACAAGATTGATTAAAACTGTACGCAAAAATTACCCAAAATATAGACCTACGAAAATTGAAAAGAAGTAGGACTTACTGTGGTCGAAATACAATCTCCACCATTCAGAATTAAGAACCAAATATCCTCTATTAATTATCTAAATTTTAATTTGATTAGATACCGATATTTTTTTCAAATATAAAATTAAAGAATATTACTTTTTCTTTCCTCTCTTTTGGTGGCCCCCCTTTTTTTCTCTCTCTTTCAACAACTCTTTTTTGTTTCTTTTTTCTCTCACCACTGACTAGTTAGGTTTTCCAGCTAAAAGAAGTATTTATACCAACTTTAATTATTTTGAATTATAGCCTCTAAAATATTAAAATAAAATAAAAAATTTTGAGTTATATATCTATATAGAAAGAGACTAATGAGCCCACCACAAGATGCTTTGTGGGTGAGCTTCAAAGCCATGGTAAAGCTAAGGAGAAGTAGAGAACTACCTTGAACTTGAAATGGACTTTTGAGTCTTAACAACAAGCTGCCAAGCTACTCTTTTTTTCATCATCTTCAATGAAGGCAAGGGGGAAGAGTCCCCCTCCCTTATTTTGTTGAGGCCATTAAGCCTGCTTTTCTCTTCCTTTTGCTCCTCCCCCAACGTGTTCGTATTCGGATTGAGTGCATGCTCGCTTTAGATACTTTTAGAATTAATATTGTATTTTTAATTTAATTACCATGAACTTAGACTCAAATTTTATATTTTTAATTTTAAAATTTTAATATCATTAAATTAAAATTTATTAATCAATAATTAATTTCTAACGTTGTAGCGGATTTTGAATTCATTTCACTTTGGCATTTAATTCACTTTGTTGTGGTCATGCGGCGAGGGGGGGGGCTCGGGAGTGATAAGGAATGAGATGGGCTTTTGAGCTGATAAGCACATCGTCGGCTCTATTCGGGACCTGCATCGGAGCTACGAGCTGCCTGTTGTGGGCTAGATTGTAATTGGGGCAAAGGGGCACACAGAAAAGTATTAGTGAAATTGGACTCGGACGTTTGAGTTATGGGGGTTGGTGGTGTCCCTTTAATTGTAACCTTTATTTTGGGGGGGTGGGGTGGGTTGGGATTAAGATTGGCTTAACTTTCACTCGTTATAAAATGACAAAATTACCCCCAGAGGATTTTTTTTTTCTTTCTTTTTTCTGAAAACAAAAGAAAAACCTCTGTCACTAATCCGCAAAAGTCAAACGCCGCCGTTTTTGGTTTTTGGTTTTTTGTTTTTTTTATTTTTTTATTTTTCTTTCTAATTTTTGGGCTGGGTCCATAAAGTTGGAGTAGCTCACGGGGAACTCAAGCTGCTGTGTGGGCGTGCTACCATAGCCAGACGAAATAGAGAGAAGCTAGCGAGCAGTGGGGAGGAGGGGAGTTTTTAGGTTTTTTGATACAAAAGATGGGGAGATCGACGAGCAGGGACGACGCCCAAGCGCTTCTCCAAACCCTTCGCGCAGCTTACGCTGCCACTCCCACCAACCTCAAGGTCTCTCGATCCTTCCCTCCTCATCATATCATATCATATATGCGCGCGTTTTCTTGTTTTTGTTTTTCAGATGGATGGACGGATGAATGCATCTGCCGGAATTCGGATTTGTTTACTGATTATGAATTTCTTTATGTCTGTATTTGACGCGCAGATCATCGATCTGTATGTGGGTTTTGCCGTTTTCACGGCTCTGATCCAGGTAGTTCCTACTATCCTTCATCGTTACTCCTTTGTCTTGTTTTTTTTTTCCTGTGACTTGTTATTTCGCTGGCAGTGTCCTTCACATACATAAAATCGGTAGATGAAATCGGGTGATGGTGGGGTCTGATAATGTTTGGACGATTTATTAACTGCGGACTCCAATTGGGTTTAGCTCTGTTAAGACTTATGTCCAACTGTCCAAGTGCTTGAATTCTGGCTTTATGTTTTGACTCCTAATTCAAATTGGTCCATAAATTTGTAGGGTTGGTTTTTTAGATGGCTCTCAACAGCTTCAAATAAAAAAAAAACAAAAAAAAAAACCCAGATCTGTTTCTGTTTTGTTTTTGTGGAGTCACTTCCGATGTGATTGATGGGCTTGTTTTAGGTGAATCGTTAGTATATTTGTTAGTGATTTTTAGCAGCAGTCTGGGCATCCATCTTATTCAACCTCATGGATACTCAATTCCTAACCAGATCATGCTTAGTGGCATGCAGATTTGCTAGATGCTTGCTTTCATGCTCACCTCATTAGTTTTAACATACCCAATCCCAAAGAGGAGTTCTTGGTGGGTTTTACTATTGATACTTTGTGAACAACTCAAAGGACTTTTGAAGGTTTCTACCAATACCCTCCTTTTGCTGTAGCATTCACAAAGCAACCTTCTAGAAGGATATTTGCAAAAGTTTCTGTTTTCCTCTGCCATTCTAGCCTTGCTCCCTTTGGTAATTACCTGTTGTTCAAAACCTGATTTGACTCTCACAAATCAAAGTAGTTGTACCATCTTTTTGCTGTAGCATTCACAAAGCAACCTTCTAGATGGATATTGGCAAAAGTTTCTGTTTTCCTCTGCCATTCTATGTCTTGCTCCCTTTGGTAATTACCTGTTGTTCAAAACTTGATTTGACTCTCACAAATCAAAGTAGTTGTCTGGTAGATGCCTGTAATTAGGAGATTAGCCTATGTTACATCTCTATATAGCTATGTCAATGCATGTATGTTCCTGAAGACCTCAGACTAGAAATCCCCTTTCAAACGTATGATGAATGAGCAAATGTTTAACTCTCTCAGCTATATACTGGCCCACTGGTGCATTCTTTTTCTTTTAATGATTTATGGGTTAACCACACATCTAACGTTCTTGGATTATGTATATTTCCCATGCTTTCTCATTGGATCTAGAAGCATGAGAATAAGCATGCTGGATGGTAAACTTTTGAGTTGACCCCTTTATTCTTGGCTTAACATCATCAGAGGGTTGCACAATACACAATCTGTTATTGTCAACGCTTGATGAAGCAAAATGATAGGTGTTTGATGAATGCAAAACCCTATGAACAGCAGAACGCCATGTGTTTTTGCATAAAAATGAAGGGCTTCAAAATATTTGTTGGGGCAGCCAAATGCCTGTGTAGAATCCATCCATATCTCACCACTAGCATATGGTTTGAGCCATGTTGAACTTGTTTGCATGTAATTTATTGTTTAGGAGCATGCTTCTTCATGTTACCATCTACATAATTTTGTCACTGACCATTTTGTCAAGACCTCAGACATTTTCAATTTATTTTTGGATGAGCAGGTGGCTTATATGGCTATTGTTGGATCATTTCCATTTAACTCTTTCCTTTCTGGAGTACTTTCCTGTGTAGGGACAGCAGTCCTTGCAGGTAAGTAGGCCAATATAAGTGCTGTTTGTGGGTAATGATTCGTAGTACATTTTCCATTGAGACTGCAAATGACATTTTGGAAAATTTATGCCTGTGTTGCAGTTTGTCTCCGTATCCAAGTGAACAAAGAAAACAAGGAATTTAAGGTAAAAATAGTTGAAAATTTTGTTTGCCTTATACTTAATTATTTGTTGAGAAAATGTGGTTATGAGAGGTTCAAATTGGAGCCTTTCCAAGTTTTAGTAGAGTCACTTCCTCCAAGCCCATCCAACTCGTCCTTTTTTAGCAGGACTAAGGATGAAAGTAGAAATAATATCCATTTCTCTTTTGCCCATGTTGTCTTACTGATACAAGTCTACTTCTGCCTAACAATTAAATCTTTGTTCCATTATAATGCAGGATTTGCCACCAGAGCGTGCTTTTGCTGACTTTGTTCTCTGCAATTTGGTGCTTCACCTGGTGATTATGAATTTCTTGGGTTAAAGTTGAGCCATTTTGGTCTACCGGATAATTGTTTCCCTCAATCTTTAACCACGAGACATAATCATATAATTGAGCTACTGTATGTCATCAAAGCTACAAATCTTTGTAGTTTATCACTTACTGGATTCACAACATACTGAACTATGAGAAGTTTGTTATTTAGTTGATTGTAGTGATGAGAACTTACGCTATGGACATAGACAAGTTTCTGAACTATGCTAACAGAAGGGATGGCAATGGTGCGAGTGACTCGAGAGCCATCTTGCCAAACTGCAGGAGCGCTCTGTTTGCGATGGGTAGGTTGGTGACTTGGATCTCCTGGATAGGAGTTGGATTTGAGTTTTTCTATCAAAGCTTTGAAGCAGGGTCACATGCTGGCAGCTCCCCCCAATCATATGATCGGTATTATTTGTTTACTGCTCAATGGAGTGCCTGACCTTCAAATATTATCCCGAAACCGATTGACATGTTTTTCCAACCAGTGAACCACAACCTCTTTTTTGTGTTTTTAATGTTGTCTGAACAACAGTGAGCCCCAACTAAGGGCCGTAATATTTAGCCTATTTCTCAGTATTGATAGAAACATGAATCAAATTAATGCTAACCCGCTACATTCTTCGGTTAAGCAGGCTTCACGTAGCTGTACTGTATAAAGTAATGGGAAAATTTGAGTGGATACACAAGTGAAAAAACTTAACAGGAGTTAATAATTTATATATTATATATAAAATAATTTATATTATATAGAATGTGAGGTATGTAATATAAAAATGTCTTTATGTATACTGAAACTTACTATTCACGTAATCGGACTCTAAAGTTAAACAAGAGTAGGGTGGGAGATGGCAAAACGTGCTTCCAGTTTCCGTCTCTTCCTCGGCCTCTAATTCTCTTGAAAGCTTAGCTATCAAGACGGACACGAGCAGCCATGATTGAGTTTCTTTGGAACTTGGAAGTCTGAACGAGGAGACGAAGCAGTCAATGGTTGATATTCTCCGGGTACCACGCTACGTTGAACTTACCGGTCTGATTATATTCAATTTTTTAGTTTATTTATATTTTATATTACTGTGCTCACTCAAATTTTTATTTTGTCTTCATTCAAATTTTTATTTTGCTCCTACTGAAATTTTATTTTATCTTTAACATATTTTTTTAACCAAAATTGTAAATTTGAACCGAAGTAGGTATTACCACAAAATAAATTTTGTTAGCCTAATTGGTTTGGTTTTCCCACATACAATAACCAAACAAACAAATAATTATCTCCTCTTGAAAAAAATAAAAAGGCAAATCCGCAAAGGCAAGCTAGAAGTTAAACGGAGCAGAGCATGCCCCCACGCCTCTCTCTCTCTCTCTCTCTCTCTCTCTATGTGACTTAGGTCTACAACTATGCTCCTGTTTTAGTTTTTCTAGTGACTCTTAATAGGACTGAGGTAATTACAATTCTTTACTTCCAAGTTTTTATAATTTGTCTTTTATTTATATATTCTTTTTTTATGATGTTTCTTACTCATTTGTATTCTTCTACGAAGTTCCTTTTTCAATTGATCGTAGACCTAATTGCTTGTGATCCTAGGAAGTTTGAATTGCATTGAATAATCAAGACGTAAGGAAAAAATTATAAAAAGATTTTAGAACATGAAAAATTCCCAAGGAAGTAATATTTATATTAAAAGTTTGAGAACTAATTATTTTGCAGTCTTCCAAAATCATCGAGGCAAAAATTTATGGATATGCCACTGTTGAAGAGCTTCGAGATTCTGGGCAATTAAAGGTGTCTGAACACAACAAAAGGGATAGATCGATCAGGGAGTAATAGTTGTAATGACTTTCTATTGTGACAACAAATATTCTATTCATTCTGTCCCCGTATTATTTCCCTTTTTAGAGCTCTCCTCAGAACCTACCTTGATATATATATATATACATATATATATATTGAAAACGACTGTTCTACAACTGGGTCTCCACCTGTTTCTTTTGGATGCTCGTTTCATGTGCAAGAAGAAGATAACCGGCACTATCCCCATTGCATCTCGACCAATTTGTTATTACCCAAAACCCTAAACAGACACTAACTGTTCATCTTTGTGTTTGTTCTTTTCGCATAGATTACAACAAGCTAAAGTTTGGGGGCTTAAAAGAAAGACAACGCCCACCCCAACGCCCCCAATTAAATATTTATTTTAAACACTATAAAACTCGAGTTCCACATTCCAAGGCATGGCTTTGTTTTATGTATTTGGGTTTAGTTGGATTAGTGGGTTTAGATTATTCTATTTGTGGCTCATGCACGAGGGTTTCGAGCCGTCTCACATTCTCATGCAATCGAGGCTTCATCTTTAAGTACTTATTTTACTTATTATATATTTTTTTTTAAGTCCTTCATTTAAGATATCAATATTTGGGACTCCACATCACGCACAGCGAGGAGGAGTGACATCACGCACAGCGAGGAGGAGTGCCATCGCCTCCTGGTCACACCCTGACCACATATATATATAAATATGCTGCTTTCTGCTTGCCCCAAAAAGTGAGGGCTTCTGTTGATTTGGTACGCTTTTGAACTGAGCTTTGGTGCACTGACGATTTCCAAGTTCTGGTAAAGCCACTCCCTGTTGTGCAACAGAACGTGACACACTGTTTCATGCAATGCAATTAAGTGACCATTTGTTGCATTTTGTTTCATGGAAAAATAAATTTATTGATAAATAAGTTGTATGACATCGAGGATACAATACAATGAGGAATTTACTTTTGAAATGTTTTATGAATATTGCTAATCCTCCCGACTAAAAAAATCTCGACATCTACCGATACCCGTGAATAAATGATTGACGTGAACAATTTTTAATCTAAGGTCGCTTTACAGGCAAGACCTCCGTCCGGCCTTTTTGTTTTTGTTTTTTTTTTTTATTTTTTTATTTTTTATTTTTGAGCAATCTATTCGACCTTGTTTATCTAGCTTAACATTTTCAACTACAAATTTTTCTCTAAGTCACTTTTCTCCCACAAACCCCCCTCTCTCTCTCTCTCTTTTAAATCCATAAAGCGTCAACTACTTTTCTACATCCCAAGCTGTCCACTGACATTAGGTCGAAGTTTTAAGAGCCAAAAGCAGTACTAGAAACTCCTGTGGCCTTGCAAATTTTATATAGTTCCCGTATCCTGGCAAGAAACTCATAGTGATAATTATATAGGTACAGTATTTAGGCAAGAATCTGCTGGTGAGAACGTGTAATTTATTGTAACATTTTTATCCCTGCAAATTTTCTTTCTCTGTAAAAGAATTAAATATAATTTTGGCATTTTGTTTTGTATATTCATGAGCTTTGTTGCTCGTTTTCCATCATTTTTATTTTCGTGATCAACGACTACTTTTCTTTGCTAAAGCAAGATCTTAAGAGCATTAAGATTTACCGGATGCTGTATACGATTCAATTTTTTATTAGGCTTTAGTATTTGGTTGTGATATTATGTAACTTTACTAAATTTATAATTTCTTGAACTTTAAGAATAGGAGCTTATGATGAAAAGTGTTAATTGCCTCTAGTTCGGGATTAGAATTGTAGAGAATTAGTGCATAAAGGACATGGGAGGTTGCTGCTATTGTTTCTCCAAGGGAGCGGAACCAAGCAGTGCACTTGCTAATTATTGTATTAATACAAATCTTTGTTGCCTTTATAATATGATGCATTTTTATGTCATTAGGTGTGCATATCTAACGGTTATAGTATATAGCCCTTGGGCTATAGAGCAACTATAGAGCACAATTGCACTTTTGTAATGTGCTTACTCTAAAAATATTGATCATATTATACACATCCTCTACTTACAAACTAAGCAAGCAATCAATCAATTTTTGTTGGTCTCTTGAGCATGCATTGATACATGTTTTACTTTGCTAGATATCTATGTCACCTGTAAAGTCTTGCTGTAATAAGTAAATATGATCATCTAGCACACACTTGATTTTTCAATTTAGGATCACCTTCTTGTCATCTCTATGGTGGTTGAGAGGTCAAGTTATTATTATTATTATTTTAATTTGCTCTACTATTCATTGCTTAAGTGACTCTCACTTTTGCTGCAGTAACTAAAGCTTTAGATGAGAACAGAGGGGTATAGGAACTCTTTAAATTAGTTTCATTCATAAAAAAAAAAAAAAAAAAAAAGAAAGATAATCAGTTTGCTATTATCCACGCTTCCGCTACAAAAGATCCTAATAATAGGTTTTGATACAATCAATGCAAAGGTCAGCAAAAATGCTACAATTGAATGAATAAACCTCAGGAGAAAATGATTAATGCGTTTAAACAAATAATGGGATAATGCAAAAAAGAAGCTTCAAAGCATGATCATCACAGAACATTTTGGGAGAACATATTTTTAGTACAGGATCCAATACCTTATGCTTTGATCACAACATCTACAGCTCGAAACTGCCTTTATCTGCTCAATTTTGCCATAAGTGGTAAGGAATTTATACCAATCCCTGTGCTTCAATTAAATGATGAACAAGTGGTAAGGATAATCAAATCACTCATAAAGAAGTAATTTGATAACGATTCTATTAAAACAAACAAAAATAGTCATAAAATTCTCACCTTTTACATCATGGAGTAATTATTAAAATTATCATTATTAGTCAGAAATAAAATCTCCTATGATAGTGTTTGTATCAAACCCTCTATAGTACTATTAAAATTAGAATATAATTTTGAGATTAGATGAAAACTAGATTAAAAATTCAATGTAAATGAACCTACAATGGATAATTGATGTTGAAATTCAAGGCATTGTTATCATTCCAAACATAACTCAGATTAGCTTGTTTGACATAAAATAACAATTCAATAAAAAAGTATGAACAATAGATTATGATCATAATGGTATCAATTAAAAAACTAAAAATTTGAACGATACATATACTCACACCAATCCACTTTCTTAAGTGTCAAATTTACTAGGACAATATAATGCAACCAAAACCTTAAGAGGTATGTTACTTTTCTATTTAATGCCTTTATACTCTTGACAAGCCTATATATATGTGTGTGTTTGCCTTCGTGTGAAGGAAAAATTTGCAATATATTTTTACTAAATGGTTAATTAACCAAATCAATATCTTTTGTCTTTTTTTTTTCTTTTTTTCTTTTAACTATTACCTTCACTTTGTTCATGCTTTTGTTTTTTCAAAACCTTTATACAAAAAAAAGTTTTTCACATTCAAGAAAAAAAAACAAAAGAATATGTTAATATTACATGTATTAGTTCAAATAAAAGTGTGTGTATGTATATATTCTTGAAAAATTACTCAAACTCATCATACAAATTTGGTTGGATAATATAAGTTAGCTGATATTGGTATAATCATTACAAAGTAAGCTTCCAAATACTACATTTATAACACAAAAATCTCATGCAATAGTCCTTTTATCTGTAACCTAAACTGAAAAAAATACTTTATAATAATACAATAATTATTATAGTTTAAAAATTCTTGAGAACAAGATTTGCCTCATTCTAAAAATAATGAACCCATTTCTCTCCAAATTCTACAAAATAATCAAAATGATTGTTATGGTATACTTCCAAAAATAAAATATACTAAGGATAACCAGCTATAGAATATACAAAAGTCTTTTGGTAGCCTTAAGACATAATGTTCAAAGCTACCAATTTTACAAAATCAACTTTTAGTGGTTTCAAGAAAGAAGACTCATAATTGTTAGTTTTGCAAAATAATAAAACAACTTTTAGTGGTTTCTAGACAAAGTGTTCATGACTATTGACTTTCCAAAAAGTAAAAGTAGCTTTTACAAAAATCTAATATTACTTTCAGTAATTGATTCTGTCTGTCTACCCCAATCTCTTGGCTCTTCAATTATAAGAAGGGAGCTTAGAAGATTTCCAAACCAAGCTTTTAGAATTTAAAAGTTTCTTGGACAAACTCTTATTCACTAGTTTTAATTCCTCTCTCCCTTTTCCCCTTTGTATCTTGTCTTTTCCTCTTCCCATTCTGTAAATCTCCTTTTTATACTACTTAAATTTTATCAATAAAAGGTTTTGTTTTGTTACGTGTCCTATATTGGTATCAAAGTTATCTTTAATTATTTTTATTGCATTGAAACATTAGGTATTTTCTACATAAATCATTCATATTTTTGTATTGTGGTGTCAAGCATGTTACATTTATAAGTGTTCTTTCTTATAGCTCGTTTGGTCGTGTTTGCCCATTAAGACTGGGTTGGGTCACTGGGGTGTTAAGAGACCTGTTGAGAGCTTGTCGATTGTAAGAAATTTATTATGTCTAAGCCCCAATTCTCTATAAAGTTACTTCTCGTTCCAATTATTCTACCTCTTATTGCTTTGAAAATCGTAGAATATCCAACACAAAAGAGATAACCTTAAAAGACTTCAATAGAGGTGCTAATGATTGGGAGATTTCGAAAGCCCAAAAGACTAGATTTACAAACTTTAAAAATTCAATATTTTCAAAAATGATTTTATAATCAAAATAAAAGAAAGAGATATTCAAGTCTTTACAAAATCACAAAAATAGGTATTATAAGTACATTCATATTAGTTTGCTATAGGTAGACATCAAACCCCTAACAAAAAAAGATTTAAACACTTATATTCTATCAGTTCTTAAGGATACTAGATTTACAAATTTTTAAGATTCCTTTCTCAGTCCAATAAAGTCTAGTCTTTGTAGTATACTTATTTCTTTCAGTTGTTATCCAAATCTCACTATTTCTTTGAATGACAAAAATATTTTACAAAGTATGGTTTTACAAATCAAAATACATAATTATAATGTGCTGGAAGGATCAATTCTAATTGCATTGTTTTTCAAAATTTATTACAAAACTATGATTTTTACATTTGTATCCAAACACAAATTCTAATCCTAAAAAAGAGAAACATTTCTCTTATAAACAAGCCTTTCTCGTTTAAACACTATTATCCTTAGTTCCATTTAATGGAAAGACATTACCCTTCCTAAAGACTAGGTCGTAAAAGGAGCAATTAAACCCCAACCACCAAAATAACTTGAACCAAACATAAAAATCTCCAAAATAGATCAATTCCAAAATGGAAAAGTCATCCTCACCTTTGATAACAAATCTGCAAATTTTAGATCTAGCAATAAAGTTATTGTATCTTTAACCATAGATCTAAGATATGTTTCTAACATTCCTTTTATAATAAATCTACCTTTAAAACCTCTAAGATTATACGCCTTATTCTCTATCACATTTACATAAATTCTCAAGAACAATCACCTCCTACTTCACCTGCTTCATCTACAATTACAAATAAGGTTACAAATGAATTACATGTTTTAAAAAGGAATTTCAACCTAATAAAAAATTTTTACATAATGATTTTTATACCTCACATAACACTAAAAAAAGAAATTATTCTTTCAAACATTTTCTCCAAAAAAAGAAAAGAAATCTGAGAGGATTATTACACATTTCTTTCCTTTCATCTCAAGTGGATTATACATTTCCTTTCAAAAAATCTACTAATCCTATTATAAAGAGTTTTTAGACTACAATAATTGTTGTATTATTATAAAGTATTCTTATTCAATGTGAGTTATAACTAAAAGAGTTGTTGCATGAGATTTTTGTATTAGAAATTTAATATTTAGAGGCTTGGTTTGTAATCATTGTACTAATATGGGTTGACTTATGTTATCCAACCAAATGTGTATGACGGGTTTTGAGTAATTTTTTTAGGATCTCAAATGAGTCCCACCATTTATTTTGAATTTTGTGATGAGGACAAGAGTATCATCCTGGGTGTGATAATTAAAGTACTAGGCTAATACTTATGAAAAGAAGAATTTTGTGGAGAAAAGGAAAAAGAGAGAAAGCCTTTTCTCATTTACAGAAAATTTGTATTTGGTTTTGAAAAAGACATAACTTTCCTTGACTTTTAGAACAAGAATATCTAAAATAGAACTAAAATAATTCCATTATTATTTAAACTAGCTAAAAATTTTGGTGGAGTTATTTTTTGTGTCAAAATAGAATAACCATAAATGACTACTCTTATGGTTTTGAATAAAAAAAAGTATAATACCAAGTTTATTGGAACCTAGTAATCCAAGTATGAAAAGGTTTAGGAATGATTTACTCTACTTTTAAAGGAAACAAGGAAGGTTTTAAATTTTGAAAGGTTAGTTCCACATTCTTGAGGAGGGATGATTTATAGTATATCACAAGTTTAATAAGTAACATTAGTGTGAGATTTATCAAAGTAAAAATGTTTAAATCTTGTTGACTCTATTATTTAAAAAATGGTCACTTAATAAGCTTGAGTTTGTAAAAGTTTTAGGGTTTGAAGTACCATTTAAAGGGAAATATTTTTGGGATGGTATTAAAAGGATTTGTACTATAAAATCCTACTTTCATGAAAAATATATTTTGAAGAAAGTTTTGAAACTCTTTAAAGATTGGGTCTTTTTTGTAGAGTTCCTACAAGGTAGATAAACCCTATAGGTTTGTAAGAACATCTAAAGTTTTATAGATATTTTCCATCCAATTTTGGATCTATAGTCATTCTCAAGAGTTTTGAAAGATTGAGCTTCTTGGTTTGTAAGTTGTTCAATCCATGTTCTTATGGGTAAACCTGAAATGGGCTTTAGATCAGTTTTTGCTTTGGTTTGGATAAATTTTAAAGTGAAGGCTAAACTCTCTTCTAGGTTTTGAATATGGACCTTGCCTTTATTCTTTGATTTCCTTGTCATCTTTGGTTTTATTTTGAAGGAATTCTCTAGTCAAGAAATCAAGACTAGAGTTTTTTTCTCTTTTTATGTACTCAATTTCAAAATCAAATGCAAAAAGTATACCTTGTCATCGGGGAAAAATCTATTTTGATACAATATTTTAGACATCTTTTTGTAAAATTTCTTTTGTAAACTTACAGTTAATGTGTAAAAGAAATTTTTTATTGAATAAATCACTTTGAAATTTTGTAATTCACATGAAAATGGATAAAATCTCTTTTTTTATAGTGGAATAAATCTTTTGACAATCATTTTAATGTGCGAACACAAATTGAATTATTTGTTCCTTGCCCTCTTTGAGTTGTTTGAGAATACCTCTATATCCTAATTCAGAGACATATGTTTCCATTATTTTTGGAAGTGAAGGGTCTGCAAGACGAATACAAGGAATTTAATAATCTAAAGTTTTGATGTATTAGATAAGAGTAGTATATTGAGTAGTCTAAGAAGTTTGGTTTTTCTTAAAACGATCATGTAAGGGTTTTGCAAGGTAATTTATGTTTGGAATGAAATGCAAAATATAATTAAGACTTCTTAAAAATCTTTAAAGTAGGGATTTTTCAATAATATTGTCATAAAACTTATTAGCAAAGGTTAAAACTCTTTTATAGGAGTAATAGTCCTTTGAGAAATGTAATGTCTAAAGAATCTTACTCTAGTATGGAAAAAAGATATCTTAGACTAAAATATCACAAGTCTATTTTATTTAACAACATAGAAAAATATTTATAAATGTTTAAAATGTTGTTCAACAAAATTTGAAAAGATTAAAATATCATTAATATAAACAAGACAAAATTTTGAATATGGTTGAAAAGTTTCATTCATAATTCTTTGAAATTTTAAAGGGTATTTTTCAAACTAAATGACATAACATTTCATTCATACTATATAAATATAATAGTAAAAGTAGTTTTATTCCTCTCTTTTAGATCAATCTAAATTTGCAAAAATCCAGATTTTATGTCGAATTTAGAGAAGATGAAAGCATAATGGAGTTTTTAGAAATAAGTCCTTTTTGTTAGGAATAAAGTACCTAATCCACTTAAGGACTTTGTTAAGGGGTTTGTAGTTGATAACTAATTTGAGAGTACCTCTTTTAAGTTTTATTAACTTATTGACATAAAAAGCAGTACTTGATGAGGGTGATCTAAATTTGGAGATAAGTTTCGTGGATTTTAAATTATGAATCTCTTTTCTGTAGTAACTTTTTAGTTCTGCATTTATTTGAATAAGTTGAGTTTTGGTAGAAATTTGTTTTTCATTGAAATCTAGTTCATAAGGTAAATCAACTATATGTTATTTCTTATTCCAAAAAGCATTTGTAAGTTCAAAGTAAAGTTCATTTTGGAGTGTATATTTGAAAACATAGATTTTTTCCACAATTGCAAGGTCTTCTAACTAGTTTTAAATTTTTTTAAAGAAATTTTTTTTTTATAAACAGAAAAGATTTTGTTATTTGGCTTGAATAAAAGTATAGATTTGTTCTCATAGATAAAATAAATTTTATAAGATTCAAATTTCTAGTTTTCGGAGTTTCAAGAAAAGTAAAATGCAATTTTGGAAATTTTATTTTAAAAGTAATACCATCATAATTGACAGTATAAAGAGTAATAAGATTAATGAAAAGTGTTCCTAAAATCACCATAAGATACATATTTTCAATAAGAATGAAAGAAGTTCTAATTTAAAAATGTTGTTTTAGATGAAAATAGTAATTTTGTTTGTAATGGTTATTTTTAAATTTTTTGCAACTAAAAGTTTTTCATTGGTTTTTTCTTAAAATGATTTGGAAAATTTTCTTATTTTATACAATTCAAATTTGCACTAGTATAAAAAAGATCAATTGTATCGAGTTTGAAATCATTTGAAAAAATTAAAATAATTTTGATAAAATATTTTTTTTGGAAGTAATTTGTTTCAAAGTAAAAAGAAAATCATTTGGAACTTTTTCTAGGCTTTGGAGGTTTTGTGATTTCTCATCTAGTTTGGGGTTAGGGTCACCATCCTAAGTTTCTTCTAAATGTTTTGAAAAAAGAAATTATAAGGTTTTGTTGTCTTTTCATTGGTTTTGCTTGAATTCTCTAAATTTTGTTTTTATGGTTTTGATTTTTATTTGAAGTTCTTGTATGGTAAAGGTTGATTTTCTTAAGTTATTTTTGGTTGGAATCATAGTGAGATCATAATGTAGGTCTAAAGGTTAATGGTATGGTACCAAGTTTTGTCTCTTGTTTTTGGAAACTCTTGAGAAGGTTTTCCAGGTATTCTTTTTATAGGTTGAGATTAATAATGCATTGGATAAGATCAACAAAGGTTTGCTAATCTTTTGTAAGAGTACTAACCTTTTTGGTTTCTCATTCAATATTTAAATAGGTTCTTTATTTGAATAATCATGAAAGGGGTTAAATTTAGAACAAGAATTGGAATTATTTTAGAGAATAGTTTTTAGCTTGGAAATGGTTTCTAGTTCTAAATGTAGTTCTTAAATTTTTCGGTTAAGTTTGTAGTATTTGGATATGTGTCCTTTCTTTTGACATTTGTACCAGGTAATGACTTTAAGAGGGGTTTTAGAAGTAAAAGGATTTGATTTAGGTTTTGACTTGTATGTTTTGGTTTTCTTGGGTTTGCTATAATAGGTTTGTTTATTGGATTTTTTGAATGTGTAGTAAGATTTAGTATAGGGTTTGGTATACTTATTTCTATTGGGGATAGTTTCGGAATTCTAAGTTAAATTACTAACAAAAAGTTCTAGCTTTAAAATGAGATTGTTTCATTTCCCATTTGAGGTGTTTTTAGTGTTTAAGGTATTGACAAATTTTTAATCCTTCTTGTTGGGTGAAATTGATCGATTCTTTATAAGTTAACCGATCATAAGGTATAAGGTTTACATATATGGTTTTAAGAGTTTGTCTGGTTTTTTCTCCTAAAAGAGTTGAGAGTACTGCAAAAACTTTTTCTTTCCAAAAAGGTTGGTTTAAGTCTTCCCTAAGCATGACTCTTATAAGGAAAGTGCTTTTGTAATTTTAGAACTCATTAAGTTTCTTACATCAGAGATTTGTAAGTAACTCAGTGTTTTTGTCTCTAAGATGAAAGGGATCTCTTATGAAATGTAAGGATATGGTTAGAATATGACAAGTTATATATCTTTTATAGTAATACCTAAACTATTGAGGATAGGTACACTATTTTCTTTAGTTATGATGACTTTAAGGATTTGATTTTACTAGTCAATGATAATAAGATAAACTGACTAGACTTTGAGTTGTCCTGAAAATCCTACTACAATGAGTTCAGTAACAATTTTGTTTAGGGTATTGTTATGGGTTTTATAAACATTGGTTGTCATAGTCATCTATTATAGAAGACTAAGTATGTTGTATTTTAACATGCCATTAATATTTCATTTGTAAATGGAAGAGGCATTGAACTTGTATTGTTTCAATGTATTTGTTTGTTTGTTTGCTACATCTTAATAAGGAATTGTGAATCCAGATATAGGTTTTGATTAAAAAATGTGGTTGATTTGAGGTTTGGAAACTTATAGTTATGATTTGGAAGGTTATGGTTCTAGGTTTGAAGAGTCTTTTTTTTATTTGTTTCCTAAGGTGTTAACTTCCTTTTTTGTAAGTGAAGAAGGTTTCAAAAAAGCTAAAAGGGTTTCCTACCACGTCATAAGAGATATTTGTATGTTAATTTGCCATTTAGAAAAAGAACTTAGTATGTCTGAGGTGGAGAATCTTAGAGATTTTGAAGGTAGATTTATTGTATAAAGGATGTTAGAAACATGTTCTAGATCTATGGTTAAAGATATAGTAACTTTATCACTAGATTTGAAACTTGCAGATCTCTTGTTGAAGATAAGGACGACTTTTTTATCTTTGAATTGATCTATTTTGGAGATTTTTGTGTTTGGTTCAAGTTGTTTTGGTGATTGGGCTTTAACTGCTCCTTTTAACATCGAGTCTTCAGGATAAGTAATGTCTTCCATTAAATAAATCTAAGGATAATAGTGTTTAAACAAGAAAGGCTTGTTTGTAAGAGAAGTATTTCTTTTTTTTTTTAATTGAAATCTATGTTTGGATACAAATGCAGAAATCATAATTTTGTCATTAATTTTGAAAATCAATGTAACTAAAATTAATCCTTCCAACATAATGTAATTATGTATTTTGATTTCTAAAACCATACTTCGTAAAATATTTTTGTCATTCAAAGAAATAGTGAGGTTTGGACAATAATTGGAAGAAATAGATTCATTATAAAGACTAGACTCTATGGAACTAAGAAAAGAATTTTGGAAATTTGTAAATCTAGTATACCTAAAGATTGCTAAAATAGAAGTGTTTAAACTTTCTTTTGTAAAAGTTTTGATGCTTATTTGTACCAAGCCAATATTAATGTACTTATAATATCTGCTTTTGTGATTTTGTAAAAATTTTTGAGAAAAAAGATAAATAGTTTCAAAAAGTCTTAAAAGTTGAATATCTTTTTCTTTCATTTTGATTGTAAAAACATTTTTGAAAACATTGAATTTTGAAAGTTCGTAAATATGGTCTTTTTAAACTTTCAAAATCTCCCAGTTATCAATACCTCTATTGAAGTCTTTTAAGGTTATCTCCTTTGTATTGGCTATTCTATGATTTTTAGAGCAATATAAGGTATAAGAATTAGAATAAGATGTGAATTTATAGAGAATTGAGTTCATATTTAGGAATTAGGGTTTAAACACAATAAATTTCATATAATACATATGCTCTCAACAAGTCTTTCAATGCCCTAGTGATATAACCCAATCTTAATGGACAAACATGACCAAACAAGTTATAAGTAAGAACACTAAAAAATATAATGTACTTGACACCATAATATAAAAATATGAATGACTTATGCAAAAAATACCTAATATTCCAATGCAATGAAAATAATCAAGAAGGCTTTAATACAAATTTAAGGTGCGCAACAACACAAAACCTTTTATTGATAAAATTTAAGCAGTGGAGAAAGGAGAGTTACAAAGTAGGAAGAGGAGAAGACAAAATATAAAAAGGAAAAGGGAGAGAGGAATTGAAACTGGTGAATGAGAATTTATCCAAGAAACTTTTAAATTCCAAAAGCTTGGTTTGGAAATCTTTTGAGCTCCTATATTTTTGGGATGGTATTAAAAAGATTTTTATCATAAAATCTTACTTCTTTGACAAATATATTTTGAAAATGATATCTTATGGTACTGGGTTCTCTTTGTACTCGAAAGAGGTACTTTTTGGTGAATTATCAACTATAAACTTCTCAACAAAATCCTTAAGTGGATTAGGTACCTTATTCCTAACAAAAAGAACTTATTACAAAAACTTCAACTCCAAATTCAACATAAAGTTTGGATTTTGGTAAATTCAGATTGATCCAAAAGATAAATATAAAACTGCTTTTACTATTTCATTTGGACAGTATGAATGGAATATTATACCATTTGGTTTCAAAAAATCTCATTTATAATTCTTTGGAATTCTGAAAAGGCATTTTTCAAACTAAATGACATAACATTTCATTCATACTATCCAAATAGAACAGTAAAGGCAAATTTTATCCCTATCTTTTGGATCAATTTGAATTTGCTAAAATCCAGACTTCATGTCAAATTTAGAGATATAAGTAGAATGAAGTTTTTGTAACAAGTCCTTTTTGTTAGGAATAAGGTACCTAATCTACTTAAAGATTTTATTGAGGAGTTTATAGTTGATAATTAATCTGAGAGTACCTCTTTTGAGTTCTTCTAACTTATTGACATAAAAAGTAATACATGACTATGGTGATTTAGATTTGGAGATGAGTTTATTGGATTTTAAATCATGAATCTCTTTTTTATAGTAACTTTCTAATTCTAAATTCATTTGGATAGGTCGAGTTTTTGTAAAAATTTGTTTTTCAGTGAAATTTGGTTGATAAGGTAAATAAATTATATGTTGTTTCCTATTCTAAAAAATATTTGGAAGTTTAGAGTAAAGTTCATTTTGGAGGGTTTGTTTGAAAATAAAGATTTTTTCTAAAACTGCAAGATCTTATAATTAGTTCTAAATTCTTTATAAAGAAAGATCTTTTTGTAAATAGAAAAGGTTTCGTTCTTTAAATTAAATAAGAGTATGGATTTTGTTCTTATAAATAGGATGAACTTTTATGAGATTCAAATATCTAGTTTTTGGAGCTTTAAGAAAAGAAAAATGCAAATTTTGAGATTTTGTTTTGAAAGTAATACTATTATAATTAACAATATAAGGAGTAATGAGATTCATGAAAAGTGTTCCTAAAATCACCATATGATGCATAATTTCAACAACAAAAGAAGTTCTAACTTGAAAATGTAATTTTGGATGAAAATAATAGTTTTGTTTATAATGTTCATTTTTGAATTGTTTGTGGTTGAAAGTTTTTTATTGGTTTTCTCTTGAAAACAATTTGGAACAATTCTTTGTTTCATCCAATCCAAATATGCACCAGTATCAAAAAGAGTAATTGTATCGAGTTTGAAATCATTTGAAAAAACCAAAGTGATTTTAATAAAATAATTTTGGAAGTAACTTGTTCTAAAGTAAAAAGAAAATTATTTAGAACTTTTTCTAAACTTTGGAGGTTTTGTGGTTTCTCATTTGGTTCAGGGTCAAGGTCACTATCCTAAGTTTCTTCTAAATGTTTTGCTAAAAGAAATTGTCAAGTTTCATTGGTTTCGCTTAAGTTTTCTAAGTTTTGTTTTTATGATTTTGATTTCTGTTTAAAGTTATTGTATGGTAAAGGTTGATTTTTTGGAGTTAGTTTTGGTCAAAATTGTAGTGAGATAATGTATAGGTTTAGAGGTTGATGGTATGGTACTGGGATTTTTCAACCAAATTCAAAATTTTGTTTTATTTATATTAATGGTGTTTTAATTTTTTCAAATTCTGTTGAATAATATTTTAATATTTATAAATTTTTGTCTATATTTTCAAACAAAATGGACTTGTAATAACTCAATTTAAGATATCTCTATTCCATAATAAAGTAAGATTTCCTAGATGTTACATTTCTTAGGAAACTATTACTCCCACAAAGAAAGTTTTAGCCTTTATTAATAAGTTTTGTGACAAAATTACTGAAAAATCTCAACTCTAAAAATTTTTAAGAAGTCTTAATTGTATTTTGTATTTCATTATGAATAGAAATCATCTTGCAAAACCCCTACACGATTGTCTTAAGAAAAACCTAACTCCTTAGACTCCTTAGCATGCTACTCTTGTTTAGTACATCAAAACTCTAGTTTACGAAATTCCTTGTATTCATCTTACAAACCCTTCACTTCCAAAAATAGTGTAAATAGATGCCTCTGAATTAGGATATAAAGGTATTCTTAAGTAACCCAAAAAAGGCAAAGAACAAATCATTTGATTTGTGTTTGCACATTAAAATGATTGTCAAAACAATTATTCCATTATTGAAAAAGAGATTTTATCCATTATCATATGCATTACAAAATTTCAAAGTAATTTACTGAATCAATATTTTCTTTCACGCATTTACTACAAGTCTATAAAAGAAATTTTACAAAAAGATGTCCAAAATATTGCATCAAAATAAATTTGTACTCAATGGCAAGTCATACTTTTTACATTTGATTTTGAAATTAAGTATATAAGAAGAGAAAGAAACTTTATTCCTAATTTCTTAACTAAAGTATTCCTTCAAAATAGAAATAAAGACGCTAAGGAAATGAAAGAATAAGGACAAAATCCCTATTCAAAACCCAGAAGAGAGTTCAATGTCTACTTCAAAACCTATCCAAACCAAAGTAAAAAATGATTTAAAGCCTATTTTAGGTTTACTAATAAGAACATAGATTGAACAACTTACAAATCAAAAAGCTCTATCTTCCAAAACTCTTGAAAAATAACTCTAGATCCAAAATTAAATGAAAAACATCTATAAAATTTTACATATTCTTACAACACTACAATGTTTATCTACCCTGCAGGAACTCTACAAAGAATACATAAGTAAAGTATTAGTTTCTGTCTCTAAATGAGTCTTAAAACCCTCTTTAAAATATTTTTTAAAAAATCATTTTCAAAACATATTTGTCATCCAAGTAGGATTTTATGATAAAACTCCTTTTAATACTATCCTAAAAATATTTCACTCTAGATGGTACTTCAAACTCCAAGATTTTCTAAACCTCAAGCTTAATGTATGACCATTCTTGATTCAAATATTTCTACCTTGATAAATCTTATACTGACTTTTCTTATTCAACATGACATATATTACAAATCATTCATCCTCTATAATGGGGAATTGATCTTTCAAAACTTAAAACTTTCCTTGTTTCCTTTAAAATCATAGTAAACCATTACCAAACCTTTTCATACTAGGATTACCAATAAATTTGGTATAATACCTTTTTCATTCAAAACCATAAGAGTAGCCATTCATAATTATTCTATTTTGACACAAAAATTAATTTTGCCAAAATTCTCAATTGGTTCAAATAATAGTAGAACTATTTTAGTTCTACTTCAAATATTTTTATTCCAAAAATTAGGGAAAATTAAGATTTATTCAAAACCAAATATAAATCCTTTATAAATGAGAAAAGGTTTTTTCCTCTTTTCCTCTTCTCTACAAAATTCTTCCTCTTATAGGTATTAGTCTAATACTTTAATTATCAAATTCAGGATGATACTATTGTCCTTATCAAAAAATTTAAAGTAAAATGGTGGGATTTATTTAAGATCCTTGAAAAATTACTCAAACTTGTTATACAAATTTGTTTGGATAACATAAGTCAGCTCATATTGGTACAACCATTACAAGCTAAACCTCCAAATACTACATTTTTAGCATAAAATTTTCATATAGCAACCCTTTTAGCTATAACTCAAACTACAGAAGAATACTATGTAATAATGCAACAATTATATAGTCTAAAAACTCTTTAGAATAGGATTTAACTCATTTTAAAAATAGTAAGTTAATTTCTCTCCAAAGTCTACAAAGTAATGAAGATAATTGTTTTGGTATAAATCAAAAAAAAAAAACCAAGGATAATCAGTTGTAAAATATACAAAAGTCTTTTGGTAGCCCCAAGACATAATGTTCAAAACTACCAACTTTACAAAAGAAACTTTTGGCAATTTCAACAAAGAAAACTAGTGACTACTAATTTTGCAAAATAACAAGACAACTTTTGGTAGTTTCCAAACAAAGTACTCATGACTACCAATTTTTCAAAAAGTAAAAGCAACTTTTACAAAATTCTAAGATTACTTTCAATGATTGATTCTATTTATCAATCCAAGCTTTTAGAATTTAAAATTTCCTTGGATGGACTCTCATTCACTAGTTTCAATTCCTCTCTCTCTCTCTCTTCCCCTTTGTATCTTGTCTTCTCTTCCCACTCTATAAATCTTCTCTCTATACTACTTAAATTTTATTAATAAAAAGTTTTGTTTTATTGCTATATATATAAAGTAAATTTTTACCTTTTTTTGCTTTTTCTTTGTAATGTGCTTTACTTTG
The DNA here is from genome assembly GCA_020883675.1 of Bruguiera gymnorhiza. Lineage (NCBI taxonomy): Eukaryota > Viridiplantae > Streptophyta > Magnoliopsida > Malpighiales > Rhizophoraceae > Bruguiera > Bruguiera gymnorhiza. The sequence goes on from JAIRCJ010000087.1 coordinate 2,646,457, forward strand.
GATTGTTTTCTATTGGATGGTGGTCAACATTTAGTTCACACATTTAAGGGAGTTTGCCACCTCTTATTTGAACATAATTTTTGGGATTGTACCTCAACAACCTTGTGTAATAATGTTGATGTGTCTAGTCTATGATCAATAATTTGCCAGATTGATTCATCTATTAGCTTCCCTAACACCTTATCCACACATAATTTTCATTGGAATTTGCTCCAATTTCCACTACATTAAATAAGTAGGATGATAATTGGTGGTATCGTATCTTTAACTCACTAGTTTCAACATCATCATAGCAGTTTTTAACTTAAGGATGCATATGCTTAAAATCCTTTCTCCAATGTGCTAATATGTGTCGATAAGGTATCTCTTTCATATTCTTCTCAATCAAAATCTTTGCAATATGTCTAGAAATAATTCCTTTAAACTCAAACAAAAGGTATAAGCATCTAATATCATACTCAATATCATTATAGTATACATGATAAGTCACTTGCCTTTTGTAATTTCCATCTTTTCCTTTTAGCACATCTGTCACTTGAAATGTGGTTATTGATCCATATACTTTAACAAACAAAAGGTTACAATAGGATAATCCCCGCAGCTCATCTTAAAATAGTTTGAAAATCTTGTTAGCATAGGCTTTTTCCAATTGCTTCTCAAAATAACAATCAGTTATTAGATGCATGCTTGAATTGTAAGAAGCAGCAAAATCTGCCAAGTTTACATTCACAATCTTACTTTTTAAAGCATTGTCATGTTGTTCGACAAATTGTTTCAAGGAAATTGTAGGACCCACATAACCATCACAGAAAGCATTTATACTTTCACTTCTTTAAGTTGGTATTCCAGCGCAAAAAGTTTTCCTAACATAGACTAGAACCTAACGATTGTTATCCTTGTACAAGGAATTTAGCCATGCATTTTCCTTCAAGTTGTAATCCTTGATCATTTTATCCCATGTCTCTTCACATTCATCAATGTATACTGACACATGTACAAACCCCTTCAATATCTCCTTGATAGCTTTGTATTGGTTTAGCCCACCAAACTTTTCTGAAATTTTTCTCATAATATGCTAAAGACAAAGACGATATTGAGTGTTTGGAACATCGCACCAATTGCTGGTGGAATTGTAAAGCATTGATCAGTTATTATTGCCTGTGGAGGACAACCTAACATATAATCCAACCATGTCTTAAACGACCAGATATAAGTATCTGTGTCTTCATTTGATAATAAATTACACCCAAACAATGCAATTTGCCCATGATGATTAACTCCTACAAAAGGAGCAAAAAGCATATCATACTTGTTGGTTAAGTATGTTGCATCAAATAAGATCACACCACCAAAAGAATAATAAGTAGCTATACACCTTGCATTAGCCCAAAACACATTTTTTATTCGACTATCATCATCAAATTCTTCCTCATGAAAGAACTTGAAATTTCTTATTTTCATGCAAGAAAAGTAGTTAGAAAGTGCTTCAGCATCCCCACTGCTAGTCAAAGTTGTCTTGCCTTAGCAATAAAATTTCTACAATCTTTTTCAATACATACCAATTTTTCATATCCTCCAGCTTCAATGGCTAAAGAATAATAATTTTTACTCAAACCTATACTTGCTTGATCATTCAATTCACATCTCTTCTTCACGTATGCATCTAAATTCTTATTGCACTTAGAGGATCATGCCTTGTTTGGGCTACGTGCATGACTATGCTTCAAGTAGGTACAAGATATTGTGAATTATCCATCTACACCAACAACGACATTGATCTTGGCCTTGCAATCCTTTTTTATTGATGGTATCGGGTTGAAATCATTCTTAGCTTTAGGCATTGTTTTACCGCTTCTAGCACATGTAAGTGTAAAATATTTTAACTGTCCATCTTCGCCATTTTTTGTACTTTGCTTGATAACATCGAATCCCTCTTGTTGAGCATAGTTTATATAGAAATTGAATACATCTTCTTAAGAATTAAAGGTCATTCCAAGTATTAAAGAATCTACTTTGTCATTGTTAAGCACCCCTTTTGTGGCAAGATTCTCTAGACTTTTTTCTCTAATTTTCTGTAAATGTGGAATAATTCTTCACCTTCCTTATGTAAGGATGAATCACGTTCCATAATTTGAAATGTCAAAATAATATTAAAATTAGTTTGAACTGAAATTTTCAAATAGATCAATTGATGTTGTTTCCTACACTTATCAAAACAAAAGATGCAGCTTAAGAAGCAAAGTTTCCTGAAAGATTATGTTTTTCACTTTCTTCCATTGATACAGTTTACATTTAGATAAAAAAAAATAACAGAAAAAAAGGAAAACCAACAGCCATGGATCTAAAAAGAAACACTAAAAATTTAGGTTGGAAAATTGAATAACAACAAATAAATAGTAAATATTAAACTCTTAAACTGAAATAAAATCTTTAAATCTGCTTGTCTAATTTTTTTTTTTTCACTCACAAAAAAATGTAAGCCAACAAGATTAGAAAAAAAAAAAAAACAAAAGAAAAGAAAACGTATTGACCTGCAAATGGATTGAGCTCGGAATCAATCTCTTTGATGAGGATGGAGAATTCAGTAAAAGGAGGTAAGTTAAAACGTTTCTTCTTCTGATTCTTAATCTAGGAAAAAGATGTATTTACTTTGAATCTTTAATCTAGTTTTCATCTAATCTCAAAATTTCATTCTAATTCTAATTCTTCTTCTTCTTTCTTGATTATATTTGGAAATGTGATAATAGTACTATGAAGGATTTGACACATAATGTCATGATAGGAGATTTTGTTTCGACCAATAACGATAATATTGATGGTAACTCCACGATACAAAAGGTGAGAATTATATGACTATTTTTGTTTGTATTAGTAAGAGTCGTTATCAAATTGCATCTTCATTAATGATTCGACTATCCTTGCCATTCATCATTTAATCAAATGATTGGTATAAATTTCTTATCACTTATGGCGACGTTAAGTAGATAAAGGCAATTTCCAGCTCTAGCTGTTGCGATCAGAGCATGAGGTGCTCAATCCCATACTAGAAATAAATGTTCTGCCACACCCATGCTTTGAAGCTTCCCTCCTACATTATCCCAGTATTAGTCCAAATGCATTAGTCATTTTCTCCAAAGGTTTAAGCACCGTATATTAAAGCAAATGAGAAAAAAAAAAAAAAAGACTTGATATTTCAACCACCACAGAGATGACAAGAAAGTAGGTCCTAAATTGAAACACTGAGTGTGTGCCAGATGATCATATCTACTTATTATGGCAAAATTGACAGGTGACATGGATATCTAGTAAAGTGAAACATGTATTAATGCATGCTCAGCAGACTAACAAAAGTTGATTGATTGCTTAGTTGTAAGTAAAGGATTTATATAATATGATTAATATTTTGGGAGTAAACATGTTACAAAAGTGCAAATGTGCTCTATAATTTCTTTATAGCCAAAAGCTTATAAATTATAACTGTTGAACATGCACGCTTTAATGGCATAAAATGCATATTATAAAGGCAACAAAGATTTGTACTGAGGTAATAATTAGCAGGTGCATTGTTTGGTTTCACTCCCTCAGAGAAACAATAATAGTAACCTCTTATGTCCTTCATAACTGATTCTCTATAATTCCAATCCTAAACTATGGACAATTAATGCTTCTTATCATAAGCTTCTATTCTTGAAGCCCTAGAAATCATAAATCCTATAAAGCTACACAATATCATAACCAAATAATAAAACCTCATAAGAAATTAAATCATGTACAACATCCAATAAAGCTTAATGCTCCTTAGATCTTACTTTAGCTAAGAAAAGGAGTCGTGGATCACAGAAAGAGAGATGATGGCAAATGAGTAACAAGTCTCATGAATATACATGACAAAATGCCTAAACTATATTTAATTTATTTATGGAAAAAGAAAATTTGTAGGGATAAAAATGTTACAATAAACTACACTCTCATCAAGAGTTCTTGCTTGAATACAGTACCTATACAACTATCATTACGAATTTTTTGTTAGAAAAAGGTAGTTATAAATTTGCATGGACACAAAAGCTTCTAGTACTGATTTTGGCTCTTAACAGTCTGACCCATTGTTAATGGACTGAATGGGTCGCAGAGGAGTTGTAAACACTTTGTGGGTCTAACAGAGAGTGGGTTTATGGGAGAAAAGTGGCTTGGAGAAAAGCTTCGAGCTGAAAATATTAAGCTAAGTAAATAAGATTTGATAGATTTTGTCAAAAAAATAAAAAATAAAAATAAAAATAAAAAAGAAAGAGGCCGGATGGAGGTTTTGTCTGTTGGCAACTTTTGATGGAAAATTATCCACGTCAAACATGATTCACATGAGTTGATAGATGTTGGGACTCCTTAGTCTAGACAATTAGCACTATTCTTTTAAAATATAATCAGAAATATATATATATTTTTTAGGTAAAAAATTGATGACAACCAAAATGGACAATTTGAAACAAAGTACTTGAAATAATAAGTAATAGGATAAAAGACTGTTAGTCTTAAGGTTCCATTACAACAAAATTTTGATGATAATAAACTATTGATGTTTTAGACATAGTATTTTTTGTTGAGTACTTTAGATTAAGAAGTGAATTTGTTGGAATTTTGCAATAGATTTACAAAGTTCAAGTGAAGTTTGGATCCCACTAAATGGACAAGCTCTATGGACGAGGCCCCTAATGCAACTAAAGTGACTCACTTGGCATGCATAGATACCACTTGGTTTTTTTTTTTGGCAAACATGTGATGTGCATATAGTTAAGTAGTTTGTAGAAACATGTATCCATAAGGTGTATCCAACGCTTTTTGATAAATGTATGCACATTTTCTCATTCATCTTACATATTCTATCTTAAATGTTTACATATAATATCTTTTAAAAAGAAAAAAAAAAGACTAAAAACTAAAAAATGTGTGGGCTCACACACAAAAAGTATGTAAGGCCCACAACCCATCCTTACTCCTACTTTTCTTCAACCTTATAATTTTTCTCTATATTTTATTTAAAGTGTAAAGCCAAGAAGATATGAGAAGTAAACGACTTGCATGATCAAGAGAAAAAAAATTTTGCTCAACCTTATAGGTTAGTTCATTTGTAGGATGATTTTTATTCTCTCTCTTGGAATTTATAACTTCTTGAACTACATGATCACCATATGTTACCAATCATTCTCTTATTAACAACTGCCATAAATGTTAAAAAGTCAATAGTTTCCCTTCCATGTCATAAGACCTTTATTCCAATTTGGTCAAATCTTAGGGCATAGTCCTTTTTAGTTGTTAAGGTTTTTTTTTTTTTTAATCTAGCACTTATCAACCACATTCCATTTGTTTGGACTATAGCCTCCAACTAAACTCATCCTCGATAAATTTTATATTGTGGTTGGTAAGGCCAAGCCACCTTTTAAAGGCTTCGTCTGCAAATCATAATCCTAAATGCATGCTCATTGGTGTTATTCTCCAATATTTCACCTTGTGATAGAGCTAGAGAGTGACATTAAAGTGCTTACGAAAAAAAAAAAAAAACTCAAGTTTAACTACAAGGTGTTCATATTGGAACTAGAAAATGATACCAAAATGACTTTCAAAGTCAAAACTTTCATTCTATTAAGGCACATTGTCTCTAGTAAACAATTTAACCTCATTGTTGTACGTGATATTATGAGGAAAGAATGGAATATTATTGGAGAACTAAAAGTTCAAGTTGTCAAGTTAAACACTTTCCTTTTTTTTCTTTTAGATATGAAACATAGCAAATAAGTGTGTTATATAAAGTGCTTTAGCATGTTTTTAATTAGTTACTGGTATAAAAAGAGTAACCCTTAAATAATTTCATCAATGAAGTTGATCTCACAACACCTCCCATATAGTTACAAGTCCATGGTTTAACCTTAGAATGAATGATAAAGGAAAATGTTAGGAGGATTGGAAATATGCTTGCAAGTCTTATTAAAGTATGTTACAATCTTAATATGTAGTTGAATGACATAATTACATGACATTATAGGTAAATGTGAAGATTATGGAGCCATTACGGGTAGAATTTAGCAATAACATAAATTTCTTATGTGAAATTTTAAGACACACTAAAAAAGGATGTAATCAACATAAATTTATAAGAATCGACATAAATTTATAAGAAGATCAAAGAGCCAGGATATTACCAAGAGTTTTGGCCCATGAATAAGGGTAAAATCAGTTGTATTTTGAAAACCCCAATCACTTGTGAGACTTTATAGGGTGAGTGATCAAAACTCCCTATTAAGATAACCCTTCAAAAATGTTGCCAAAAGTGGATGTGATGAAAAAGGAAACACATGCATTAAGAAAAGTAGTGGAGGCTCTATCTTTCATAAATACTAATGGCATTAGTTGCCTCATGTTTTTACTTACCCATCCTAATTAGATTTACAATGCTAGGAAACAATAAGCAAAGAGCAGTAATAATAGCACACTTAAACCAAAACTAGTTCAATCCTCAATCTTAATCTTTTGAAAGGAAAATCAGTTATTGTCTTATTTGAGTTTGCTTCGAGAAGCAAATCTTAGTGAATCAAAAGGAAGCCAACATTAGTCATATGCATTACCCTCATCTAGGTCAAACACAAAAGTTAAGCTTTTAAAGAAAGGCTTATTCATATTAGGTCTTTTAAGAACCAATCAACCTCGATTCTAAAGCCTTAACTCTCTAAGAGAGGAAGAGAGGCTTGCCTTACTAGCTAAGACACCCAAAAACTTTTATCCTAAAATCCAAACATGTATGACTTGTATATCACACAAGCATGCATTATTACAAAACCACTTATATGTGGGACCTTATAAAAAATTCTTTAATGTCAAGGAAAAAGAGTTATAAAAAAAAGGTTTAAAGTTAAAAGTCTTACTTAAGGCATTAATTAGTCCAAATAGCTCCTTAGCATTTCTACTTCTTTTCTCTCATTTCCAATGGTGTCAAGCCAAGAAGAACTCTTAGTCAACCCTTGTTTTACAACTCCTTTCCTTGATATTGATATGGTTGATAACAATTATGATGTCATGGCAATGGTGGCTAGCTAATAACCACACAGAAGCCAATGATCATATTTGCATTAAACTTGTTAAAAGCTTAAACAAGCCTTGACAACTAATGATCTCAAAAAGCTCATTCACAAGTACCATTAGGATATCTTCTTAATGGAAAAAAAAGAAAAAAAGAGGAGGAAATATATTGATAAATTATAAAGAGACATGAATTTTAAAATGGTAAATTTTGAGGAATTAATTAGGAAAATGAGAGGTTTAGCTTTAAAGTTGGGCAAATTTTGAGGAACCAATTGTCTTTGTAATTAGGAAAGGAAAAAATTGGATTCATTTGGAGTGTAACAACCCTAAAATAAGCACAAAGTTCTTTCTTACATGTATGTATTATGAACCATATAAGCAATATTGCAATAGGTTATTAGAGGACATGAGAATTTATAAACCACAAGATGATAGTCCATGACTTTGCATCTGTGACTTCAATGTTATTATATGCAACTTGGAAAAGAAAGGCATGCAATCGATAGGCTAAATACAAAAGGTAGAATGTCGGCATTCCTTAAATGAATGCATTTTTTTTTATATGGGATTTAAAGGCATCCAATACACATGGACAAATAAACAAGTAGGTCATGCAAATGTGAAGGAGACACTAGATAGAGTAATGACAAATGTGGACTGAAGTACCTTATGCCTTAAGGTAGTATTATTTTAAGAGTGTAAGGTTAGATTGGATCATCAACCTATTATATTATATTCAAACTAGACAATTAGGAATAATTCCTTTAAAAAAGAGACATGATAAAGCTAAGTTAATGATTCCTTTAGCTTTCAATTAGCCAAAAAATTAAAGATGTGCAAAAGGGCCTTTTGTAAATGGTGTTCCCAAAGTTATGATAATGCTAGATATAAAATTTTGAGACTTAAAGAAGAAACAACAAGATTGCAAGCTAAACCAATAACACAAGTGTCCAAAAAGTATGAAAAATGAGGTACAAGTAAACTAAATAAAGCATAGGCATAAAAGGAAATGTATTAGCAATAAAGATCAAAAGTCAGTTGGTTATAATATAAATACCAAAATACAAAGCTTTTTTCATGCAACCATCCTCCAATGATAACAACATAATATAATTATTTGATTTTGTAATGATAAGGAAGTTTAGATAAAAGATGAAGTAGAAATTAGAAGTATGATAAAGATCTCTTTTAGGAATTGTATGATAAAGATCTCTTTTAGGAATTGTACATAATAAGTTAGGTAAAGAGCATTGAGTTATCATTATGGTTCATTCTTAATTTAGTTATAAAGGATATGAATGAAAGGCTCAAAGCCATTGTAACAAAGGAGGAAGTAATGTTAAAGATTTTTGACATGGGCCCTTACAAAGTTCCTAAGTTAGATGGTTACCTTGGCATATTCTACCAATAATATTAGGCTATAAATGGCCTTTTAGTCATGAAAATGGTGCAATCCTTTTCACAACGAGGTTCACATTAAAGGAACTAAATAGGACTTTAATAACATTGATACCATATACACATAACCTTACAGATTTGGGAAACTTTCCCTAATTAGCTTATGTACTACAAGGTATCCTCCAAATTTAAAGGAAATTAAAATTAAATCATGGTTTGTTGATCTTGTTTCCTCTTACAAGATTGCTTTTATCCTAAGCATTTAGGATAACATATTAATGTTATATGAATATTTTCATACTCTAAAACACAAGAGGGGAAAGAGGAAAGACATGGCCATCATATTAGATATATAGGAGTCTTATAACAAGGTTAAGTGACAATTTATACATAAGGTCTTGGAGCAACTTAATTTCAATAAGTGTTAGGTATAACAGGTAATGCAATGTATTAGCACTATATCCTACCAAGTTATCATTAATGGCTAACCTATTAAGGCCTTCCAATCCACAAGGAGGCAACAATAAGACAACACATTCTCACCTTATTTATTTATTCTAGTTTCAGATGATCTATCTTAAATACAAGATAAGTCAGTGTTAGAGTATTAAATTAAGCTAAATGTCTAATAATATTATACATCTTCTTCATGGATGACATTCTACTTTTAAAAAAGCCTCATGAATGATACATCTTATGAATGTCTACTATAAAGCATTTATAAAGTTGGTTAATCAACACAAATCCATAATTGAATTTAGTTGTAACACCAAACAAGAGATAATTACTTAGATTCTTGGTTAGCTCTAAATCAAACAAGCCTTGGATGATCAAAATTTGAATCTTTAAGATTCATATAAGAAAGAGTGAAGATGAAGTTGCAATCATAGAAGTAAAGAGTTATTTCCTTAGTAGGTAAAAAAGTACTCATTAAGTATTAGTTATTGTTATCTTAACCTTTGCCATGAAGATGTTTAAGTTACCATAAATAATGTGTCACCAAATTAACTAAATTGCAAATTTCTGGTGGGAACAATGTGTGAATAAGGCAAAAATTCATTGAAAAAGGTGGAGGGTGTTGTTCAAATAAAAAGAATAAGAAGACTTGGATTTTCATGATCTATAAACATTTAATTTAGGACTCTGCAAAACAATATTAGTGCATTCTTCAAAATCTTAAGGCCTTATAAGTGACATTTATTGAAAGAATTTAATTTTTGTCTGAGAATTTCACACATACAAAAAAAGGTCATTGTAGCTCTTAGGCATGGAAAAGTATCTTGTAAGGTTAAGTGGTTTTAAAACAAAAGTATAGGTAAAAGATTAAAAATGGTTGTCAAGTAAATATTTGGAAAGAGGCATGAGTTTCAAGGTTGCATTATTTTAGAGTCCAGACAATAAAACCCATTCATGTAGCTAACATAATTGTGGGAGATATAATCCTTAAACAAGTAAGGAAGTGAGATAAAATGAAACTTTCTTAATTGTTTACACTAAATGAAGTGCAAGCAATAAAGGTAATCCTTCTAAGGCATGTACCTAGAAAAGATAGATTTTTATGACATTATGACAAACCTATAGTTTTCTCAATTAAGAGTAGATATCAATTATTGGTGATTGAATCACTGTATCAAGTTCCTAAACTAATGGCACTAACAGAGGTGAGTAAAACTACTTGATAGAAGTTATAATTTTTTAGAATGCATTAAAAAATTAAACAATTTATCAAGAGAGCATTTCAAAATTTACTTTTGACCTAAGTCAAGCTATACAGATGTCATGTTATAGAAAATAAGAGTTGCTAAATTTATGGAAAGGTGAATGAGACAACAATTTACATCCTCCTAAAGTGCCCATATACAAGAGTGACATGGTTTGGTAGTAAACTAGAACATATAGTAAATACTTAAGAAGTGGAATCTTTTACTAATTGGTGGAGAGTTTTTATCAAAATTACTTTGTTAAGTAGCAATTATATGTTGGAATATATGAAAAACTAGGTCTACTTTTATTTTGGAGTAACAACGTAATAACCTTAAAGTTACTTTACAACTTGCAAGCAAAAACATTAAGGAGCTTAAGATTCTAAGTTTGTCAATACTTTGGTGATAAGAGGTCCTTTATGAACCAAAGACAAGAGAACATTAATGGGAAAAACTAATTAGGGAAACAATTAAACTAAATTATGATGTTGCCTTTGTGGATGTAGGAAAATGGACAAGCATAACTATTTTATTTTGAAACCATCAAGGCAAAATGGTGGATGGGGCAATTATGAGCAAGAGAGAGCTTTCTACATTGGTGGGAGAGGCATTGCCTTTGAGACTAGCAACTTATGTAGCACAAAGGACGGAATGACAATAAGTAATCTTAGAAACAAATTATAAAGTCCTTTATCTTAATTGCTTAAGCAATAACCATAGATGTCCATAGGAGATTGCTAATATAATTTTTAATATCAAAGAATGGCTAGTAAAAACAAAAGAAGCAAAAATTTGGTTAACTAATAAAAAAACCAATGAACCTACGAATTAGTTAAGTAAGGCTATTAAGAAGAAAGTTTGTCCAAATGATTAGCTTGTAAACCCTTCATATAACTTAGCTAACTAGTAGTGAGAGACATTGAGAATATCTTTTGTTTTGTTTTTGGATTTTGTTAATATACATGTTTTCATTCTATCCAAAAAAAAAAAGATAGAAAAAATTTAAAATTCTTTTTAACTAGCAAATGTTTACAAAAAAAATTTACTTTTTAATTTCTTAGTTTAAATATAGATTCTCATATTTTTCTACGTCTAACAAAGTGAGAAATGTTTTTCTTGAAATTTTTGGTGTTTAAGTAAAGTATGCCATTAATTTATATTTTTTAATTGTTTTGAGTTAATCATCATTCTTGTGTTAAGAACAAAAGAAAAAGAATGGACTAAAAAACAAAAAAGACAAAATAAAAGGCCTTGCCATAATTTCTTGTCTTTTGCAATTTTAGCAACTTAAAACATAATCACTCTTTTTTTATTATAAATCTCACATTTCTTCATGGATGATTAAATATAAAATTAACAAAATTAATATATAAACTCTTTGAACATTGAGGTGTTTTGTTAGAGATAACTTAAATTTTACTTTAAAATAATGTTATAATAAATTTGTTGAGTGAATACTTTTGAAGATTGCAATGTAGTGACAAAATGCCAAAACAATATTTATTATTGTCTATAGTCTGCTCTTTTTATCAATTTTTTATGAGTAACGTTATTTTTTCAACTAAATTTTTTGAATATAGTAAAAAGTATAATTGAGGAAATATAAGTAGAGTTAGAATATGAATTTTTTTCAGTATTTTTATTTCATTAGAAGGGATTTGTCTACATTAACTTTTTTTAACTATTTGTGCAACTTTAGTTGTACAACCAAAGAGAGAAGAATAAAATTATTCATTTCTTATAGAATAAAATAAATTGCAAGATAGAAATCTATCAATTAACTTTAGTAAGTGAAATTTTATTTTTGCTACTTATTTCATAATTAACTATTTAAATTGAATTATTTTGTTTGATATTTGTTTAACTTTTGTTATTTATGATTTTTGAACATTATAATAGTCAAGCCTTGGAATTTAGTTTAAAACATATTAGTTGACTGAATTATGTTGTTTGTCACTAAAAATATTTAAAATGAAAAACTTCGATTGATTTGATTAATTTTTATGGGATATATTTTAAATAAATTAAATTCTACTTGAATTTCAATTCTATGAGAATTGTTAATTCTTTAATGGTTTTACACTTTAAAATGTGCGAAAATTTAAGTGAATTTTTTTACCTACAAAGTATGATATATCATGTAAGGAACTTTAATATGTAGAAATTAACTAACTTGAAGAAACATTCTAATAACTGTAAAAGTTAGACAAAATGTGGAAATAGTTTCTCCACGTACAAAAATTAAACACGGAATTTGGGAAAAAATCACGTTATTTTTTCTCCATTTTTATTATTAAGAAAATATAAAAAATTCCTAGTAAATTTTTACTTTATTGAGAAAATACTTTAACAATTGGCTTTAATTATTAAAATAATATACGTAATTCTCTGGGAAAATTGCATGATTCTTTTCCCCCTGTTTTTATCTTAAAATTACAAGGTGGCAACCGTAAGGTCTTACGTGGGAAGCAGGACGAGGCAGAGCAAGGGGCGAGTGGGGGATAGAGTAGCCGTCTGGTACACGAAATCTAAGAAGGAATGTGGCAAGGAACTTGATGGCGAGTCAGTGGGGTCAATAATTTGCACTCGAAGTCCGTGGCAAAGTACAATTGGAAGTGAAATTTTAATGGTGATTTAAAATACCCCTGATTCACATTCATTCAGATTTTTTCTGTGTATTTCCTTTTGAAAAAGTGTAGATTTATCAAGAATAAGAATAATGAATATGAAAAAAATCTTATTTTGAACTGCTATTATTTGAATAATGACTCTTATTTATAAAAAAAAAAGAAAAAGAAAAAAATTGAGCCGAAATATTTAACGTCTTGCTCTGACGTGAACCAGCAGAATTGATAATCATACCAGAAAACCTATGGTGAATAGTCGGGCATTATTAACTCTGCAGTCCTCCAGGGGAAGCAACTGCTGCTTTCAGGTGAAGACGTTGACGACTATCCTCTTGGGTTGGAGGAGAGGAAGCTTGGCGCCCACCTTTTTGATTTGATATTTTTGGGGTTTTTGGAAGTGGGACCTATTATTTTAGATTTAACTCAACTCAAACAATTTATCAACTCATTATTCTTCCTTAATTTTACGGTTGTCCATTGCTTGAAATGTAATTATGAAAAGTGAAAAAAAATTAAAAATTTTAATTTAATTATTTTAAAATTTTAAATTTAATTAAACTCTCAGCTGATAAAATATTTATTTATCAAATATTTCGTTTTGATGTTTATAAATTGTTAACTAATTGAAAATTAAATTTAATGTAGAAAATATAATTTTAATTTTTTTCCTAAAATATTTAGAACTATCATTACATATAATATAAATAAGTTATTATTTAAAATAAAAAATTACATTTATTTAATATAATATTTTTATTAATAATAATTTTTAGTATTATTAAAATTCTTAAATATATATATATATATATATATAACATTTTAATTTAACTCGGTCATTAAATACTGTAATTCTATTAAAAAATTAATTTATATTAATTTAATTAACTAATTATAAAATTTACTTTAGTTAATTAAAATTCTTATTTAAATTAATTCAATTAAACAAAATTTTTAAGACCCCTTAGTATGCCTTTCAAACTTTAACTAAATAAAAATCAAAATTTTAGTCTAACTTAGTGTCTCTAGATTTTAAGTTTGATTGAATTATTAAATTGGATAAATCATATGGCATTCTTTTCATGGACAAGGACAACAAAAAACCTCCTAGGTAATTTAGTTCCTATAACTTTGTGATAATTACTTGGCATTGTAAACTTATGAAATAATTATGTGTAAGTTGCTTAATTTATGATTAAATTGCTTAATTTATGATTAAACGTTTTTATCTTCTAGAACATATCATGTGATTATAATTTAGTATTGAATATATGTGTTTTTTTTTTAATTGCCTCCTCCTATTAGGCATTGTAATTTCTAATAGTGAAAATTAATACTAGATAAATTTAGATATTGATAAATTTAAATCTTAATTTATTTTTCTTTCTCTTTTGTATTGATTTTATAGCACAACTATTCTATCTAAAATTTATCTTTCTCTTATATTTTTAGAAATACTATTTTAAAATTTTAATTTGTCTTTTTAAAGGAAAGATTACCAGAATCATTTTTTTAGGCAAATGACCACTAACTTCACTTTTACATTTTGATGACCAATAAGCACACATTTAAAAAAATATATTTGTAAAAAGTTTCAAAGTTATATATACTTCCTAAAGAAATAATATACTTTTCTTTATACAATTTTTTTTTATTAAAGTCTTATTTACACGAAAATGATATACTTTTCTTTATATATTTAGATTAAGATAATCAATTTTTCTTGATTTAGAATTTTATTTTTGATTTTACGTAAAAGAGGTGATAATTTGTGTTATGTTTCATAGATTGACATCTTTTATTAAAAAAAAAAAACTAAATTTTTTGACTATTTCATATTATTGGTGCCTATATTTTTTTACATGTTGATTAACTTATTTTTGGGTTATATTAATTTTTCAAGGGTCGTTGAACTTCTTTGTGTAAAAATTGCTCCAATTCCGTTGTGTATTTTAGTTTGTTGTTATAAATGGATAACATAGGGGAGTAATTGAAGGTAGTTAAGGGTGCGTAAATGATTTACTTATTAGGAATTTTTTTTTCGTTTAACGTATGCTAATTGGTGATTTGAATAGAGAAGCGAACTTACTCACCTTTTTGTTAAGAAAATTAAACATCTATGTACTTTTTCCTATTTAAAATTGTATTTAGTATGACAGAGAAATTTAATTGAAAAGAAGACAAAATAGACATCAACACAAAGTTAAAATAACAAGAAAAATCCAATGGACATCAAGGCAAAGTTAAAATCACAATAAAAAAACAACATGGACATCAACGCAAAGTTCAAATCACAAGAATACACATCTAAAAAATAGTTAGTAAGAGAAGATGTTCATGTTTTAAATCTTAATTTTCCTTTTCGAGTTTTGGATGGCGATATTGATATTTACATGAGATTTTGACCTTATACACACAAAATTGTTGCCTTTAAGTAGTAAAGATGACGATTTTCACAGATTAAACAATAATTTTGATGTAGATAAAGTCCAGATTTCTGTGTAAATAACAATACTCTTTAGATGAAAGTTTTACGAAGAAAATGACTACTCAAGCATCAAGGGACAAAAGATGGAATAATCTCTAAAATGTCCAAATAAATCCAATCGCAGTTGCAGGTTATTTGACCACATGTAATTGACAATTTTAAGTAATGCTGAAAAGATGGAATAATCTTTCTTATCATTGAACCTGAAAATGGAAATTGACAAAGAAAAGGGACAAAAATATCCACTTTAGCCGTTATTACTTAATCCAATAAATACCATAAGGTGCTCTGTTTAGTGAGATCGGGGACATGATTAACAGTGATGGCAATTTCATCCAATGTAAGGATTCACAGTAACTTAAATTGTTGGGGTGTTGTATGGGAAGCCAGCCACCACATTCAGTGGGCTAATGTACCTAGAAAGGACAATGTTGTCAGCATAAGTTTGCATAGAGTAGGCCATGGTGTTTTGTACTTTGCCATTGGTTCTACAGAGCACGGCAAGCATTGTAGAGTGTTGAATATTGAAACTTGCAAGCAGGCTTGGCTTTGAATAGAAAAGCGTCGAGTTGGGCAGATAATGACCCAATATGTGTCGTTGTGTCACAGTCACGCATATATACATCACACAAAACAGACATTAATCTCACCTGGCTTTAGTCCAGTTAAGTCAAAATACTTCCAACGACAAAAATCACCAAAGGAGCCCCAAAGTCACTTTTAGAATGATTATGTCTCTAATTACAGTGTCAAATCAAGAAAAGAGACTAAGACTCTAGAGAAAGATGTTGATGGCATCTTAGAACACAAGGCGGGCATCAATAAATGGGGCTACCCCAATTGTCAAACAGGCAGAAAACCAGGAAAAGGAAAGCCACTACCACTTTTCAGTAAAACATGAACCTGGTCAGTCAGATTTATGCGCAATAAAATCATATTTACATATTATATTGGTATATTTGTTTGTTATCATTCTAATACATAATTAAAATTAATTATATGAATATAAATATAAAAGCTTTTATAATGTATTAAGTTTATCGCGTCCGAACTCAAAGAAGAATAGTGAAAAAAAAAGGGAAGTGCCATTGAAGGACAGCGAGTTTGTAGGATTAGAACAGTCAAAGAGAGTGTGTACAGAACTGCAGAGAGAGATTTGAGTGTTTTGAAAATTGACTCCATCTGTACAACTGATGTCACCATTACTGCTGAAGAGGAGTACCTCCTCTCTCTTACTATGTTGGGATTAAAATTATGTATGCTTTTATAAATTACATAGAAATATAGATCGATGAAGGCTTTTGTGTGTGTGTGTGTGTGGATAGAGATTTAATATACAGAATTTTGTACATAGACGATGCATTGTTTTATGAGAAAAAAAAAGGGTTATATCTCCGATGAACAATCTGTATTACCTTTCATTTACACAATTTATTTTGGACTAAAAGGCATTTTACGGATAAGAACTGGGGTTGCTTCATGACTGATGAGTAAAGGCCATTAACTACAGTGCAGAGACGATTATTAAATACCAACTCTCAAGTATGCATAACAGCCAAGTCATCCAGCACGCCTCTCTCTCTCTCTCTCCACCTCAATGTGTCCTGTTTCTGCGCCTGCACTCACCTACAGCACGTGTAGTCTCGCCCCCTCTCTCTCTCTCTCCAACATTTTTTAAGCCATTGAAACTTACAAGACTAATGGCTCCAACACAGATGTAGCTAGACAAACAGTAGCTCAAACCCTCGGAGACTTTCCACTCTAACCAGTTCACTACAGTCCTCTCTTCACTCTTTAGTCACAACACAAACCCAGATCATACGTCTAAAATAGTGCATAGAACTTAGAACCCAACCAAGAAACGTTACAAACCTCTCTCTTTATGGACCCAAGTTTGCTTTTACTTCAATGACTACATTGTTCTGTTTCAAAGCTTTGGTGGAGAGTGAATGGGGTGCATGGTCTCTCAATTAGCTTCAAAATTTGCCTTCTTTCCTCCATCTCCACCGACATACCAGATAAAGAAGACAGAAAATGGCAAGCTCGCCGTGGTCCCATCTTCTTCAATGCCACTTCCTCCTGCTGATGACAATTCCTTGGATGTTATTTTGATTGACACAAAGAGAGGAAACAAGATTGTCGCTTTTTATTTAAAAAACCCACTCGCAAGACTCACTGTGCTTTACTCTCATGGCAATGCCGCTGACCTTGGCCAGCTCTATGACCTCTTTGTCCAGCTCAAGGTTAATCTCAGGGTTAATCTCATGGGGTTAGTGTTCTTATGTTTGTTTGTAACTCTATTGTTCAAAGGTCTAAACTTTCCCCCTGTTTTTTTCCTAAAGAGGGTTGGGTGGGAGGACTTACATTCTTATGTTTTGCTGGTTTTCCTTTGTGGGTTTCACGTTTTTGACCTTCCTTTGCATGGATGAAGTTTTTTTTTTTTATTTCTTTTTTCTTTGTTTGTAATGGGTGCTTTTTAAAGTTATTTTCCATCTTTTTCGCTCTTGTGGGTCTGGTTTTTGTCGGGTTAGATCTGCGATTAATGTTAACTAAATTTCAGTTTATTTTCCCTGGTTATGGACTAACCTAAGCTGTTAAGTTGCTAATCATTATATGTGCTTGTTCAGTCACTTGATCTCTATCAGTGATATACTATAGAAAACTGATTAGCTATCTTGCTTAAACCAGCCTTCTTCCACCTTTTCTTGCTCTTCATAGTGAACTTTTCCTTAATAGCTAAAGAAATTGGTACTTTCTGAATCTAGCATTTGGGATAGCCTTGGTGATAATGATCAGTTTCCCCTTCTTTTAGAGCATAGTGCCTTTTGGGCTCCGGGAAATGTATCTTTTAACTTTATTGCTTCTTTGATCTGCTGACCTTCTGTAATTCATATCCTGAGATAGAAAAAAGAAAACAAGAAATTTAGTGAATGGCCTCTCTGTACCTCAAAATTACATCTATTTCTTTTTCTTATTTGGGTTAACACTTCTAATAATCTAGAGTTCACAGGCTAAACACAATTAGTTTTCCAGACTCATCTATTTCCCTCTTCATCTATTTCTGTATAGGCCTTTGAATTCTATGTTCAATGTGGCATTGAATTCTGGTTTTGATTATTGTCCACATTGCGTTTCATATTTTAGCTGCAATGTCATTGTTCACATTGCATTTCCTATTTTAGGACCGATGTCTCTGTTTTCTTTTTTTCATTTATTTTATTTTATTTTATTTTTTTTTTTGGGGTGGTTTGGGGGTGGGGGGGTGGGAAGCAGAAGGTGTGGAGGCTTTCTTATGACAGATCTGAGTTTACATTTTACTTTTTTTTTTTAATTGCATTACCTTGCCACTCTGTTTCTCTCATCCTATTTTCCTATTTGCATTCTTTTATGATTTTGCCATCTGAACATTGTGATGCAGTTATGATTATTCTGGCTATGGAGCGTCTACTGGTAAGGTATGCTTTCTGTTCCAAGTTGAATGCCATTTTACTTATGATATGTCTTATGTTTAAGAACTGTCGGCAAATTGGAGAGGCTAAGACTAATCATTTGATAGATACGGTGTTTGACTTGTGTGCTCTAGAACATGAATATTACATAGGATCATAAAGACTGTAAAACGTGGCCAACAATAATAGGAAGATGCTAGTTCTCAGAATTCTGACTTTGGAATGGAGGTCACATGGAAAGGGTAGTGTGCAAGGATCAGCAGTAAGATAGGGGACATATCTTCTCGAAGTAGATGTATCAGGTAGTTGTGGAAATAATGTGGGATTGTTACCAAATGCAAAGTATTCATAGGTTTTTTATTTTTATTTTTATTTTTTATTTTTAGCAGAGGGGAGGTGTTTGTCAGAATTACATGGCCATATTCAATTTTAAGGATGGTGATTTGGAAATGTTTGACTGTAGCCTGTGCTAATAGTAACTAGCTGTTTTTTCTGTTTGCAATTTCCAGCCAAGCGAGACTGACACATATGCTGATATAGAAGCAGTTTATCAATGCCTTCAGACAGAGTATGGAGTCAGTCAGGAAGACTTAATTTTATATGGACAGTCAGTTGGCAGTGGACCAACGTTGCACTTGGCAGCAAAATTGCCGAGGCTGAGAGGTGTAGTTTTGCACAGTGCCATTCTTTCTGGTCTTCGTGTGCTCTGCCATGTAAGGTTCACATGCTGCTTTGACATATACAAGGTATGTAATCTGTCTTGATCATTATTCATTTCATTATACTCATGTATTCAAGTACATCCATAAGAAGCTGTAACACTCAAACTATTTTGATTTAATGGTTGACACTTCAAAGCTATTCATTCGTCTAATGTGCAGAACATAGACAAAATTTGGAAGGTGAAGTGCCCAGTGCTAGTTATACATGTGAGTATCTCTTTTACATCTGTTATGATGCTTAAACAGATTATCAAATATTTTATTCTTCTTCACAAGGACCCCTTCATCTTGATTGCACTGTGCTATTGGAATTGCTTGCAGCATTAGCCTTTTAGAGGTGTACGAATTGGCTTTATGGCATATGAGATACTTTTTATGGTGGAAGCTTTTGAGCTGTGATGTTAACTTGCCAGTCAAGTATTTTCTATAGCAGTTTGTGGTATGAAATCTAAAATAGGCATCTCTAGCATGTGCAAGGCTATCACACAATATACTGTTCTGATTGCATTGCCGCCTGTCTCTCCTGGATTTTTATTCACAAACCCAGTGGCAAGCAGATCATCTGAGAGCACAATGGCATGTACCTACAAATTACTAATGCTAGGAAGGTCAGGAAGATAGAATACATACATATATACAAGAATGCAGGTATGGGCCACAAAATGGGTGAGTTGCATTCCCCAAGCAGTTGAAAAGACTGCTGTATGCAGCCCAATAAAGGGACAGGAAGGAAAGAGAAATCTGAGTGGGATGACACATTGTTGTTCTCTCCCTCTCATTCAGGGGCACAGAGGGAGAGAGCGAGAGGCATGGGAGAGTGAGAAGTGTTTTTGAATATAAGAGATTTATGTGAATAATGCTGCTTGGTGAAGTATAAAGTCCGGACAGTGAACAGAAAGAATAGAATTTTCCCTTTTCAAGGAGACCAATCTACTTAAATAAAAGTTTGTTCTCTGTACCATTAGCATGTGAAATGCCTTCATGTTCAACAGAGCAGTTGATGTCACTGCTGTGGGTGGCCTAAATGATGTAAAGAAAGAAGAAAATATGAGGTCAGGTACATTGGATCCGAAACATGGACATTTAGAACAAAATATTAAAATATAGTCTTTCCTGTCTTGGCTTTTTATTGAAGATGTTTAGAAAACATTATGCCAGAAGATATATCAGTGTCATCTGGGATTGTGATGAGATTATAGAATCAAGTTTTTGTAAAATTTAATTAAGAAAAAGCCCATTCTACATAGTAGGAAAATGGTATTGTGGAAAGTCAATAGGCTTGCCATATTGTTGAAAATTGAAGTCCAAGAAACGTCTCGTTACTTGATTGAAACTTGGTACATTATAGATCAACGAGTGCTGGTGTTTATCTGAGGGTTACTGATGAACTTTCAGCTTTTACAGGAGTTCCAATGAAACCAAAAATTGAACCAGTGCTAGGGCAAATTCAGATGGTTTTAAACACTAGTTCATACACCTGATGAATGTACCATAGATATCAGGGTGTGCATATTTGCCAAGCCATTTACTAAAAAGCTTGAGTTGTTCAATGAGGCCTACAAATAGTTCATATTTCTCTAACTACTTATGATTTGTCAAAATTCATAGATGCATTCTTATCCCTACAATGTGAGGACAACTGAAAGTGTTGATTGAATAAATGGCCACTATAACTTTTGTTAACATTCACAATCAATTAGAAGAGTCGGGGAAAGTTGACTTAAACTTTTGGGTATGATTGCATGGTCATGAAAGCTCTAATATGATATCAAAGTCCCATTCTCATTTAGGTGTTTATATCTCTACATCACTTATTTTGTGGGCATATTTTTTTTAGCAGCTCAACACTCACTATTGTGCACCATTGTTGACCTAACCACTGTTTGATAGAATTTTCCCCGACTTATTAGGAATTTTGCAGTCACATAAAACTCCACCATTTTAGCCATCCCACCCCTGCTATGGAGAACATCATCCTCTATTATCTTGCCCCTTACTAAAATTGTAATGCATGTATTATGTTTTTGAGTGACTCAACCTTAAGCCCTCAGATTCTATGGTATCTTTTCCTAATTCTAGTTTGATGTTTAACCGCTCCCTAGTCTCATCTATAAGGATGATATCGTCTGCCAATGGTACATCTTGAATGTGTCTTGTCTATTCATCCATAATGAGGACAAATAGAAAGGGACTTAGAGCAATCCTTGGTACAAACAGAGTTGGAGAAATACTCTGTGTCACCCATTGCTTGCCTCACTTGAGTTATAACTCTTTCATATATGTCTCACACTGGATTACTAAATAATTTGGGAATATTCTCCATATTCATCGCACACAAAACCACTTGCCTGGGAATTCTGTCAAATGTTTTCTACTAAATCCCATGTGTAGATCGCTCTTTAAATTCTGATGTACCCAAAAGAAGAAGAGACTGAATCAATGTTGGTGTTGTGGTAATGTCTCTATAACAACAGTGAAATGGTGGCGGATAAAGATATGTAGCATGTTTCTTGGTGAAGATTCTCCTTCTTAGGGATGTTACTGGGGTATGTTACCAGTACAAATGCAAAAATTTTCTCATCACATCAGTTGGGATGTAACATGTCCACGAATATGCTACATGCAAACCCTCAGAATGTGCATAATTTTTGAATAGCAACTTTTCTACCAAGAAGTTGCCAGTAGCAGCTTGAAAAACTGTATAATGAAAGAGAAAAGAATGGGTGAATCTCTCTACTGGACTAAATGGTGCCACTTGCTAGGGCATCTATATATATATCTTAGTGTTGAATGGGGGCAGTATTTTTGCTTATTTACAGGAAGTAACTTGTAATGTGATGAGACCGAAGGCTTCTTCTTCTTCTTCATTTTTTTTTTTTTTTGTAATATTTAAACTTATGCATGAATGATCGGTTTTTCATCCTTATTTCCATTTGTCTTGGTCTTTCATCTTACCGTTGTGATGTTGGAACATTGACTCATGAAACAGTAGACTTCAAATGAGCCAAAAAGCATTTGCTTGTGTGTTGTTTCTATGTTGAACATAAGAACTAAAGTGGTTTGATTATGGGAGTTTCTTATATGGTTGCATGGTTATTTAGATATTTAATATCAGGTCCTTGTCATGTACTAGAGGATATTGCCAGAAAGAATTAATAAATGATGAACATAAATGAGCTGCCACTAAAACATTCAGTGAAATTTGTATCCTGCTACACGGGGACCTACCGGGGCCTCCTGTGTATCCATGTACAAACTATGGTTAACACAAGAAATTGTGCTTGGAGTAGAAATGATAGCATCTGTATCAAATGTAATGGTGCTAAAACCTTGTTCTTTTGCGTGCCTGTTTGTAAATGTGCTGCAGGCACACATGTTTTGGTACAACTTCATTCCACAGGCCATGCATGCAATGGTGCTGATAACAACGATTCCATTGTTAGTCTTAATTTCTAAATTTTGGGCACCAAAGGGCAATTTCCTTTTTGTTTTTCAATAAGAGTTCACTGGGATTCATCTAGGCATAACTCAACTGCTTGTCTAATTCCATTGCATTAGAATTAACCATTGTTTGAGGATATTGAAATGGGGATGCATTTTACAGGGTACGGAGGATGATGTTGTGAACTGGTTGCATGGCCGTGGACTTTGGAAAATGGCAAGGGAGCCACATGAGCCTTTATGGATTAAAGGAGGGGGGCACTGTAACTTGGAGCTATACCCTGATTACATCCGTCATCTTTGCAGGTTTATTCATGAAATGGAGAATATGACCACTGCAATCCGTCTCAAAAGGATACGCCAAAAACTCCGTCTAAAACCAAAGTCTAGGACTGCATCTGCAATTTCTTGTAGCAGGTGCTGCAGAGTCAGACTGTGGCAGCCTAAATGCCCAGAATGTTTTAGACCAAGGTGCATAAAATGTTCATGGCGTCCCAAGTGCTCCAAATGTTGGAGACCCAGCTGTGGTAGCTGTTGCTGGCAACCTGGATGCCTGAAATGTTCGAGACCTGCTTGCTGCTGCAGCATCAGAACTGCATTGGAGGCATTGGGCAAGAGCGCATAATCAGATGAAGGTAAAATGGGGTGACTGACGATGGTTGGATGATGGTACAGGTTGTCAAATTACCAACGCTCACTCATCTGATCTTGTGCATTAGTGTACAAAACTAGAGGAAGCATAAATTTAACAACTTCATTGGAGTTGGTGTTGGCAAATATTTTTGTGGTTCTGGTGTATTCTTCTAAATGGTGATTTGGCATGAGCTATCTTGGGTTTTACTCGTTGAGTTTTATGTAAGATTCTACATCAGAAGTGGTAGGTGATGTTGAGCAACTTAAATGGTCAAGGTCAGTGACATGATTGTATCAGGGTCGCCTCAGATGTAAGTTGTACAGAAGCTGGGTTGGCAGGCGAAAAGTATTGAAACACAGGATGGTTTAGGAGCACGTCACGAAGTGGAATTCACACTTTGGCACCGTGTACACTAGGTGAAGATCGTAGGATCAGTTTTCAAGTTGAACCCGAAGAGAATGACCCATGTGTAAGGGGTCGGTTGTAATATTCCTAGGATGTGCAACTGCTTGCGGAGTCTTTAGATTTCTTAGGTACTGGTAAGGAACAACCTTGATGGCTGCTACCTGGGCACCAATTCTTGCAACTAAGGGTTGTTAAAATCTCAATTCGGATCAACGATTCAGATTGTAGTAGGACCCTCTTAAAACAAGATTTTGGTGGAATTTTGATTCAAATTGTGGGATTAGTAGAATTATGATTTAATTTTACGAATATTTATAATGAACTTGTGAATCTTTCTTCTTTTAAACTAAAACATATTGTAAATTTAACAACAAAAATAACTTTTTACTATTAATTTTATCTCATCACTATGTATTGATTTCTGAGTTTTCCAAATAAATGCTTATTAATAATTAAAAAAAATTAAAGATATGTTTTTATTTAAATTTGAATATTAAATATAAGTAAATAATTAAATACAGAACAAGTTTTTTACTCAAAAAGATTAATTTTTAACGATGATAAAATAAATAGGGGTATTTTAATAAAAAAATTTATAATTTTCATTATTAGAGTGAAGTTAAAGTTAAAATATATATAATGTTTTATATTAGTTAGTATTTATTTATTTATTTTTAATAAAATCTTATAATTATATAAACAAATTTTATGATTTAATTTTTAATATTTCAAATCGAATTTAGGTAGAATCTCGTTCATAATAATATTAGTTGCAACATATTGGAAAGATTTTGGGATTGGTCGTCAGATTTAATGCACCAAAGATATTACATAATATATATATATATATATATTAAGGAGTAGATGGGAGGACAAATCTTAGTTATATTAATAAAAAAATTAATTCAGCTGCCAGTTCAATTTGGACTTCTGCATTTGGTATTTGAGGCAACACACTAATGAAAATTCAATAGATTTAGATAAATTACTGCCCTTTCATGTATTGCCACATGTTATTTTCAAATTAGTTTAATGCGCTTGAAAATACGGAAAATTTTGTATCTACTTCTGGTATTTGAATTTATTATTTTTATAAATATTTTCTTAATTATTGTTGGGGAAGTTAATTTTTTTTTTCTTTTAACTTAATTTCTTTGTATTAATGGAATTAGCTAAAATTAATAAAAATGAGGAGACACCCTGTGATTAAACATTTATATTTCTATTTTTGAAATCTATAAAATTAAATGTACTTCGCTTGAGATCCCAAGTTCCAGGCATAACAGAATATATATATATATATATATATTTTTTTTTTTTGGTTTTAAACTCTGAAATGATTATTGGTTAGATTGTTAAATGTTTGTGGGGAGGAGGAATGCGGGTCCTATGACTTATTTATTTATTTGTGTATCGTGACAAAACATAATAGAAGGAGAGCGAAAAGATGGACATCTAATGTATCATTACTCTAAATTGTGGACTTATAATTCCTTGTAACTCGTTACTTTTGCGGCAGTTATCCAATAAAAGTTATTATTATTAATAAAAAATAATGCCCGATTAATTTGTTATATAATATTTAAATTTTTTTATTTATTGTTTGCTGTAAATATTAATATCTATTTTATTAAAATTTTTTAGCAAGTCTTTGGATATAACAAAAAATGTCTAGAAAGATTTGGTTGTAATGTTTTAAAATGCCATTAAAATTCTAAAGGTCTAAAGTAACATATATAAAATTCAAAATAAACTTAGCAAAGTGACACTTAGGAAATCTTACACTAGTTATTTGATTACAACCTTTGTACTGTCACATTAAATTTACAATCAACATGGGCTATAACTTGTAAGGACAATTGCATATACCTATAAAACAATTATATTAATTAAGAAAAAAAAACTATGATACAGTAATAGAATTAAAAATGTCATCAACCTTACTGGCCATAACATTTCTTGGAAATGTTATTTAGTGCATTAAATCGGCATTTGTATTATAATTTTGAAAATTGTTTGCTCAAACCAATATGTCAAAAGTCATATTTTACAATTAATTAATTAAACTACCCTTAAGCTTCCAAAAGCGGCCCAATGAGGGTTGAATGAACATGATGTTTTTATTGAAAAAAATACTCGTTATGTTTATTTTTTTTATAAGTAAAATAAATTTATTATCTTTAATTACACATATTTTTTTTCTTTTAATTAATAGTTAGTAAACGCTAGAAATTTGCCACCGCTGTGGGACGTGACGCTTGCTTCTTCTTCTTCTTCTTCTTTTATTTATTTATTTATTTATTTAATATTTTACTAATTTGAACAGAGGAATAAAATGGTATTGCTTTATCAAAAGAGTTGCGAAACACTCTTGGGAGCGTCAGTCTCTAATAATGTCAGGAGCATCACGGTTCAGCTTTAACTATCCCTGTGTCTGGCTTCTCCAACCGAGTTTCCGTGAACCGCGTCGGTGGTCTGTGCACTACTCCTCGTGAAGGAACTGGGAGCTTTAAGAGTTCAGTTTCCTCCATCTCCTTGTAAGCAGCTCTCAAGGTAGCACCAGGGTCTATCGGTTTCTGCCACAGTATGAAAGCGGGTCTGGCTTTCGAAATATTCCAGCGGATGACAGCTAATTTGCGAAGGAGAGTAGGAAATTGGCTTTCCAGAGCTTGCCACCAAACTGCAAAGGATTCCACTTCTCAAGCATTTGGCTAATAACCCAAATCGCTGGCTGGCAAACCATGTCGCCCTTGCATGCGAACAATTCAGCTTGATCAGGACTACATTCTCCTTTGTCGCTCCACATATGGGGCAGCTTTCCTCCTCAACAACGAGCCGTTTGCAGAGGTTGTCTTGTGTCGGAAGGGAGTTACGTATTGCTCGTCTAACAAATTGCTTTATTTTCAGATGCAATTTGAGCGACCATAGATTTTTTCATGAAACTCTGCCCACATCTGTTACTTCTGGTTGCCCAGCATATAGCATCAGTGGTCTATTCCCTACCACGTCGTATCCTGTTTTCACAGTATAGATCGCAGCCTTGTTAAAATGCCATATTATATTGTCTTGCTTTGGCGTATGTCCCAATGGAATTGCCTCAATCGCTTTGGTTTCCGCTGGCAGAAACAACCGAGTTAATTTGGTCTTGTCCCACTTCCTCAACGGCCTTAGAATCAAGTCACCCACTACTCTTTCCGCTGCCTCCTCAGGTCTTGCAGATTGAACCCTGAAATTCTTTAATCCTGGCACCGATGCCTCTTCCCAAATGTTCGCTTGACGAGCATCACCCGTCTTCCACCTCAGCCCCTGTTCCAGCACCTTGCGGCCTTGCAAGATACTCTGCCAGACCCATGAGATGCAGTGCTTCTTCCTTGCAAGTAGAAAATTCCCCGAGGGGAAGTAGATGCCTATTAGTACACGCACCCACCGAGCTTCCAGATTTTGGAGTAGGCGTCAGCGCTGCTTTACTAGCAAGACAAGGTTAAAGGCGTGTAAGTCTTGGAACCCCATGCCTCTTAATTCTTTTGCAGGCTGCCCCACCAGAAGTTTGCAAGTTTCTGGTTGATGCCATGGCATACCACTTTTGGAAGCTTAAAAACCATCATAGCATAGGTAGGTATAGCTGTTGCCACTGATTTAATGAGCACTTCCCTCCCAGCCAACGATAGAATTTGTTGCTTCCAGGATTGGAGTTTCATATCAATTTTTTCTTGAATAAACCTCAACGATTCTAGTTTTGACTGCCCAAGACTCGAAGGAAGCCCTATGTATCGATCTCCTCGCACCATCTGTTTGATCTGAAGAAAATTCAGAATCTGAGAGCGCAATTCCAAGTTCGTGTTTCTAACTCGACTGCAGATTTGTGCCAATCAACTGCTGCCTCGAGGCTTTGCAGTACACCTCCAGAATATGCAGCAAGCGCGAAGCTTCCTGCAACAAGGCCTCCCCAAACAGCAAGGTATCATCAACGAAGAAGACAGGTAAGGGCTTGCCACACGTTGGTTTGATCTGATAGGTCGTTATCTGCTGATCTAAGATAGTTTTTTCAATCATTCGAGACAGAGCATCAGAAATCAGAAAAAATAGGTAAGGCAGTAAAGGATCGCCTCGCCTCAATCCCCTTGTAGGCAGAAAAGGTTTGGTGGGTCGCCATTAACTAGAATTTGGTAAGACACGTTGATAATACACTACAAGACCTGCTGAATCCACCACTCGTTATAACCCATATGTTCCAAAACACTTTTTAAGCCTCACTTGACCCGCTTTCTGCATATCCAATTTGTCGAACATTGCTCCTTTCTTGCCTTGTCTGAGTTTCAAAGCATGATAGCATTCCTGTGCCATCAGGATGTTATCTAATAAGAGGAACGACACTGCCACCATATGCTTACTTCCCAAAGACAAACAAGAGTAATTGACTTTTTTTTTTTTTAAATCATGGACTGATTGCTCATAGATAAATATACATTCCCATTTCATGGGGACATGTACAAATCTTTGAAAACGAAAGACTAGAGACGACGAAGGAATCCGAATTATCAATCCATTCCCATTTCTTGGGGCCATGTCCGAATCTTAAAAAACGAAGGATGAGGAGACCAAGGAATCCCAGCTATTAGCAGATTGATCAAGTACGAAAATTTTGATCTATCTTAAAATATTCACGAATCTGTCACTTAAACTTTTAAATAGGTATCAAATGTCAAAATATTTTTTGACATATGTTTGTTTGCACTTTTTTATTTGTATCCAGTGGTTTGACCATTTTCACGTGTTTAGTTCATATCACTTCAATTCAATATTAGAGTATCCCCAATGCATATTTTCTCTGTTTTTTTTTTTCTGATAAAAATTTGAGATTTTTATGCCAATAAACAATTTTCTAAATGTAAATAATTATATCTTTTGTGTTAATAATTGTAAAAATATTTATTAAATAAATATGCATAAAAAATGAGATTTAAAGTTTTAATTTTTAAGAATTAATTGATTGTTTATTAAATATAATTACAATTTAACTTAAAAAATAAAATTATTATCAAAATAATTCTTAATTCTTTTTCTCTCTCAAGCTTATTAGAAGATTGTTGCAAACCACCATTATTCAAGTGTCTGACCTCTGATAGTAATCCACATTTATAACAAGAATATAATTTTTATGACCTAAAATTCTTATGGAGAAAGAAGGTGAAGGAGACCAGTAGCCATAATATATTAGATATGAGTATTTATTGAAATAAATTTCACTAATAAATTTCAATAAATTTCACATAATATTTATATTTTTCAAATAATATATATTTGACCATATATGTTTATCAAACTCTCCAATCAAGTCTAACTTGATTTTCATTTTATAATTTCTTAATTATCTTTATTTGTATGACCTACTAAGATCCTAATATATTGATAATGAATATGAATTATAATTTCAAAAGATTAAATAAATTAAACTATTTTAATTTATTATTAATTTTTTAATTAATCAATTCATACTTATATATTTAAATTAACATATAGTTATATATCATGACTACCCAAATAGTAGGATTATTAAAGTAATTTTATTAATTCTTTTAGTGTACGGTCTTTCAATGTAATTCAATTATTTTGTTAAACTAATATTTTAATTAGATATAAAATATAAAATTAGTATACACTCTATGTTGTTTAATTATATTGTTTCTAAATATTCATATGATCATTAATTTTATGAATGAGATTATAACTCCTTATGAATCAGCATTTGACCTTGTGTAAGGATTTTTGAAATCAATACTTATTAAGAATAAATGAAACATTCTCCCATGATTACTTCAGGATGACAAATTCTATATTAATCACTTAATTATCTCTATATAGTTCATAATATGCCCAAAGTTCAACTTTATAAGCAATCCTTGAAAGATCAAAACATATCGATTCCATTAATGTTTAAGTATCTTTATACTTTAGTAAATGAAATCAATTGCTTTCTTTATAAGAAAGAAACATAACATGTGTCAATCTTATAGTTCCATCAATGTCTAATTTTGATGGTGCATCAACTAGGAATATTTAAGAATAATATTTTGTTGTAATAAGTATTTCATAATTATGATCTTATTATAATTATCTTTGTAAAATATATTTATTTTATGGACTTTATCTTTAAAATTTATTGATGATCATATCGTTATATAAACAATACAAAAGGTGAAGAATGGCTTTAATTGATTAAAGATATTTATGAAATATCAAATATGTATTCATTAATATTAACCAACACATTAGCTACTAGGGCATACATTAACACTTTGATCTCTTGAAATATTTGGCTTCCAACCATATAAAATGTGTTTCCCCTTAAGAGTCTTTATATTATTTGATTGGGCTAGAGCTTGATAAAGGTAGATCAAGGAGGGTTAAGTCTAGATGTTTAAGCTAAATCAAATCTAAGACCTATAAGGTGTCGAGTCTTGACTTAGCATTAGCACTTTGATACTTAAGTCAACAAAAAGTGTAATTACATGAGAGCTGATGAATTAAAGGGATAATTAATCTATACCTTGAGAATGATGTCTATGGGGTATTTATAATAAGGTTTATGGGGTATTTATAATAAGGTTTAGGTGTTAATGTGGTTAAAGAAATAATCCAAATAGGTGCATGTGTCTGACCCAAAGGATGATGTGTTTATTTAAGGAAGATAGAATTTTCCTTAATTTGGGCCATGGAAAGGGGTATTGGATGCTATTAGGCTTGGCTAAGGGCTGATTAGTGTCCCACAAGAATTATTCTTATCATTTATGCCACTTTTGAAAGCCCTAGTTTTTTTTGGGAAGCTTGGACTTAGGAGCCACTCCATTCTTTATGTGTTTTTTGAGGATTGATAAGACATCAATCATTGTTGGGTTTTGAATGACACATCCTCTCTAAATTATGATCGATGGGTTTGTTTGGGTTGATTTCTCATCTTCACCCATTAAATATTTAAGAGTTGTCCTTCTACTTTTATCCTTGTTTAATTTCTTAGAGGAAGTTGTCTTCAATGGGACTTCCTTTCTCCTAACTTATATCCTTTTACAATAAAACTTTTTTCTTCTTGCTTTTATCCTTATTACTTGTCATGACATTAGCTAATGAGATGAGGATTCAACCCACTTTCAGATCTTTCTTTTTTTTAGGGGACACTTATTTAGAGTCCTATAGTAATGCCCTATCTATACAAACCTTTTTGCAAGCTGATTTTTCTGAAGTGAGGGTTCTAGCATAACCTTGGAAGGTTGCTGCCACTATAGCATTTGCTGATGGTGATAAGGCTAGTGAAGGTGGTATTTTTCTTACTACTCCTTATAGACTTCTTAAATATGTCACCAAGATGGACAAATTTAACCCCATAAATATTGGTCTCAAACTCCTTAAGGGATATGTGCACCAAATTGATAAAAAAACTATTTGGGTTTGCTTTCTTAATCCCTTTGTGTGAGTTTGTTAGGCACATGAAGGTTTTGCCTCCCTTGATACTAAGGTTTGGCCTTGGGGCTGAACTTTCCCATCTCGAAGGTTTTTCAAAATTTACTTAAGCACTTTTAGATTGCTCTTGGGCAATTGCACCTTAATAGCTAGTTAAATCTAATCAGGGTACGAGAAGGTACCTATCATGTTGATTATGCTCTTAATGTTCAAGTTCTACTGCATCTTAATGATTTTAAGAATATGCGAAATTATAATAGATTGTACTAATCTCCACACTTGGCTAAGTACAAAGTAAAGCTAGGGAAAAATCCTTTCAAGTAAGAGTTCAAAGACAAATTTGTATATTTTAAGGATCATAACCCTACATCCTACCTATTAATATGGAATCACAAGGCTTAGAGGAAGAAATGCCTAGCCTTAAGAGATAATGATTTCGTTATTCTTAAATGGCTTAAGAAGCTGAGTATAGAAGAGATTGCTATAAGGGTCATTTCTAAGTTGATTTTTGGAAAGCCTTTTAGCCATGATACCCACCTCAGGGTTTATATTAAGGAGAGTTCTCATGTGGTCAAAACCATGGGAAAGTGACCAGCAAGTGAAGCTGAAACCTCTTAGAAGAACAATTGATTAAGGATAAGAATACGTAGAAGTGGTTCTCATTTCTAAGGAGGATGTTTGGCTTGATCATGAGTCATTTTCTTTACAAAATGTTGGAATAAGGGATTTAGCTAGAAAGTTAAGACATGATACAATTCTTTTAAAAAGAAATAAAAATTTTAAAGATGCAAATATGAAATCAAAAGAGGTTATTTACTGAGTTGATAAGGTAGAGAAGTAGGTGGCCCATTTCTAAGAGAAGGTTAAAAGCATAAAAGAGCTTTAAAAGAAAGTTGAAAGTTTGAAAGATAAGTTTTAAGTTGCCAAGGAAGGTTTGCATGCTCCTTTTACTAGGAATACACAACCAATTTAGCAAGCAACCTTGACCATCTTCCCAATGATTCTTAAATTGACTTTTGACACCTAAAGGAACAAAATCAAGAATCTGTGTTCAGACATTAGCCTTGACCAATTTTGGCCCTAATAGTTAAACTCTTTTCTAAAGCGACTTTTGGATGAAGAGTTTGAGTTAGATAAAGAGTGATATTGCTACCCTTGTACCCTTCCTAAGCATATAGTGTAAATCTTAATTGCCTTGTAATCGCTTAAGATATGGCCAAAAGATAAATTGATTTTGATCTTTTTGTTTAATGAATTTGGATCCTTTGGTTATTGCTCCATAATTTTTTTTTTCTTTAAGCTTTTAGGCTTATTAGGTTTTGACAGGTCATTAAGGTGGATGTGTTATATGTCTTTATTAGTTGACTTTTAACAATTATATATATATAGGGGTTTTTTGACCCTTCAAAACATGTTCCACTTTCTTAGGGTTTGAAGATGGTGCTTTAGATGTTTCAAGTGAACAAATAATTGTACTCTTATTATTATAATAAGTATGACATGTTGCAAACATAACACTTTAAAGCCTATGAGTTTCTACCCAAATTTAGATATTTCTTAGTATGCTAATGGTAATAAAATTTGGTTTAAGAGAGACAAACCTAAGATGCAAGGTCCCTATGCTGTATTATGGTGTGCTAGATGTCATTAGGCTCTTAGTGCATATTGGGACTTTTTAGAAGATCTTGAATTTTGGGATTATTACCAACTTCATGAAGACACATATTTAATTGTTCTTATATTTGAAGAGAGGACTTGTTGGCCTCTTTTTGAGTTTAGTAGCATATATTTGGATCACTTGGCCTTTGGCATGTATTTCCCTTTACATAAGACTCTTTAGGATTTTCTTATCTATGTAGGAATTACACTAAGTTAATTGATGTATGACTTTTAGATTCTATTAAAAAGGTTGTTGGTCTTAAGTGCTTGCATGAGGGTTGTAATTAGGGCTACGTTGCTTTACTTATACTAGGTTGTTGTTGCACTTTAAGAAGGGGACAAGGGTAATAATACTATTAAGTGGTGAGATGATGGTTAATATGATATCTTTGTATTAGATAGTGAGTTGGGAGCTATAGAAGAAAGGCATGTGTGGTGGCACACTTTTGTTTTCTTAAGACTGCTATGGAAAAATGGTGGTTACCTTACTTATTAGGTGTTCATTAACCTAATATAGGTGTTGGAGCCCCATTAAATGTGCTTAAAGAAGGACATATGAGAAAAGTGCTTGGCACGCCCCTTTTCTTTCATATAAATGTGCCAAAACATTTATACAATCTAGAGGGAGTATGCCTCCTTTCACTTTTAAACTACTAGCTTTCCTAGGGATTTATTCATAATCAAGATGTGACATATCCTTATGATCCCATTAGCCATCTATGCTCTAAGGGGTATTGGGGGAGGAATATTAGAGTTTTTATTTCCATGGCTAAAGATTTTATTAAGGATTGAAGTCAAGGATTGAGTAAGGACCAATTGAAGAATCAATCAAGGAATTAATGATCTTATCCTAAATCCTAGCATGAACATTAATCGAGAGATTGATGAATTTTCCTTCTTTATTAACTTTGTTATGTGGTGGTCATCCCTTAGGGTCCTTAGATTTTTATTTACATTTTTATAGGTATGTTGTTTGGCAAAAATTTAACATAATGTTTAAGGATATTAAGGCTATAATGACCTTTCTTTTGAAAAGGCTTATAAAAAAGTTAAAGAAAAAAAAGAATTTAAAGCATGCCATAAAAGATATAAATATGGAGAGTCTTAGTAAGTGTATGGAGCCATCCAAAGGATATTTTATCCTATCATCCATGGTCAAGATGGTAAATGAAATGAGTTTGGCTGATAAGGAGGGAATATGACTGAAAGGTTTGGCTAATGTCCAAAAGGGAAGGACAATTGTTTAAGTAGTTGCCTTTAATTATTCTCTCACCAATTGAAGCCTTTAAGGATAAGAGAGAATCCCTATAAATGGATAAAGTCCCCTAAGATTCTCAAATAGGCAGATAAGTATTAATTGGTATTACTTGCACTAAGGATTGTGTTTGCCAAGTTGTGGCTAAATGGAAGGAGTTGTATTGCAGTGATAGTAAACTTCTTCAACACTTGGAGAAGTTGGACAAGACTTTTTATTTTTTAAAGACATTATGTGTGGAGAGGGAGGCCCATGGATATCTTGAGGTCTAAGCTGGCAAGTTGACTTTTACAAAGTAATGTATGGATGCCACCATTTAAGAGTTGAGGAAAAAACTAGCAGCTTCCAATTCATCATTCAAGGTTGTTAACTCCAAAGTGCAAGGTTTGGAAGAAGAATTGAGGCAAGTAAGCACTTGCCATCACTAACTTGAGTGTGATATGCTTAAACAGGTTGGGCATTATAAGGTTGAGATCATCTAGCTCAAAATCTCCCTTAGGATCTTGAGATGGTGTGGATCCTTTTGGGTTGGGATATTTAATAGAGTTGTAACTTATATCTTTGTAATAACTAGGTGAGTAAGGAACACCATTTTCTTATACTAATAACTATGCATGCTAGGAACATTAAGTTGTTCTACTTTAAGCAAATAAAATTATACTTAATTAACTAAAGTTTTTGCTTTCCTTTTTTTTTTTTAAAGAAAAAATCTTAGATAAGGTGCTATTAATGCAACATTGTTAATGCTTGCTATTTTTTGTGAGTTAATGAGTATTGATTTCTCATCGTTCCTTCCTTTTATATATAATGGGGATGGACATTTTCACTATTTACCTCATTTTGATTTGAAAGCCATTGCATATTCTTACTATTGACACCAGGTATGGGATAAAAGTTGATGAGATCTCTTAGTGGTGGGGAGACATATCTCTTAGTATCATAATCATTCTAACATTTGATAGTTTATGATGCCTAGACATGCAAGATGGTTATGTGTCAAGAGATCTATTTCTCGCATTACAAACATTTTTAAGTGATTATGATGCCATGAGAAGTAAAGTTTTCATTTGCAAAAAGGTGTAGGACTTTATGGAGACCTAAGTGCTTGTTGCCTTCTTAAGCTCTTAATAAGGGTTTTCCTAATTGTTAGGAAGCCCTTCTTGAAAAATATTTAAGCAAGGCTTGCCATCAATGATGATGGACTTTCATAAGGGAATGCATGCATCCCTTATCATCCTTACAATGGATTCACTTGTCTTTAAGGTCGTAAGTTAGATCCATTATCATCTGAAGATTATATTAGATATGTGATATAAGTTGAGGAATGCTAGTGATGTCTTGGTGTCTCTTTTTAGAAATTGTACGAAATTGTACCAACTCCTAAATGTGATTTACCTTGAGTTACAGATAAATCCTTGATACGAGCTTGGGGTGTGATTGTGACATCCAAGAGTTTCTTTTCTTTGTATGTATGCAATTGGGTGAATGAGAATGGCTGAACCCCAATATTTTTATGATATTAGTTATATTGAATATTCATGTAATTGGGTGGACAAGAATGATTGCACTTTTGTATTTTTGTGATTTGTAATAAGATGGGATTTCCTATTTCATGCAATGATATCTTTTATTGTGATGTTATTCCATATTCTTAAACTTTAACCTTTGTTGGTTCCCTTATTTAATATCTAAGATTTAAATGGGTTATAAGATTAAAATATAGGTGCCTAGATGTCTTTCTAGCATGTTATGCCTTGATTAACTTCTTACGTTAAGTCATTTCATATGTTTTGATTTATTGTCTCACCTTTTTTTCTTCTTCTTCTTTTTTTTTTGGCGTTCTCACTTTGAGTGTTCTCCTATCTAGATTTGTTATTAGGACTTTGTTCCCCAACTTTAAGATTTTTGTGCTTAAGGTCATTATTGGGTCTTTTTAGCTTGTCATTGTAGGTGGATCTTTTGTGCTTGTAGTTATTGTTGGGTCTTTATTACCGATCCTTATGGGTTTTTCATGGCCAAAATTGTCATCAAATCTTTCTTGCCCATCTTTATGGGTCTTTCTTACCCATATTTATGGGTCTTTAGTGCTTGGAGTCATTGTCGGGTTTTTCTTAGTGAAGTGTTTTGGTAAGAATCATTTCCTTAATTGTGATTTTGGGAGGAATGATTGTAATTTTAAAGGAAATGCCAAAAGAGAAATTTTAGAAGTACTAATTTTGTATTCATAAATAAAGAAAATTACAACGTGTTATTGATAATAAATTTTTAAACTGGTTTAGTTCCAAATCCTAGGAATTGAGGTCCTATTTACCTGTTTTAACTTGTAGCTTCTAAGTTAGATGACCTTGGTCACCTTATAAGGCCCTTCCTAACTTCGTGTTAGTTTGCTCATTCCTTCTTTAATTTTGGCAAGTTCCCATTTACAAAGGACTAGATTTCCTTTCTTGAAAAGCTGCCCCTCGACTTACTTATTGAGACACTATACCATCTTTTATTGATATGCTATCATGTTAATCATGACCTATTCTCAAGTTTCTTTAAGCAGGTTGAGACTTGTTCTAAGGTTGTTTTCATTGGAATTCTCTTGAAAATAATAGTGTCTATGACTAGATTCTCTTACTTTTGCTAAAGTCATAGCTTCAACTCCCAAAGCCCAGGTAAAAGGTGTCTTACTCATTGTTGTTTGGGATGTAGTGTGATAGGCCTATAAAATGGTTGGCAACTTGTTTGCCCATTGTCTTTTTGACTTAGTCTTTTTTTTTAGTGCTTAACAAATAGGCTTGTTAATGACCTCTATTTGTCCATCAGATTAAGGATATTTGATTGCTATAAACTTTAGATGGATTCCATAATTTTTGTAAAAGTTTTTAAACTTGGACTTGTCAAACTACTTGTTGTTATTAGTGATGATGACTTGGGGAATGCCAAAACTACATATGATAGATGTTTATATGAACTTTCGTACCTTAGCCTAAATTATGAAGAATAAAGGTTTAGCCTTCACCCATTTAGTAAAGTAATCCACACCAATTGCACACTTTCTTCCCTTTATGGCTATCAAGAGTAGGCTAATGAAGTTAAGGCCCTGTTGAGCAAAAGGTAAAGGGGCCAAAATTAAGATTAGTTAGGTGGTTAATAATTAGGGTAGGTGTGTAAACCTTTGACAACTATTGCACTTCCTAGCTAGTTTTAACAATCCTCTATCATTATTGGCACATAAAACCCCCATTTTAGTTCTTTAAATGCCATTATTTGACTTTATATATGGTTTCCATAAACCCCTTAATTAATATACTTGAGTACTTGCTCACTTTTTCTCTAATCAAACACTTTAAAAGTGGTAAGTTGAACAATTTTTTATACAACCTCCCCTCGAGCAAGCTATATGAAGTTGCTCTATACTTGATTTTTCTTACCTTTTTTCCATCCTCTAGGAGTTCCCTGAAGTTGATGTATTTGATGATTGGATCCATCCATATAAGACTATTATGGATGGAATTAACATTGGCTTTAATCTTCATATAGCTAAGCTACTTTAGCATTTCAATTATGGTTGATTATTTAGCTCCCTCATTCCAAGTTAGTTGGAAGCAAGATAACTTATTTGCTCTTGCATTCTTTGTCCTATGAAGCTTAATCAGTTTGAGTTGATCTCCCACTCTAATTAACTCATCTTAAATCTTCCTTACCTTCTAAAGATACCTTGTTATGTTTCCTTCTTTAGTTTTATAATCTTCTGTAACTTGGCCCTCATGCAATGACAAGTTGCTATATGCACTTTTACCCTTTAACTTTTAGTGTTCTAATAATGTTAAGCCCTATAATCAATGTCTCATACTCAGTTTCCTCTTTAGATGTTGAAAACTAGAATTTGAGGATGTATTCAAGAACCATATTCCTAAGGCCATGGACAACGATTCTTGCTTTGTTTCCCTCTCTATTAGGGGCCCTGTCCATATAAATAACCTAAGGAGTTGGAGTTATAGGAGTTGCTTTAGAAATTTAGAAGCAAGTGCATTTATTAATAAAATCATCTAAGGTTTGGTCTTTTATTGCCTTTTTTGGTTGAAATGACACATCAAACTGCCTTAATTCTATTAACTATTGTAGAATCCTCCTTACCGTGTCTAATCATTATAAGATTAACTTTAGGGATTGATTTGCTAGCACAACAATCTTATGGTTTTGGAAATATGGCTTAAGTTTCTTAATTGATATGATGAGGGCTAGTGCTACTTTATCTATATTTGGAGATTGAAGTTTTGCCCTTTGTACAACTTTGTTAACATAAAACAATAGTTTCTACATGAAAGCTTCCTTATTGACCAGCATAGAGGTCATTACCAAATCACTGATAGCTAGATATATAAACAATTCCATGCTCAGAATTAGATTTTTAAGTAACAAAGCAAAAATAAGGTATTAATCAAGCAAATGCTTATTTTCATTCCTTATTTTGGTTGAAACTTGAGGCCTTCTTATGTATTTGGAAGAATCGTAGATATTTGTTGCTAGATTTAGAGATAAATGTATTGAGATGAACTAATATGTTTGTTAGATCGTGAACTCTCTAATATTCCTTCACAATGAGAAGTTCTGGATAACTATGATTCTCTTAAGGTTAACTTTTATTCTCCTATGAGAAATCATAAACCCTAGGGATTCCATAAATTGTATACCAAAGATGCATTTATTTGGTTGGGTTCAACTTTATATTATATTAATTTAAAGTGTCATATGTTTCATCAAGGCCAACTATGTGCTTTGAAAAGGACATACTTTTTGACTAGCATGTCATCCATAGAAATTTCCACATTTATGCCAATCTAATGTTTAAACATTTTATTGACCAAATACTAATAGGTTATCCTGACATTTTTGAGCTCAAGCATCATTACTTTGTAGCAATAAGTGTCCTTATTAGTAATGAAGGTGATTTTATTTTAATCCAACTCATACATTAATATCCAGTTGTAACTAGAGAAAACATCCATAAATGTTAAAAGCTCTTATTTAGAAGTCTTATTAACCAATTGGTCAATATGTAAAAGCAACTATCTTTAGGGTATACTTTGTTGAGGTTTATGAAATCAACACATATTATTCATTTACCATTGACCTTTTGTACCATCACTACATTGGTTAGCCAAGTCGTGTAGATTACTTTCTTGATGAATTTTGTAGCAAGCAACTTGTCTACATCATCCTTAATGATGGCTTGTTGAATTAAAGCAAAGTTTCTTCTTCTTTTTTGTTTTTTTCTATTTTATAGGGGGAAAATTTAGGTCCACATTATACTTATGGGACAAGACTTTTGAATGTATTCTTGTCATGTCAGTTGGAACCCATTTAAACACACTTACATTGTGTCTTAAGAAAGCAATCAATGCCTCTTAGTTGGGGGTCAAGCTTTTTCCTACCTACATTATTTTTTCTAGATTAGTTAAATCTAAAGGGACTTACTCTAGTCCTTTTATAGGGATAGCCTTTCTTGAAACTACTCCTTTTCCAACTCTAAGTTAGAAATTTTGAAGTTAGTTAGCTTTCCTTTTCCCTTGATATAAGCTACTTGAAATTCTTGGGTTTGTTGATGATCTCCCTACACTTCTTTAATGCTTATTAGAGTTAAGAACTTCATTTTGGGATGTTTGGTGGATAAGATAACATTAAGAGCTTTGAAGGTTAGTTTGCCTAAGATTGCATTTTCTGAGAAAAGGGTTGTGACTACCAAAAACTCAAGGGTTATATCAATTGCATAAGGAGGAAGACCCAAGGTGACTAGTATCTCAATTACAGCTTTTAAAATAACTGATTCTTTTATGAAACCATATAATGTGTAATAACTATTCTTTAAAATATCCTTTTAGAGTGCCATTTTGATGAAAGTGTCATAATATAGTGTGTCCATTGAACTCCTTATGTCCACCAACACCCACTGTATATCAAATTCATTCAAGATAGCTTTGACCACCAAAGGTTCATTGTATGGGTATTTAATGTCTTTTAAGTGGTCATTGATGAAAGTGATGAAAGTGTTGGATTCTTACGATTATGGTGATATCAATGGTTAGACCTCTAACAATCATATTTATTATTCCTTGAGTAGGCTGTAAAGAAGGAGAAGCCTTGTTAGTTTGACAAAGATGTGACTTAGATTTTGTCATACTCCTTTTCTTAAGAGTGTATTTTATTCTTAGACTTACATTAATTTTCTTCTTGTACATATTTTTAAAGTATG
Organism: Bruguiera gymnorhiza; assembly: GCA_020883675.1. Classification (NCBI taxonomy): domain Eukaryota; kingdom Viridiplantae; phylum Streptophyta; class Magnoliopsida; order Malpighiales; family Rhizophoraceae; genus Bruguiera; species Bruguiera gymnorhiza. The sequence goes on from JAIRCJ010000087.1 coordinate 2,686,996, forward strand.
CTTCTTTATATGAGTCTTTCATCCTTAAAGTTATGACACTCCTTAGAATAATGACCATGATCATTATTGGAATGATAGAACTTTCTTGTATTATGGCACTATAGATCTAAGAAGAGTCATTGTGGTCAATCAAGTATGCTCGTCTTTTATTTTCATCATAATGTTAGCCTAAGTTGTGGTTTGTTTTCTGTTTTAGCCTTTCCATTATCCTTCTACCTCTTTATAGGCCCATAAGGTGTCTTCTAGTTGGATGTACTTTTTTACTTAGGACATGACTTTTACAAAGTTCTTTGGTGGATTCTTTTCCAATAAGTGGGTAAAACCAGACTTCTATAAGTTAGTGCAAAGGGTAACTAGAGCGAAGTTATAGTTTACAAATAGGTAATGTATTCCTTTAAAGATTCATTAGGGCCTTCTTTTTTCTCTTACTAGTAACAAATTGTCAACTAAATGATTCCATGTTTACAATCAATCAAGGTTAGAGCTTGAAATACCATCTTTGAGTTAGCTTTTTAAGGGTTGTGGAGAAAGTCTTTTACATGTTAGCTTTATAAGCTCAGTGTAAAAACATGGCAATGTGGAAATTAGGCTAATGGTTAGTAGGGTCAGTAGTCCTATTGTAAGAATCCAATGTAGGCATTTTGAATTTCTCTTGAACTAGCATATCTTGGATCTCTGAGGTAAGAGAAGAGTCAAAGTTTATATCCTAAAGGGGTGGTTCCAACCTTTATAAAGTAGCAACTTGAAGCATCAGGATCTATTTCGTTACTTCATCTTTACTTGACATCATTTTTAGGGCATTCTTGGCTAAGGTGCATTCTATGAAGGGCTTCTATAAACTTCTTACCTGGAGGATAGTGAGAATTGTTCCCCAGAGTCCTTTTGTGGGGAGAAAGATAACTTTCATCCTTTAAGACATAAAGGGGAAGTTGGATTGAGATGTTGTGATCGAGGCATTAAGACAACATTGTGGTTGATTATGAAGTACAAGTTTTAAGTGTCACAAGGATTTTGATGCTTAAAGGACATATGTTTTGGTGAAGAGCTCCTTTTTTCTTCTAAAAAGAAAGCAATGGAGACACTCAAATGTCCTAATCTATTCCTATATAAGGTAGAAATGCTCTTGAAAGCTTAGGTGTGATTAATCATTATCCATATTAAAGGAGACAAACAAAGTTTCATTGTTAGGGAGAGTAGGCAATATGATGGAGTTGTCACCCACATCTCGGTGGAAAGAACTTTCAAGTCCAATTAAAAAAAGAAAAGGCGTAGAGGGGAAGAGATGTCACCTTTATAATTGGGTTGGAGCTTAATGAAGCTAGATTGAGAAGGTTCTAGGTCTAGATGTTTATGCCAAATTGGATCTAAGACCTATAAGACAAAAGGAGGATATGGGGTGTTAGGTCTCAACTTAACATTAATGCTTCGATCTTTAAGTTAGTAAGAGGTGTGATGATATGAGCATTAACAGAGTAAAGGAAAATTAATTTATACCTAAGAAATGATGTCTATGGGGTATTTATAGTAAGGTTTAAGTGCTAATATAGTCAAAAGAATAATCTAAATGGTTACATGTGTGGGACCTAAGGGGTGATTTGTTTATTTTAGGTGGGTAAAATTTTCCTTAGGTCGAGCCAAAGAAAGAAGTATTCGGTATCATTAGGCCAAGCTAGGGGCTCATTAGGAGCCCACAAGAATTATCCTTATCAATGCCTTTTATACCTACATTTATACCTACATTTCTCTTAGTGTCTTCACTAATACTTGTTATGTTCTTTTGCAATCTCGTGAATGCATAAAATTAAAAACTTTTTGCTTATCTTGCCATCTTGTTTGTCATTAAACACTATGAATATCAATGTTAGGATCTTGTCTCTCAACATTTTCAAGTTAAATTCCTATCATTGAACACAATGAATGCCAATGTTATAATATCTATGATGTTTTCCTCCCCCTCCAATTTCTAGTTAAATTCCTTGTCATCTTTCTCCACTAATCCTTTTATTGAATTTCTATCTTACAACATGCATACATAAATTCATTCCCTCTTATCTCTCATTGTCAGTTTACTTTATAGTGGTTCATATTTTCTTATCTTTATTCAGTAGTTTAGTGCTTTTCATTTGTTAAGCTTAAATCAATTTAGCACAATATTTGAAAGCCCTAATATCTGGATTTGGTTCATCATTTAGTTCAAGTTCCATTATGTCACTTGTTAGTCAAGCCTAGCATGTGTCTGGGGATATGAATAGTATAAAATTTTACAAGAAAACTTTGAATGCAAGATACTTATTGTTTGGAGTGATAACCTTCGTTATTTTCCAAAAAACTAAGACTTCTTATAAGAATATCCAAAGTCTAATTAATATTTGACTAATTATAATTCAGTTCTCGCACTGTGTGAGCTTCAAATATTTGTTTAAATATAGAAAAATTGTGAACTAGAGACACTCGATTTACGTTTCAATTTCTGCATGGTACCAGTTTCACCAATCTTTTGAGAAGGTTATCATAAGTTTGTTCATGGAAGAATTGCAACTAAGGAAGAAAACATTTAAAACACGACCTTGAAAATGACTTTGTAAATGTCTTATGACTTTCTCAATCTTCCTAAAAGTATACTTGATATAATTCAACACAATAACCTTTAACACCTAGGTTAATGTATGTGAAAGCATAATGATTAAAACATGGGCTGGTAGGCCACATATCACAACATAGAAAAGATAATTTCATTTTCAAGGCGGACCTTACAACTGATGGTACTCCATCATAGCATGGTTTCAAGCTAACAATATGCTTTAAGAACACCATCCAATATCCAATAACCAAATCTCTCCTAATCATCTCAATGCTTCTTTAGTAATGTTATTTTCACAATGGGGCATAGTATGTCGCATGACCAAAAACCCAACACCGCATGATGGACTTTAAATAAACGGTTCAATGGATTTGATCTAGCCAATCCTACCTCTAGCATAATTCTCAAAAAAAAAAAAAAAGCATAAATTAGGATGTAAACTAAATTTCCATTCATTTGGCTTATTAGCTAAAAAGGCAGGACAATTAACACTACCCCAAAATGTAGTTATACTCGCTGTTTTATGGCGATGGTTTTAAACCATTGCCTTAATGGTCTAATGTAGAAAATTTAAACCATCACTTAAATAATTTGGAACAAAACGTTGCAATAAGTAGTTTTATGCGGTGGTTATCATGTGAAAATTTATAACCACTATATGAATATGAATATAGGCAGCGGTTTATGATTTTTATGTAGCGTTTATAACATTAATAATATGAAACAGTTTATTACTACTACTTATGTATTTAATATTGGCAACTGTTCTAAAACGTTGCATATGATTATGAATATAGGAGGCAGTTTATGACTTTTAAGCATTAGTTCTAAAATTTTTCCATTTATAATATTTATAATTATTAAAAATTATTATATAAATAATAATAAGATATGAAAATATAAATAAAAATAAAATTTAACAAAGAAGATATTTGAGAAAATATATTCAATCTAAGACATGATAATATAATAAAACAATTCTTTCCATTCTAGTAAAATCAAAACCTAATCCCCTTTGTTCTTTAACATGAAGGTGTCTCATTCCCATTGTTCTCTTTCTCATTCGAATGGAACCATGAATTGTCATTGGCCAATTCCCTGTTGCATTTCATCACAATGTTGTCTTCATTTCATCACAATGCTTTGCTCTACCATAGCATTTGATCAAGTATAAAATTATTATATTTATCTAGAACCTAGGGTTCCAATTTTATTTTATTCGAAATAGGATAGTAGACCCTAAGGGGTGGGGTTGGTCGGGGAACGACAAGGTTGCTCATTAACACCAACGCCTTGGAGGCAAACCAGGGCACCGTTGGTATCAGCAAGAAGCCCAACTTTTATAGAAATTTACATTTAATATATTCTATTTTAGGACGTCCTCCAGCATGACCTAGATTTAGCTCGCTATGAATTAAAGCTGCATATGCGCATCGATTTGCCTTGTTGTGAAAGGTCAACTTTTAAGGTGGTATAGTGGATATCTAGGCAACCTCAAATTGTTATTTTTAAAAAAGAAAAGGAATGGGAAATTGCCGAAGGAAGCTCGATAGCGGTTGTTATACTGGTGGAGTAGACACTACAAATGGCCTTACCCATCGGTATCTTATGCTTAATTTTTGCAAATTATCTTATCACTTTCTGTCTTTGTTGTGGAGAGTTTCCTAGCACAACCATTTCTTATTCTTCTTTCTACACATACACAAAATGGGAGGACTATTCCACTTTTTGGGTTCAAATTTGAAACCTCAAGGCGGAAACTCGATATCATGGATCACGTTAGTTGGTTGGGGTGTTCCTTTCCAGTAAATGTAGTCCAACATTTGTTACCTTATTCATTCTGAAATCTGAATTCTCTTTAAGTTTAGATGCACTCTATGTACCATAATTATTAATTACAATTTTTATAAAGAAGTTTTCTCTTTATATACTTGAGCATTTGTAAGTTCACTTTTTTTTTGGTGTAGTTGTGCTAATTATATTCAGTTCCAATTTTCTAATGCTTTTCCCCCAATTATAAACTATTATTTTCTCAACTTAGGGTGACTTATTTTAGCTCAATGCATAAAAGCTTGCTTTCTAGATGTTGAAAATCTATGCTGCAGACTTTTTACTTTTGCTTGACATCCAATTGCTATCGTATTGTAACAATGTTATGTCATCATCCTTTTCTTCCCTATGGTTGATGATGCAAATTAATGATAATAATTATGTGTTTCTTTGCAAGAATAATGAATTTCTTTCTAGTTTCCAATGATGATGATGATGAAAGCTGAGGAGGAGCTTGTGGTTAAAGTGTTTGAGGTATGGTGTTTCTAGCATGATATACAAATAGATTGTGAATTTTTGTATATTTGAATTGTTTGGATTTACAAATTTATTATTACACTTGTTAATTACTTATTTAATGCAACATATTTTTATACACACACATATATACTACATATGCACATTGATTTGCCTTGTTCTTTTGGGACGAATTTGTTGATTTTCATTTGTAGTTTTCGATGTTGCACCAATAGAAAAAGGCTTGTCAAAGGGGATTTAAGGCAACATTAGCTGTGGAGGTTCGTTGATCGACACATACTCCTCTAGATAAGACTTGGTCACTAAGGTAATTTAGGTAATTTGTCCCATGTTGTTTGCCTAACTCCTTTATGGTGCCTATGGAATAAATATCACTTTAATTTTGTTAATACTTTTTATTTTTTCACCTATAAATATTTTTATTTTTTATATTTGTCAAATGTTTTCCTTCCAAAAAAGAAATTCAGGACCTAGAGTCAAAAGGGCTGATTACAAAATCTAGATCACTGTGGTCTTATACTACATTCTTTATAAATTAAAATTCTAAAATATAGTAAAGAACACTTAAATTGGTCATCAATTACAAACACTTAAACAAGGTCTTAAAGTAGATTATATTCTCTATTCCTAACAAAAACAAGATTTATCATAAAAATTACATTCTACCTTTCTCTTTTCAAAGTTTGATATGAAATCAGATCTTTGGTAGATTCAAATTGATTGAAAAGGTCATTTATAAAACCATATTCATTGTTCCCTTCAACTGATATAAATGGAATGCAATACTATTTGGTTTGAAAAATGCCTCTTTGGAACTCTAAAGGATTATGAATGATATTTTTCAACTTTACTCAAATTTTTGTCTTGTTTATATTGGTGATGTCCTTATATTTTCAAACTTCATTAAACAACATTTTAATAATTTGAAGACATTCTTCAATGTCACAAAACACAATGGTTTAGTAGTCTCTTAATCTAAGATTTCTTTCTTCCAGACCCAAGTTAAGTTTCTTAGTCATTACATTACCTAAGGAACTATAGCTATAATTGAGAGAACATTAGCTTTTGCAAATAAATTTCCTAATAAAATCCTCAACAAAATCCAACTCCAATGATTTTTAGGCAGTTTGAACTATATTCTTATTTCCTACCTAAATATTAACTGTTTAATGAAACCTTTACATGATAGGTTAAAAAAGATTCCTATTCCTTGTTCAATAGAGTTTATCAACGTCTTTTCTAAAATCTTTAATAGTTATTATTATTATTATTATTATTATTATTATTATTATTACAATGATGTTTTAAATAGGAATTCATTTGGATAGGTTAGGTTTTTGTGGAGATTCGTTTTTCATCAAAGGTGGCTTTATATGCCAGATCAATCATATGTTGTTTTCTATTTTAGAAAGTATTTGGTAAATTTGAACAAAGTTCATTTTCAATTTGTTTTTGAAAAGCATAAATTTTCTCTTTTATAAAAGTATTTTGTAGTTATTTTTCAATTCTTTGTAAAAAAAAATTCCTTTTTGTAAATGGATAAGTTGCTTATGCTTTTCTGCAATTAAAGGATTAACCTTATTCTTATAAGTGGGGAGTGAGTCTTTATGAGATTAAGTTTTTTGGTTTTTAGTTTTTCTAGAGAAGAGAAAACAAGTTTTTCTATTTTGGCTTTAAAAGAAATACCATTATAATTGACAATATGGAGAGTAATGAGATTAATAAGTGACATCCCTAATATGATAATATGGTGCATATTTTTGATCAAAATGAAAGATATTTTCATTTTGTAGTGTTTATTGATAACAAAAGCATTTGTTTTGTTTTTAATGGTCATTTTTGAATTGTTGGTAGTAAAAAGTTTTTCTTTGGTTTTTTTCTTGTAATCTCTGTGATATTACTCCTTTGATATAGTTCAAATCAACGCTTATATCAAAATAAGTTTCACAAAAGTATGTTCAAAATAAAGCATTAAAACAGATTTTTACCCAATGTTAAGCAATTCTTTCTATTTTTGATTTTGAAAATGAATTTATTAAGAGATATACAAATTCCATTCCTAATTTCCTAACTTGAGAGTTCTTACAAAATAGGTCCTAATGCTTTTAAAAAGCCAAAGCCAAAGCCAAACGAAAAGCCCTATTACAAAGCCTAGAAGAAAAACCCAAAACATAACTTTTGCCTAGTCCATCAAATCTTAGATTAATTTGGTTGTTAAGGATGAAACTACCCAATCTTCACAATAACAATTACAAATACAACAATGGGTAGAATCCCTATTCAACGCATTACAACTATTTCTGGTAAACTCTTAAAACTTATTTCTATTTCCATAAAATAAAAGAAAGGTATCCTAAAAGAATTTACAAACTTAAATATCTTTAAAGATTGTTTTATCACAATCACATAGTATAAAAAGGGTTTTCGTGTATTTTCTTAAAGTCCATTTTCAAAATCTTTTTATCATAGAAAGTGGATTCTATCATAAAAGTCCTCACATGATAATTTTAAACATTTTTTAGTATGGCTGGTATTTCAAACCCTGGGATTTGTCCAAACACTAGCCTTATTATATGACAATACTAAAATTAACCTATTTTACCAAATTCAAATATTTCTATATAGACAACAAACTACCCTAAACCTACCTATTCTACATGCCATATATAAAAAATTATCTATCCTCAAAATTGGGGACAATATCTTGCACAAGCCAAATCTTTTCCTATCAATTTCAAAACAAAATTAAACCATTTCTCATCCTTTTCTTACTTGGATTACCAACAAGCATGGTTTAACACCTTTCTCCTTTAAAATCGCAAGGATAGCCATTCTTAGTTATTCTATTTGGATACCAAAATTACCTTTTCAAAAATCCCAAATTGGTTTAAAAAATGGTGGAACTATTTTAGATCATCACCAAATTTCCTAATACATAAGGTTTAAGAAAGTTATGACTTGTGTAAACAACAATATGAACCCTCAGAAAATGAATGGGGATTTTCTCCATTATTCCTCTTCTCCATAAAATTTTTCTTACCTTGGGTTTTGGCCTAGTTCTTTGAATATCATAACCAAGATAATATCCTAATCTGAATAGAAAATTCAAGGTAAAATGGTGGGATTCCTTCTGAGTCCCTAACAAAGTTTCCAAACCTATTGTTTTGTAAAAACAAAATCTAAGAATCCACATATACTATTGCAAGGGCATCTAGTACAATTTCAAATGAACCTTCATCTTCTCAATAATTACTTAAGCTTAAAAAATTATTTTTTTCATTAGTTGCAATAAATGGGCCAAAGGCATTACCACTATTTATAAACGAGCCTAGCACGTGTTAGTCAAAATTTTACACTAGCTTTCTTGCACACTGTTCATTTAGGTTTAAAAAGAATAAAGATTCAAGTAAAGTTAATCTCCCAAGATTTGGTGAAGCCATTGTCTTTAACACTTGACCACCTTCCTTATTGCCAACTCTTATCGCTTATTCAACTCATGGTTTATATTTTTTCACCTTGGCTCCTCTTTTATTTAAGAAAAATCAATGCCAATAGTATAAAAAGGTACCAGACCATTAAGGGCTTTTTGTTGGAGACCTTGTGATGGGAAAAGGAGCAGTGGAGTACAAATAGCTTAAAAGTCTTCTCCTATTTAACTGAATTTATGAAGAGATAATTGAATAATAAATATGATAATTAAAGCAATCATACAAAAGAACACAACAATTTTTACATGAAAAAACCCTTCAAATCAAAAAAAGAAAAAAAAGATGGGATACTCAAGTCCAAAAATCATATCAACCATAATTAATAAGTGAGTAGAATAGAGGTATACAACCCCAATTACGTTAAACAAATTGAGCAAATTCAATTTGGACTCAATGTAAGGCTAATGAATTGATCAAGACAGATTAGCCAAGTTTTGTCAATTACAACTCATAACTAAACAAGTAAACTTTAAAACAATAATCCAACCATTCAAAATGAACTTCCAAATGTTCCCTATTAGCTAACCAAAATTCAACTCAATTGGACCATGAATTAATATTCATTTACACTATTTACCAAAACTATCATAGATACAAGAACAAAAAGTTATCAAAATTTAGAGGTCTTAGTTGTAAATCAAAAACTTATCCTTGCAAATCACCAAAACACACTCCAACTATCCATAATAAAGATATATGTATCCTCTAATCACTAACCAAATTAACTTGATTGGACCGCAAACAACCTTTCAATGCCATAATTGATCAAAACTGCATGCAAAAAAATGCCTATAATGCAAACCTACGAAATTAAAGAAAAACCTAAACTTATAATACTTAAAACACAATCTTCGCCATTTAGGATCAAGAACAAGGTGTCCTTTATCAGCTGTCTAAGTTTCAGTTTGATCATACACCTTTTGATTTTCCAATAGTAAGATATAAGAACATTACCTCAAGCTGAAAATTTTAACAGCCACCTAACTCTTTTTTTCTCTTCTTCTTTAGCCTTTTGTTTCTTTCTTAATTAGGTTTTTAGTAGCCAAAAATGGGTATTTATACTCATTAAGTGTTTTTAGGTTATGGGCCAAAAAAAAAAAATATATTTGGGCCCTATCTCCATAACAATTGGACTTTTACACAATAGAGGAAAAGACCAATAAGCTCATAATTCTCCCCCTTTTGACTATATGGAGGTCTTGGTTCAGTGTTGCTTGTGCTCACATTTAATTGTTTTTTTTATAGCACTTAGGTTCTTTGCCTTTAGTTAACATCATAAACTCATCAAGAAAGTACTGAGTAGAAGACATTGGAGCTCTATAAGACCTCCGTGGTTAGAATGGAGGTAGAGGTATGGGTGGATGATCTTTTAAGAGAACATTAATGTCACTTACCCCATGCATATTATGATTTTGTTAAACATTTTCTTCGTGTTCTTGAACATTACCATGAATATTAATTGGATCACTTAGAGGTGTTTGAGGAACTAAATCAATATTAATAGGACTATCATTAACCTAAGCAATTACTTTCTCATTATCTTTAATGTTTTGATCCTTAATAAATACAACATCTCTACTTATGATAAGTTTCTTCTCAACTGGATCATATAATTGGTACCCAAAATTGTCTTCACCATAACTAAGAAATATACATTATTAAGTCTTTACATCCAACTTTCCTCTTTCATCTTTTAGGGCATGAACAAAAGTTTTATAGCTAAAGAATCACAAATGAATATAAAAGACTTTCTTAACAAACCAAACTCTATTAAGAACATTACCTTATAGAGGAACACTAGGAGACAAATTAATCACTTATGTCACTATTTATGGCTTTATCCTAAAAAGATCTAAGTAGCTTTGCATTTAAAAGTAGATATCTAACCATTTTAATCAATGTTTTATTCATCCTTTCAATTGAGCCATTTAACTACAGTGTTTTAGGAGGTGTCCTCTAATGTATGATCCCATGTACCTTACAATACTCATTAAATGAGCCATTGTACTCCCCACCATTATTAGTATAGACACATTTTAGTTTCTTCCCCATTTTTCTCTCAACTAAGGTATGAAATAATTTGAACGTGCCAAAGACCTAATCTTTAGTCTTTAAAGCATAAACCCAAAGACCACATATATTAGAATGCATCAACTTATGTAGCTCTGATTTCCTTGAAAGGAGTAACTCTTAAATGTAACTCTATTCTATTTCCTAACTAAATAGTAAGGACATTTCTTTAAAACTACACCCTTTATGTTTGGAAACTAGTTTTTCTTGTCAAACAATTCATCCCCTTTTCATTTATATAACTAGGCTGTTTATGCCACAATTTAATGAAATTTTTATTCACTATTACATTCATAACATCTTTGAAGATGAAAGCTTGCATAAAATGTAAACTAGAGTATTTCTTAGCTTGTGCCATAACTAATGATCCTCTACTAAGCTTCTATTAGTTATCACTGGAGGTATTGCAAAAACCCTTATCATTGGACTTTCTCATCAAAATTAAATTGAAATGGATATCTAAGACATGTCTAAAATCCCTCAATGTCAAATGTGCTCTTTTGTTAATCTTTAAGAAAACATCATTAATGCCAACAACTTCTATTAAGATGTTATTAACCATCTTCAATGTCTCATAATCACCAAGAGTGTATGTTGTAAAGAATTCATTTCTTCTAGTAACATGAAGAGAGGCACCATTATCTATAACCCAATTAGTCTCATAAGATGTTAGATTGATCACATTCTTATTACAAACAATAATGGGGTCAATAATACTAGCAATAGATGTAGTTTTTGTAAATATGACCCATATTTCTACAATAATGACACTCGATATTCCTATTCTTTAATCTTGACTTGTTTCGACTTTTACTTTTACTCTTTTTACCCATTCCTTTTTCTTGGCTTCTTCCCTTTTTTTCAGTAACTAGAACCTCTGATTTAAATTTGATGAACCCTAAGATTTTCTTCTCATCTCCTTATTAAACATATCACCCTTCACAAGTTCCAATGATAAAACATTATTGGAGGCAAAAATTAGCAATTGAAATCTAGAAAGTCTCCTAAGAATTAGGTAATGTAACAAGTAACCATACCCAAGAACCTTGTCATCAAACTTAATGCCTATGCTTGATAATTGATCAATTAAACCTTAAAACTCATTTAAGTGGTTAGCAACTGAACTCCCTTATTTATAACTCAATTTCATCATATTCTTTAATAAGATCAACTTGTTATTACCAAACTTTGAAGTATATAATGTCTCAAACTTGCTCTATAAAGTTCATGCATGTGTTTCATTGCAAATGTAATTGTAAACATTATCATTAACAAATTGTTGTATAAAACCACAAACCTATTCATGCTTAAAATCTCATTTTTCATTAGTCTTAAACTCAAGTTTAGCAATAACAAATATTGGAAAATGCAATTTCTTCATTAATAGGAGATCCCTCCTCTATATGTGATAATTTGTGCTATTCAAACAAACCATTATATTCACATTCAACTCCATTATTTAAACAAGCCAAACACACAAACTAATTACTTTGATATCACTTATTGAAAAGATGCGAGAGCCCAATATTAGGAAGAAATATGAAAAGGGTCTAAGTAACAAACTCATGGACTTAACATTATATCTTAACCCGAAGCTTCCCTAACAAATGGTATTAAAGTTAATGGTTCCACAAAGGGATAAATATAGACGATGCATGTTTTATCAAAGTTGATGGTTTAACAAAGTGACAAATATGGATGACACATGTTTCCTATAGTTCTTGCCCCCAAGAGGAAGGAAGAGACGAATTTCACTCACTAAGAGTAAGGCTTAAGTGGAATGGTAAGGCGTGGCTTTAGAAGTAGATGTATGCTCACAATGTGGTTCTTAGAGCATTAGTAGACACACATTTTGGATTAAGCATAACAATGTTAGCTTACAAGTGGGCTTGATGGAGTGACAATGGGCTTTTGGGACATTCAAGGAGAATAAACCCAATATGAATGAGACTCACACTTGAGGGGAGGATTGTTAGGATTTTAAGTCTAAGTATATGAGTTATGTGGTTAAGTAATCTCACATTAGAAAGAAGAGGGAGAAGTAAGTAACATATAAGTGAAAAGAACCCATAAACCCAATGCCTTTGGGTTAAGATATGGTGTTAAGCTCATGAATCTACTACTTACTTAAATCTTGCTTGGATTTCTCCCCCATTTTGGGCTCTCATGTTTCCCTAACAAATGGTATCAAAGCTTTTGATTTGGCAAAGGCATGTTTCCTATGGCTACTACCCTCATAAGGAAAAAGGAGATAGATTACATTTACTAAGAGTAAAAAGCCCAAAAGTGAAGTGATAAAAGGTGGCTTTAGAATAAAAGTGATAACATATGTGCACCTAAGTGTGACTCTTAGAGCATTGACAAATGCATACTTTAAATCAAGCATAGTAAGGTTGGCTTATGAGTGGGCTTGGTGGAGTGGTAATGGGCTTTTGATGTATTTAAGGATAGTAAATCCAATGTTGAAAAGGGATTAGCATAGCAAGGTTTGCTTATGAGCAAGCTTAGTGGAGTGGTGATGGACTCTTGGTGGGTTTAAAGAAAGTAGACTCAATTTGAAAAAGACTCACACTTAAGTGTAATGGGCTCTCAGTGCATTCAAGGAAAGTAGACCTAATATAAGGAGGGAAATTATTAGGATTTCAAGTAGGAATGTAAAAGTTGTGTAGTTAAAAAATCCCACATTAGAAGTAAGAGCGAAAAGTAAGTAACATGTAAGTGAGAATGACCTATAAACCCACTGCCTTAAGGTCTTGGATTAAGATGTGGTGTCAAACTCATAAGTCTGTTACTTAGTTGGATCCTTCTTAGATTTTTCCTCGGTTTGGGCTCTTGTGTTTCCTTAACAAGTAGTATTAAAGCCAAAGGTTTGGCAAAGGAATGAATATGGATGACACATGTTTTAGCAAAGCTGATGGTTTAAAAAAGGGACGAATATGGACAATACATATTTCCTGTGCCTATTGCCCTTATGAGGAAGAGATGGATTACACTCACCAAGAGTAAGGCTCGAGTGGAGTGGTAAGGTATGACTTTAAAAGAAGAATGGTAACACATGTGCTCCCAATGTGGCCCTTAGAGTATTGGCAAACACACATTATGGATTAGACATGGTAAAGTTGGCTTATGAGTGGGCTTGATGGAGTGTAATAAGCTCTTAATATGTTCAAAGAAAATAAACCCAATGTGAAAAAGCCTTACATTTAAGGGGGAGATTGTTAAGATTTTGAGGTTGAGTTATGTGGTTAAGAAATCTCACATTGGAATGGATAGGGAGTAGTAAATAACATATAAATGGGAACGACCTATATACCCAATGCCTTAAGGTTTAGGATTAATATGTGGTGTCAAGTTTACGAGTTTGTTGCTTACTCAAATCTTACTTGAATTTTCCCTAATTTTGGGTTGTCACATTTGCTTAACACCTTGATCTTATTTCACTCTTTGGTAGGAAGGATCAAGAATAACATTTGCATAGACTCCAACAATGAGGGCATTCCTTCTGTGGAAGCAAAGGCAATCTACACAATTTGGATCTTTTCCAAAATCCATGTTGCAATGAGCTTAATAAGCTTTTACTATTTGAACTTAATGATAATACTGACCTTTTTGTTTTCGTTCAGGTCATATACTTTGAGTGTGGTGAACAAACTTTGTCACTGATTTAGACAAGACCTATAACATAGATATATTCCAATGAGTCCTATTATTGGGATTTAGACATGAATCTACCTGAAGTGACATCACTCTATTAAAATAATATCTTTTTAAAATTGAAATTTTTAATAAAAATTACCAAATGTGCACGAGGACTAATTAAACATGTAAGTAATTGAATAAAATGTACATGAGGATTGGTGAAAAGTGCAAAAGGGTAGTAGTATTTCATGGGTTTATACTTTTCACCAATTTTCATGCACATCTTATTCAGTATATTTGCATATTTTGTTGATTTTCATGTATATTTAATAATTTTTGTACAAAAATTTAAATTTAGAAAAAGTTTAATAATGATGTCACCCCTATGAACTTGCATAAAGTCCATTTCAATTTTTTCAATCCCCTTATCATTTCATATTTAAATTAGGAATTGGAGATACAAATACAACAAGCTCATTGTCATTTTCAAATTCAGTCCCCCTAGTGTAAATTTTTGACTCTGATACCATTACGTATGCTTTAATAACATGAGGTCTTTAAGTATAATTAGGTATACTAGATGTAGAATAAAAACTCTCTTCTAATTAATTTTACAAATTCTTTTTTTATTATTACTAAATTCCCTTTGAATTATCATCATTTAAGACAAAGAATAATTTTTTAAACAAATAGAGAGTATGCAACAAAATAATGATTATATTTTTAGAACACATTATTCAATATTTGAATAACAACTTCAAAGAACTTAAAACTCTTGGCATTGAACTAATCTTCAAAATCTCTCATGATAGTTTTCTCTCAATGGATTTCTCTTCAAGATTTTCTTACACCTTTTGCTTAATAGATCTCTTCTATTAATATATACAAGAGAATGTATTTGAATAAGTTTGAAATTTGTTTGACATCATTGATTAGTTTCACTAAGAAAGGGTTTAAAGATTGTAAGCTTCAACCAATTAATTAAAATTGCTTAGTATGAAAGGATTGGCAATGGATTGTGCATCTAAACTTCACATTTGAATATGCTAATAATATAAATATTATTGGCATCACTTTTTGCATCTTTAAAGATAATTTTGAATAATGTGGTCGAAAAAAGCCAAGAAGATTCTTTTCAATAATATGGCTAACAAAAACTAAGAAATTGATAATGTCTTGTGGGTGCATTCTAATTTAGATAATCTTTGACTGCTGATAGATATATTTGAGAGTTTGGGATTCGATTCCACCATTTAAAGCTAATTTATATGTCTAACTTTCTTGTATAAGCTTGCTTAAAAGGTAAAATTATTGTATAATTCCAGCTCAAAATCCAGGGAAGTTTGAATAAAATGGAGAAACTGCAACTTATAAGAACCTCTCTAATCTAGATTGGTTTAAAGTAATTAAAAGCTACTTTAATTGATTTTGGAAAAACTTCTTCATTAATTTCAATGTATTTCCACTAGTTATAAAACCAACTAGGAAGATCTCATTTCAAGTCACGGTGAAAGTGTTGGAACAAGGAATGATTCCAATTTCTCAAAAATAGGAATTTTGTCCAAGCCAAAATGTAAACATGATAATTAAAGGTCAGAGGAAATTATTCTTGAGAAAACTTTTTGAAATAATATGTAGGGGCTTCTTTAGCTTTGGTAAAAGTAATTTTGCTCCAATCACTAGGAGTTAGAATTCTTAATATTTTGACCTTTGAATAAGCAACTCAGCTAGGTTCTTTTTGGTCTTGATTATTAATAATTTCTATCGAGTCAATATCTATAAGCATGAACTTGTAAAAGTGCCTAGTTTTGTGTTGATCTTCATTATAAATGTGTGAACCAAAAGGAAAAACTTTGGGGAGAATTTGTTTAAAGTCTAGAGGTAAGTTTGGGCTACTTTGTTCTTGTTCTAACAGATATGTAGGAATAGTCTCAAGTTTAATGTTATAGATGGAGTCTTTGTAATAACTTTGGAAAAGGAGGTTGATTTTGTAAGATTCAGTATTGTTGGTGACAAGGGTCTTGACACTTTGGTAATAATTGTAGTGGGAGAGGCTTGTGGTCTTAATTGCAAAGCATAAAAGTATTTAAATGGTTAACTCAAGTCTTTAACTAGAATAAAGGTATTTTTAAAACATATACCATTTTTATTAATATGAGTTGTAGACAATTTATAATTTATTTTTAAATTTTCAACATTAGCACTTCTTAAAACTTGTCTCATTTTTTCTTAATACTTACTAAGTATAATACCTTATTGTATATAATTATTATCTGCTCTTGAATTTATTAATGCTATTAATGATATATTGTATTTATCATTTATTATTGAATTTACTCTTGTACACCATTTTTGAAATTCTACTTTATTAATAACATTCAAAAATTTTGCTTGAGATATTTCTATATTAAAATCTTTTAAACTCTTTTTAGTGTCATCACTTGGTAATTTTTGTTTCATTAGGTCTACTTCTATCTTTAATATTTCTTCCTTAAATTTTTTTGATTCCTAATATCTTGTTGTAAATCTTTTATAGTAACATTATTGTTGTTTTCATTTGAAATTCTTGCATATATCATGTCTTTAGAATAAGATTCTTTAGATTCTACTATTTTTTCTTCTATTAATATTTCTTTAAGTTTTAATAAATATTCCTTTTTAATATCTTTATCTTTTATTTTATCTATGATTTAAACTAATAGTACTTTATCTTTGGTTATAACATTTATACTTTCTTGTTTTGTGCAAACTTGCATTCCATTTTCGCTATCTATAAATGAGCAAAAGATAAGATTCATTTGTTTCTAAAATTTCTTCTTCATTTCTTTCATTTAAGTCTTTATCTATTTCTGAAACATCATCACATAAATTAAGTATTTTATTGTTAATTTTTTTCTTTTTTTTAATGATTGTATTTTCTCTTTAAACTTACATTGACTTTTATAATGTCTTATTTATCTATGTTTATAATAGATTATAGGTTTTTTAGCCTTTTGATTTCTACCTTTCTTAGCATATTCTCTTATTTTAATTTATTTAGTTTAGGAATATATGTCTTAAGTTAATTCTTATTTTGTTAATTTCTTTTTTGAAAAATTTTGTTTTTCTTTTTCTTGGCTCTAGATGAAGCCGTCATTTATTCATAATTCTAACTCTCTCTGTTACAATTTCAATTTTTATTTCAACTTGCGAGGTTCCTTTAATATAGATACCTTTTGTTTAAGTTTTTGTTGCATTCAAAACATTTTTTCTTTCTTTATTAATAAGATAATAATCTCACCATCCTTTTAACATTTCTGAAAATCCTATTGTTAAATTTGTTGCTATTGCTTTATCAAAATTTCCTTGAGCTTGGTAGGTAGTTGTAGCCATGATCATTTGTTGAATAACTAATCTAATATGGTATTCACTTAGACCATTAAAATTCCACTCATAAATACTAATTTCATCAAAATTTACTAAGGTTATAAATGTTTTTTCTTCACTAAAAATGTATGTAAATAAGGCTTTTGGATAAAAGTGTTTAACTTTTTGTCTACTTAATTGTTCCTTATTATTACATATTTTATTAATATTTCCACATTTCCACATCATCTTCACTTTGTTGTGTTAAAACATGGGCCACCTTCCTTTTTTCACTTATTTGCAATAATTCTAACTTTTTGGTTATATTTTCTAAAAGATCATTAGCTTTTGTTTTTAAATTTAATTTATCATTAAAGGGTACCACTATATGAATAATCAATGGTTCAGTTATAAGTTTTGGTTTTTTTTTTTTGTATCTAAAAAAGTTTCTAACTTTCTTGGTTAATTATTTCAAGAGTTTGGATTTGATTTGCAATTGTATTTAAGATTTTGTTAGCATAATTATTCTAAGTTTGTATATTTTTTATATCCTTTTGATTAATAATAATTGAATTTGAATTTACCTTTGATATTTTAAAAGGAGTAGTAGTTACCTCCTTATTTGCATAATTAAATTTATATTTTTCCAAAAGAGGGTGAACCAACACTATTGTTTCATTTCTAGATGTTTTCCATGTTTGTTGAGATGATTTGATAACATTTAAACCATTTTTAATTTTGTATTCATAAATTTCAAATCATTAAAAGAATCTCATATGTATTTTAAGCTGTTTTAAATCTTCATAATTTTTTTCTTGTATTAAATTTCTTTTTTATTTAAAGTAATTTTTATAAAACCAAATTCTCTTGTCTTTATTATTTTTTGAATAAAATTCTCTTCTTAGCATGTCTCTATTAATTACAAAATTATCATTTTTAATCATATTTAACTAATTTGAAAATTGCATTTCACTTTTAATTGATAACACAGAGGTAGATTTTTTTTTTTTTAGTATAATAAGTTTATAGAATTGTTTTATTAAAGTCCACTCCTACAAAATTCATTTTAGAACTTAAGGGAATATCACTAGTTGAACTTCTAACTTCAAAATTTTTTATATATTGTCTTCTTTGTGAAGAAAATATTATTTATATGTTTCCTTTATCATCCTAAATAATTTGAGTAGGTTGTGTTTTAAGAGTAAATTGTCTAGGCAATTGTATATTTGGTAGAAACCATTTTTTTTGGAAAAGTTACTTTTAACCAATCTAATAATATAAAAGTCTCAACAAAGGATTTATCTAAATTAATTTATATTAACATAATCTATCCTTTTGGGGTTTTTCTAATAGCATTTGGTTTAAGAGTTCAAGATAATACTTTATAATATACTTTATATATTAAAGCTATAGTCCTAGATCCTTGTAACATATATTTTCTAAAATTGACAAATTTAAAATTATTTTTTTTTCTATTTTATGATCAAATAAAGAAATAAAATAATTTGGGTAGCAATTAAAATATATAAGTGCATTTGCCATATCTGATTCAAATATAACATGTAAAGAGTTGGTGAAATTTAATAATCTTACATCTCTTAGACACATTAATATAAGAGAATCTATTTTTATTTTGTGTAAAGGTTTCATTGCCATTTGAACTAATCCTTTATGAAAAAATTGATAAGATGATTTATGCATTTCTAAATTTTCTAGTATAAGACATTTTGTGAATATTTGTATTTACATGATGAGTTTTTTTTTTAGTATTAATAATATAATAGCTAAAGAATTTATCAAAAGTTCCTATCTTATAAACATTTCTTTTGGATTCTTTAGTGATCTCACTTAGTGATCTCATTAATTTAGACATTGTTTCTAATTTTTAGATATAGAATTTTTCTATTGGTATCACTTTTAATCCAACAAAAGAACATAGGATCTTTAACTAACAATGTATAAATTAATGAGATTTAAAAATTATCAAGTGCAGGAATATTTCTAAAATTTGATATGAAGTTAGAATTTTGACAAATACAAATTGATGAAGAAGACAAATATAAAACTAGTTTTATTGTTCCCTCTAAGCATTATGAGAAGAAAGTCATACTATTTGGATTAAAAAATATTCTTTTTAAATTTTAAAATGTTATGAATAAAATTTCTAATCCATATACTAAATTCACTATAGTATATATAAATAATATATTAGTATTTTTTTTAAATCCATAAAAGGACAGTTTATTCATTTGCAAAATTTTTTCAATATTGTTGAAAATAATGACTTGTAGTTTCTACTAAAAAAAAAGAAAATTATGTCAAGTTAAAATTAAAATTTTAAAATATAAAATTTATCAAAAAAAATATCACTCTAGTATATAAGTTTGTAGAATTTGTTGATAAATTTTTTAACGAAATAAAAGATAAAAATCAATTACAAATATCTTTAAGATACTTAAATTATATCTTAGACTTTATCCCTAAGTTGAGGACTATTTGTCTTGCTTTGTACAAAAGGCTTAGAAAAAAATGCTCCAAAATGTAATAAAGAAATGACGAAAGTTGTTACGAAAATAAAACTTTCAGTAAAATCATTACTATGTTTAGGTATTCTACACCCTAATGCCTTTTTAATTATAGAAATAGATGTTTCTGACATAGGGTATGGATGAATATTATAACAAAAAAGTGAAAATAAGGAATCTGTAGTTAGATATCATTCTGGAATATGGTAAGGTCCCTGACTGCATTATTCAATAGTTAAAAAAGAAGTTTTAAGCATAGTTTTATACTTAATGGCATTTTTTACTTTGCACTGCTTGCCAACCTTCAAAGTTTTTTTTTTTTTGAAAAGAATGTTAAAAATTTTATTCAAAATAATTTTTTTTTAGATGACTTGCACGACTTTCAAACTTTGATTTTGATATTGACCATATAAAGGGAAAAACTAATAGTTTACTTGATTTTTTTTTTCTCGAGAATTTTTTATAAAAAAAGGTTACTAAGATGAGTGGAGAAGGGCAGGTTACTAGAGTCTTTTAAATTAGCCTTTTTAAAGAGTGCATCTCTGACAACAAAATTGAATGTTATTAAAAAATATTCAGCTTTAGCCCAAATACCAAAATTTGTTGTCACTCCAATCGCTGTAAAAAAAAAATAAAAATCTTAATCCTAAAAATTATCAAAATCTTAATCCTACAAACCTCTCCCACTACAATTATTATAAAAGCGTCAAGACCCCTATCACCAACAACATTGAATCCTACACAATTGGCCTCCTTTTCCACCTTTTCCAAAGTTATTAAAAAGACTCCTTCAAGTACTGCGTTAAACCTGAGACTATTCCTGTATGCACGTTAGAAAAAGAACAAAGTAACCCCAAACCTACCTCTAGACTTTAAATAAATTCTCCCCAAAGTTGTACCTTTCGGTTCACACATATATAATGAAGATCGACACAAAACTAGACATTTTTATGAGTTCATACTCATAGATACTGACTCTGTAGAAATTAATTCATAATCGAGACCGAAAAGAACCTAGCGGAGTTGCTTATTTAAAGGTCAAAATATTAAGAATTTCTGAGGTGATTAGAGCAGAATTACTTATGCCAAAGTTGGAGAAGCCCCTGCAAATTGTTTCAAAAAGTTTTCTCAAGAATACTTCCCTCCAACCTTTAATTATCATGATTACATTGCGGCCTAGATGAACTTCTTATTTGTGAGAAATTGGAATCATTCTTCGTTCCTACACTTTCACCATGACTTAAACAAGATCTTCCTAGCTGGTTTTATGACTGGTGGAAATACTTTGGAATTAATGAAGAAGTTTTTTCAAAATCAAATAAAGTAGGTTACAATTACTTTAAACAAATCCGGATTAGAGATGTTGCTATAAGTTGCAAATTCTCTTTCTTATTCAAACTTCCTTGGATTTTGAGTTGAAATTATATAATAACTATACCTTCTGAACAAGTTCATCTAAGAAAGTTAGATAGGCAAATTAGCACTAAATAGTGGAATGGAATCCTAGACTCTCAAGCAAATCTATCAGCTGTCAAAGATTATTTAAATTAGAATGCACCCACAAGACGTTGTCTTTCTGAAGTAGACAAAAAAAACATAGCCATCTTCCTTACAAAGAAAGGTAAAATTCAAGCTAAATTGGCTTCATGTGGAACAAAAGAAGAATACAAACGACAGCTTAAAGTAACCTCATCACAAGTATCTAAAGAAGACAATGGAGACAACTATTATGACAATGAGGACCCAGAATATGATTCAAAAATGATTTGGCAGCTTTACAACATCAAAGAACCTTCTCAGCTTTTGTCAGCCACATTATTCAAAAGAATCTTCAAAGACGAAAGAAGTGACGTCAAGAGTCAATAATAATTTCTTATGTAATCACTGATGTCAAACAAATTCCAAACTTATTCAAATTCATTATTCTCTTGTATCTATAAATAGAAGAGATCTATTAATCAAAAGGTAGGAAAAAATCTTGAAGAGAAATCCAATGAGGGAAAACTATCAAGAGAGATTTTGAAGTTGAGTTCAATGTCAAGAGCTTCAAGTTCCTGTAAGTTTGTTATTCAAATATTGAATAAAGTTTTCATTTTTAGCTACACAACATTTATTTTTTGATCAACAAGAAAAGAAATTATGGTTGGAAAATCTTCACTTTTGGAAAGAAATTCAACACCTCAATATTGAAATATTTTTCAGCTATATAACGTTCATTTTTGGATCAACATGGAAGGAAATTATGGTTGGAAAATCTTCACTTTTGGAAAGAAATTCAAGACCTCCATGCTGAAAATTTTTTCAAGCTACACAGTAATCGCTTTTTGGCTCAACAAGGAAAGAAATTAGAGCTGGAAAATCTTGTTCAAACCAAGTTTGGAAGTTTTGAATGTCTAAATTTTGTCCAACTGAAAGAAAAACCAAAGCACCGTTCCAAAATTTATCACACAAGGAAGGTTTCTTGGCTGGAGAATCTTGATCAAACCTGATATGGAAGCTCAAATCCAACACCAATGGTTACTTGGATTGTCTCTCCAATGGCTAGTTTTTTAAAATAGGTTCCTAATCACCCTATTGGTCTATAAGTACCTTTCCATGTAGCAGCCAAATATAACTCTAACAAGAAGCTTATATTGAGTTGTTAAGTTTGAAAAATTAAAAATGCACAGAAGAGAGATAAATGCTAGGAGCAAGTATAGCTCTAAAGAAAATTTTTGTGAGTAAGGTTGTTAAACATGAGATTGAGAGCTTGAAAAAGCAAGTTTTTGTGATTGTGTAACAAGGTTTTAAACTTTGTGTGGCTATGAGCAAGGATCATATTATTACTATTGTTGATCTCCTCCTTATTGGGGAGCTTTATAATGGATTCAAAACTTCCAAGATGGTGGTCTTGGGAAGAGAATGTAGGAATAAGAGTTTTAAACCTCTATAAATCATCGTGTCTTATTCTCCTTACTTTCAACTATTTTTATTGTACAAAGTCATACACTTAGCTTGCTATTCGCCATAGCACATTTTAATTATTCTACTCATTTCCTTTACACAAGTTGGTTACTAGTCTTGCAAATTAAATTTGGTTGATTTATTTTGTTGTCTTTAGCCAATATAAGTATTATTGTAATTGCATTAATCCATTTACATACCAAGTTAGATTTTTTTTTCAATGATCTTATTTATCATACTACATGCATTATAGATACATATCCTTTGTCATCTCAATTCACCCTTCCTCTTGGGTATTTTTTGGACCAACAATTAGTATTAAAACTTGGTTTTCTTTGAATCACTAGCTTCACTGCCTTGAGTTCATCTATGGCTTCCCTTTCACCTCTTTGTCACCTAAGAGTGGTAGCTCTTTGGCCTTTTATCTTTGGTGGCATAAAATTTAGTTATTGGAAGAATAAAATGACCATATACCTTCAATGTTGTGACTACTATTTTCTTAAGGTCTTAGAAGAATCATCAAAACCAAGAATAGTGTTACTGTTTTTAAACTTAAGAGTAAGTACACCTCAAAAGATTTCAGAAATCAAAATCTCAACTCTAAAGCCAAATAATTGCTTTATTACACCATGACCTTAGATAAGTACAACTATATTTTCTCTTGTCAGTAAGTTAAAGAGACATGGGGCAATCTTTTGTTGGCATACAAAGGAATAATCCGAGTTAAGGATAATAGGATAAATATTCTTACACATCAATATGAATTATTTGAAATGAGCAACGATGATAACATTATTGAAATGTATTCAAGATTTACTAACTTTGTTAACTCTTTGAGAAATCTTGGAAAGAACCTTGATAATGTAGAACTCATTAACAAATTACTTAGGGCACTCCTAAAATTGTGGAACCTGAAGGCGATTGCAATTTTAGAATGAAAAAACCTAAATACATTGCCTTTAAATGAGTTAATGGGTTTATTACTTAGATATCAGATGAGATTAAAAAGAAAGACATGGAGAAAAAGAAAATCATGGTGCTTAAATCCTCTACCTCAGCTAGAAAAGCAACTGAAGACAATCAAGAAGATGAGACAATAGTTCATTTAATGAATAACATCATGAAGAGTTTGTAATGTTTACACAAAAATGTGATAAATTTTTAAGGAAGAAAAAGCAACCTATTAGAAAGTTATTTAGGCAAACCACCAAAAATGATGGACAACAGAAGGAGATTATTTGTTATAAGTGTAATAAATCCAGACACATTGTAGCAAATTGTCTTAGCAAAAATGGGTAAGAAATCGAATAGGAGAGCTTATAAGGCCACTCGGGATGATTCATGTGATTTAGATAATGAATCCTCTGATGATGAAGCAAACTACATGTGCTTCATAGGAAAAGACAACAATGTAAACTTTAACTATGACTCACATGATGATATTGAGATGACTAACATGATTAAATGTATGAATAAAAAAAGTTCAAAAACAAGTAGCCAAATTTAATGATCTCAATGCTTGCTTTAAAGCAATAAAACATGAAAAATAAGATCATGAAAAGAAAAAATGAATCATTCATACAAGAGAGTGAGCATTTGCAAAAAGCATGTGATATTGCTTTTAAAAAAGCTTAAGGAAAATTTTCATCTAAAAAAGGAAAGCGAAAACCTCTAATATGTCCTCTTAAAGCTTGTTAGGGGAAAGAAAAGCTTAACTTGTTACTTTGTTCTCAAAGACCAATCAATGATGAATTTGGATTGGACTTTACTCACTTATATCATTCACATAAAGTTTAAGTCAAAGTTGGCCACACAAAATTACATGCATCCTCATCATCTAAAAGTAAAAATCATGAATTTATGTATGGATATGCACCACAATAATGTGGAGCACCTTATAGTTTGACTAAATAATCATTTTGACATAGCTACCACACACATAGTGATTCAACTAGCACCTTTTGCCATACATCTCAACCTCACATGCATAATTTCATTAAAGTATCACATTTGTTCTTGCATTAGAAATATAATGCTAAATGTCATTATTATGGTATTTTGGACATATGATTCATGCATACACCATTAGAAAAAGCATTCATGTTTGAGAAATTTTTATAGTGGTGCAAGAACTACCAAAGCTTACCTGAAAGGACCTAAACAAATCCATTTGGCCCAGAAAGGTTCCTCACTCAAAAGGATAAGAGATGGAAGGAATTTGAGAGACTTTTCAAGTGATTGCAAAATGAGAAAAGGTACTTCATCGCTTTAATCAGAAGTGACCAAGGAGGAGAATTTGAAAATAAGGACTTTGAAAAATTTTGTGATGCCTAAGGGATTTCTCATCATTTTTTTAGCCCTAAGAACACTTTAACGGAATAAGGTAAGCAAACACAAAAACAAAACCTTACAAGAGATGACCTAGATAATGCTAAATGAGTTTAACTTAAATATTTTCAAGCCAAAATTATAAATACGATATGTTATTTGTCAAATTGGATTCTAATTCATCCCTTACTCAAAAAGACTCCTTACAAGTTGTAAAATGGGAGAAAGTCATGAGAAACTTCATAGCCTTTTTTTGCTTTTTTTTTCCTTCCCTTTTTTCTTTTTATTTTCCTTCCCTGCTCCTTTCTTTCTTTTTCTTTTTTCCTTTTCTTTATTTTCTTTTCCTTTCTTTGTTGTGGCAAACCCCTTTCCTTTTATCACTCACTCTCATTTTTTGGTCCAACACTACTTATTCTTTCTCTATACCCACTATCCTTTTCTATCCATTTTGTCACTTTTTGATGTTTAAAGACTCTCTAAACATGAGTTTTAGGTATGACTTTGATGAGGGAGCCAAGATTTGGCCCAAAAAATGGTGATTTTTGTTAAGTTTTGGTGCAAATTGGGGTAGAGAGAGGGGGGAGGCTATTGCCAGCAATAAGGCACCTCCAAACTCTGATTAACACATAGGAAGCACCAAAAGGTATATTGTCACTTGGTGAGTTGACTAGTGCTAATCTTATGCAATAATGGCAACCGAAGATAATGTGTGTGAAGGGAAGAGTGAGTAGCAATAACAAAAATCCAATTAACAATTGATGCCTTTCTAGTGCTCTGATTGGCACATAAACGCACTATTGAACAAATCAATGCCTAGCGAGTTGATTTGTGCCAATCTCGTGTAGTGACAATGACTAGCAACTATGTGTGCTTCAGTGATACTATAGTTAGCTTCTAGTTTTTCGTCAATTCATGGGTTTCTCAACCTCTCCTTATTATGCAACTTTAAAAAATGCATAGATCTAGGCTGGAGGACTCCAATGATGGTGCCCATGATATTTTCTAGCAACATCACTAACAACACTAACAAGCCTTTCAAGTGCAAAATACCCACCTCGAGATACTTTTTCCATTTCTCTAGTCACTTTTGTGCTCTTTTGTTGTTGATTTCATATTTTTCAACCATTAATGTGTGTTATGCAAGAAGAAAAAGAAAAAGAAAAAAAAAGACAACAATGTGCTAACCTTGTGATATTTTTTGGCACAATAGGACTTTGGTACATTTTTTGGTAAATAATGGCTAAAATGCTTAATATAAGTCCTTTGTTGGCTAATTTTAGGTGTTGGATGTTTGTTTGTTAGGCTGATTCTTAATGCTTTAATGCTATTGTTATCTTATTTATAGGAGCATTTGAGCTTTGGTTTGTCAATTCTGATTATTTAGTGCTAAATAAATCATTGTAGATTATATAACAATCATTGTTGGCTAATTATATGGGTGGAACAGTTCTTATAATTGGATGTTTGGTCATTCATACTTGAATTTAATTTTATTCTTTAACTTGATTATATTATTAAGGTCTACCATGGGTGGCTTATATATGATCATGTCCTTAAAATTATGGTTCAGCTTTTTTTACTACAATAAGCTACTAACTTATTAAAAGAGTACTCATCATATTGGTTCTTAAGAGCTTAAATTTGGGTCTCATTAATCTATTCTTTTTCTTTAATTAAGAGCATTAAATGCAAAGTTTAATAAAAATGCAAGAAAACATCAAAAGGGTCTCATAATTTTGTTATGGGTACCTTTATTCCCATCATTTTTGGCCTAAAAGAACTACTCCTACTCTTGGGTTATTGCTTGAACATTTATGGGGTGTTTTGGTATTGTTATCTCTTTATTCTTTTAGTAGCCTCTCTTTATGGCTTTAAATGCTCTCTTGATTATTCTTTCCCATTACTATTTGTCTCTAAATGTTTTTGACCCTTTTGTTTCTCTTTTGACATTGATGCATTTTTTTGCTTTCTTTTGTCTTTATTGATGGTTTTGTGATTATTGCCCCTCCTCCCCCTTTAATGTAAAAGGGGCCCTCTTTTTATAGCAAAATTTATTTGATGTTTACCGTTACTTTTTTATTGCTTTTTAGTGAATAATTGAGATTAACTTTTTGTTTTGCACATGTCTACTATTTTGTAAGGTATTAACTTACAGGATTCATATTTCAATTAGGCCATTAGACCTTGAAAAGAGGGCCAATGGTCTAATATTACTACACTTGGATACTTGGTTAGGGGTCTCTAAGATGAAGAGAGCCCCTCTTATGATTCGATAATGTGACTTACACTCAAAAGTAAATTTTTTTAGTTTTGAGTTTAGTCTGAGCACTAAGAGATTGTTGGCTTTTCCTTTCTTTGGTGGGATATGCCTTGTATATTACACTTTAACTGAACATTGGACATTGTAAATTAATTTGCAGCAATTCAATTTTTATTTCCTTTTTTTTTTTTTTGGCTTTTGCATGCTTCCAAACACAAGAGTGAGTGAAAGTGAGGTTATTCTCAATTAGGGTAGACAAAATAGGGGTACAACAAGCATAACTAAGCTGGATTCATCTCTTACTTTTGTGTTTATATATATTTTGATATGCTTTGGAGCATGATCAAATGTATTTTTGATTGACAAATGATGTGTCTTATGATATAGATGTTCTAAACTTGAAAAATGAAAGATTGACTTCTTTTAATCTAGAGTGGGTACAATCAACTAATCTAGAAGCATTAGTTGATCAATGTAAGCAAATGACTTGATACTTTAGTCAACACATCACATTTTAAAAGATCTCCTTTCCGTTTTCCCCTTTCCCCTTTCCTTTGTCAAATTTGTGAAAATTCCTCTTTTTAGAAAGCCTTCTTTCCTTTTTCAAACATAAAGCCTAAATCTCTAAAATCTCCATCAATCAATAAAAATCAACACATCTTAGCATCAATCTCAAACCCACACATCATGGAGCAGAGATTTGTAAAGGAAAGTGTATCAAGCTTGGAGCTCAAAAATTGACTTATATGGCTTTAAAGATTGTTATACTATTAATGAGAAAAATGTTAATGAGATTAGAGTTAAGCATCAAGACCACATAAAGAAATCAAAAGATCATATGACTGTAATTCTTCATTTGTTGCCAAAAAAAGAATACTCCTAAGATGGGCAAGGCTTTAAAGAATAGGAAACAGTGAAGATATGTCTTGTTTTGATGGCACCAAAGGGTGAGAGAGATGATAAACTGATGATGACCCCTTTGTTGATCTCTTAGGACATGGATCTTTAGATATTTTCTCTTTAATTATTGATGGATAACTGCTTAATTCTTATATTTTTGTCTATCTTTTTTGCTTTAACTTTATAATCTTACTTGCTTGCTTTATTCATATATTTACTCTAATATTTATGTTTACTTTATTATCATGTGTTTTGTTATTAACTAATAAATATAATTATTTGATTAGTGTGATTACACCTTTTCCATTCATAAGAGAAAGATATATTCGAGAGAGTTATTGCATCTAAGTCTACATTATTTATCCCCATCATTAATTCATGTTGTTATTATCAAAAAGGAGGAGATTGTAGATAATATTTTGATCAGGTGCCTAGTAAGTAAGTTTTGATTTGTTCCCTATAATTCATTGTTTTGCCTAGCCATGATTAAGTGATTAATTACTATATTTTATTCTTATTATGAAATATTATCTCTGATTATATGTTATATATGTCAAGATTTTTAAATTTAAATTTGAATTATACTAATTATTTATTTAAAGATCTTGTGTTCTTCTTTATAGTTTATTTTTAAAAAGGTTTTTGAATGAGATCTTGAAAGATCTTCATGTAAGATAGAAATAATTGGAAGATTTAAAGTTAACAAAAATTTAAGATTGGTCAATCAGACCTTTTGACTAAACAACATGAAGAAAAGAAATAGATAAGTTGAAAAGTTATAGAAAATTTGGACCAGTTGATTGTACCAATCACTATGATCAACCATATGTACAAAAAGTATTATGTAGAATGCTGAAAAGTTATAGAGATTTTGGACTAGTAAATTAGACCAATTGTTGCAGTTGACTAATGAGACTGAAAAGCAATGAAGCACATAATGCTAAAAAGTTTCAAGGATTTTGGGTTGGTCAATTAGAATAGTTGTTGCAATAGATTGATGTAGTAGAAGTACTAAAAGCTGAAATGTTGCAGAGAATTTGAAACTGATTGGCCAATCAAAGTACTTCGATTGACCAATGCCCCAAAAGAAGAAGTTTTCATATTTGTTTTCAGATTTTGATTGACTATCTTTATGGAAATAGATTTCAATCATTACGGTTAGTTTAGTCATAATGGTTTATTGGAGTTTCTTAGAACTCTTTGTTAAACACCTTGAATACCGTGAACAAAAGAAAAAAAGCTTGAAAACTATAACACGTAATTAAAAGTGAAAAAGAGAAAAAGTGTGATTAAGTGAGAAAATCAAGAGCAAAGGGCTCAAATTTGAGTTTGTAAAAGGAATAAGAGTAATCTAGGTTAAAAAGTGTTAAGAGTTTGTGAGCTCTAGAGTTGTTTAAGTTTTCATGGAAACTTTGTGATTCAAGATCATGGGACCAAGAGTGTAAAGGTTTTCTTCACCCATCAAAAGTGAAGTGATAGTTGATTGAACTCTAAATGAGGGAATTTTCAAGAGTAGACCTAGGCTCCAATTGAGTCAAATCACTATAAATTATTGTGCACTCTCTTTCCTTTGCTTTCTTTATTTACTTGTTGCATTTATATTAATTGTGTTTATATGGGTTTGATCGCTTAGAATTGGATTGGGATTGGGCAAGTGTCGAGTGATCTTTGCTAGCTAGATCCAATTTACCTCCCCTCTTGGGCTGCATCTAAGACTAACATACATGTGACACTAAGTCGCTAATCAACATAAGATGGTAGTATTTAGTGGTACATATGGGAGTCCTGCTAAAAGTATACCAATTTTGGTCAAGTTATTTTGGAAGTAGACAATAGTGGGCAATATAACCTCGCCACACATGTCGTTCCAACGAGCACAAGTGAAGGCCTGCACTGGTGAAGGATACAATACCTTGCTCAAATGATGATGTTGAAGGTAGTAAAATCCATTCTTTTGATAGCTTATGCATTCAAACGACAATAGTGGGCTTGATCTATGGGTTTGACCATCACAATATATGTCCCAGTGAACCATCAGTTCAGACGTTATTGGTTGGGACTAGATGAGTCTAAATCCATAATCACCATTGTGCAGAACACGTAACTCAAAAACCTAACCTTATGGGTTTATTAGCACAAATATACATGATTGAACATTTCACTTTCTTGGGAACTCCAAAATCAATTCCTGTATTAAATCCTAGTCAAGTTGTTAATATGTGCTCTAGTGGGAACTTGGAACTACATTAACGATCTTTTTTTAAACAAAATATTTTTTATGGAATGACATTGAACTTATGCTTCATAAATACTATAGGAAAGAAAACCAAAAGAACAAAAAAAACGAAGAAAACAGCTAAATTAACAATTAACATCTCAGTAGTCAGGTGTATGACAAGTATTTCCTTCATCCCAGTCAGCTAAATCAATAATCAGCAATTATGAAGTCTCGATGTGGAAAGGTTCAAAGACAACCTCATGGAATAAAATTGGAAATGCATATGATCATATGTATGTGATTGTACTTAACAATTCATAGAAACCCCACGGGTTGGATTTTATTTTCAGTCAATCCACAAAAGTTGGATTTAACTAATTGCTACATTTGGCCCTAATACATAAAAGAGAAGTATTCTGTTTGAAAATTGCTTTGGGTAACTTGTTCAACTCTTTAAGAATGCTATTGCACCCGTATGCATGTGGATAAAAGAAATAAAAATTAAAAATAAAAATAAAAACATCTTCAAAGCAATTCTTAGAAATATTGTATTTTTTCAAATAGGATTACATTTTTTTTTTTTCAATTGATTGGCTGTATGTGGAGTTCAAACTGGAAACCGATCTAAACCTTGGAGGCGACTTCTTTCTTATGAACCAAAGCTCATTGTCATAACTTTCACGTAGATGATATTTGTTAATCAAGCCATATTAATTAGTGAAAAAATGATAATAATGGACAAAAAAAAGTTAATCCAAGTATTGACATTTTCATGATATCATATGTATTTGTATCCAGTCCAATTGCAAGACAACAATTTCAAGCTGCAGTATACTTTTCGCCTTCAATTTTCTGGCAAGAAATCCAAAGGGAAAAAACAATAGCTATTCACATAAAAAAAAAAAAAAAGGCAATAGCTATAGAGTAGCAGCTTGCCGTCTTTACAATAATTAATCGGGAACCATAGATCAATTGGTATAAACCAACAAAATTTATTTAGTAATAATTCTCTAAACAAGCAAGTCAACAAGAATCAGTCTTGATCAAATCAATGTATTAGATTTTGCACTAAATTATAAACTATAATAGTTGAATTAATGCAAGAAATTGTTATTCTTTTTTAAATTACTGTTGATCATATTCTGACGATGTTACCAATCTTGTCTTAGCTGCTTATTACGCAAACGAATATTTAAAATGTAACCAAATTGTGTATGAAACACATTGTGCAAAACCAAAAAGGCTGGATGCATGAGTCAAATTTTAGTCTGGCCAAAGTCTATTAAATTAGTTGCAACGTCTCTTTACATGAAATCCGGCAACGTGCTTTAGTTGGTCAAACTAAAGGAATTAGGGACTTGCATGAGCACAAGTTATCGTTGCTGGAACATAGGGTCAGTCCAATTGTCATATAGTTGAGAACAATAGTTTTTCGTTTTGTATGCTAGTTTTTTATCACCAAATCATTACCTTTTTTCTAAAAAATAGTTTATTAGACTATGCAGCACTAGGTTATATAATTCAAGATTACCGCTTTCAATCAGATGTGGAAGTCAAATCATATATAAGAACAACTCATTACTCTAATTTGCCTATCCATAACATTTTCTCACACCAAATTCATCAACTCGTTGCTCTGATAAACTAGTCTGTAATATTTTCTTCCATTGAATTCATCAACATTATCGTCGGAAATTAGAGTCTCCCCTGCCTATTCCTTTCACATGAAGTACTTGATAGGAAATACTGAAATTGGGATCAAATCGATTCTAATACCACTTATCATAGTATCATTAAAATACAACCTGTTAGGATATGCAGTATTTACATTATATAACCCAAAATTCTCCTTTTCGTATTTGAAATGAGAGTGGATTTATACCTAAAAACTAACCTATTATTTTGATACATCCATCCATGACATTTTGCCTACTTAGATTCATAAAGTAAGGTCTTACTATGGAATACACCATTTCATAATGCAAGTAAAAAGACGTTTAACCAGATTTTTAGTACACAGTTAACATTGCCCTTGCATTCATCGTTGACGTACTGGCAGTACTCCTCCTCAATGCAGATAGCTATCTGCAGATATGATATTATATGATAATATTGTTTGAATTAACTAGTTCAATCAGGACTCAAATCTGAGATATTCAGCCTATTATTTAGTAATATGAAATCTGAGCAAATTTTTTTTTTTTGGAATTCCAGAAAATAATTTGCTCTGGGAAAGTAAAACTCTAATAAATTATGAGTTGAACGATTACATTGAAAATCCAAGAAAACAGTCAAAATACGACAATGTTGCAGTCTTACTATTCAAATATTCAACCACACCCAACTTGGGGTTTGTTTGTTGTCAAATGAGTAATTTTGTGACATTGATTTTGCCATGACGTTGTTCGGTCTCAAATCCAATCTAGAACTACACTGTAGACAAGATAATTAGAGAACATGTATATTTGAGATTTAATGATTAATTGGTTTAATTTTCTTCAACAAATAGGAATCAGGGGTGGCTTTTTTTTTTATAGTAAGATAATGATTAAGAGCATAGGAATTCATTTTAATCTCGAATCATTGGAAAAGAATATGAGATTTATAAATTTTTTTTTTTAAAAAAAAAAACGGAACTACCATTTTAGTACTTAGTTCATGGCTTAATGAAAATTTAAATTAAAAAAAAAATGATGACTTGTTCTTTAAAACATGTAACTGAGGGTGGAACGAGCTAGGGGCCGCCCCTAAAAGCAAAAAGTCGGTTTGAAGTATTGTTAATTGTCATCCAGCAATATAAAGGAGGTACGAAACATTGAGGAATTTAAATTTTTTATTTTTATTTTTGAAAGGTTAAATTCTAATTTAAGAAAAGGGTAAAATTTATGGAAATAAAAAAATTACTCTTATTACATAACATACGATTCAATAAATTTACTAATGAATTAAAAAATATATATATTAAATGACATAAGCCACATTTTAGTCTTAATCCCTATATTTTAAAAGATGTCTTTTCAGTGTAGTAGTTTTGTCAATTTAGCTCCATATCTTTTATTTTTATTTCACTCGAATCAATTTATGGAGGAAAATTCTTTAGCCTGTTAAAACTCGTAAATGATCCAAATAAAATATGCAGATAAAGAAATTTTTTTTTTTTCTAAAAAGCGAGTTATTCTATCTATTTTGGTCCTAAGCTTTCACACATTTTTTCATTACATTCCTACATCTTTAAAATGGTAAAAAATGATTTTGACAAGTAAAAAATGCATGGGATTACATTAAACAGAATCAAAATCGACAAAACAATTCATGTATTGTGATATACCCTTGGGTAAACTAGGATTTTTAATGAGTTGACTAAATTCCTTTAAAGAATGAAGTCAATTGTAACAAAAAGCATCAATATAAGACTAATGTCATGAGATCATTATTTTATTTCTAAAAAATAATATATTAGAGTGTGTAGTATTAATATTTATATTACCCAAAATTTTTTTTTTATCTAATATGGGAGTTAGTACCTAATTTAATCATAATATAACTTATCATTGTCTGTAATATAATCTATTTGTGACATTCTCTCACACCGAATTCATTGACGTTCTTGTCGGGAATCAAGACTCTCTCTACCTACTTCTTTCATATGAAATGTTTAGCGGAAGATACTAGAGTCGAGGTCAAATCGACTCTGATATTATCTGTCACGGGGTCATTACTTTCTCCCAAAAAATAACATATTGAAATGTGCAACACTCACACTTATATGACCTAATATTACTCTCTCCTTATTTGTTACGTGAGTCATGTTATACCTAATTCGTTTGTAATATAATCTATTACCGTCCCTGACATAATTCTTACCTGACACTAAGCTGACAAAACAAAAAAAAGTATAAAAGTACATTGAAAAATTTTATATAAGTTTGTGACTAATTTCTAGCTCATCCCTATTTAAAAACGGGTGGATAACGGGTGCAAATTGAAGTCGTGAAAGTCAGTATTTTAACAACTGATGCTTCATATACTAAATATTTATTTAAATTATTTTATCAAATAACGTGATATGCGATGTGAAATAATAATTTTTTTGGTTTCTTTACATGGAACCAACTCTGCTTAAATTTATGAACAAACGGGTTACGTGACATTATTTTAAGAACCAGATTGGACTCCCCAAATTAACCGATAAAATTGAGAACTAATCTCTGGTCCGGTCCAACTGGCTTATGAATTTTTCCGTCGAACCGGTCGGTTTCTTTGATTTAGTCACTGGGACAGGTGGTGATGTGGCGCCTCCACAACGCGCCACGTCACCTTGGAAAGTAAGCAAAACCCATCTAGAGGCACGATCTGTTGAAAATTTTCCGCAACAAGTTGCACCCACTGAAAAAAGTCTCGATAATGCTAAAAGTGTAGTTTTTGACGTACGAGATTGTTTAGTACAAATATTTCTGAGATTCATATAATTTTTCAAATATTTGGATTTGAAGTTCATGAATTCTAAAATATTAATAGGAGATTTCCTTATTTAGTACCAATAAAATGTAATATCAATGCACACACAGTGACACACACATTAAATTATGCAAATTCAAATATGTCCTTATTTTGGTTGAACCATTTAACGGTTGGGATTATAGTTGTAGTTTAAAAATCTATATTTTGAATCAAACATAATATTGTTAGTATTTAATAAATTACAAATTTTATATTTTATGAAAACATATTATAATTTAAATTTATATTTAAAAAACACAGTATTTTGATATAATAGAATAATACAAAAGGTGTGTTAAAATTAAATAATTTTTTAAAACAACAATATCCATTGTTAAGTATATAAAAGAGTCTTTTGTGATTATTTTTTATTTTGTTAAGATTTTTTTAAAATACTACAAACAATTACTAAATAATTAATAATATTTGTTGACAATAAATTTCACGAATGCCATTGTACGAATCACAACAGTAATTCTAAACAGAACAATAATGTTTTTCTGAATTTTAAATGAAAGTAAAAATCTAGTTCTAGAGATCCCTTTTTTTTCTAAAAATATTTATAAACTTGTATTAAATTAATGAACCAACCTTTTTTTATTTCCCAGCTCTGAAGTCTACAAATGTTTTTTGTAAAAACACCTAAGGCAAGAGTTATCACATGTAATGTAGCATATCGATCATCAGCACATGAAAGAAACAAAATAAAATTCCACGGATGATGGGGTATTTGAACGAAGGGAAGGATCATATGAACACACAATCTCATAAACATAAATTAACGTAAAATAATTTCATATCATATATATAATATTATATACAAAATACGCAAGATTTTTAGTAAAATATATTATTTTATTATAAATATTTTATATGTTGTATAAACTATTATTTATATAATATGAAATTATTTTACATTCATTTGCATATTGTGTGTCCGTAGAGGATTTCGCTTGAATGATTTATGTCAATTTCAAAGTATATTATTATATTAGGCTATTTGTATTTGTATTTTTATTTTTATCCTCGAAGCACCTCTTCCTAATTTTGGTGTATACTCCGGCCATTTAGGTTTTAGCTTGCTTACAGGCAGCTAGATCAGACGAACATGTGGAAGGGTCAAAATCATCTCAATTTTCATAAGCATGTTAGTGTTCTTTTAGTTAAGATTTGATGCGATTACGTGTTCCAGCTACTCTGCCATATTGTTACGTACACCTGCAATTAAATTTACTTCCATTATTGATACAATGCACTTAGGTTTCTCTACATTTCTTGCGTAGAATTACACAATTCTATGTGGTTATATTATTATTATTATTATTATTATTCTTAATTTGAAATAGGTAATACATCAGTTATTAATCTTCTATGGAAACTAGTGGAGGATAAATGAGTTAACGAGATATGCGAGTTCATTGAGTTAGAGGTACCAAAATGTCACCAAGTGATATTGCTCCCTATTGCAACAAAAATTGGGTTATACTAAAAACTAAAAGAAAATTGTTTTAAATTTTATATTTGGTATTCTTTTTTTTAAAATAAAATTTATTTTCATTAAATTGTAATAAAAATTTATGTGAATTTTTTATAACATAAAATGAAATATATTTAATTACAAATTATATTGTTGAAATTAAATTTTTGAAAATTTAATGTATTTTCGAATTTTTTTTAAAATGTCTATAACATTTTTGTAATAATTTTATAAATAAAAAGATCTTTGATATAATAGAGGAGATACCAAAAAAGGAAAATAAAATTTTTATGAGTTGAACAAATATTAGACTTTCAGTATTTATAGTAGTAATGATGATTATTAGTCAATCAGTGCATTTAGTGTGATAATTAAAAACTTAATTGATAATTTAGATAGTCACAAATTTGAATTTTAGGGATGTAACTTTTATTCTATTTTATGTTATTTACTTTGAAATATCATATAAAACAACTAGCACACCCCTTAGCTCTAACTTGTGTGTCTTGTGTTCAAAACTCATTAAACACAATTTTTAGTTATTTTCGAAGTAGCAATTAGAAGTGGTTATATACATACTACCTAATAATAACCAAATCAAAAGTTTAACCCAACTATTAAGCACACCTCTTTACCTAAATAGTCACTAGGATTTGTATTAGATACGCCTTTTCTTAACATTTTCATTATTTATTGTAGTCACATTTATTAGTCAATGGACACAACAAATATTTGTTGGAAACAATTAGACAAAAGGTTATGTAGTCTTGCACCACACATGCCTCCTATTGTTTTCAAAAAAAATTGAAAATATAAAGATTATTGACAATTCTAAAAGTCAAATATAGAAGTAAAAGTGTCTTAAAAGCTGAACTTTTATATAGTGCAAAGTGTATTACAACAAATCTAAATAATATGAAAAACAAATTTTAAATCAATTATTCTTATTGACAAGTTGTAAAATCAATTCACATGAATAAATGTATAATATTATACCTTTTTTTTAATTGATTAATATATTAGAGGTCTTAATATCCATATCCTTTTTATGAATATTTCAAAATCAAACCTTAAACTTATTGTAACAGCTTAAATATTCTATATTTACATAGGCAAACTAGGGCTCTCGCTATAAAATAACTTTTCAAGCTTGTTAATAGTCTTTAAAACTCATCCTCCCTTTATACTATGGGACCAAGGATTATATAACCATAAGGTGGAAATAATTAGTTATAGTGCTTTAATTACAATAATGATGTACTTTAACTCATTGAACTCGAAATTTGATGTTGTATCAAGTATTTAGTTGAATTTCTATCATGAGTTATATATATACATAGACTTGAGACCCATCCCACTTGATGTTTTATTCATTATGTCTCTTATTAATCCTTTTGTTAAAGGATTTACCATGTTTTGATTTGATTTCACAAAATCAACTATGATTACTCCATTCATGATCAAGTCCTCACATACCTATATTTAAGCCTAATGTGTTTGGACTTACTATTATATACTTGACTATATGTTCTTATTATAGTTACAACATTGTCACAATGTATATAAATAGGTGTTATTGGCTTTTGCTACAAAGGAATTTCATAAAAAAAATTTCTTAATCATTTTGCTTCTTTAATCATTAAAGCTAAAATTTTGTAGTTATAATAAAATCTATCTTAGAACCCTAAGAAATTGCACTCCTACTAAGCAAAAAGATCCATCCCCTAGTAGAAATATAATCTTATTT
This sequence comes from Bruguiera gymnorhiza, assembly GCA_020883675.1. Lineage (NCBI taxonomy): Eukaryota > Viridiplantae > Streptophyta > Magnoliopsida > Malpighiales > Rhizophoraceae > Bruguiera > Bruguiera gymnorhiza. The sequence continues at coordinate 2,725,324 of JAIRCJ010000087.1, forward strand.
ATTAGTGATACAATTGACATCTAAGTATCATTTAAAATAAAAAGTAACTAGTATAATTTATGTCATAATTTTTTTTGGTACTTTAGGATTCTATTTACTTTATGACAATGTGGGCCACTTGGATTACTTATGTACTTGCTCATTTTGCTAACTACATAGGTTATGTCTAACCTTGTACATGTCATTTTGTACATTAGATATCCAATCACCTTGGCATATTCTAGTTGTAATATTGGACTTTTAACATTCTGGGTAAAATTTATGTTAAGATCAAATGGAGTAGAGGTTAGAATACAACCAAAGTGATTAAACTTATTGATAACTTTCTCAATGTAATGCAATTGATTAAATGTTATGCTCTTTTGATTTTCCAAGATTTTGACTTCAAGGATGACACGCATATCTTCATATCAAAATTACTTAATAAAAATATTTTAATAACTTCAACTAGTTCTAAGTTAGTCTTAAAGATTAACATGTTATTTACATACAAAAGATAATGACACCATTTCTTTCTTTGAACTTGCTATAGACACATTTGTTTGATTCATTAATCATGAATCCATTAGCAAGTACCACCTAATCAAGTTTTTGGTGTAACTACTTAGGTGTATATTTTACTCCATACAAGGACTTAAATAGTTTACACACCTTTTCCTCTTAACCAAGTACAACAAATGCTATAGGTTGCTCTATATATACTTATTCTTCTCATTCACTATTTAGAAATGTTATTTTCACATCTATTTAATGAATTACTAAACTATAAATCAAAGCAAGTGTAATAAGTAGCTTAATTGTGGAAATTTTAACCATTAGTAAATATGTATTGAAATAATCGATATCTTATTTTTCTATAAAGTCTTTTGCAATTAGCCTAACATAAAACTCATTAATATTTTATCAACTTTCATTTTCCTTTCGAGAATTCATTTACATCCAATTGGCTTCAAACTAAGTGGGAGGTCTACCAATTTCTAAGTCTTATTACCCATAATTAAATCCATTTCATTATTTATTGGTTCCTTCTAAAACACGACATTTTATGATTTCCTCGCTTCACTAAATGTCTTGGGATCATCTTTAATATTGAAGCAATATGAAATTTGATTGCTCATTAATTCTTTACTAGGAACATAAAGTAATAGGAACCAAAAGTCTTTGCTTTCATTGCATTTTTGCTCCTATGAAGTTTAGTAGCTTCATCATTTTTATTTTCTTTTACCAACCAATCATTCTCTTTATCAACAACTTGTCTTTGTTTTGAAACTTTAGAAATAGAGATAAACATATTTTTATCAAAAATAGCATCCCTCAATTCTATGATTGTGTCAATAAAAGTAAAGTTGCTAGGATCTATGACCATAAATTTATAAGTCTTGCTATTCTGAGCATATCTTAAGAAGATATATTCAATTTCCCTTTCAACCAACTTTTTCCTTATGGGTTCAAGAACTCTAACAATTGTTATGCAACTCTAAACTCTTAAGCAATTAAGGTTTGACTTCCTTTTATACCAAAACTCATACGGAGTCATTTTATTTCTTTTTGTTAAAACTCTATTTAAAATGTGGCATGTTGTAAGTAATGCCTTATCCCAAAATCCATGACTTAAGCCAAAATTTGACAACATGGCATTGACCATTTCCATCAATGTTTGATTTTTTCATTTAGCAACACCATTTTGTTGTGGTGTGTAAAAAGCAATTATTTAATGAATGATTCCCATAGACTTTAAGAACATAGTGTTATAATACTTTCCTCCTTTATTAGATCATAAACATTTAATAATAGATTCGCATTGCAACTCAAATTCAGATTTATAAACTTTGGATCTTTTGAGAATTTCATTTTTAGTATAAAGCAAGTAAACATGGAAAAATCTAGAGTAATTATCAATAAATGTCACAAAATATCTCTTTCCTTATAATGTTTGTGAGTTATGCAAATCACACACATCACTACGAATTAATTTTAACATACTTAAAGATCTTTGAATGCTTGAAAATGTACTTTTATTTATTTTTGTTAACATACATGTTCATTTATCTTTAAATGTATCAAAATGTGGTAATAATTTTAATTTAATCATATCATGTAATCTCTTAAATTTTATATGTCATAATCTACTACGTCATAAAGAAGAATTCTCAATAATATAAGTAGAAACATTAATATTATTTTTAAAAACAATATTAAGTCTAAAAATCTCGTCAAAAAGGTAATTCTTTCCTACAAATACACCCCTTTTGGAGAGAACAAAGTTATTAGCCTTAAATACAAGTTTGAACTCATATTTGTTTAAAAGACTACTCAAAACTAGATTTTCCTAACTTCTATAACATAAAATATATTATTAAGAGTAGTGACTTTCTCAAAAGTGAATTACAACTCTACTTCCTCAATTACCATAATAAAAATTGCTATAGAATTTTTTATGTACAAAATAATACCATTAGTTATTGGTTTCAATTCTTTAAAGAGACTTTTGTTCTTACAAACCTATTAGGGAGTACCAAAATCAATTCATTGAGTAATGTCATCCTCTACTAAATTGATCTATATGATAATAACAACCATTTTCTAATTTATTACTCTAAAAGATGCTTGTTTTTCATTTTTGTTTTGAAAAGACAACACTTAAATTTATTATGGCCTTTCTTCTCACATAAATGACATTTTTCCTTTTTCTTTTTCCTTTCATGTTGCTTTTTCTCATCGTTAGATTAATTCTTTCTCTTATTGGAGGACTTGGTTGTTTTTCCTCACCTACATGCACTTTTTAAATATGAGATCCTTGTTCTTTGTTTTCTTCCTACATAAGAAACTTTTCTTTTACATGAAGATGGTTAGTAAGTTTTTTGAGAGAAATATCCTCTATTTTATACTTTAGAATTCTTTTGAAATCTTTTCATTAAAAAGGCAACTTGTTTATTATGGAACTCACAATAATGATTTCATCCATAGACATCTTGTGTTGTAAAGAGTGATTAAGTGTTCTCTCAATTTCAGCAAATTGTTCCATTACTAGTTTACCATTAATCATGTTATAATTATTAAATTTAAAGAAAAAAAATTTCTTACTTATTGCGTACTCTTACATGTATTTTGTCTCTAATTTCTCCTAAAGTTCCTTTGTAGTTTTAAAATTGTAGTACATATCAAATAATGAATTGCTCATAACATTCAGGATGTGCCCCTTAAAGATCTCATCATTTGTCTCCTTAGTATCAACAATAGTTTCATTCTCTAACTCTCTTGGTTTTTTAGTGTTCAAAGTATAAGCTAGTTGTAGTGACAATAACAAAAAGTGAAACCTCTTTTGTCAACATATTAAGTTTTCTCCATCAAACCTATCTAATTTTACAAAGTTAGAAGTTAATTCTTTGAACATTCTAATCATAATGGAGTTTTTCCTTATGATTGTTGGAATAAAATTAGTTTATACTAAAAATTGAAAGAAAATTGCTTCAACTTGTATATTTGATTTCACTTTACTTAAGGTAAAATTCACCCTCACTAATTTGCAATAAAGTTTGTGCAAATTTCTTCATAGAATAAAATGAAATACACTTGATTATAAGTTAGACTACTGAAATTAAACTCTCAAAAAGTTAGTATATTAATTGAAAATACTCTCTAAAATATTTATAATATTTCTATAGTATTATTATAAACAAAAGGATCTTTGATACAATAAAGGAGATACCGAGAAAGGAAAAGAAAATTTTGATGTATTGAATAAATACTGGATCCTTAGTATTTAAAAATATGGTGGTGGCTATTAGTTAATTAGTATTTTTAATCTAGCAATTAGAAAATTAATAATTCAGATGATTATGAATTTGAATGCTAGAGGCACAACTTTTCATTCATTATCTTTTATTTTGAAATGACATATAAAATAGTTAATTGTTAACTATTAAACAACCACTCCTTAGTCCAATAATCACACCCCATAGTTCTTGCCTGTGTGTCTTGAGTTCAAAATCATCATACATAATTTTTGACTAATTTTTAAGGAGTAGTTAGAATTGGTTATATAAAGACTACATGATAAAAACCAATTCAAAAGTTTAGCCTAGTTGTTTTTTAATCCAAAAAAACATAACCTTTATCTATATATATATATATATATATATATATATAATTAACTTTTAAAAATCCCCAACACTCTTATTTTGGAATTGAGTAGTTCTAACAATATTGCTAATAAGTTATATTGAATTATACTTATACTATACTAATATTTAGTTTTATTAATGTCAAATAGTTATATAAATTAATTGAGAAATACATTAATAATATAGCTATCAAGTTACACTTATAATATCTTTTAACCAAGCACACTCCCTGCCTACATAATAAACTAATATACTTAAGTCTTTATATTGTAAATCACATTTATTCTTAAAGTTCATTTATTTGTTAGAAAATAATTTATTTATACAAAATATTTATCTAGGAAAATTTTTTAGTAAAAGTAAATTATTTTTTGTTGTTTGATTGTAATACTGAAATCAATTGAAAAATACTTTCTTATATTTGTTGCATATATAAGAGAATTTTAATTTTTTTTAAAATAGTGCAAATAATGATTTATGGTAAAATTAAAAAAAAAAAGAACATGTAAATGAAGGCTCATCTTTTTAATTTAGATAGTTAAAAATTACATTTGTGTATATTCTCCAACAATTCAAAACAATATACTCTCTCTAATTATCTAGAGTTACAGTATAAGTAAAACTAAGTTATAAAAAAAATTGATAAGAAGAACATAATTTAGGGTTAGGGTTTGGACATTAAAAAGTTTAAAAAAAAAAAAGAGGAGACAAAAGAAATTAATTTAAAATATGGAAATAGTGAGGATTGAAGAAAAGTGATTCTACCGAGTCAAGACAAAAAGAAAAAAATAAGTTTAGAGTTGAGAAATTTGCAAAATTAGAAGGTAGACTACAAATAAAAAATAATGTTATCATAAGAAGAAGAAAAAAACTTTGCAAACTAATCTAAAAAGAGATGGAAAGAGATATGAGAAGGAAAAAGTTGGATGATTATCACTTCTTTAATCTTGTGTTTTTTTTTTTTTTGATAGTGTGCTCCCTCGTACGAAAAAAGACTTCCACTTGTTGGGAGATAAAATTATTTTCTACAAAACTTGCAGCCTTTTTTAATTAATTTACAAAATATATTCTAATGATCACAGTATTTTACTGTACCAGATACTAAAAAATGAGGAAAATAATTTTTTAATAAAATATTTTACGTGAAACAAATGAACCCTTAATCTAATATTGAAAAACATATAAAATATGACTTAATTATTTAATTTTTACTTGATTATTAACTTTGAGTCCATAATGAATTTGGTTAATTGTTACACAGTCAAGCAGCTGGGAACTCCATATAGGCTACTGGGCAACTCTGCTAACCAGTTGGTTTACACAATGCCACATTATCACTCTTAAATTAATGTTAACCAAAAAAGAAAAAAAAAAGAAAAAAGGAACTTGATCGTAATGTTTTTAATGATACAAGCAAGTGATGTTAACGATGACACTTTCATGTATCTGGAGCTCCCATCCATTGTCAATGAAGAATTTGACGTTTGCGAGAACAGTCCAATAATAAAATCAAGAGTTTTCTCGATTGCCTCAAGAGAGATGAAAAAAAAAACAAAGAAAGGTTCCAGTCAATGACATTGTAAAAGTTTTAAATGCCGGCTTAGTTGCTTACAAAGCCTAAAATTTGTTTACATGTTTGTTTTTCTTAGTGAATTGTAGCGATGATCAGCCGACTGGAACGAAGTGCCAAAGGAGTTGGCCTTTGAATCTTTTTTTTTTTTGAAAATTCCGAAGCTGCCCTCTGAAATATACATATTTGCAATTTTTAATACATGGGATTGGACGGGCGTGTCTTCTTGTTCTTCGTTAGAACTGTAAAATTCAATATAAATTTAATTTGAAAATACCTTCACTCGAAATAATTTGAATTTTAAATAATTAAAAAATTTAGGTTAAAACCTAACCAATAACTACTAACAAACCTTCTTTTTTTTTTTGTCAAGAGAAAAAAAAAAATAACAACATACGTCATTTGAGCCTTACATTTTATATTACAACACAACATAATTGCTATTATTCTTACTACAAATATTATCAACCTTTATTTATAAGAGCAAAAGAAGTTTATTATTTACTACTTTTTATATTTTTACTTATTACATTATCTATATATACTCAAGTATATATACATTACACATGCAAATTATTTTATTTTTACATACCATACAATATATATTACATTTAATTTACATAATTATTTATTTATTGTGTATATTTAATTATTTTATATTAATATTATATAATTCATTTTATATAATTTTTTGTTTTTATTTTTATTTAAAATGTTTTAAAAATTATATATAAATATATAATGTATATAATATACGTGAAGATTTTTAAAACCAATTTACATGTAAAAATAAAATATAAATCATAATATGTTTTTGTCTGTTCTAATATAAGATAAAATAAAATATAAATTTTCAAAATTAATAGATTGATTTGTGACTGAATTTAAGTTATAAAATAAAAATCTTAGTATACAAATAATTAGAAAATTATATGTATTTAATAAAAATTAATAGATAAATAATAAATAATAATATTTATGCATACTCTAATATATATAATATAATAAAAAATTAGTAAAAATAAAAAAAAGTAATTTTTAAATAGTAATTTATTAACTTGTGGGACAACTAAAATTGAAGTTACACTAAAATAATTTTACCTAAAAATAACTTGATTTAAAATAATATGAATATGAAGTGACCTAATGTGAACCTGACCCAATGACTTGTTTTGAAACCTATATGCTTCACGAACCCAAGGCATAAGTCCACATTTCTCTCTCTCTCTCTCAAAATCTACTAAACCTCATTTATTAGAAGTAAAATACTGTATGGAGACACCATTTAATAAATATAGATAGATATTGTGTGATTATATCATATAGATAATATTTAAAACAATATAGATAGTATTTATAATTATATAAAAGAATTTCGTAGAAATAAGGTCAATTTTTAGGTGAAATTTATACAACATCAAATGTCATTCATATAACACTGTCTTTTAATTTATATAATATAAATTATACTGTATTTAACTATATTCACCAAATAATAGCTATCTAATGGAGTCTTTTTTTTTTTTTTTTTAGCAGATACGTACTGGAGTCCTTATTACTAATGCATTGCCAATTTGGGGCCAAAAATGTAAATTCACACTCGTTGTTAAATTGGTAAAATACCGCTGAACTTTATATGACCTCCTTAAATCCCTATGAAAACCACAGTCGGCCTTTCAAGTTACTATTGTTAATTATGAGAACCTGCATTCGTTCTATTGTTAATTATGAAAGTCTGCATTCATTCTTTGAAAATAACTAGATTTGACATTTGTTGTTTTACGGGAAGAGAAAGGTAGTCCTGCACTTAGTAGAATATAATTGAAAAGGGGCTTGAAGAAGAAAAGGTGGTGGATTCCTCTTGGGTTGAATTGGACTTGGTCCTTTTGTTTTTTGTTTTTTGTTTTTTTTTTCTCATATTTCCATTTGGTTCGTTCATTTTCAAATAGGTATGCCTTCCAAGCGACTTTCTTTGTGATTCTTATTGGCACTGTTTCGTAACTACTCATTGGATTGGTATATATTTATGCCAAGAAATAGTGGGACGCTCTGTGGAGTAAAGAGAGAAACTGGGTGTTCTGGAGTCAGCATCGTATACATATGTTTTAGAGAGATTATATTAAAGCGGAAATAATTTCTGGTTCATCATTCTCAATCATGTAATTTAGTTCTTATTGCAATTTCTAGAGTTTCACATTTCAACAAGAGCAAGATTTTCTGAATTGCAAGATATACTTGCTCACTTGGTCTCTGTAAATATATCTTTGCCCATCAATATATGCTAACTCAATCTCCTGTGCCAACCTCTTTCTGTTTCAGGTTCTCTTTAAAGTTATCAGCTAACATAGCAGAGCCAACAAAATGGCTTCAAAAGCATCCCGGGCATGGGGGACACCGACAATTCACCATATTAGCAACTCCATAGGTGATTTTGAGAGCGATATTGGGAGCCTAGAATTTAGCACTAAGTACACAGTCCGCTTACCGCCCACTCCAGATAACCAGCCAACGGAAATGTCATCCATGGGGTCACCATTGAACCTGAATATGTCCGGGAGGACTCGGACTTACATGACAGATTCCATGTTTTCGGGTTTCCATGTTGGTTCAACTCATGCTGGCCACGTTGAAGACAAGATGACCAAATGTGCTATGCCTGTGTGCAATGGCAAGGCCATGACTAATGAACCTTGTGACTGTGGTTATAAAATTTGTGTGGAATGCTATAGAGAAGTCGTGAAAACTGGTGATGAGACATGTCCGGGTTGTCATAAACCTTATACGAGGCAAGTTGAGCATGAATATGATAGGAGGTTGTCGTTGGTTGATGCCAATGGTATAAGTGTATTCAATGAGTTTGATTATTCTGAGACCTTTCTGGAGAACAAACGGACTTATGGGCATGGAACTACTGTGGGGCTGGGAGATAGCGTGGATGGGAGTGATGAGTCTATTGGTGGCACTGCTGGTGGTGGTGGTGATTCTAAAGTTGCAGTTGAAAAGCAGTGGAATCCGATCAGCCGCAAAGTGAATATATCTGCTGCAGTTATTAATCCATATCGGTAAGAGTATTCATTTCCCTTCAATTACCATTCTGTTTTTGTTCTGAATTGTCAAATTTGTATACTGAATTTCTGAGGATTTATGTCATATCATTACTAAAAGGAGTTTCCCTTTGGCAATTTTTATATTCAATGACGCACTGGTTGTGCATTCTTCTGGAATTTGTCTCAGGATCTTAATCTTCGTCCGAATGATTGTTCTTGCATTATTCTTGTCTTGGAGGGTCAGGTACCCTAATGAAGACGCAATCTGGTTGTCTGGTCTGTCTACTGTGTGTGAAATGTGGTTTGCCTTCTCTTGGCTACTTGATGAAGTTCCTAAGCTTTGCCCAATTAACCGTGTTGCTTACCTTGATGCTCTAAAGGAAAAGTTTGAAGGCCCTAGCCCAAGTAATCCTACAGGAAAATCTGATCTCCCTGGGATAGATATCTTTGTATCGACGGCAGATCCTGAGAAAGAGCCACCTCTTGTCACTGCAAACACCATCCTGTCTATTCTTGCAGCTGACTATCCAGTTGAGAAACTGTCATGTTATGTTTCTGATGATGGAGGGGCTCTCCTAACCTTTGAGGCCATGGCAGAGGCTGCTAGTTTTGCAAGTTTTTGGGTGCCATTTTGTCGAAAGCATGACATTGAATCCAGAAACCCAGAATCTTATTTCAACCTGAAGAGAGATCCTTACAAGAACAAGGTACGCCCAGATTTTGTAAGAGATCGCAGGCGGGTAAAGCGCGAGTACGATGAGTTTAAGATTCGGATCAATGGCCTTCCTGATTCAATACGTCGTCGCTCTGATGCCTATCACATCCAAGAGGAGATTAAGGCTGTTAAGCGTTGGAAAGAAAGTAGTGATGAGGAATTGATGGAAGGAGTGAAGATCCCAAAAGCCACTTGGATGGTTGATGGAACCCACTGGCCTGGGACCTGGACAGTTCCATCTTCTGAGCACAGTAGAGGTGATCATGCCAGTGTTATGCAGGTAGGAATACTAAAGCTAGTTACAAAGCTTGGATTAGTGCTAGAAGAAACTTTGCTTTCGTTCTGGAAACCCCTTTTCTGATATTGTAGTAAATCATTGACAAAAGGTACAATGAGTTTGTCATTGCATAAGTCCTTGCTATTTTTTCAACCTTTATATTACTAAATCTTCCTCTAGGTTAAAATTCATGATGTTATGTTAGCTGAAATAGAATTTAGATCGTAGTTCCCTGAATGCAACTACACTTTTTAGTAGGTTTCCCGAAGTCCCTTTGTCTATAAGTTGATGGGGAGGGCCTGAATATGCTAAATGACAAGCTGAAATATAAAATTGCAGGTAATGCTACAACCTCCCAGCAATGAACCAGTCGAAGGCACAGCCGGAGATGGCAATACCATAAATTTAAGTGAAATTGATATTCGACTTCCCATGTTGGTTTATGTCTCTCGTGAAAAGCGACCTGGTTATGATCACAACAAGAAGGCTGGGGCAATGAATGCCCTGGTTCGAGCCTCAGCCATCATGTCCAATGGCCCCTTCATTCTTAACCTCGACTGTGATCACTACATCTACAATTCTCAGGCCCTGAGAGAAGGCGTGTGCTTCATGATGGACAGCGGTGGAGACAGAATTTCCTATGTGCAGTTTCCACAAAGGTTTGAAGGAATTGATCCATCTGATCGCTATGCCAATCACAATACTATGTTCTTTGATGTTAATATGAGAGCGCTTGATGGGATTCAAGGTCCAATGTATGTTGGAACTGGTTGCCTCTTTCGTCGGACTGCCATATATGGCTTTGACCCTCCTCCATCTAACAAACAACAGAGAAGTTGTTATGCCAGCTGCTTTGGCCGTCACAGGAAGGTTGCCATTGTTTCTGCCCCTGATAAGAGCCATTCCCACGTCATGGAAGACTTGGATGATGTAGAAATCAACGTTGCTCTTATTCCTAAAAGGTTTGGAAATTCAAGTTCTTTTATTGATTCTATAAGCATTGCAGCATTTCAAGGCCTGCCAGTTGCTAATCATCCAACTGACAAAAATGGACGACCTCCTGGTGTTCTTATTTTTCCTAGAGAGCCTCTGGATCCGGCCACAATATCAGAGGCAGTGAATGTCATATCTTGCTGGTTCGAGGACAAAACTGAATGGGGCCAAAATGTTGGGTGGATTTATGGCTCTGTAACTGAGGATGTGGTTACTGGATATAGGATGCATGAACGTGGATGGAGATCTGTTTATTGCGTGACTAGAAGGGATGCATTTCGTGGCACTGCTCCTATTAATCTGACTGATCGTCTTCACCAAGTTCTCCGTTGGGCAACTGGGTCGGTTGAGATATTCTTTTCTCGCAACAATGCCCTCTTTGGTGGCCCTAAACTGAAGTTTCTGCAGAAGATTGCCTATCTTAATGTGGGAATTTACCCATTCACTTCTATTTTCCTTCTTGTTTACTGCTTCCTTCCTGCAGTATGCCTTTTCTCCAACAAGTTTATAGTTTCCTCTCTCAATGTAACCTTCCTGGCATATCTCCTGGGAATCACTGTCACACTTTGTTTCCTTGCCATTCTCGAGATCAAATGGTCTGGAATTGCACTGGAAGAGTGGTGGAGGAATGAGCAGTTTTGGTTAATCGGAGGCACAAGTGCCCATCTTGCTGCTGTGCTCCAGGGCCTGCTCAAGGTGATTGCAGGAATTGAGATATCATTCATTCTAACTTCCAAGTCAGCTGGTGATGATGCTGAGGATGACTTTTCTGGTCTTTATTCTGTCAAACACACATCTCTGATGATACCGCCTTGCACGATCATAATGGTCAACATGATTGCCATAGCGGTTGCTGTTTTCAGAAACATTTATAGTGTCACACCTCAATGGAGCAGTTTATTGGGAGGTTTATTCTTTAGCTTTTGGGTCCTGGCTCATCTTTACCCTTTTGCAAAAGGGCTTATGGGAAGACGGAGACGAACACCCACCATTGTATTTGTTTGGTCAGGGCTGATTTCAATCTGCATTTCTCTATTGTGGATTGCTATCGATCCTCCATCTGGTAATCAAATTGGAGGTTCTTTCCAATTCCCATAAAATTGGAGCTTCAGCTGTCACTTTCGCGACTGACGACTCTTCTGCATTCATTCAATGTTGCAGAAGGTTGAGAAGGGATAACTAGGCGCTTACATTGTATTACATTCATACTCTGCACATCTACAGATTTAATAACCAAAAGCAAATGTGGTTAAAATCGTATACTTGACCTTGTTACTTTTTCAAATTCTTGGCTTTTTTTTGTTTGTTTTATCTATTTTGCTGTAATTTGCTTCACGAAATGAAAGCACTGTAATAAAGATACCTACATGAATGGATTTCTTTCTTATGGTGTCAACCTAAACATTTTTGAGATCAGAGATATATGCAAACCATGAATTATAAGAAAAGAAAGTCTTTTTCCCCAACAAATAGGGGGAAGAACTTTGTTAATTGGTTGTTCAAAATTTCTTTCGAGTGGCCCTGTCAAATTCATCACTGCATGTTTCCTTTTCTTTTTCACTTTTACATTTCATTTTTTTAACAAGAACCCTATTAAGTGGTGGTTGTAATGGGCTTCTCCGTGAGGGGGAGCTCGGCCAATGTAGAAGAGGGAGGCACGGTATTCAGCACCTTTAGGGGCGTGTTGGGATTAAGAAGCAATTAGAAAGTGTTGTAACGCATGTATATTAGTTTTAAAGCCGTTACTAAATGATTAAAATTTTATAAGTAACTTAATGTTTTTTAATAAAATTATTTGAATTTCAAGAATATAGTTATATTGGAGAGAGTTTCAATTAACCTAAATATAAAATTATTACAAATATTACTTTTTTTTGTTAATATTTTATTTATTTTTTATTCTCCTCACCCACGAATCTACTCAAATGATCCGCTACAAAGTTTTTTACTCCTTTCTTATCTTTGATTTCCAAAGTAAACTCTTTCAATAAAAAAATCCACCTAATAAGTTACAGTTTCGCCTCCTTCTTCAAAAGCAAATACTTAAGAGCTGAATGATCAAAATAAATTGTCACTTTAGTGCCAAACAAATAAGACCAAAATTTTTCTAAAGCAAAAATAATAGATAAAAGTTCTCTTTCTATCTTGGAATAATTGATTTGGTTGCATTTAAAGTCCTCAAAGGCATAATAAATGGCATGAGTGGATTTGCTAACTTTCTATCCCAAAATAGCTCTCATAGCATAATTACTTACATTACACATAATTAAGAATGGAAACTCCTAATTTGGTGGCTACATTACCAATGTGAAAGTTAAAAGCTCCTTTAACTTGTCAAACACATCTTTACATTCCTTATCAAATTGAAATGACACATCATTGTACAACAACTTACACAAGGGCAAAGCTATAATTGAAAAATCCTTAATAAATCTATGATAAGAACTTACATGGCCAAGAAAAGACTGAACCTTTGACACATTTATGGGGTGAGTTAAAGTAGAAATAACATGCCCTAAAACTATACTTTGTTCAACCATAAAATGATATTTTTCCTAATTTAGAATCAAGTTAGTTTATAAATATTTCTTTAAGATTTATGTAAGGTTATATAAGCATCTATCAAAGGAATCACAATAAACACTAAAGTCATTCATAGATATTTCTATGATATTTTCTATATAATCAAAAAATATACTAACCATACATCTTTGAAATGTGGCTAAAATATTACAAAGTTCGAATGGCATTTAACAACAAGCAAACATACCAAATGGTCACATGAAAGTCATCTTCTCTTGATCTTTCGATGCAATCATGATCAGACTATAACTTAAAAAACCATCAAGAAAGTAATAATGAGTATGACCAACTAATATTTCTAACATCTAATCAATAAAAGGAAGAGGAAAATGAACTTGCAAAAGGTAGAGTTCAACTTCTTATAATTAATACATAGTCTTCACCCTATTTGCGCATATGTAGGTATCAACACATTGTTATCATTTGAAACCACTATGACACCAAATTTCTTTGAAATCACCTATATTAGACTCACCTATTTGCTATACAAGATTGGATATATGATGCCAATGTCAATCAACTCCAAAATCTCCTTTTCACTACCTCTATCAGTAAAGTATTCAACTAATGTTGAGCTTTACTAGTTGGTTTAGATCCTTCTTCTAAGAATATTTGATGCATGCATATGACAGGACTTATTCCTTTAATGTTTGCAATTATATAATTAATTACCATCTTATACTCCCTTATTACATAAATTAACTTCTCTCTTTACACATGCATCAAAGTTCTTCTTCTTTCCCCTTTTCATTATAAATTCTTACATTTAAGTATGAACTAAATTAATTTGCAAGGGTATTTTTTATGTAGCTTGTTACCTTTAAGATTAAGTTTTATTTTAATTGTCTTTCTTTATTCATATTACGAGTTTATTGTTGATCTTAATGCTTTTGAATAACTTATCACTATTTAAATGATCTATGATTGGTAAAGAATATTGAAAGGAAAATTTCATAATCAAATCCAAGCAATAAACTCCATAAGAATAAAATTTGGGGCAAAAGCTATAATTTTATTTATATGGATTCAATTGAACAACCTTAGAACTTAATGAACCAACCAAGGTTTATTATTTTTATTGGGAAATAAAAATAGTCAAATTTGGTTGGTATATTTGATAGATCTTGAGAAAGAATATCAAAGAATTAAGGTTCTTCATCTATAATATGAATAATTAAATATTAGATTGCCATTGGAATAAACTTAGGTTAAATTGGTATATGTAACATAAAAATACCTTAGGTTTAGTTTAATTTGGTTAATTCTTAGCTAGTTCATAATTGATAGATTAATTATTAATAGTATTAATTTTGATTAAGGTTAAATTCTTTAGATTTCATTCAACTTTTCCTTAGTTTAAATAATGACAGAATTAAGGAAATTTTGGTACTTAATGAGCAATCCCCGAGAGATGATGCTCAACTCATTATTCTATTACTTAAGCAATTTCATATACTTGCAAATTTAGTTATCAAAAACTTCAAGGTATTTTTCAGTTGATTTTGAGATAAGTTAGACTTTTGCCTCCCTTTGAGTCAAAAATGTGATTGTTATTTATTAGTTTATGATTGGTGATTACATTATAAGGTTGAAACCTCTTAATGACTTATCTTTCAGATATAGGGATGGTTAATAATAAATAAAAAATATATATTTTTATAATTAAAATGGACTTTTGAAAATAGACAACAAAAAGTCATTTATTCATAATTATTGTATTTTGTTATATACTAACCCTCATGGACATACTTAGATCAAGATGTGATCATTGGATACTTAGCTACCAGATTAGGTAATAGTCAATGTGCAAATCATGTTTATTGGTTATACACTATATTTATTATACACGTTGGTGTAATAGGAGAGATTCAAGTATGAATGGCTAGCTAGCCACAATGTGACTTATGTGTGTATATATATATATAAGATTAAATAAAAGTGTTTATCCTCATTACCTCTCTCCCTTTATATCTAGAGTTTTGCTTATTATATATGTAGATATACAAGTAACAACTTATTGTATTTCTAACTATCATATTTATTTTTCGTCATATATATTACTATTTAGTAAAACATTATATTTTATTATGTTATTCCTATTTAATTGAGCCTTTTTCCTATATTGTTTATATTATAACTACTTAATGAGTTATCATACTCATTCCATAACTTTTAGCAATCTTTAGCTAGCTTGTGATTGACGCGGCCATCCTCCAAAATCCTTGAATTCTTAACAGAAACTTAGGGTATTGCATTACAATTTAATTTTTTCATTTATACCGTTAGCACTTTACTGGACTCTTCCTATTTGTAGTCATGTTATTAGTAGTTTTTGTAGTACTTATTATTGCTTTAACTGGTAAATAAAAGGCATAGGCCTATTGACATTTTAAATTTATGTTTCAAAATCATAGATTAAATTGTTATGGACTTGGTAAAAAATATCTCTTTGCGTAAGTTATGAAAGATATATTTATATTTTGTAACGACCATGAGATGTCATTATTTTCTTTTTTTTTAGGTTTACATTGCCTTTAGTGGGTTAGCTATCTTATATATTGTGCAAGTCATGTCCCCTATTTTGGGTCATGATAAATATACATATAGATTACATTACTATTAAACTTATCTAATGCATAAGTTTATCATATTTGTTGAAAAATATATTTTTATATATATTATTTAAAAAAATAATAATAAGAAATAAACACTTAAATTGTGAGTATTTTTCTATTTAGAAACACAAAAGGAATTTAAGAATAGGGTTTCTTTCTTTTTAAGAAAATAAAAAGAAAAAAATAAAAATAAAAACTTAAATTACGAGTATTTTTTCTTTTTCAAGAAATAAAGAAAACTTTTGGCATATTTTTTTCTTTTATTTTCTTTAACTATAAGTATTTGCATTGTATGAATTTTAGATTTATATAAATAATTATTAATATAAATTAAATAAATTATAATATGTATCAAATTATAATTGAGTAAATTATATATATTCAAATCTTAATTCTATTAAAACACTAAAATTACAACTAACAATTAACTTAATGTCAAATACTATACATTGTTAGAGTCTACACAAAAAATTAGAATTTGAAGAAAATATATAGATATTTTTAAAATTAAATAAATATCACCACATAAACAAATTACAAACTTTCTCTCAATTTCAATAATACATAATTATACTAGTATTAGACGCACACTATACAGGTCCATTATATTTATTAAGAAATTTATTTTAACTTGTATTTTAAAAAAAAAGGAAAAATAAAAAAAGACTTAAATTATAAGAATTTTTTCTTTTCATGAAAAAAAGATAAATTGTGAAATATGTTTTATTTGAAAAACCAAAAGAGAAATTTAAGATTTTTTTTTTCATTTTTTAGAAATTATTTTTATTATTTTCTCTTATTTTCCTTAATTATTAGTATTTGCATTGTTAATTTTAGATATATATGAAAAGATATTAATATAAATTGGATCAATTGTACTATATATCCAATTATAATTAAGTAAATTAAATAAATAATATACATGTTAAAATTTTAATTCTATTAAAATATTAACTATTAAATTAATATCTAATATTATAAACTATATGATTATATTAAGAAAATTAGAATTTAAATACAATATTTAGATCTTCTTAAAACTAAGAAAACGTCATCAAATAAATATTTCACTAATTTTCAATTTCAACAATATAAATTTATATCAGTATTAGATTCATATACAAATTTATCATATTTATTAAAAAAAATATATTTTTACTTGTATTTTATTTAAATAAAAAATTTTAAAATAAAACTTAAATTGTGTACATTTTTTTAAGAAAAAATAAATTTGAAAGTATTTTTTTTTTACTTTTTAAGAAAATAAAAAGGAAAAAAGACTTGAATTTTAAATATTTTTTCTCTTTTAAATTATCAAATAGTGGGAGTTTATTGAAAAAAAAATAGAATTTAAATTAAATATTTAAATATTCTTAAAATTAACTAAATACTATTACAAAAATACTTCACTAACTTTCTCTTAATTTTGATAATATAAATATAAATATAAACGAAAGTAGAGCTTAACAAAAAATATTAAACAATCAATTAACAAAATATTAAAATAACAAAATTTATAATATGTTTTCAATAACAACCAACTAAACTAATTTTTTAATTTATAATTTTTTAAAAAAAATAGTTAAGTAAAGTTAAAATTGATTTGATTATTAACTATAATTAATATCTTAGTTAATTTAAGAATTTTTAAATTTGAACTTATGATGAAGAGATTGAACCAAATTAAAACTAGGGAATTAACAAAAAAGTGAAATAAATTTCATTATTGAATGTTGATCATGATTAAATTGATAATTAATACTTTAATTAATAATATTACTACAATCAACTATAAATATTAATTTTGAAAAAAAATAGTTTGGTTAACAAAATTAATATCTAAAATTAAGTAACTTAGTTGAGATAAAGTAAGGAAATAAGAATATAATCTAAGTATTTTAGTGTGAAAAAAATAATTAGATATAGTTTAAAATTCTAATTTTATTAAATTACTAACAAATATTACAAACTAACTACTAAATTAATATTAAATATTAAATATTAAAAATCATTAAAATTTACTAAAAAAATATAATGATTAAGCAAACATCATCATGTAAGCATTTTTTGCTTAAAAAATTGTTTGGAATCATTAACTTTCTCTCAACTTTGTCAATACTAATATACATTTATATATAAATATATATTATTAAAATTGAAAAAAAAAATTGAAAGATTACTTATATGATCATTTTTCATAAATTAGCAAATTAAGAATATTAAAACATATTATAAAATTTTGATTATAGTCAAAGAAGAATTATATAAATAAATCAATATAGATCTAATTGTAATCAAAGAAAAATTCTATTAATAGGTAGAATTTTATTTTAATTGTAATTAAATATTTATAATTATATAATTATTTAACAAAAGAAAATAAATGGCAAAAAATAGAAAAAAGACTATTTTCAAATTCTCTTTTTAAAGAACGTAAAAAAAAAATCTCAAATTCATTTATTTTTTAAGATAATATTCCCTTAAAAGTAGGTATATAAAAGAAAAAAAAATTATTCCGATTTTTTTTGTTTTTGTAAAAGGAAAACAAAAATTTCCCTTTTAGTTTTCTTTAAAAAGATCTAAAGGAAAAACAATTCTCTTAAAATTGATTTAATTTAACTAATTATTTTTTTCAAATATAAATTAACTATAAAAATAAATTTAGTTTTAATCGAATTTAACACTTTTAATCAGATATCTTAAACTCATACAATGTGTGGGCCCAAAAGTAATGTAAATATATATTATTAAAGCTGAATGAAAAATAATAAAATATTTATGTGAAGGCATATATTTAATTTTAAAAATAATTAAGTATTTGATTTAAATTGTAATTTAATATTTACTCAATAAACGTGTATGTGGTGATATTTATTTAACTTTAGGAGTAATTTAAGTATTTGATTTAAATTTTAGTTTGACATTTGCTTAATAGTAGTTTATAACTTTTCGTATTTTAATAAAATATAAAATTTTTAATTCGTTCAATTTATTTCATTGTAATTTAATATATATTATAATTTATATTAATAATTTTTTATATATATTTAAAATTTACATAATGTAAATATTAATAATTAAGAAAAATTAAAAAAATAATTTTTAAGAAAAAAATAATTTTGATTACCCTTTTTATTCTATAAATAAATAATATTTCCAAATTTATCTTTTTTATAAAAAAATATTCATAATTTAAATCTTTTTTTTCTTTTATTTTCATAAAAAACTGTAAATTTTATTTTTTATTTTAAAAAAATATTTATAATTTAAATTTTTATTTATTTATTTAAATAAAATAAATAAATATACTAAATATAATAAATTTAGGTACCATAAGAATGTAATACTAGTTCATATAAATATTGAAGTAAAATTATGAGAGAAAGACGGATCATCCTTCCCACGATTCCAATTAGATTCGAAACTGTAAAATCAATTCTAACCAAAACCAATTCCGATTCTCGGTTAGATGCCGTGGCCGGCCTATTTGTAGCTTAAATGTCTTTACCAATAAAAGGTCACATGCTGACGCGCAACTCACGATGCTTATCTAAATGTACAGGGGGCTTTACATCGGACATCATCTTTGACACAAGGGTCTGGGATCCTTCGGCTAGATGCCTCGGCAACAAAAAGCAATTTTAGGCATCCCCTACTTATTTGGAAAAAAGTATTCTCAACGATGAATATGGAAAAACAACTTGGAAAAAAAGAGACAGGAATTTCCAATTGGGTTCTCATCAGGTTTTATTTATTTATTATTTCTTTTTTTATAATTGTCACTTTCTAAAAATTTCAACTCTTTTTTTTTTTTTCTAACATATATCCCCTGCTACTGGTTCCTTGTTTAGCATTTCAATCCTATGAAAAAGGGTATTTTTTAATCTACTTCCCAGAGACAAACCAATAAACTAGCAAAACACTACCAAACATCCTCATTTGATTTTTTTTTTTTTTTGGGGCAAAAACAAAGGAATGGACATGCGAACAATCCTCAAACTTTGGTGCCTCTTTTCCCCTCAAACTACGTTGAGATGCACTATCAAACAAAATTTAAATAAGATTCAAGTTTACGTGCCGATTAATTATATCCTTCTGATCAGAACTGAACTCAGTTAATCAAAAGCCATCAAGTTCGATTATCTGAACCATCTTTTCTTTTTTATTTGTTTTTACACAGAACAAACATGTTAAAAATCAAAAGAAAGAGAAACGTTTAAATACAAAGAAAAAAGAAACAGAACAAAATCACCTTAATTTTATATCGACAATAGGAATATTACACATCAAATTGATTGATCCGCCGTGTCGGAAACAATATGGACACGGCTGCGTCGCCTCGACCGGCGTTTGCTGCTCTGGTGGCTGCCGCCGAACTTCAGTCTTCCGGTGTCCTTGAACCGCTCCTTCTCGTACGGATCGATCACACATTCCGGCGGTGGCACAGGGTACCTCACTGTGTCATAGCAATATGAATAGTACATGTACCGCGAACGGAATTTGCGCATAGCCAAACGTTGCCTACGAGTGACCACAGCATAGTCGTCAGCATTTGCCAGCCAAGAATCGCCGCCCTTCTCGATGCATCGGCCATCTGCCGCTGCCGCCGCCGGAATTTCTTGAATGGGGTCGTTGGGGCAACCTTCCAAGACCAAGTCCTTGAATTCGGCCACAAATGGTGCGAACTTGTAATTAACCTTGTACTTACCACCCGATGTTGCCCAGTTGGAGGCGTCCCAGATTGTCGCATATAACGACATTGGTTTTGAAGGGTACTCGCCGCTCATTTCTTCGCTACGCACCACCTCTCGGATTGGGACCTCGTCAATGAAAAATCTGAAGATTCATAACAAATTAATGATTCGGTTATCAAAGCAAAGACAAAGGAAACCAAAACACAAAAGGAAGTTTGTATCAATATATCAAGTCATCTTTGAAATGGTCCATAAACTAGTTCCTATGTATGACAGAGTCAAACTGACCCATGTTCCCTAATTCAAACAAAAAAAAAAAATCGCAATTACAAATGCTAGCGGAATTTTCAAATGATTCTTATGTCAGAATTTTCAAATCTCAAACTTCAACCACAAGATTGCTAAACAAAAGGGAGAAGAGAAATAGAAATAGAAATTGGTGTTCCGCCCCCCGCCCCACTTCATGACTAAAAATTCACAAACTATACTGGGATTCGAGTAATTTTAGGAAATGGTAAAAAATGAACAATAATGAGACAACATAAAATGAAGAGCTATGAAGGGACTTTATTTTTTTAAAGAAATATTATATACATATAAATGAATTGACGCAAAATAAATGAATATTATTTATTATATTATTATGATTATTAATTGTATATAAAAATTATAAATATGTAATCAAGACTCATGCAATATATCTATCGCATGTCAGAATTTTTGCGGCTCTTGTTTTCAATATATGCTAAAGCTAAAACGAATAGCTCCGTGTCTTGACCACTAATCATTTACGCGCCCCTCACGCAATCGCCGACCCAACACTTGATCACGATTACATGCGCAATACAACAGAAGTGCACGGGCAAAACACACCATGTTATAAAGACAAACATTAGGCTATGTGTACCAAAATTTTCCAGAAAGAGAAACGAGATTTTGACCAAAAACCAAATAAAATGCAGAGATTTAAAGACAACTCACACGATGGTCCTCGGCGTCCATAGGATGCTGTACATATGGAACTCCTTTGTCGGGTCAAACCACAACGTGTATCTCTCTTCCCTGCCCCGGAAGGTGCTGCCGTTGCCATACAAGTTTGTCTGGAACCTCCAGGGCTTCCTTTCAACGTTGCCTAGGAATTCAAAGTCCAACTCATCGTGGTTCTTCTCAAACACATCTCCATTTGATGTCTACCTCAACAACATATCAAGAATTTTCGATCACACTCTTAAAATTGTGATCATCATAATAGCCTAGGGGTAATGCAAACCAATTCTGGGTTTCGGCCTTAGCTTTCTTGGCACACAAACAAGGGGCGAGAAAGGAAGAGAAAAATTACCAAAATAAATTTCAATTGAATTATAAATTAAACCATATGCCATAACATTAATCTTTTTCACTTACATAGAAGGCAACACAGACACCGGCCGTATAATCCGCTGGCAATTTGATGTTTGCGCTAAAGAATCCGTATTTATACATTTTTGATGAAATGAATCCCGACCCTAAATTCAGATGACACGATGTTAAGAACCGGTGACGACAAAAATGTGTTACCAACGATGATGCATAAGAACATATCGAAACAAATTATATTTGATGTGCGCATATAAATATAGATATTGATACAGATATAGATACCTGTAAAACGATCGAGGAGAAGGCGGACGCTTCTACCATTTGGGGAACGAACAAGATTGCCATCGCCGAAGAGAGGGTTGTAACCTTCATCGAAGGAGATGGTCGAGAGGTTGAAAGCAGCGTCGGCAGTGCGAAAACAGAATAAGCAAGAGAAGAGAACAAGGAGAGATAAAGGTGTAAAATTCTTGGAGGAAGACCAAAAACATAGGCAATCCATGTTGTTTTTTATCACCTCGTTTCTCCTGGGGTTAGTCTCTCCTCAATCCTCTCTTTGAAATCTCAAGAAGAATTTATATGTATATAGATATATATATATATATATATATATATATATATATATATATATATATATATATTGTACATTCTATACCCACAGAAAGAGGGGCATTGTATAGACACCAGAAAGACAGGCGAGAAAAAGAGGAAACGTAGAACAGAAGGGTCTTATAGCCTCTTCGGCTGCCGTCGTTTTGATTGGTTTTTGTGTGTAAGAATACCCCTAAAATCATGAGCATTTACGCAACTGCCACTTTACGTGGGATCGTAGGTACGCGCCGAGATGGCGGTTGCAATTTGTTGTTATATTTCTAGAATGGAGCTTTTGTCGGGTTATTGATCACTTGTGGATTCTAAGTTATCCCGTGAAGATTGTAGGTTTTCTGATTATGTAATGAAGGCGACAACTTGAATTGTGAGGATGTATATGGGGTTTGCTTCTTTATGATACAACATTGTCCAATTGGAAAGTTCTCTATGTCTGCGGGGAAAGTTTATTTCTACTGCCTGCTGGCTTACGTGTCGAGAGATGATAACAGCAGAGGTCGTTCGCATCAACTTGAAAGTGGTACCCACCTACTGTGATGGCATAACAAAGATTTAAATCGTTGGTTGAGATTAGGCCATGAATACACATCACGCCCAAACAATGTTCATTATGGGTTGTTGCACATCTGTACACAGAGGCAATTTGGGCAGTAAACTATTTAAGGTCAATGAATAATTTGAGAAATTAATTAGGAGACTAGAATCCTTAGGGAATGAGAGTGACACTAAACTGCTCTCATCCAGTAGTTGACCAATACAACCAAGTGGGTGAAAAGGAACGCCCAACAAATAAAAAGAAAATAATGTTAGTTATTTGTCCTCCGTACCTGTTGGGTGGGGGAAGGGTTTAAAACAAAATCTAATTTCTCCAAAGAGGTTTTTTTTGGTAAACCCCTTTTGTGGTAAGATGAGGGCAATATGGTCCAGAAGAGAGTGCATTTTTGCGGTTGCAGCTGCAAAGCTTGTCGGCTTTTGGAGGGGCCCAGAAACCGTGTCCTATACCAACGGCGACATTTTCAATGCCATACTGCTTCTTTTTTTTTTACTTATCTTTTTTGCTTTTTATCGATTTGTTTTGTTTTTTTTTTTTCCCATCTCACTGCTGCCAATATGCTTTTCTTAAAAGAAATTAGGAAAAAAATCAAATAATATACCTAATTTAATTTAGAATTAAGGTTTCATTGTTGTTGATCGTTGTCAATATTAGATTCTATTGTTACTTCTATCTTTTTTCCTTATGTTTGACCTACAATAAGGTAGAAATTAATTTTGGTTCATATGTTAATACAATTAATTATGACTTCTTGATATTCAGTAAGTATGATTATATTTTAATAATCTAGTCAAAAACGTCTCATTATTGATCCCATAAGCTGAGAATTCCCCGGTAATTATCATGTTAATTAAAATTTAAAATTGAATTTTGAACAGCATAGTGTCATCTATAAGAAAATAAGAAGAAAATTCATTCATATAAACAAAACAACATACGAAACATTTATGAATAATATATTGTATTCGATTGAGATTAAAAAAAACATACTAAAATATCCACAAACAATCCTCATAAAAAGGCTTGGAAGATTTTTCTTTTACGATTGTAATAAAAGTTAACGTTTACAAAGAATGCGGATGGATTACATTCAATTCAGAGATTAATTTCGGGAAAATTGTAAAAAATAGTAAGGAGAATATCTATTGTCACTTTTGCAGCCAATGACGCCTAAAGAACTAAAAGTGTACCCGATCCCACAAATAACAAGAGAAATAACACAAAAGGGTACATGACTAATTGATTGCTTTGTTTTCTTTTTATGGTATTTAACAAATCCAAGACAAAAGGAGGAAAGAAGATCAAAAAAATTCAAAAATAAAAAAAAAAAGAATAATAGATGAGATAATCAAGAAAGTTAGGTCATTTTCCTTCCCCAAATGCTCCAAATCTGCCCCTGGTGATCATCTTCGCTAATTCCGAATCTAAATGGGAGATCAAAAGTTTGACTGATGTTCAATAACCTTAACCAAAAAAAAAAAAAAAAATCGTACTTTGGTTTATGGGCTTAAATATAAATAGTTGAAATTTTTTTGGGCTAAATCCTATTTTGGTTCTGGTCCCACAGGTTGGGTCTTATAAGAATAGATAAAACAAAAAAACAAAAAGAAAAAGAAAAAAAAAAAAAAAACAAGAAGAAAACTCTTAGCTCTGTATAAGACACAATATATTCGGCCCATGGCGGCTCAATTTTGAGCATGAACTTAAGGGCATGATGGCTACTACCTTGCTAGAGTGCCGGTGAAGGAGGAGTTGTGCGTGTATGGCAAGCGATGGGCACAGAAAGGCTAAATGAACGTGGGATCCTTGATATTGATCCCTCGTGTGCATGTTTCATGGTCAGTCATCTTTCTGATTCTGGTTTCCCTGTCATGGAAAAGGATAAATCGAAGAGCTTGCAGCAGTGACGGTCATGATTTGAGTCCCGTTACAGTCATGCATAAATTAGTCGCAGTGAACGGAAATGGTTAATGTGACCCAAAATGGTTGCCGTGATGATGACATCACTCACGTCAAAATAATATATATTTTAAAAATTTTAAATATTTCGTTAAAAAACACACAATATGATAATAGCTGACAAAATATTCAAATAGGCGAACAAAACATACTTAAAAGATTGGTGAGAAGTGTAATACCATAAAATACCACTCTTGTTTCCCTTTTCTCACTTCCATCATGCATATAGTAATAGCAACGGGACGGGACGGGACGGGAGAGGAGATTGCCATCTCAATTCTTATCTCCATTTTATAACTAGTGTCCAACCCATCTCCGACAGGATTAGAGATACTTATCCTCCCCTTACTTCCCTTTTTTTAATAAAAAATAAATTTTAAAACAAATTTTCAAATTTAAAAAATTAAGCCAACTATTAATTTAAATACAAAAAAAAACTCAATTATTATTCTAAAGTCCAATTTGCTTTTTCAAACCTTTGACTTTAAGTGAAAGACAATAAAAATAAAGAAAGCAAGCTTCACAACCCCATTAACTCTCTTATCAGGAGTTAATAAACTCACATCTGTCTCTTAGCTAATTAAACCATAATGACTAGAGCAAAATAAAATTAAAAAAATACAAGAAAGAAACCCCCCCCGCTTCCATGTGAATTTTTTTTACTAGAGTTAATATGAAAAAAATAGATGAAAAGATTATACTAATTAAATTTTGTATTAGAGAACAAAAATAGTAAAAAATATAGTTTCTTAAATTCATATCTTATACTAAAAGGGATTATTCATTTTGAGTGGGTCTGTGATATGCTCTTCTAAAAAAAGGCAATGATGAAAGCTAGCATGTTGATGATGGAACAACACAAATTAAGAGTAATAAAAATTATCTTTCTTTTTTAAACGAATTGTTATCCATAAAGAATATGAGAAGGAATGTGAAAGGTTGGAGAGAGTTTATGTGTAAAGTAATAATTAGTATGTTAAATACTTAATTGTTTCTCTATAAAAAATATCATTTAATTATTATATAAAAGACAAAATTATAACCTAATAATTTAGAGCCAATATTGGGATCAGGTTGGGTTAGGGAATATAAATGTCAACTTAATCTAAATCCCTAATTAAAAATTTAGAAATTAAGGAAGGTATCCCTAATCTTCAATTAATTTCCTTTAATCCTGCCCTTATAGAGGCAAGGTGGGACAAGTCTTTGTGGGAGTGGGGACAATTGCCAACCCTACATGCATATTTTGTTAGTCCTTTTTTACACATCATGTAATTTTTGTCAAAATAAATCCAATTGCAAAATAAAAAATATTTTATTATGATTGATGTCATGCTAATATTATCTACATCTAGGACACATTTTTGTCTTGTTTTCCTTTTCCTAAATAAGATATCTCAAATGTCATTATAAATTCATGAATTTTATAATCACCATATAAAATATTGGGCATCTCATGATTAAAGAATAGGATTAGTAATTTTTTAGAAGCAATCTTGTAATTCTTATTTATAGATATAGTATTGTATTTAAAGTTACCATTTTACTTTGTGCACCTAAATACTTGATCAAATGTAAGCTATTTAAAGTCTTAAGTTTAAAAGATTAATTGGAAAGAGATGGAAAGTACAATGGTTAAAGACACTTGGGCCAATTCTTTGAGACTTCTTACAGTTGACTATGACCTTCCAATGACAAGGGAAAGAGGTGACTTTGATTAGAGAGTAACCCTATGGACCAAAAGGAATGGATAGTTAAGAAATAGAGAGAGATATGTGAGCTTATGGATGAATGGGAATGTTGTTGCAAATATACTCATTAGGAAAAATAGTAAATAAGGAAGAAAGGGGTCTTATGGACCACAAAAGGTATTAAGGAGATGATTGAGAGAACTTGGAAACAAATCAAGTTCCATAGGTCATTATACAACATCAAACTCTAGAGAAAATCTATAGAAAATATGAATCCATATTTTAAAAACCTAATGGAATCCCACCTAATTGAGGTCACTATCATAAGATTAACTTGAAATTGGTAAATAGGCCTATATCAGTAAGACCTTATAGGTATCCTTATTGCTAAAAGAAGAAGATCGAGAAACTTGTAGAGGAGATGAAGGAAAGTAACATAATATGATCCAACACAAGTCCCTACTTGTCTCCTGTTTTGTTAGTCAAGAAAAAAGATGACTCAGGGTGATTCTGTGTGGATTACTGAGCTTTAAATATGGCCACAATCAAGGACAAGTTTTTAATTCTAGTAATAGATGAGCTTTTGGATGAATTGTGTGAAGCAAAATTTTTCTCAAAGCTAGATTTACAAGTTGGGTATCATCAAATTTCCATGCATCATGTAGATATAAAGAAGACAACATTTTGCACCCATGATGACTAATACAAATTCTTAATAATGTCTTTTGAGCTTTCAAATGCCCTTTCCATATTTCAAGCCCTAATAAATGAAACTTTTTGGCCTTATTTAAGAAAATTTATTCTATTATTTTTTGATGACATTTTCATTTATAATACTAATTGGAAAATACACTTAAAGCATTGAGAAATTGTATTTTTAATTTTAGCTACTCATTAACTTTATGTCAAAAAGGAGAAATGTTATTTTGGAATTATAGAGATTTATTATTTGGGTCATGTCATCAATAACAAGGGGGTAGAGATGAATCCTAACAAAATTATAGTTATAAAAGGATGACCTAAACCAACCACTATTACAACATTATGCGGATTTTTGGAGCTTATGGGATATTATCATAAATTTATTCAAAACTATGGTATAATTATAGCACCTTTAACCTATACGCTAAAACAAAATTGCTTTGCATGGACCATTAAAATTGAACAAGCATTTAAGAAACTTAAATGGGTGATGGTTTAAGGGCAAGTATTAACTTTGCTAGGTTTTATGAAATTATTCGTCATTAAGTGTAATGCCTCTAATGGTGGCACTGGTGCAGTTCTTATGCAAGATAACTAGTTAGTTGCATTTTTTTTTTTAAATTAAGCCTTAAAGGGAAAGAATGCAACCTTATCCACCTATGAAAAGGAAATAATGGCTTTAGTGCTTGTTATTTATAAATGACACTTATACCTGTTAGGAAAGATGCTTATGGTATGTATTGACCACAAGAGTCTCAAATTTTTATGGAACAAGCGCATTATGATAGTGAAGCAACAACGGTTGCTTAACAAGTTGATGGAGTATGATTTCACTATAGAGTACAAATGTGGCAAAGAAAATTTAATAGTTGATGCACTTTCAAGGAGAGATGAATTAGTAGAGGTGTTGGCAATTTCAATATTGAAATCACATTGGCTTGAGACCATTAAAAAAGAAAAGAAAAATCGTGTGGAGATGCAAATGTTACATAAATTATTTAAAAAAGGTGAGTTATTAGGTCCTTGGTCATGTAAGAATGACATCCTCCACTTTAAAGACCAAATTTACATCTTTCCCTTATCTCCAATAACCATTGCTATCACACAAAAATTCCATTTTGCCATAGATGAAGGGTTGCAAAAAACTCTTCAATGCATTAACTTATAATTCTATTAGTAAGGATTAAAGAAACAAACACTAGGAGTCATTAAAGCTGGCAATATGTGTCAACAAGATAAAAGAGAATATGGTGCTCTATCTTCACAAGGGAAGATAGCTATTATGGTGGTAATGGACTGACTATCCAAAATGGCACACTTTGCTAGATTAGTGCAACCTATTACTATGAGCAAGGCAATTTGAACCTATTATTATAATGTTTTCAAGTTGTATAGGGCATCACATTATTGTTTGCAATAAAGATCTTACATTCACTAGTTCATTTTGGAAGGAGCTATTTTGGCTACAAAGGATTGAGTTTCAATTCTTTTCTTTTTACCATTTGTAAACTAATAAGCAAATAGAGATAACTAATCACACATTTGAGATGTACTTACATTACTTCACAAGACACAATCCAAAATAATGGACTTGATAGCTACCATAGGTTGAGTGATGCTATAACAAAAGTTGGCATTCCTCTATTGCAGCCACACCATTTGAGGCAATCTATGGATGTCCTCCAACAATACTAACGTTCTATGAGCCCGGTATTGCTAGAGAGCCATTAGTTTATTTGGAGTTATCATAACAAGACCACATCCTTTCTCGACAACAACAATAATTCATCAAAACAAAAGAAAGAATAAAGGTAATATATACTAAGACATAAAAGACCATGAATTTGAGGTGAGAGATTAAGTCTACCTAAACATATAACCCGATAAACAAATTTCCTTGACCAAGGTGTGTCAAAACAAGTTAGCTACATGTTATTATAGGCCATTCTAAATTGTAGCATGCATAGGACTAATTGCTTACAAGTTACTTCTACTTGAGGGAAGCAAGATTCACCTTATTGTGCATGTCTCCTTACTAAAAAATAACAAAAGAATATATAAGTTACTGCACAGCTACCCATTAGTGACAAAGAAGACAATGACATTTGACCTTGAAGATGAGGCCAATTTCATAGAGGGAGGAAATGTTATATGCCACCCATTTTAATTGACTAAACATTTTGCTTATTTCTTTCCAAGGATTAGTTATTGTAGTTTTTTGCCATTTCAAACTTTGGATATAATTATAACTCAAGGTTTATTAGTTGATAAAGTAGTCCAACATTTGCTTTATGTAAATGGCTTACAATCATTCCTAAAGGTATGATTTAGTCTACCATATTATGTCACCTATGTAGGTTGCTGCAATGGAAAGTTTGCGACTTAGGGGGGTTAATGTGACCATTAATTCCTCTTATAAATGGCTACAAGCCTTAAGGCCAACCACCATTTATATAGTCTTTAGGAAAGGCTCCAAGGACAAGGCAAACTTCTTGTTACTAGTTGTTGGATAATAATTATGTAGTGTTATCTAATCTGAATTGGCAATAACATATAACTCTACAAAGGTTGAACACTTGAACAATATCCTGAGGCATATGTATTGTTAAAAGTTGAATATTTAATTTAAAGTATGATGTATGTTTTTTTCCCTCAAGACATACATAAATTGAACATTAGATTTAGTAATTTATGCCTATATGCCAGAGAGAAGCCTTTTAATGCCTTATTGATAGGAAAAAAAAGGCTACATGGTGTGCACACTACTTCATAATAATGCAAACTATTAGCTTTAGTTAGATACACAATTCATTCAATGAAAAAATCTATTGTGTCATACATCTACTATCAAGAGACATATAAGAAAACATTTGGCATATATTTTCTTTAAGTAAAGGAAGCCAATAGTTAAATTTTTGCCTATTGCTCCAAACTCACATGCATCATATTGCCTTTGTTGTTTTTAATTTGGGAGGATAATCATTTAAGTATAGCCAACTAAAGCTTTATGTAATTAGAGAAATGCATAGATCAAGGGAAGGATATGAGTTTAACATGTTCAAGGTAATAGGAATTTTGGATATAAATCACAAATTTTGTTATTTTTTGCTAGCATTCATAACTAGAGGATTATGCATCAAAAATTTTAGTAGGCTATATACATTATTTTTTTTCTTTCTAGTTGACACACTTTCTAATACTTTTCATATTTAATGCATTTGTAGGAAAAGTATGTGAGAATTTTTCTTCACCAATTCATAATCTAAGGTTTTGTCCTTTTTCCACCTCACCATTAATATTTGTTGTCAATCTCTCAAACTTTGTCTCTCTGTGACCATCTTTCTTCTTTACCTCTGTTTCTTTGCACCCTTGCTTCTTGTTCTTTTTTTTTTTTTTTCTAAGTCTTTCATCTCTTTATTTAGTAAGCTTGCCTTGAGTTGAGCTTTTTCCTTCCATTTATAAATGTTATTATTCTCTTTGGATTCTTCTATTTCGTTCTCATCATTTGATCTCTCCATCTTTATCCCTCATTTTCTTTTATCTCTTCACCAATATCTCTCTCCTTCCTCTATTTCTCTACCTATATTCCTCTCCTTTCTCTATCTCTCTGCCTTTGTCCCTTGATCTCTCCCATTTAAACTATCTTTCTCCTTTTTTGCCTCTTTATGAAACATCTTTTTATTACCTACTCTCTTTGTTATCTCTATCTTATGCTCTCTTTGCTATCTTTATCTTTTAACCTCATCTCTCATTCCCTCTCTTAGATCATTCTCTCCATCTCCATTTACCTTTTTTTTCTCTCATCCATCTATATCATATACATTCACTTTTTCTCTCTGTCTCTCTCTCTCTCACACACAGACTCTCTCTCACACACATTTATCACTGTTCCATCTTATATGTGATCTTAGTTTTTTTTTGTCTATCTTAATCTCTAAATGGGCATCTCTCCCTTTGATATCATTTCATCTCTCTCCCTCTACTATTTATAACTCTTTCCATCTTAAATATTATGTGATTTTCTTCTCTCCTATCTTTATCTCTTTCTTTCATCTCTGCCTCTTGTCTTTCTTTATTTTTCTCCCCTCCCTTACATTTATCACTCTTCTACCTCAAATGTTGCATCATTTTTTTCTTCTCTTATCTTTATCTCTTTCTTCCATTTCTCCCTCTTGTCTCACTTTATCTGCTTCTCATTTCTCTCTCTATTTATTGCTCTTCCATCTTAAACATCACATCATTTTTTCTCTCTTGTCTCTATCTCCTCCTTCCATTACTTCATTTTGTCTCTCTTTATCTCTCTTTCTCCCCTTTCCATCTATCATTCTAACATCTCTTACCTCTCATTATTTTTTTTTCTCTTTAACCTCAATCTATTTATACCCTTTCTCCCTTTTGTATTTCTTCATCTCTTTCTCTTTCTCTCTCTCTCCTTACTTCATCTTTCCCTCTTTTATCTCTCTTTAATCTCTATTTGTCTCATCCATATATATATATATATATATGTTAGATCAAAGTGTGTGTGTTTATTTATATTTAAATATTAAATATAAGTAAGTACTTAGATGTAGAAAAAAATTTTGACTTATAAAAATTATTTTTTGACAAGTATAAGGGGAAAAGATATTATTTTTTTCTTATCAAAGAAGATAATAATTGTAGTTCATTTATTATTATTGAGTTGATCTATATATAAAATATTTAATTGTGAATTATATATCTTAATTTTAATTATTTTTTATATTTTTATTTTTAGTAAAATATTATGATTATATAATCTGATTCTATAATTTGATCTTTAACATCTTAAATAAATTTTAAGTAAAATCTAGATTTTAATAGCCTTATTTGTAGAGTTTTTTTTTTCTAACAAAATCACTGCAATATCTTGTGCAAATCATGTAGTAAGTCAATCTTATTATGTAGAGTACATAGACCACTACATTAGAATTATTGCACTCTATGATGTATAAACATATGATATATTAACTCTTAAAAATTTAAGACAAGTCTATTACTAGTTACAAAATCTAATAATAACATTATTTAAATTCTTAATTTTAAATTTAAAGTTCAAATTTTAGTCTTTAAAATAACAAAAAATCTAGGGTAAGTCTATACTATATGCGTTAATCATAATACCTTAATTAAAAAATGTATCAAAAATGAAATCTTTATTAGGAGATTAAAAAATGTAAATGTAATTGTTACATGGGTTCATTGCTACTTGTTTGAAATAAAATTCAAAAGACTTTCAAATATTAGTGACTTTAATTTTTTTATTTACACTTTATTTTTCTTGCCATCCTCACATACATATATTATAAAAATATTGATAGATAAAAATATAATTATTTAAGTGTTATATAGATTATATTTTTGTATTAGAATATATATATATATAAGAATAAAAATTAATTAATATAATGTATTAATAAATGTAAGTAATTTAAGTCAAATAAATTTAATGAAAATTATACTATAATTTATATATTTTTATTTTAAATTAATTGGTATATTTTTTGTTAAACAATAAAATATTTTAATATTAATAAGATAATTTAAATTTAAAAATAAATATTAATATAATATAATATATAATTTTATATATTTTTATTGAAATGTAAATAAATATACTATATAAATATATTTTTTAATTTTTATAATTCATGATTAAAAAAAATTCAAAATAAAGTTATAAAATGATGTGACGTTTATCTTAGAGAAAACAAGATGTAGAAAAGGAATTAATATCAACACTCTTGACTTAGTGGTAGAAACTACCATTTATATTATCAATAGTTTAACTTCAAGGCTAAATCGAAAAAATAATGACTGCTTCACTAGTTCATAGTCTAATTGGCCAATTTAATAGTTTGATTATCGATTTTTAAAACTACCAGTTTTTCAAGATTTATCAAATTGGATCAACATTTGATTTATGATTTTATTAATTTAACTGATTGATCTGATTTTAAAAATATTAGGAAAAAGTCATGGTTAGAGGCAAATAAGGCCTCCCACTGGCTTTTATGATTAATGACCCCTTCAACAACCCTTTCATGGTTGATGGGTCCATTTAATTAATTTGCCAAAACCTTTTAGCAAATTAATAGAATGATATAAGATCTCCAAAAATAATGTCATACTTTGATGATGAAGGGTCCAATCCAATAAACCTTCTTTATAGTATGAAAATAGAAAATGAGACATTAATTACCACCAAAAATAACCTTATAATGATTAATAGTTTGTTATAAAAATAAGTTATAACTTACAAGATGTAACTTCTTATAGCGACTAATGTCTCATTTTTTACTTTGCTGATCAAAGATGACCTTGATGTGAAGGATGAATGATAAAACTAATGCTCACTTTCTAATGGAGACTTTAGTTTTCTTAAAAGTGAGCCTAAGGCTTGTTAGGAGGAATCTAAGGATAAAATTTTTAGAAATTTGGCTCATTAACTTAAATGGCTTTTAAACTTTCTAATTTCCACATGATATGGACAAAAGAATAGACCCCATGTTTAAAATTACTCTATGTATATGTATATAAAGATATTATATTAGAAAAATCAAAATTTAAAAGAAAAAAGTTGTGGTATTTTTTCTTAATTAAGTTAACTTGTTAGTTAGAATAGTTTGACTTGTGTTTATTTTAATTAAATTTTCTTATTAGGCTCTTTTTTTTTCCTAATAAATCTATGGTATCCATATTTTATAAGAATTAAAATGTTAATAGTCTCTACATATACGAGTCATTTAAATTTATAACGATAATTTATAATAATGGATTATATCCAAAATAGTATTCCAAGAAAGTTAGGAGGGAAAGATTTAAGGTTCATTGATGTCTATGATTTATTAGTTTGGGAAATTGAAACTTTAAGATAAGTATAAAATTCAATTTTATGCTAAAAAAAAAAAGAAATTTAAAAATTTCTATTTATGGTTTCATGTGTCCATCCTTTACAAAAATTGCCTCTATAATAGTTTTAGAAAAGAGAATTACATTTGATCCTATAATAGAAAAAAATATTTTGTATTCACTTTAAGGTTGTTGCCCATTTCCTAATGGTTATTAAAGAAGTAAGGTGTTTCATTGCAATATTTATTGTTTAGGAATATTTGGCAATAAATGCAATATTTATTTATTGTTTATTGTTTATGCATATATGGTATTTTAGTTGCAATATTTAAGTTGCAAGAAACTTAATTCACATCTAGTCTAATATGTATCTAATTTAATCTGCATCTAAACTAATTTGTTTATTTAGAATTTAACTCTTTCCCAACATCCAATATTCATAGAAACATGACATGTAACATAACACGAACAACATGTCCAATACTACCACATAAAGTATTGCTACCTACATAAATACATAATTTAGTAAAATAATTAGGAAAAATATGACTTCCTAACTACTTTACAAAACAATTTGGGAATAGTATAAAAAAAACTATGAAATGACAATCGTCTTGAAATTCTCAATGAACGTGAACTACCTTTTTCACCAGTAAGGGTTAACATAAAGGATAACCATTAAAGCCAACATGTATATGAGATAGGTTGCTGTGAAACTTGCTAAGAAGGACACAAGATCAATAATGTCATGCCATTTTCCATTGTTTGCATGGGAAGATGATAGCAATTCTGGTAAGTTAGTACTGCAACTCATATCTAATAGAGGTCCACAAAGAAACGAATTTCCTTTATAGCTTTTGTTATCAAATATGCTAAATTGTCCCTTTATGTTTGAAAGCTTACATGAAAAGTTGTTGTAAGTTGCATTGAAAAACTTTGGAAAGTTTAGATTAATCAATTCCAATGGAATTTCTCCGCTCAATTTGTTGTAAGAAAGGTTAAGGCTCTTTATTTGCCCTAAATTTCCCCAAGCTCTTGGAATTGATCTAGTCAACTTGTTATGAGACAAGTTTAAGGTCAATATCAAGCTCAAATTTCCAAGTTCTACTGGTATTTGTCCTATTAACTTGTTAGAAGACAAATCAAGTGTGTTTACCTTCCCAAAAGAGATGCAACTAAAATAACTTGGTATTTGTCCATAAAACAAGTTATGTGAGAGATCTAATATGCCTAGTTCATTCAACCAACAGAGTTCATTTGGTAGCAAACCACTTAAATTATTCCCTTCTAGATGAAGGAGTCTCAAATAGGACAAATTCCCAATTGATGTTAGAATTTCACCAGACAGAAAATTATTTCCAATATTTAACATCTTCATATAAAAAAAGTTGAATAATGTTTTTGGAATTGTACCTATGAATCCGTTCTCTTCCATATTCAAATGCAATAAATATGATTACTAATTTTAGCAAGAAGGAATAGTGCCCGAAAGATTATTTGATGACAAGTCTAGTAGTCTAAGAGATGTCAACTTACCAAGACAAAATGGAATAATTCCACTTAGATTATTGTGGCCAAGATCCAACTCTTGAAGGTTCTTGAATGCACACAAACCTAAAGTAAAAGATGGTACAATATCTCAAATGCAATAAATATGATTACTAATTTTAGCAAGAAGGAATAATGTCTAAAAGATTGTTTGATGACAAGTCTAGTAGTCTAAGAGATGTCAACTTGCCAAGACAAAATGGAATAATTCCACTTAGATTATTGTGGCTGAGATCCAACTCTTGAAGGTTTTTCAATGCATACAAACCTAAAGTAGAAAATGGTACAATATCTAACATTTTCCACAAAAGACAAATTGTATGCATTGGTAAAGCGCTAATAACTACCTTCTTAGGATAAAGATCTGCTCAAATTGTTGTAAGCTAAAGATAAAGCATTGAGTGAAGTCATATGGCCAATATTTGTCTCCAAAATAAAACAAACATATAAAGAAAACATGTTAAAATTATAAAGAATTCATAAATATGCAAATCCAATCTAACATTTGAAAAAAATATTGTACTGTATACAATAGTCAATGATATAATTAGAAACCTTTAAAGAAGAAAGTGTTTCATATGTTGCATAAAAATATTGGCAGTTGAAAAGAAAAAGAATATTGGTAAAGAAGCTACATGGACATAGATAATAGTGGTCTAGAAAATTTTTTTTTTATAAGAAAAATTTATATGTACAAATATAAAAATAAAAATAATACATATATAAAAAAATAAAAAATGAAACATTTTTATGTCATTGTGTAATCGATACTTTACAATGTTTATTGCCAAAAAAGTTCTTTATTTACAAGAAAAGGCTAAGAATGCTTTTATGAATAATAGGTGTCTACAATTTGAAGAGATTTTGGGTATGGAAAAAGTTTATGGGGTAACATTAAAAGAAATTGTAAGGGTAAAAGAAGTATTTAGTGAGATAATTTCAAAAATACAAATTATAGGGATCTTAAATAAGTATGGGTAGTTTATTCAAAATGTTAAATTTCTAGTAGATGTGAAGGATATCAATAAATTGAAAGAAAGAAAAGAAAAGATAAGGATTAGAAATTAAATTTAAACTAATAATAAATTAAAAAAAATGAGAGTTTTGACAATTTTCACATGAATTAAATAAAATTTTTCGACACTTACTCTCTTTAAACACACAAAATCTCTATGAAAAAGAACAAATAGTACTTGCTAGTATTAGTATGAAACTACTGAGATCATTCCAAAAAAGATTCAAAATTTCATAATTTTACAAATTTATTAAATTTGTAAATATATTAAAGGGAAAATAAATTGAGTAAGAAACACCATTTCCAAATTTTATTGTCTGAGTTACCTTTTACATGGTAATTTTACATGGCAAAAAAGAGTTGGATGTAACCATTCAAGTGACACAAAAGAAGAGATAAAAGAATATATGATTTTTAAAGTGTTTTAATGAGATATAATGTATTTTGATTGATTTTTCAAGTGAAATGTAATGTAAAGATTTTTTTAACTTTGTAGTACTTTTTGTTTTTAAAGATTTTTTATAATTCTTTTTTTATATTAATTTAGTTTGATTTGATAAATAAAAATTGAATTCAAATCCTTTATCTTTTTAAAACTTATAAATTATGAGTTTATTTTTAAAAGTAATAAAAGAAAAAAAAATTAAATCGTGTTGCTTTTTTTTTTTCTCTAACTCAGTCGAAGTCTTTTTGTCTCCCCAAATCATAGGTCACAATTATTTACAATTCTTTTCCTTACCTTATTTTTTACAAATTATCTCAAATTCTCCTTTTTTTTTTCTAAGTTAACTATGAAATTAGATTAAATTTCTAATAATACTTCTTTTAGTCCTTTCATTTTTTTTAATTTATAAATTATATTTGTATAAACTACAGATATTAAAAAGGAGAATTTATGGATATTACTAGGAATATGTATAAACTATAGATTTAAATTATGTTAACTTTAAACTATAATTTTATAGTTAATTATAAAATAAAATATGAAATATTTCAAAGTTTATAGGAAACTTATACAAAATATTAAATTCTTAATAAATGTAAACGATACCAGTAAATTGAAGGAAAGAAAAGAAAGGATAAAAACAAAGAAAAACATTAGAGACTAAATTTAAACTAATAATAAATTCAAAAAAATAAGGATTTTGGCAATTTCTACATGAATTAAAAGAACATGTAATGCCTATTAGCGTTGCTAGGGAACCATTGAGATAATTCACAGAAAGATTTAAAATTTTGAAGTCCTTTAAACTTGTTAAATTTACAAATATATATTAAAAGGAAAATAAATTGAGTAAGAAAAATTAATTCTAAATTTCACAACATGCAAGATAGAGATTTTTCAGAGATGTCATAACACACAACTATTTTAAACTACTCTTTGTGATGTTGTCTCCTTTAAGGTTCAATACCTCTAACTTTTGCAATTTTAACAAACCATCAACAATTCCTTTAAGATTCTTTAGACCTAAGACCTTTGTAACTTAGGTCCAACTGTTCTAAGTTTTTCAAAAAAGCTAGTTCTGTCAAAAAGAAATTAAAAAAAAATGTGTTACAACAACATACTACTATCACTCTAGGGAAAAGAAAAGAATAAAAAAAATTAAATTTAGAGAATTGTGATACCTGTTACGAAACTAAAAGCCTACAAATTGGTCAAAGCAAGATTCGGTGTCTTAAGTGATGTAGAGGTACATACATCAAGTAGGATGATGTTATTGAATATGTTGTATTTTAAATTCAGCACTATCAAAATTTTCAATGATTTAAAATCTAAGATATATAAAGTGTTTAATAGTTATTCTTTTGAATGCATTTATGAGTCTATTTATTGTATAAAATGAAAGCATTAGCAATCCTAAAAATTTTTGAAAGGACTATCAATATTATTTATCTTTTCTAAGGACGAAACAGGAAAAAAGAAAACAAAACAAAAAAAAAATTAAGGAAAGGAAAAGAAAAGGAATGAGAAGCTAAAACTTAAACATGCAAATTAAAGATTTATATGTTGTCTTTACCTTGGACCTTGGGGGGATCACTAAGATGGTTAATACTTAAATCTAAGATCTTTAGGTACTCAATAGCCTTTATTTCTAAGGATAGATTATAGTTGTTTCACAGATAGATAAAAACATACAATATCGTGCATGCATATTTTGAAATAAAGAAGTTTTCACACCATTATAATATGGCACCAATAATTATTCCCATGACACGGGAAAAAAAATTGTTGGAATTAACCATATCAATGTAGTTAAGCTTTAAATTCATTGGCATTCTGAATATTGGTGGCCTTTATGTCATGTAACAAAAATAACTTCAATTTGCATCAAGATACCCAGATTAAAGTAAAATGGAAAACCATACTTCACCCATCTTATATTTCACGAGACCAAATCAAGATGTAAATTTTAATTTGTTTGCCTAAAAGAAAAAAAAAATTCCACAAATGTTGTTGTTTGCAATATTGTGTAACTATTTTGCAAATTACTACTACGATACAATGTTACAATATAAATTTCATTTTACTAACTTTATACATGATTTGACTAAGATTGATTTAAACAAAAATTTACAATCATATTTAATCATGTCCAAACTTTATTTTTAGTCATCAAGAGAGGGAGATTTGTGAGTTATTTGAAACATGACAGTGAGATATGTTTAAGAGTGTATTTGATTTAACTTTTTTTATTATAAAGTACGTTAGTTCAAAATTTTTTTCAAGATATACTAAAGAATGTTATTGCTTAATAAAAATTATAATTTAAAATTAAAAAAAATGAATAACTAAAATAATTAAATGATTTTTTAAAAAATGTTTAATAAAAAATGATGTTATATACATTTATAAGTACCTTTGATTGGAAAAGATCTTTAAAATCCATTGTAACTCAAGTTTAGAGTTTTCAAAAATGTGATTTCATCAGGGACTATAGGATATTGTTTTAGAAGTTGTTTTTAGTAAGGTCTAAGACTCTTAACTCTTTTAAAATGAATATCTTCTCAAAACTTGTGGGAACAATTTACTTGGTCATACAACAAATCCCTTAAATAGATGCAGAACAATTATGTTTCTACCACTTACAATGACCGCATTCTCATTCGGGCATTCACAAAGGAGACAAGTTAATCTTAGAAACATTTAAATCAATATATGATCATGGCTTTCCCAATTAAGACATTAAAACAATTTTTAACTCAAAAATTTCCTGTGTAACATAAGTTAATCTAGCTATGTTTGCAAGTCTGTGGGTTTGGAACTTGTGGTGCACATGAAAACAAGAGCCAAAAAAAGAAAAGTAAAGAAGCCTAATATGTACCATGATTCTAGTAGCAATCGGTAAACCAATTTTGATTCAAGTGTAGATTGTTCAACTCCTCAAAAGGAAGAAACAAGGACACATTTAGGGACCAAATTCTTTCACAATGATAAGAGTAATCTGGTTCAAGGTTAGTGTTATTGAGAAAGAGCTAAATCATTTAGCCTATGGTGTTATTACACTTGACTCATTCCCAGCTGCAGCAATCAAACATTAAATTATCAGTCCAGGAAGAAAGCATATGCCCTGTCCTCACCCCATTCAGCTCGAAGTAGTCCTTAACCCAACCTTCCTTCCTCCAGGCAACTCTCATAACACATGTTAAATTAATCATAACCCACAACACATGTTTCCTGGCAAATTGGATCTCCATTGTTATGCAAATTAACAAGCACTAAATTAAAAGAAAAAAAATCCAAAAGTACCTTTTAATTTTTGCACTCACTATATCCTAATTTTTAAGGCACGAACACATATATAGAACAACGGATGGAAATGAGTCAATTTTGTAATGCCAAAATCAGCAGCACATGTCGTGTAATAAAAGAAAAGAGTCTCAGAGTATATTCTAATTGTGAATATATTCTAATTATCGATAGGCTCACAGAGTATATGACAAGAAAGCCAAATGTCATAGAGTATAGTAGCATCTCATTAATGTCTATTACATAACTTGCCAAACATGTCAAGACAAGAGTCTGCTCCTAATCGATCAAAAAAAGTCTTTGTTAGCCTTCATAGGGTAATGAAGTGTTCCTAAAGATGGACAATTTATAATTAAATTGGAAGTATAAAAAGCAAAAAGCTTGATTAAAACATGTGGGGGCACTGTAGATTTTAAGTTCGAACATAGATTCCTTTGCACCAATCTCATATTTTCTAGATACTCAAGGCAATTGCCTTTTTTTTTTCTAATTAATTTATTTTAAGGCTGGTAATTGCTTTTTTTTTTTAATTCTTCTTCTTCTTCTTCTTTTTTTTTTTTCTAGCAAGGAAGATTAAATGAAGGCACTAATTGTAACCTTATGTTTTACTATGTGTGACTATCGTGTACATGACACCGTGAGAAAACTATATATTTTCTCTTTTCTTATTTCTTTTTAATTTTTTTTAATTTGGTTTTTGTTGTGAGATGCTATGACACAACAATTAATCATCCTTTTTTTTTTTTTCTGAGAAACAATCAATCATCTTTAATTTGATTGGTCATAAAAAACAAGAATCAAATCAAGCCTCCTTAAAATGCTTATAGAATGTGAGTTTTAGTTATACAAGTGCCGAAAAAAATTAGATGCACATTTACTTTGCTCGTTAATCTACCCAAAGCCTCAAATGTAGCTTTTAAGGAAATTACTATCATAAGCATTAGTTTAAGGTATATTTGGTATATGAAATGCAATATTATAGCTTATAAATAAGCTAATTTGATTTTATTATATAATAAGCTAGTTAGATGTCATCATGACATGACAAGTGAAATAAAGTTTTAGGAAGATATATGTAACATTTTAACAAATAATTCACTTTTATATTTTTTTCTTTTTGGTTCTTTTTATATCTAACTTAGTTATTTAACCTAACCAAATTATGAAAATGAAAACTATAAATATAAAGGGGACTTTTGTATAAATGTAATGGAACCTATTTTTTAAATTTAAAATATTTTTTCACCAATTACAAAACTAAAACATTGTCTTTAAAAATGAGTTGTAACTTGTAAGATGTAACTTCTCACACTAATTAATTTCATTTTTTTCTTTTGAAGTAACAATTAATTTTTTATATGATAAGAAAGAAATTATTTTCTTAGATGATCCCTAGAATATCTCACAAATCAATGCCATAGTTAGAAAATTTCAAAACCAAATCATTCATATGCTTCATAAGAGCCAATTCCTTAGCTTCTTGTTTTATGCAACAAAAGAGCAAAAGACTACTGGTAAAGAAGTTGCATGGATGTAGATAATGGCACTCCAATTTTTTTTTCTTTTTTGTTCTTTTGATTTTCATAAGGCAGATTCATATATACAAATATAATAATAAAAATAATGCATATATAGTAGAAAAAATAATATTACTTATTCAAAATAAAAAACAATTGTTACTTAGGAGTTATATGTTTTGAAACTTTTAAATTATTGTTTTATTTTTTATATTATCATTTTTTATAAGTAACTATATAATTATTTTAGTTATTCATCTCTTATACGAATTTTTTACAATATTTATTGTCAAAAAATTTCTCTATTTACAAGGAAAACTTAAGAATGCTTTTAGAAACAATAGGTGCCTACAATTTGATGAGATTTGGAGGAGGAAAAAGTTTATGAGGTTGTATTAAAAGGAATTGTGAGGGTAAAAGAAGTATTTTAGTGAGACAACTTAAAAAATACAAATTTGGAAGGATGGTTAGCTTATGCAAGGTATAAAATTCCTAGTAAATGTAAAGGATACCAATAAATGAAAGGAAGAAAAGGAAGGACAAAGAAAAAGAAAAAGATTATAAATTAAATTTGAACTAATTATAAATTCAGAGAGATAAGGGTTTTGATAATTTTCACATAAATTAAATGAAATTTTTCAACCTTTGCACTCA
The DNA here is from genome assembly GCA_020883675.1 of Bruguiera gymnorhiza. Classification (NCBI taxonomy): domain Eukaryota; kingdom Viridiplantae; phylum Streptophyta; class Magnoliopsida; order Malpighiales; family Rhizophoraceae; genus Bruguiera; species Bruguiera gymnorhiza. The sequence continues at coordinate 2,768,164 of JAIRCJ010000087.1, forward strand.
CTAAACACACAAAAACCCCATAGCAATGAATAGGCAATACCTAACAACATTTTTGAGGAACCATTGAGGTCATTCTCATAAAAATCTAAAATTTTTAAATTCTTTAGTCTACTAAATTTGTAGATATATTAAAGTGAAAATAAATTAAGTAAGTGAGATAAATTATCAATTTCTTTGTTGAATTACTTTAAATTTACATGCCTTGTAGTTGGAAGATCCCATTCAGGTGGCAGTATGCAAGAAAGGGATTACCTTTAAGGTTCAACACCTCTAACAATTCTAGTTATATTTAGATCATTGTAACTAGAATTAAAGAAAAAAAAAAGCGTGTTACAATAGCATACTACTTTGACTCCATGGGAAAAAATGAGAAAGAGAAATTAAACTTAGAGAATTGTGATTCCTGTCGCAAAAATAGAAACCCTGAAATTGTTTATGCCAAGATTTAGTGTCTCAAGTGATGTAAATGTACTTATGAAGGGTAGGATGTTGCTAGTGAATCTATTGCTTTCTAACTTCAGTACTATAAAATTATTTAACAACTTAAAATCTGTTGTATATAAAGTATTTAAGAGTGATTCTCCCAAACACATTTTTAAACACAAAGTTGGTAGATCAATCACATGCTAAACTTAACCATATTAACTAAATATTTCACATCGACCCCAATTGCCTATTTGGATTCATTGTTGTGAATAAGGACTGCATAACTTGTACAATATAGCAACAAATATACATGCCTTGGACCACTGGGAGATTGCTGAGGCTAAAATCCAACATCTCTAAGTGTTTGATAGCCCTTAACTCTAAGGATAGATTATAGGCGTTCCACAAACAAATAAACACACAAATGTAATAATTGCGTGTATGCATATGTAGAAATAAAGAAGTTTTTGCACCATTATAATATGTAATTGTACCTTCACAAGGACATGTTATGAGGGCAACTTGAAGTGGTGGGCAGAACCAATTAAGTTTAAAATATGAATATTAAAAATCAAGATGTAAATTACGCAACTGAATTTCAGGGCCCTTTACTCCCATTGCATTTTTTTCTACATCTTTTAGGTTATGGCATCCACTTACCTATACTTAATTTGATCTAATTCACCAATTCCATAGTTGAGTTGTTTGGACAGTTTCACCCAATAATTCATCCCATAATAGGAGAAAATATTTGAGTATCAAACACATTGTAGTTAGACCTCAATAGTTCACTAGTATTCTAAATGTTTGCACCTTTCTGATTATTCAGCAGGAATATCTTGGATTCACATGTTTAATCTTGTTTAATCTTATGATCAACTGGGCTATGCATGTTTAATCTTATGTGTCATTGCATCCTATTCAACTAGTTGTTAAAAATGACAAAAACAATTGACCGTTGTTGTTACCTATTGCCCAGCTTCTTTGGAAATTACTACTATAACATATTGTTGCCGAGTTTCTGAATTAGCCAAATGATAAAATCAATAACAAAAGCATATTATTTTGAAAGAGAAGAGCTTTCGGAGTATAACTATTCCAGTTGATCGATCAAATAGAATTGCTGTTGAAGAGTTTGCAAAATCTTTACTTTTGCATACTATAAGTGATGGAGAGGATGGCTGACACCAAATGGGAATTAAAATACAAAAATTTTCCAATAAGGTGTATGTGGCTCTAACATTTCTTTGCAATCCAAGCAGAGGATATGATTCAAGTGACAAACTGACACTGCCACCTACCAAATTGGAAGAAATGATTTTTCCCTTTGACGATATATAAAATTTTTTTATAAACTTTTGAAGTAAAATGTAATGCAATAATCTTTTTAACAAATAATATTATATTTTTCCTTTTTGGTTCTCTAGAAAGCTATTTAATCCAACCAAATCATGAAAACCATTCATATGAAGAAGGGTTTTGGTGTAAATATAATAGAGTCTATTTTATAAATTTAAAATAATTTTCCTCCAATTACAAAATTAAAAAGCTGCTTATAAAAATGAGTCAAGAGTGGGTGGCCGGCACCCCATTGATGTTCATATTCTAATGGAGATTTGGTTTTTCAAAAGCATGTCAAAGACTTGAAAAGAATAAACTAAGGAAAAAATTCCTAAAAAATTGTTTCATTAACCTACTTAATTTATAAATTCTCTAATTTTTACAATGAAATGAATAAGAAGAATAAACCCAACATCCATATTAATCTATTTATATTGATAAAGAGACTATCATAGAAAAACCAGAATTTGAAGAAATAAACTTGTGGTTATTTTTTTGACAGAGTCAATTTTATAGTAAAAATAGGTTGACTTATATTTATTTTTATTAATTTTTTATTAGGTATATTTTTTTGTTCCTAATTAATTTAGGGTGTTAAAATTTTATAATAATTAAAAGTATTAATATTCTCTGCCTCTAAGAGTTTAAGTGATATTTTTTGCAAATGTTAATTAGTGGGTTTTCTGCTGCCTGTTGGTGCAATTTTTACCTTTAAAGTGTGATGCTTTCTTGTCTTTTCCATGGAGTAAGATTGATTTTACAAGCTTTGAGAGTATGATGCTGGCAGTTTCCCAATCCTGTTAGTTAGATACTAATAACTCTTTTCTTCATTTATGTTTTTTTTTTAAATATCATTGCTCCCGTATATATTGAGTAACACAAATTTAAATTCAATACTTTACACTCAACTGATTAGTGCATTAATTGAGTCTCATTGATAGCTATAAATATTTTCATTTCTCTTTAAGGCTGACTGTGTTTTATTTACATCTTTTGGTACTTGTTACATTTACTTACTTTTTTTTGTGAGTATAAGAAACTCATCATTTTTAACCACACATCTTTTTCTTATTTTAATTGGGTACCACTTAATTTTTTTTTAATTTTCTCTTACATATAGAAGTAAGTTAAGTTGACTCAATTTTTAGAGGAGCCAAATTAGAAATCTTTGTCTCTCCCTGATTAAAATGTGTCCACGTGACGTTCTTTATTATAAGTGGTCGTTGACGTGTTATTTTATGTACCAATTGCTCGCCACACATTGTTTCTCAGGACATTTTTCTTCCTTCCTATAAAGGAACAATTTTGCCCAAATAAGATTCCCAAATTATTGATTTTTGGTTTTTGTTAACATGGAGTCAACTTGAGAAATCTCATAAAAAAAAAAAAGACGCCTCACTTTTAGAGAGTTAAGTTAACTCAAACCAAATATGAAGGAGGAAAAAAAAAAAGGTAGGAGTAGAACACAATTTTATGTTTTATGAGATATAAAACTGAATGTTTGCTAAAAATTGATGAAACCAATGGAGGAATCCTTGTAAGGAACTCAACGACAAATTTTTTGACTACAAAGGGAGATTGCATGAGATGTTTATTCAATTGCAAGCACAAGTGGATGAAATTAGTTCAAGAAAAGGTGAAGCTAGTTCATCCCATCAACCCCATGATTATCCATCAGTTCAAGGAATAATCATACCTCAAGTAGTTCGTTCGGAATTTCCCCAATATGATGGTATTGACCATCCTATTATATGGATTGATCAAGCCAAGCAATTCTTTGATTTCCATAAAACACCTATCAACGACCCTATTGCATGGATTGATCGAGCCCAGCAATTCTTTGATTTCCACAAAACACCTGTCAACGAGAAGGTAGCCTTAGCATCTTATCATTTGGAAGGAGGGATACATCTTTGGTATCAAACATTCAAAGGGACACGGGCGTGGCTTACTTGGGAGGAATTCAAGCACGCCTTAAACAACTGCTATGGTCCAATGCTCTCGAATGATTTCTATGGGGAACTCACCAAGCTTACTTAAGAGGGAAGAGTTCGGGAGCATCAAAACCAATTTGATCGCCTCTTAGTAAAGGCTGGAACTTTGACAAAACCCCAGCAAATTAGTTGCTTTGTCAATGGACTTAGGGAGTCAATTTGGGCAGATGTGCAAGCTGCCAACCCACAGACTCTACCCCATGTGTTTGGACTTGCATGACTCTATGAAACCAATATCAAAACCAAAGAAAAATCAGCCAAGACTATCGAATCCAAAAAAACGGCTTGCAATACCATGCTCCAAAATCTCCAGAAAAAAACCCCAACACAGATCCAATTCAAAAACACCACTATCCCACCCATCAAATGGCTAACCCTTGAACAAATTCATAATTGGTGAAACCACAATGTATGCTACAATTGTGATGAAACCTATACTTCAAGGCATCAATGCAAGCATTTATTCTTAATTAATTGCAAGGAAAAAGAAGATGAGAATCTCTAAGAGGGCGATGAGAAATTTGATATATAAGAACTTGAGGTTTTGCTCCATGTTATCACTAGGGTTGAGGCACCTCATACCATGAAGGTGCAGGCAAAAATTGTCACATGTAAGTTCTAATAGAACTTGGGCTACAATTTCATACATACAATTTCATTAATCGAACTTGGGTGACACAATTTGGATTGCAATATGAGAAGAATTCTCATATGTTTATTCATTGACAATAACATATGTACATACAATAAATGTTCCTATAATTAGGTTACTAGATTACAGAAGTAAAATGAAAGGAAATTAAAAACTAAATTTCTATCCTAATATGAAATATTCTAATTCTTATTCCCATCCTAATGTGAAATATTTTTATTCTTACAAAAAATATTATAATTTTTGCAAATTTGGGATCTGGATCTCTCACACTCTCCCTCAAATTGGTGAATGGATATTTATCATTCTCAATTTGCTTATATTTAATTTAACTTTTGGCCTTGATATGGTTTTAGTGAGAATGTCTGCTTCTTGTAACTTGGTAGAATTATAAGACAAATTAATGCCTTCATTTTTCATTTCTTGTTTGATAAAATTTTAGTCTATTCATATGTTTTTCATATGGTCATGTTGAATTGGATTGTTGATGATGGTGATTGCCAATTTGCTATTAATATACAATGTTATTAGAACAAATAACGGTACTTGCAAGTTTTCTACAGGCTTTTCTAGTCAAATTACTTCACAAATTCCTTGTGCAATGACCTTATATTATACTTTAGCATTGCTACGAGCAATTATTTACTTTTTTTTTTTTTTTGCTTCCCCAAGTTACTAAGTTACCCCGCAATTTAATGGATTACCTTAAGTTGAATTTGTTTAATGGCTTTGGTTTCAATTTCTTGTACTAATTTGGTGGTTTGGTTTCAAAGTCTTAACTTCCATAAAGGACAAAAGAGCTCAATAGAGAGATAGGGAGAGAGATAGTGGGATCCCAATGTCTTTCCTTACTTAAAATCTCCCTTCGAAAAGAAGAATTAGAATAAAATGGTTTGTTTCAAATAAATGATACATCACAAGAGAAAAAAAATTTGCGGGATAAGGGACAATAACACTTATAGCCATTTGTGTTGGAGATTACTTCACAAACACACATTTTATGGCTTTTGGTTTAAGTTTGCTATGATTAGGATTATGATTATAGATGAATGTGATGCAGCTAAAAATCTTTGGAGACAATGAGTTTATGATTTTGTTAGAAGGAAAAAGGTCATGTAAGACAATTAAAAGGGTTTAAAAATCAAGTACTTTCGATGAAAAACAGTTAATTAGGTAAGAAGTTGTAAAGACTGCTTTCCCTTGATAAGAATTTGGCATTAACTTTGCAAACATCATTGAATAAACAACTTCTAACAAGTAGCAATTTTTTCTTTTTGTCACTCCACTTTATTGGGGTGCATAGGTACAAGAGTTTTAATGAAAAATGTCATTTTCAGAAAGATATTGATTAAATTCATTGGGGAAATATTTTCTGTCATTGTTAGTACAAAGAATATGGATGAATGATTGAAAAAAATTAAGAATAAATTGATGAAATTATTTGAAAATTGTACGAACTTGATGCAAACCTCAAAAGACGTGACTTAAGGACTCAATGCGTATAAAGAATCAAATAATACCTAGGAAAACTTAGACTTTAATCACATAAACCCCAGACCTAATATTCAAAGAAAGATGAACATAGGGTATTAAGAAGAAAATGGATGTCACACTTCCAAAAAAAAAAAAAAAAGAATTGGGAGTGATAAATTGAGTTGAATGTCATAAGAAGAGTTACTTTTTATTAAGTTATTTAGTTCTTAAAAGAACTAAAAGAGAAAACTCTCACTTTTTATTTTTATCAAATTGTCTGATTTTAGAGATTGCAATGAGGTATTTATTTATAAGTTAAAATAGCAACCCTAAAAGAGGTATAAATTTTTATTTAGAACAAATTCCTATTTAGGATAACTACTATATGGGACAAATTCTTAATTAGAAAACTTCCATTTTTATAACTAACGCTTATTTAAGACAAACTCTTATCTAAGGGTAAATGTTATTACTTAACTTTATCCCATTAAGCACTCTAATTATATTAATAAAGTTTTAACTCTCTTTCAAGCTTAATTCACACCATTTGTATTTTGGTTGGTCAAATATCTTCAATTAGCTCATTTAGTATTTCTTTCATCTTTTTAACTCTAACTTGTGTTATTAGACCTTATAAAATGCGTAATGGATCTCTTGAATCCTTTAAAGCCTTTTATGCATCATCTCTAAGCTTTTCATCATTCCTCTTCTCCTCAAAAAGATTCCTCCTCGAATCATCACTTATATTAAAAGGAGAAAGATCAAAAACATTAAATGTTGCACTCACACTATACCTATCGAGAAGGTCCAACTTATAAGTATCATCATTAATCCGTACTACTATGTGAAATAGACCATCTCCTTTAGATTATAGCTTTGAACACCTCTAAGTTAGAAATTATTTCTTACATATATGCACCCAAATCCAATTACCGGGTTCAAATACCACATTCTTTCACCTTTTGTTGACATAGGATATATATTGCTTAGTTTATTTTACAATATGTTATTACACTTTCTCATGCAATTTCTTCATCATGTTAGTCTTGTGTCCACTATCTAAGGTAGCTTACAATTTCTCAGAATGTAAATGATCACAACGCTTTTCTTAGTCTTTGTTATAAACTAAATTATCATTAAAATATACAACTACAAATTTACTAATGAATGTGTGCAAAATATGATTCATTAATCGCATAAAAATACTTGGTGCATTAGTGAGACCAAATGACATAACAAGTTATTCATACAAACTATACTTAGTTTTGAAAGTTGTTTTCCACTCATCTCCCTCTCTCACCCTAATATGGGGATATCCATCATTTAAATCAATTTTAAAAAAGACACATAAACCATATAATTCATCTAACATGTCATTTAACCTAAATATAAGGTGACAATACTTTACAGTGATTTTGTTAATCGTTTGATAATCAACCTATATCCTCCAAGTCTTATCCTTCTTGGGTACAAGTAGGACGAGAACCACAAAGGAATTCATGCTTTCTCTCATATATCCTTTTAACATAAGTTTCTTAACTTGCCTTTAACGCTCCTTTGTCTCCTTAGGATTATTTTTATATGTTGGCTAGTTTGGAATAGATGCACCAAGGATAAAATCAATTTAATACTTAATTCCTCTCTTAGGTGGTAATCCATTTGGAATATCTTCAAGGAATACATCTTCAAATTCCTGCAAAAGAGAAATAACAACATTAGATAAAGATGGTCAAACTTGTTAGTATTAAAATAAGCTTTTTTTGTACAAAAATACAATCATAAGATATTTAGCATAAAATGTTCTTTTGACATTACTTTTTTTTGTATAAAAATTTTCTTTTTCTTTTGTCTCTCTTGTGTCCTCACTTTTTCTCCTTTCTTTTTTGTTTTGGTTATCCCTTTCTTTTTAATTGTTATTTTTTATTCATTCTCATTTTTAATCCTAATTGACTCTCATAAATTTGTTAAGTTATTAATGTTACAAGAGTGATAGGTTTTTCTTTATTACAAAGGAATATCAATTCTTAAACTCATCATACATAACTCACCTGTCAAACTGTCATGACCTTCCTAATAGAATCTAACTTGCATATATAGGTACAAGATCACATAAAATTTCATCATGGTGTCTTCTAATAGAAAATAACATGAGTACTTGCTTATTTACCCTGATTTCACCACTTGTATTCAACTATTGAAATTTATATGGCCTAAGATATTTTATAATTGGTAAATTCAACTTTTCAATCATAATTATGCTAACTATATTAAGGCAACTTCTACCATCAATAATCATACTATATACCTTATCTTTGATAAGATACCTCATATGAAAGATGTTATCTTGTTGAACCTCATTTTCTTCCTTTACTTGCACATTCAATACTTGTCTCGTGATGAAAGCTACTCTATTAATTGAATACTTCTTTCTATCACTTTCACCCTCCGATGATGGCATAAAATCATTATCTAACTCACTTGTAGTTTTAATGTCACTGTTACCTCTTAAGATCATTATACACTTATTTAAATATTGAGATGCAATATGATCCCTCTAAAATAGGAAACTTTTTCTTTGAGGTATTAGTCAACCAAAGCACTTACAACAGTCAACTAATCCAAAATATTTGTAAGTTTCTTAGGGTTCTGCGCTTTCAGTTTAAGTAGTCTCATTAGTCAACCATAATTGTTGGTGAAGTCTACCAACCTAAAATCTCTGTAACTTTTACAACTTTAAAGTTTTCAACTCTAAAACTACCTTCAATCGATCGTAACCATTAGTTAGACCAACTAGTTTAAAATCTCTTTAACTTTAACTTTTCCAACTTCATTAATGTTTGGTTAACCATAATTATTAGTTTGGTTAACTGACTCAAATTCTCTGTTTCTTTTCATTGCAACTTCTTTAATGTCTGGTTGATCGTAGCCATAAGTATGGTTGACTAACCTAAATGCTTTTGTTTGCTTTTCTTCCCTTCTTTGCTAACTAACCGATTGATACCATAAGTTGATATATCCCAAGTTTACCCACTTCCTTGCTAAAACTCATATTTTTGCTCTTAGATAGCTCAGTTTTGGACTTATAATTGACCTTTTTATCCTTTTTACTCCAATTCATCTTCCAAGATGAAGTAAAACCTAAATTCTACCTAAATTATGTGGAACTCTTTCGTTCAAGTTGTTTCGTTCAAGTTGTCTTTCAACTTAAACATGGTTATTTCTCTATATTCTTCTAGTAATGATGTTAGACAATTTTCCCATTTTGGACATTTCTAAAGTGCCTATGGCTACAAAAGAGCTGAGCTTTGATTTGTTCAGGCTTGACTTTGTAAGATTTTAAAAAGGCAACTTATTTTGAGATTGAAACTAACCTAAATTTTATGGGTTTGTCTCCACTTGGAAAAAGGTCAGTCCTCAGCTAGGCTTAACCTTGACCTAAATATTGTCACAAGGAAGCTCAAATGCAAGGTCAACTTGAGGTTAAGGCCTAGGCCATAACTCAACTTCATTTATAGATTTAAAATGTCTAAGCATGTTACAAAAACTGACAAAGAGCATGCTTGCATGTTGTAGTAAATAAGATTTAACAAGTTTAGAAGTTAAAGACACAATGTGAAACCATGTCTTGTATAGAGAATGATAATAGATAAGCACCATAGAGAATGATATTTATAATGACAATATATGACTGAAGCACAAAAAAAGTCCAAGAGCATCTTTAGAGTTTGGCTTTTGAACGAATGAGCATGAATATTGTACTTGAGATCTGTTCTTTACACAAGTGAATGAGCTTCAAACAAGCCTCTATTAGATTGAACATTTAAGCCATGAGTGAGTTGCTCAATTTGTTCATAACCCTAGTGAGATCGTTTATGCTATTACCTTTGGAGGTTGTTCCGAGAGGGCAAAAAGCATAGGCTTTTAGCAAATATAAAAGCAATTTATACTTCACCAAGTTATTTATCAAATTATCACTTAGCTAAGGCAGTTGAAATGCTAGGTCATTTCTTATTACTTGGTGGTTCACGAGCAACATATAGAATAAGGTTCCCATCTCTCTTTTTAAGGCCTTTTCTAGATTTTTATTTTGTTTTTGAGTTCCCTGTGAGAACTCTACGCCCAGAGTTCCTGCCCCTAGCCCACCAGAGGACTTCTCTCAGAGTGGTTATTTTTATTTTTATTTTTATTGTTATAGGACTGAGTTCTGGTAAGACTGAGTCTCTCAGTGGAACTGAGAAACAGTTTGACGTCTTTAAGCTTATTTTCAGCGAAGGGGGTGGCTATTAACATTTTTTTCCCAGTGACATCCTTTTTTGCGTAATGGGTATACTAGGTGAGTATAATTAATGTGTTTTAACGTCTGCCCCCTCCCACCCCGGCTGTTTGGGAAACCTAGAACCACACTATCCCGGCTCGCACCCCCAATAAAAACAGATTTCAACCAGTCCAGGTCCCTTTTGAGAGTGCCTTTGGATGAGAAATTATCTTTAAAGTAGGTAATTGAAATGCTGTGTTATTTGCTTTGGTAAAGCTAGACCATTTAGTTACTTCATTAGTTGTGCTTGCTTGATGGAGTGTGTAATTTAATGTCTTAAGGCTTGTTTAATTTATAGTCATTAATGTGCTACCGTTTACAGCCTCTTGAAATTGCATGAATTGCTCAGCCTCATTTCGTACTTGTGTAGGTAGAGCAAGGTAATCCGCAGGCTCTTCTAGATGATGAGTTCTCGAGATTTTCAACTTTCGCTAAAGCTTCTACAATGTGATTATCTGACCATTTGTATTTACATTAGCAATTTCAGTATTTAAATTTTATATATATGAAATTAATAACATATTTTATGACGTAGCACTTAGTAAATTGCAAATTATCTCGAGTTGGCATACTTGGCATAGCCCTTTGATTTGATCATGACCCTCCAAATAATCACACATGAAACTTTAAAACAATTAATGGCAGCTCAGGAATAGTTTTTGACCGCAAAACTTCTTGCAGATGTTTAGCAATAACAGCCGTTAGTCTATGTACGGTTTGAAGTTTCATGCAGTCAATTCTAATGCCCTCGCAGAAGCAAGTTCATGGGTCTGAAACCGTCAATCAACCTCTACCCTTGCGTTGAAATTTACTATTTAATTAGAAAAATAAGAGTAAATTATATCCTTTTTAATCTGTCTATTTAAGTTTTAGTTTTCCATTTATTTTCTTTTCCTTTACTTAATTTTCTTTTTTAATTTTTTCAGAAACTTTTAGAGTTATCAATACTTTTATTTTATACAATAAATAGACTTATAGATGTATTTGAGAAAATAATTATTAAATATTCTACATATTACAGATTTTAAATTATCAAAAAATTTGATAGTACTAAAGTTAAATGACACCCTTTGTGATTACCTTTACATCACTTGCGAAACTGAATCTTTGTGCCAGCAATTTGGAGGCATTTGTTGCCGCAACAGCATCCTACAATTTTTTTTTAATTTCTTTTTGACAAAACTTGATTTATTTTTCTTTTAATATATATATATATATATATATATAGCAAATTTAAAAATTTTGAATTTTTCTGGGAATCACCCAACAATACTGGCAAGTCATTTTTATGAACCTTTTATGTATTTAAAGAGAGCAAGTGATTGAAAAATTTTATTTAATTTATATAAAAATTATTAAAATTTATATATTTTTAATTTATTATTAGTAATAATTTAACTTCATTTTTTTTTCTTTTTCTCTGTCATTTCTTTTCTTTTCTTCAATTTAATGGCAATATCCTCTTTCCTTTTAGTTGCATACAACACCAAGCTAAGGAATTGACTCTTATGAAGTATACGAACACTTATGTCTTCAAAAGTTTTTTACTATATCATTGAATATTGTATTTCATTATAGACATTGGACCGATTTCGGACCTCCAAGATCAGCATAATATTTTTTCAAATGCTAAATTGGGATTGCAATGTTTTGAATTCTTTTACGGCTTTAACCCGTTTCTTTATACGTCTATTTTATTTTGGAGATAGATCTTGGCCAAAGGTTTATAGGTAGCTGTTAACACTTTAGCAATGCTCAAAAAGAGCGATCACCTTTCGTCTTTTATGGAAAATGCTAGATATCGTACCATCTTCTGTTTCAGGTTTGTGTGAGAGATCATAAGCATCATGGTAGGGTTATTGTTGCTATATCTGTATAGAGTGGACATACTAGCTTTGTTATATGGCCTTCTTATGCAATACTTTTCCCACCCTGCCAAGAAGATAAAAACCAAAAAAAAAAAAAAAGAAAAGAAAAGGAGCAGAATGATGGTAGTATCAGTTGGACAGATTGGTGCATAAAAGCTCCAAGACGGACACACCAGGAGCTTTTAGACAATTTCCAATATTCCTTTAATAGAACATGATGGAACCTTGAATTGCAAATCTTTACTTTCTTTCACTCTGTCATTGCTTTCTGAAGGCCTTTTTTTGTTCTGTCTTCTTCTTTTTTTTATTCATTTTGCAGCTGCTATGGATCATATTGGTTGCTTCTTGTGCTGCTTTAATCATTCAATCTTTAGCAGTCAATCTTGGGGTTGTCACAGGTTTTTTATTTCTAGATTCTCCAATCGGTCACATTTTCTTCACCAACTGTTCAAGTATCGTTGCTGAATGTTCGTTCAAATTTGATTACTAATTTCAGGAAAGCATTTTGCTGAACACTGTCAATCTGAATATCCTAAGATGCCAAATTTCATGTTATGGGTGCTTGCTGAAATTGCCATTGTCGCATCTGACGTTCCTGAAGGTATGAGATTCACATTTGCTTGATATGGAACACATACAATTTTCAGGAACATCAAGTTTGCTAAAACTTCTGGGTTAAGCCTTTTTAACTTGTGCCTTTTTTTTTTATTTTCCCCCACTTTTGCATCTTTTTAGGGTTGTATATGCTGTTGTAGTTCATTTACATTTTTAACAGGTGACAAAATTATACTTGTGTATTTGGACAACTTGTTTCGTTACAGTTTGTTTGGTGTCGAGAATTTTGGTTCTTCACTGTTTCCTTAACAATGCTTCCTTCTCTTTGCAGTGATTGGCACAGCATTTGCATTAAATAAGCTCTTAAAAATTCCTGTGTGGATTGGTGTTCTTCTAACTGGCTTCGGTACATTGGTTCTCCTTGCCTTGCAGCAATACGGGGTAATCTGATTTCTTCCAATGTGCTATAATTCTTAGGCCTATTGGCGATTGGGGAGTTGGATGGGAATAAAGAGCCTCTTACCAAAATCCTTATTTTTCATACACAACCTGTGTGGGTGTGAAACTAGGTCAAATTTGTTTTCATTCCCGACCGTTCATTCTTCTTTGTACCTCAGTCTAGCAACCAAATCGACCAAGGAATGAGAGTGAAGCCTTCATTTCCAACCCTAGTCCTTGATTCCCATCAGTCAAATCACCAAGTACTGTTAGGGTTCATTGTGGACTGAAACTTTCCTCTCTTAGGATTTATATGATCTCAAACAATTTTGCGAATGCAATACCAATTATGACACAATGACGTAACATAATATTAATTTTTTCCATTTGCAGGTCAGGAAGCTTGAATTCTTGATAGCTTTTCTTGTACTAACAATAGCAGCATGCTTTTTGGCGGAGCTTCACTATGCAAAGCCTGTGGGTGCGGAAGTTCTGGAAGGTCTTTTTGTACCCCAACTTAAAGGAAATGGTGCTATGGGTCTTGCAATTTCACTCCTCGGTGCTATGTTTATGCTGTAAGTATTTTCCATGTCTTTGAGTCTGTCATCTCTTTGAATATATTTGTAAATATCCATTCCCCATTGAAAAATAATTCTGATGTTTGTTATCTGTTTTGGCCTTCTCGCAGGCACAACCTATTCCTCCATTCAGCATTGGTGCTCTCTAGAAAAATTCCACAATCTGTCCATGGCATCAAGGTGGATTTTTTGAGTGAATTGGTTATAGGCTTGCTTATGTGCATGTATGCAGGAGTGCTGAAATGTGTTAATCTACATATGTGTTTAAACATGTAATATGTTTGCTCTGTATTTTTTTTGTCCACAATTTGTTGTTGCCTTCAACACTGTTGGATCGATTTTTCACCGTGTTAAATCTCAGAGAATAGAATTTGTCAACCTTTTCTCGTGATGTTTTTTGTCACTCTTCAAGAATGATTGTCATAGTAGGGAGTAAAGCTCGGGTTTAACAGCTAAAGTTATGGTCTTGGGGATCAAGAGCTCCTAAGTTCAAGTCCTACCTTTCACCTACCAACACACACACACAAACACAAACACATGGCTATATTGTTTTGCACAGTAGTGGTGAGTTTTATAATACACTAATAGTTGGCACCTGATGCAATTTTTGTTCAATTCTTGTTAACAGGAGGCATGCAGATTTTATTTGATAGAAAGTGGTTTTGCTTTCAGGTGGCATTTCTTATCAATCTATCTGTTATTTCCATAAGTGATGCTGTTTGTGGTTCCCCAGATTTAAATCCCGAAGATCATGCAAACTGCAAGAACTTGGACTTGAACAAAGCTTCCTTTCTTCTTGAAGTATGTGACCTATCATTAGCTTCTTGATCTCTCTTTGCCCTTTCAATCTTCATGTTTTGTTTTGTACTAGATAATGCCAGTATTGGATTTTGAAGTGGACATTCTGCTTCACTCTGAGCCTGCCATTGATCAATTTATGCTACATGATTGGGGATTGTCTTTTACAGAATGTCTTGGGTAGCTGGAGTTCAAAGCTTTTTGCAATTGCTTTGCTGGCATCCGGTCAGAGTCCTACAATTACTGGCACTTATGCTGGGCAGTATGTCATGCAGGTATTTTCAAATGACTATATGTTTCTTTTTTTTGTTTCTGAATTTCAATGTACCCGAGTTTAGCTTTCCTGTTTGATCGTAAGTTAAGCAAACAAAGTCCATTCAGCTTAGTTAGTAAGTCGGTACATTGTCAATTTATTTTATTACAATGAAGTCATTTATCATAAATCTGACTTCCTGCGTCATTGGTGAGCCATTATGATTATGTCCATATTTTTTTATTCTCGTCGTTTCTCCATTGTTTTCGTTGGGTTGGACTGATATTGCTTGATACTGCAAGCTGTGCAATGTTCTATGCATTTCGACACATGGAGAGGTCATCTGGCTGAAGTGCTTTCCCTTAAAGTTTTGTCAGTTGTCTCTGGATGAAAATAACGAAAAGAAAATGGCATGGTTAGCTATAAAACAGCATTCCAGGATAGAAATGATCAACGGTGGTGCTGTACCAAGACATTTCAACAATGTGGAAATACACTCTGCTTTTCTTTTTTCAATATATCTTTCTGTTATCAACAAAGAAAAAAACTCAAATATGTTTCTAAATTTTCTTTATCTCTATCAAATCAACCTTGAATTCTTCATGTGGATTGAGGAAAAATGGAAAAAAAAAATTATTTGTGCTGGAATTGGGGCCACAATCTCTTTCTAGTTTCTAATCATTAGTTAATAATCGGCGCCTGAAGAGGTTGTCCCTTGTTTACAGTCAGATAAAGTCATCCATGATACCAATCTTTTGCTCTTAGTAAAGGATTCTTCATCAACTTAAACGGTTATGACACCAAAACCTCTGTCCTTTTTCGTTAGTCACTTTAGAGGAGGAATATTTTAAATAATAAAGGAATGACCGTTGTCTTAGCTACCCTTGCTTTGTGTTAATATTTAGAAAATGCTAAGCTGCGGGGAAGATGACCATAGCTCAATCACTCGATTGGCTTATTAAATCTTGACAAGTTCTTCAAGAATAAGATTCCAGGTCATCCCAAGCTGCTAATATCTATACCACATGTAATTCTGCTGGGAATTCCATTAATATTTTGCTGGTTTCAAATTGGTGCTGAGAGACAGTATAAGAATACCGTCATATAGTTTATCCTAGTCCCACATGCCGAAATTGTGATATAGATGTCTGTTGAATTTTTGGCCCTATAAAGCAAGGAATCTCAGTTTTGTTTGATTGATAAATCAGGATGCGCATAGAACTTAACTGAAATATGAACTGCTTAGTAAACCAAACTACAAACTGCTTAAATGTGTCAATTAGGATAGGTGGTCTAGATTATTTCTGCTGGATAATTAAGGTGTTGCTCTTTGATGTGATGGAACTAATGCTCTGTTTATTTTTTGTTGGTTTCCTTTTGGTGGTTTTGATAACAAGATCTTGCCTAAGCGATCACTTCATGGATTTCCCATTCCTTGTCTTCACCGTCTTGTTTCCCCTCTCTCCCCTCTTCTCTTCTCTCCAACGAATAAAAGAAAAAGAAAAGAAAAAAAAACAAAGAAACAAAGAACAGAACAAAAGTGAAAGAGAAAATATACTTTTGCAAAGTTATATATTTGTAGTTGTCACATTCCCTTCTATTATTTCCCTTGACTTTCTAAGTTTGTTTTTTCACATATTGTTCCCTTTACTTTTGGTAAGGCTTTCTTGATTTGCAATTGAAACCATAAATGATGCAAAAAACTCTAAAGGATGTGGCTTAAAGTTCTAATGCATACAAGTAATCCACAGATATAAAGGAAAGTTAAATTAGACTTTATATTACAAACCTTAGACCTATCATTTAAAGGAATATAAATACAGGGTATTTAAGAAAAATATGAATATTACACTCCGAAAAAGAAAGAAGTTAAAAATAATAAGTCAAGTTAAAAAATATAAAAAGAGATACTTATTGATAAGTTTTTTAATTTTTGAAAAAATTGATAAAGAAAACTCATACTTTTTATTTTTTTTAAAGTTGTATGATATTCCAAAACTTATAAGGAGGTACTAATTTATAAACTAAAATAACAATTTTAAAAAAGTATAAATTCTTATTTATAACAAATTCTTATTTAAGAGAAATTCTTATTTAAAAGGAATTTATATAGATAAAACTTTTACTATTATACAATTATTTATTTAGGATAAACTCCTATTTAGAAGTAAATACTATTACTTAATCCTAACCCATTAAGTATTTAACTCCCTTCCAAACTTAAATTCGCACAATTTGTAATTGGGTTGACTTGAATGTCGTTAATTGACTCATTTAGTGCTTTTTTCACCTTTATGACTTTAACTCGTGTTATTGGACTTTTTGAAATGTATAATAGATTTCTTGCACCTTTTAAAACTTTCCACCCAGTATCTCTAAGGTTTTTATCATTCCTCCTCTCCTCGAAAGGATTCGTCCTTAAATCATCATTTTATTTATATTTGATAATGTAGGGAAAGGTCTCGATGAATTTGATCAATTTGACATGTTTTTCCTTGTCCCTTTAAATGTTTCAAAGATTCATAGTTAGCGTAAATGACAAACTCATTGGGTCAAAAATAATGTTGTCATGTCTTTAAAGCCTATACCAATACATATATCTCTTTATTATAAGTAGGATAATTGAGACTTACTCCACTTAACTTTTCACTAATGTAGGCAATTGGACACCTTTTCTGCATCAAAACAACTCTAATACCAATATTTAAAATATCACACTCAATCTAAAAAGTTTTTACAAAGATAGGTAATAGGTAAAAGAGGTAAGGGTACAGAACATAACTTTTTTTAATGTAATTAAAAACTTTATTTTGATCACTACTCCATTTAAAACTCATGTTTTTTTCAATAACCTTAGTTAGTAGTGCAATAATAATGTTAAAATCCCTAATAAAGCATCTAGAAATTAGGTAGACCATGAAAGTTATGTATATCACTAACTCTCTCCTGAACTGCACCTTTATCTATAGATGTTATACTATTACTTTTATACAAAATAATTAAGATAATTTACAGAGTACTCCATCACATATTTCACTTAAAAGAAAAATGCGTCATATTCCTTGTGTCTACATTTGTTATGGATTTTTCTTAATATGAGTTACTTTTACCACTTAAATTTCCTCTTTCAGCTCTTTAAAGAATTAAACAAACTGAATCAAAATAATTGATTTTGAATAGAATAAGATCAATGATATAAAATTAAACAAATTGAAAAATAAGGAATAAATAAAATGAAAAAAGATATCAAAATAAATGAATTTAATGAACTAAATTCACAAAAATCAGAATAGAGAGTTAAAGTCAAATGACAAACTTGAATGATATAATAAGAAGACAGATGGTAGAATTAGAGTTGAATAATAAAATTATATTATTATTATGATCAATATGATCAAATTGTTTAATTTTTATCAATAATTTGAATTTGATTTTTCTTTTCTTTTGTTCCTTTTATGTTCTTCTTTGTTTTGTTTTTATTTATTTATTTATTTTTTTGCTCAACACAAAATAATAGTGGAATACTTAGAGATAACAATTGAAATTAAAATTAACACATTTTGATAGTTATAATCTTAAATAAACAAGTAAAGTAAGAAGGGTTACAAATAAACAAATTAGTACTTTTGAATGATAATGTACTAAATAGACAAATTAAATAGAAATAAATAAATTACAAAGTAATAATTTAAAGAAATAGTTGATTCAACCTGATTTAAAATCAAATTCTAATACCAACTGATATGAAAAACCTCAAAGCACGTGGTTTAAGGACTCAATGCACTCAAAAAACCAAAAGATATTTAGAAAAGTTAAATTAGACTTTAAGAATACAAATTCTAAACCCAACATTTAAAAAAATATGAACTCAAAGTATTTAAAAAAGATATGAACGTCACACATCACCCAACACTCAAAGGAATATGAACTTAAAATATTTAAAAAAGATATAAAAGTTACATTCAAAAAAAGAAAAGAATTGGGAGTGATAAGTCGAATTAAATACTACAAGAAAAAAATAATTCTTAATAAGTTCTTTAGTTCTCGAATGAATCGAAAGAAAAAATTATTGCTTTTTATTTCTTTCAAAGTCATTTGATATTTCAAAACTTATAAATAGGTGTTTATCTGTAAGTTAAGATAGTAATTATAAAAAAATATAAATTTTTATTTAGGATAAATTCTTATTTAAGAGGAATTACTATTTAGGAAAAATTCTTACGCATAAAACTTTCACTGTTATACAATTATTTATTTAGAATAAACTCCTATTTACAAGTAAATACTATTATTTAGTTCTAACTAATTAAGTATTTTAATTATATTAATAAGAGTTTAACTTTTTTTCAAATTTAAATTTATACTATTTGTAATTAATTTGACTTCAATGTTTTTAATTAGTCCATTTAATATTTTTCTTATCTTTTTGGCTTTATTTTGTATTATTAAAATTTTTAAAATATATAATAGACTTCTTATATCCTTTGAAATTTTTCACTCATCATTTCTAAGATTTTCATCAATAAATAAGAAACTTTCTCACCAGATGAGCTGCCATTATCCCTAGTTTGATTGTTGCAGTCATTGGTGGGTCTACGGGGGCTGGAAAACTTATCATTATCTCATGTTTTGCCACTTAACATTGTTCTTTCATTCATTCTTATAATCCAACAATCTCCCTGGATTTATACAAGTTCTATGCACTCAATAAGAATTACTGTGGTGCTTGCTAGGATTAAAATGCATATTCTGTGTTATTGTTTTAATGCTTAACATAGTGTCAAGTTGGTAACAAATGCATGAAGTATGATAATAAATTGCTGATGCTGTAAAGCTTCTAGTTTATCAGGAAATTATGGAATTTCATAGTTATTTATGAGCCTTAATTAACAAAAAAAGAATTTATAGCACGATAAAAATTTACTCTTCAGCAACATACAATTTAATATGCTACTACTTCAGACCATAACAAAGTGGGTGAAAATTCTGTCTGCCAGTCTACAGCAAGCTCACTTCTGATGCTGTGTTGCAGATGATTTTTTCATTTGAGCTCCCTTTTACTCTGATTCTGCTTCTCAAATTCACCAGTAGCAAAACTAAGATGGGGACATATGCAAACTCGATTGTGGTATGCCCTTTTTTCTTTTTTTAAAACAAAGCTCATTCCACCATGCAGTTAGAAACTTTAGTCACTTGTCAAAGTTGGTGATCCCTGATTTGTCTTGAAAATTACATTAGTTGTTTGTTAAGGCATCAATTGAATGATATCCTGTTTAGATTGTCATAAAAAAATTTTGAAGGTTCTGTCAATTGGGTTTACACATATTGCAGGTTTCAGTCACCATAAAAATTGTAATGTCTTCTATTGTACAATCAACAAACTTGGCTTGACTCTTCTGGGTGAAATATTATTTGTTTAATACTAGTAGCTTATGTGATGAAAGGCTTTTAATTATTGCTTCAACTGCTCTCTCAACTTCAGGTGCTGACATATCAATCCAATACATTTCAATGTAGAGATCACATCCAACATAAATCTGAATGTTCTCCTCAATATTTTCTTTTTTGACTTTGCTATACCCTCTGATTTACATTACTGGTTGAAGATTTTTAAGAAGCAGTGATGCCCATGGTGTCATTTCTTAGGAAGGAAATGCGTTTCTGGTTCTTTACTCTATATTCTCCTTTGTAGATTTCAGCTTTTACTTCGTCCTTTGGTTCCCTGGTCAAGTCAATAAACATGTACTATCTTGTGAGTAGGTTCATTAAGTTTCTTCTCCACGACCATTTAGAACTTGTGGCTACTGTCTTTCTTGGAATACCTGGATTTTTGGGTATGACAATCTATTTGGCTGCAATTGTTTATTTGGTACTTTCGTAAAGATAAGGAGGCTGCACACCTTGTGCCCCTAACAACAACTGAGAACCGGCCAGATAATGAACCTGGAGATGCATCTTTGTATTCTCTTCTTAGAGAAGATATAGTGAGTGAGCATGCAGCTGCCTCTAGAGAAGGATTACAGAAGACGTTGACTGATATTGTCCCGGCCAACATCTTAGTTCTCTGGAATTCCTTTTATCGCACGCTTTCTGATTAGAATTTTCAGTTTTAGCATTAGAATAGCTCTTTTATAACGGCTTAAAAGTACTGTTAGTGCTTGTAGCTGGACCATATCCCGTGTTGGTTTCGTTAGCAATATTTTTACTTATTGTCTCGAAGGAAAAACCATCCTTTTCCTTTTTTTTTCTAATTTTGAATCAGCAGAAGCTGTTCCCTGATATGGCCCAAAACATGCTTTTCATGTCATATATACTCATGCACCGTTTCTAAGCAACTTCATGCATTTGTTACCAACTTGACAATATGTTAAGCGTTATAACTGTAGCACAGAATATGCATTTTAATCCTGGCAAACACCACACTAATTCTTATTGAGTGCATAGGACTTGTATAAATCCAGGGAGATTGTTGAATTATAAGAATGAATGAAACAACAATTTTCGGCCTTCTTGCTTTTTGGGGATTGGAAGGTGACCCTTCTCCTGCAAGCTCTTAACAGTTTCATATAGACACTGTTTGGCTGGTGTAAATTCCACACCAAGGTCCTTGAGCTTTTGATTCGTGAACTTGTAGGGTTTTACTCTCGGGTTCTTCTCGTCCGAACACCTGCAATTATATAACCATACAGAGTTTTAATTTCCCAAATACCAGCAATTTGGCTCTCAATGTGATGCAATTTTTTCTATTGAAGAACAAGCATTTTTTCCAACTCTAAACAAAGTTTCAAAGACTGGCATTGGCCTCCAAGTACACTTTTTCTTATTTGTGTACCTAATCCTATAGTAGAAAGAACTTCAATGTGCACATTCTTTTTTTTTTCTTTTTTCTTTTGGGTTTTTGGCTGGGTTGGGGAGGAAATTTTTTATAGTACGGACCTGAGTTCCTAGCCTCCAAGCCTAACTTGGGTGGCTAGTGGGCTAACCCCAATGGTTATAACTTACACATTTGCATGTATTAGATGATTGCATCTATCTACCAACAAACTAAAATTAAGATCCAAATTGAAAAGGGTCATTCGGTCTTTTGGAATGGCTAGTGTGCGAACATGCAAAAAAAAATTAAAATCCAAACTGATGCTATTTGTTTCAACGACCTTTCTGAAACACGCTCTGAGCAACTAAAGGAAATATAATATGAGCGATAAGGACATTGGGGTAGGTGAGGATCACGATGTCCACTCTTTTTTTTTTTTTTTTTTTGGCTGGTTTTGATTGTTTTCTAATTGTTCTATTTTCTTATTGGTAAGGCCATATTCCTAGTCAATGTCAGTGCAACAACACTTGCCCACCCACGCCATGAAAGCGAAAAAGTAACAACCCAATGAGGCAACAAGCACCAACGAGGGGGAAACACGTAACGACCCACTAGCACTTGGCATCTTTGCCACTATTCTACCATCGATAATGGACCAAAGATGATGTCAGACAACCCTCATCAATATTTTCTTTTTTTTTTTTTTCTTTTCTCTAACATTCAGGATGCCATGGTCATTGACTCGGACATTTGAGATCGGCAAAGGTTCCTTCCAATTTTTATGCTTCATTTATTATAAATATAGTGAGAAGTACTCAAAAAGTATACAAGATTAATCAATGAGGAAATTCAGTCAAATAGGCAATTCCTTCGACTTTTAGCTTTTTCTAACCTACCACAACAGTTTAGGAACTGGGGGACCAGAAAGTGACACAGAAAAATTATGGTCCCACTAACATTTAAATTAAAAATGCTTTAACCCACAACATCTCCTCCAAAAAAGAAATGGAAAACAGAAGTGTTTCTGGCAAAGTATTAAGAAAGATAATTCAATGAGTTGACAAGCACCTAATTACGTTGCGAAACGGTTGAGCCATATATATCAGATGTAGAAATTCAACATAAATAATTATATTCCCAATTGCTATATTTAAGTTTTGAAATGTTTCTCGTGCCTTTCTTACAAAGAAGAATATCTCAGCCTGCATGATGCTGCCGAAGGATTCATATCTATACAGTTAAATTGTGGATGAATGGTCTGTTTACTCTTTTAAGTGCAGACCATGTTGGTTTACAGGAATCAAAGTTAGGTCCCAAAAATTTAAGCACGTTAGTTAATATTTACTGAGCAATTAATAAATTGTATTTATCACAAAATAATTAGGATGAAAGAAACTTACTTGGTGGGAATGGGATACTCCGGAAAGAACTTGGCGAGAATCTCCACCACCTCTCCGCGGTGGAGCACGCTTTCAGCGCAAAGGTACCGGCCGGAAGCAGAGGGTATCTCATAGACGAGGATGTGAGCTAATGCCACATCCCTGACATGCACATAAGCTTGCACAGAGTTGGCGTATGTCTTGGTTGATCCATTTAGGTACTTGAGGATGTGAATAATGCTAGCATTAACGGTGGATTGCAACAGTTCTCCTAGCACCAATACTGGGTTCACCACCACTAGGTCCACCCCTTTCTCCTTCGCTACCTCCCATGCCGCCTGCTCTGCCGCCGCCTTCGCATAACAGTACCAGTTCTGCAATATTTATAAGGTTGTCCTTTTTTATACAAGTAATTTTTTCCTGTGACAAGGAATATTTGAATTTTGACAACCAAGAGAGATATGCACGCTTTTTTTACTATGGGGACGTCATCTAAATCAAGTTGACTTGTCCCCCAATTGCAATTCTCTTGGTAACTTATAATTTTTAAATTATAATAACGGTGATATATCTTAATTTAATTATAATTTTTTTATTAATTATTTAATTTTAATTTTTACCGACTATAATTTCTCTATCAAATACTCAATTTCTCTTAATTATAATTTCTCTACTAATTACTCAATTTTCATAAGTTATAATCTTTCAATTTCTATTAACTATAATTTTTTCAACAATTAAGATTCATTCTTTTCAAAAAAAAAAATTATAATTATATTTTATATTAATAATGTAATATTAATTTACACTATAAAAAAATATTATACTACATAACTAATTTATGATAAAAAAATATGTATAAAATTCTATCAATAAAATATAATTTTCTCATCAATAATTGTTATCCTATTTCATTTTATTAACTTATTTCTTTACACAAATTATAATAACAATTCTTCTCATTTGCCACATTGCATCTACTTTTGATTCATACATTGCATCTACTTTGATTATGGTTGCACAATGTCAAATTGTGGCCCCATTAAGTTGTAACAACCATAATTGACAAACATTATCTCTTAAACCTTAGGCATTTTTAATATACGAGTCTCTCACACTACGAATCACTTGTTATCTGTTATCCTAAATTTTGGCAACAACAAAATGTGAAGGAAGTTCCAAAAAGGAGGAGGAAAAAAAATAGAGGTGGAAAGCATGCAGAAAGTTCTTGCCAAATTCTACGACCTCAGGACGTATATTCAAATTTGATTTGATATAGCCTTCAATTTTTGACCGTGTCAATTGCAGTGTCAATAGACTGCTTTAATCATATATAATTCCCAGAGTACTCCAAATAAAGCCATGAATAAATTATTGATCATTTGCTAAAGCTGATTAAATGTTGTTTTGTCTATTTGGGCAAAGTTAATTTGTTTGTTATTAGGTAGCAACAAAAGCAATTTGTGAACCTTGGTGTTCTTGCAAAACTCGAGGTCACTCCAACAAGACTCGTCGACCACGGCATCGGGACTCCTGTTGGGATCCATATGCACGGCGCCGATCGAAGACGTGAGGACCACGCGCCGGCATTTGGCTTCAGCAGCCGCAATGATCACATTCTTTGTCCCTTCCACGGCCGGCTCCACCATTTGCTCCTTTTAGGAGCGAAAACGAAGTACAATCATCGTTAGCTACAACATCCAACCGATGCTCACACAAATCTACGCAAGCAAGCAACAACAAGAAAAAAAAAAAAAAAAGAAAACAGGCGAAATCCCACCAAATTTGTTCTATGAAATGGTTGACATTTCCATTCTTGTTGTTGTACACTCCACGTAATTTGACCTAATTATTTATACAGCTGCATTCCTGCCGAACCAACTGGTGGTATTAAGCCTAATATACAGGCAACTGGGGGATGAGGGCCGGCCTTACTATCAACCTGCTATCCTAATGTTCATCCGTGAAGATCTTCATCAAAAACATTAACCATGGTTTTTTTAAAAAAAAAAAAAGAAAACAGGCGAAATCCCACCAAATTTGTTCTATGAAATGGTTGACATTTCCATTCTTGTTGTTGTACACTCCACGTAATTTGACCTAATTATTTATACAGCTGCATTCCTGCCGAACCAACTGGTGGTATTAAGCCTAATATACAGGCAACTGGGGGATGAGGGCCGGCCTTACTATCAACCTGCTATCCTAATGTTCATCCGTGAAGATCTTCATCAAAAACATTAACCATGGTTTTTTTAAAAAAAAAAAAAAAAAAGAAAATTTATCATAAACTCTTCACTTGTCAAAATATTAAAAGCAAAATTGAAACCAAAGGGACAAAACAAAAAAAAAATTAAAAAAAAAAAAGGAGAGAGTTTAAGGTAAAGTGGAGCCCACCACAATTTGGCAAAACAAGGACCTCCCAGACAAAGTGGATTTGGCGATCGCGGCAAAGCACAAAATCAAAAGCATTAGGAAAAAAAAAAAAAAAAACGTAACAAAGAAAACATACTGGATCATCGGTGACTGGGGAAGCAGTATGGAAAACGCCGGCGCACCCGCTAATAGCCTCCTTGAGACTCTGATAGTCGAGAAGTTCAACTTTGCATAGGATCAATCTCTCCTTAGCTCCTTCAAGCTCTCTCAAATGGGCGTTCTTCGGATCATCTAAAACATAATTAATCAACATGAGCCGAATTGATTTTGATTCCGAACGTGTATATTTAGAAAGAAATGGATTAACTAATAATGACCAACCGGGATTTCTCATGGTCCCCTTGACGGTGTAACCTTTCTCCAGGAGAAGCTTGATCATCCATGAAGCAATAAAGCCGGCAGCGCCGGTGACACAGACGGTCTGCCCTTGACCGGAAAGTGATGAGCTGTCAACCGGCATAGTGGTGTGTGTATGTAAGCGCGTTCTGCTAATAACAACAGAGAGCTGTGAGAGAGAGATGGCTTGGGTTGGCGGGGTGAGAAACTGTGTTGCACGTTTTTACTCAGCAAAATCAGTGGTTGTAGGGGAAAGGGTGTTCCACCGACTCACCTACGGCCTGCTCATTATCATTATTATTAAAATTAACAATTAAAAATGAAGATTAACAACTAAAAAAAAAAACACAGAGAAAGCAACTTCCCATCGGTTTTCAAATTTCTTCCCAAAGTTGACTTCGTCTAACAGTGGTAATGTGATTTTATCCTACTTTCCTCTTGTTTTTTTTCTGAAATCAACTGGAAGAAAGAAAATAAAGAAAGGGTCACGCGTCTCTACACTTGGAGTAAAATATTTTCATTATTCCACTTTTATAGCTAATGTGTAACATCATCATCTAAATTCAATTATTTCACCCTCATCAGTCAACTCCGTCTTAACTCTCATCACTAGTGCTATGATTTCAATAAGCATCCAGGTTTAATAATAAGTTTACTGCAAATTAAGGTTTGGTGATATATTTGCACAATAATTAATTATAAGTTCAATGTTAAAAAGACATTTTTTAACTAGTGGTCGACACCAAAAAATTCTTTTAAAAATTTACATGATTATAAATAATACTATTAAAACATACTAGAAATGAGTTTACACGTTGTGCGGTTTTAGAATATTTGTTGAAAATTTATTAATATGAATTTAGCTGTATAATGAGAAAGATGTAAACAATTCAATTTGGGCCTTAAGAAGAAGTTGTTAGACTACAAAAGACAAGCACCATAATTTTCAATTGCATTTGATATTCAATTAGCAGGATCCAAAAATGATTCCATTAGTTCCATTCCTCCTGCCTTCATGAAATCCATCTCCCCTATGTCACTGGCCTCGCTAATGTTTTAGATTGCAAAGTGCAAGTGGGGTTGATTCATTATTAGAATCAGCAAAGTTCTACAAATGCCGTAGTTGATATAACTGTAATGTGAAGATAGAGGTGCAGAATTGTAGATGAGAATGCACAAGTAGTTAATTTTGGTTGTCCCGACCTATATCCTCCAAGCTTAGTCCATGATATTAGTATCAAAAACTTGATCCTCGGCACCCTTGCAAAGGCATGCACTGGACATTTAACAACCCCAAAATTGATTAATTAGATGTATAATTATATCTCACACTTCTCAGGTCAAGGCCAATAATTTGACTAAAATTAAGGCAATTTCATAAGGCGTACAAATGAAACTTCCATCTTTATCTCACAATTTATTTAGGGGAAGCAATTGAAACTATTACCACATTGCCAAAAATGCAAACACAAAACCCCATGAGCAAAGAAAGGTCAAGATAGACTTAAAGTGTGCTCAGCGTCAGGTTTGCAATTTGTTCAAAGGGAAGCTGCATCTTGCAGCCCAAACAATAAAATCAATGAGAAATATGCTAACACAAATTTAACATGCAAAATATGCCCATGCATAATACCTTATAGTTTCAGCAAGGAGGAACCTGAGAAGAAATACAATAAACAGAAGAGTCAATACCATATCTCTCATTTGTATCAATATAATCAAGGCTTTATTCTGCATAACAATAGAAAAAATCTACATCTATACAGCTTATGACAATAAGAAACCCACTTAGGGCCGACGAAAATTCAAAATTGACGCCGACAGAGACCTTTTCGGCGACAATGACGAGATAGAGGACGACGGCAACACCTCTGTTTGTTCACAATCTACTAGGGACGATCGATCCCAAGGGTTTGTGGAGGATTTTTCAACGATGGGGAAGTGTGGTGGATGTCTTCATCGCCAACAAACCTAGCAAAGTCGGCCGGCAATTTGGGTTCGTCAAATTTGACCATCGACGGGATGTTTCCGACGCAGCTCATCGGCTAAATGGGGAGTGGTTACCCAGCAACCAAATTGGTGTGAAGATTGCCGACTAGCCATAACCGAAGACCGTAGCTGGATCCCTCCTCCAGTTGGGGTTTGTGGGGGTTCCTCCAGAGCTGTTCCGATAAGCCAACGAGCTACTGCGCATGTGACTACTGCCCGCTCGTTCAAGGAGGTGGATCTAGGGTCACGGAACAGGTGACGCCCGGCAGAGTTGTGGTCAGACCATCCAAAAACTGAGCCGGTCCTGCTTTCCTACTCCAGTAATGGTGCAGATAATGCGTGGCTTCACCAGTATCTGGTGGAGATGGTTCGAAACCCACATCGTCTGGACTCTATCCATTGGTCACTGCGCCGGCCGAATATTTGCCCTTCCAGAGTCACAGTGCTTAGTGGGTCGGAGGTATTGTTGACATTTGACTCAATTGTAGAGAGGGAGGCAGTATTGACTAAAGAAAAGGGGTGGCTTCATGAGCATTTTTAGAGTATTTCACCCTGGTCTCCTGCTTGTGTGAGATCCGACCGGCGGCTATGAGTGTCAGTGATCGGTGTAACTCTTCATGGGTGGAATGTTGATTTCTTGTGGCCCTCGGCGAAATGTTGAGGTGTATTCTTAGGCTTGGAGAAGCAGCCCGCAAAGAAAGCGCGACTAGATGGGGGATAAGAATTGTTGTACTAGTGATGAAGGATTGAACATGGTTATAGATGATGTTGTTAATGGTCTAGCAAGGTTGAAATGTGATAAGGAGACTTCGGCTTGGAGGGTGATTAGCGGAAGAGAATGCCTGGCTCAAAAGCCAACTAACCGAGTTCAAGCCGTGTCAGAAGTTAGGGAAGATGGATACCCAGTGTCGAAGGGACAGAGGATGTCTTCAGTGAGTCCTAGGGTTAGTAGACAAAATGGGGAGCAGGGTGAAATGCATTTGACAGAATTGTTTGATTGGGATTTGTTTTGTTGGATAGAAGGGTATGTGGCTCATTTGCCGTATTCGGAGAATCATGGTAATCTTAATAATTGGCTTCGCGTGGATGAGTTCAAAGGTTTTATCATGTCATCATTAAGGAGTCTAAAGCTACTGGATGTTTCAATTCAAGGCAAAGATAAGTTGATGGGAGGCAAGGAGGATTTGGTACAAACTCAAGGGAATTTTCAAGAGATGTGCTCTCCAAATGGACAGCGGGAGGATGCAATAGTGTAAGGTAAGAGCGGCAGCCAGTTTTTTGGGAATGAGAATGATTTAAAGATAGCAACAAGCCCCCAGATTGCAATAGAAACAGTGGCACATGTCTCACCACTCACTCAGTAGGCTCATTCACAGGGGCCCACAACCACACCAAAGCCTCCTAGAGGTAAAAGGAAGGCTGCAAGGGGTGATTCAAAAAATACCAACTAAATTTTTGATCTATTTCAATGTGTAAACTAAGTGCTATCAAAGGGTGGACAACTATCTGATGACCATATTAGGTTCCAGAATAGGATGCTATGTATAGAAGCCTTATAGGTGTTAGAGGTTGGACAATTATTAGGGTTGTAGATGGTCGGGGAGAAGGGCGTGACCATCACTTAGATTGCCTTGATGGAGACAAATATGGAGGGGGAGCAATTATAGGTGTGGTCACAAATTAAGATAGGGTTTTTTGTGTAGTATGATTATTACCTTAATGCTCGTGGGTTATGGAAGTCTACTAAAAGGAGGGTAGTACACAAATGGGTCTCTATTATTGAATTAGAGATTTTGTTTGTTCAAACAATGAAAATAGTACATCCAATTAAGTTCGTTTTGCGGTAGGCATAAGGCGAAGCAAGTATTTTAGTGGTAGTTATTGGGGCAATTAGATTGGTGGGAGGCCTAGCCATTTTTTGTGACTCTTTGATATTCAACTTATGTAATAAGTTAATGGCTAACTGCTTTATTGTTTTAGAGGGATCTATCATCCCATTGAGGAAAAAAGTTATCCTTGTTAATATTTATACTCCCAATAATTTTACAAAATGACAAGAGTTGTGGAATGAATTATGATACATGAAAGATAAATTTAAAAGTTGGTGGTGCATGGAAGGAGATTTTAATAAGGTGTTGTCAGAGAATTAATGGATATGAGTGTCAAATAACATATTGGATATTCAATGTTTTAATGAGTTTTTAAATGATATGAAATTGATAGATTTGCTAATATATGAACGAAAGTACGCCTAGAGCAACTTCAGGGAATTTTCAGCAATGAGCCAAACAAATAGGTTCTTAATTAATGTTGAGTCGATTGGGGCTATGGTAGAACTTAAGCAGTGGGGGGTGCATTATAGCTTTTCTTTATTACTCTAGTATCTATATTGGAGTTGAAAATAAGAACTAGAGCCTTATACCATTTCAATTCTTTAATCATTAGTTGAATAATGAACAAGTCAATGTAGAAATTTAGGCTGCATGGGCAAACTCTTTAGTTAGTAAATCCCCAAACTGAGTTATCAATGAAAGATTAAAAGTAGTAAAAGATTTCCTCAAATTATGGAGTCATAAAGAGTGAGAAGAAAGAGAGGTAAGACTCAAAGATGCCAACATCTGAATAGAGTTAAATTGGCTTAACATATAACTAATTATTGGGAGGTTTTGTGAAAAGAAAAACTTGAATGGTTTCAAAAATCCCATTTAAGATGGATAGTGGATGAAGACTATAATTCAAAGTTCTTCCAAAAATGGCTTCCAACAGACATCATAAAAATTTCATATATCATATGAACATTGGTAGGCAAATGATGAAACAACTACAACAAATTAGGTCAACCATTCTTTCCAATTTCAATTATAGTTAGGTCCCTATTTTTTTAAATAAAAAAAATAGACACACATACAAAATGTCTTGCAAATACCAATACTTGATGAAAATGCTTGAAATTGACAATTATTAGGATGCCCCCAAAACGAGAGATAGAAATTAAGAAATACTAAAAATAAAATAAATGAGAAAACTTTGATTCTTATTTTTGAAAAAATATATATGAATTACTATTGATATCACCCAAATTATATGAAATTGACTTACAAAAAATGTGTGGGCTTGTATTTAATATGACTACAATTAACTTCTCAAAAAGAATGTATATTTATCTAATGTTTTTATTGTTGAAAATAACTCTCAAGAAAATTTTTTTCATAAAAATCAATTTCGATAATTTAGATGATCTATTTCATCATGTTAATTTTGATTTTTTTTTCCTTTTTTAGGGTGATAACTAAAAGAGAGAAAAAGTGACAGAACCAAAGTAACACCAATACAAAATTCATATTATTGATAACCATAATATGAAAATATGTATACTCATTTTTAGAGCTTAGATTATTTTTCCGAGTTAAATGTTAATAGTTTAAGGTAGCAAAAATTGACCAAACTCAACCCACTAAAAAATGACTTATCTAATTTGTATTGAAGGAAAGAATTAACCAAAACTCACAAATTAATAAATTTGAAATTCAAAAAACTCAAAACTTAAAATAATCTAAAATTTGAATAGAAATATAATTTGGTATGAAATACTTGAAATTTTATAAATTTAAAATATCTAAAATCCAAATTATCTAATATCTAAACAACCTAACCTAAAATCAGTCTAATTCACCCATTTCTAACCTTTAATGATAATATTTGAGTAGTTCAAATGCAATTTTAATTACAAAAATAGATAAAAATATATTTATTGTATAAAAATGAAATTCTTGCAAATAATTAGGCTTTTTAAAGTAAAAATTTTGCATTTTGCAGAGTCGAAGTACAATTTGATGAGGCAACATAGTTTTGCCCTTAATTTCCAAAAGAACAAAAGATATCTAACTTCACAACAATAGTCATTTATATAGCAAGATTATCCATACATGTTTCAAAAACCCCTTTAATTAATTGGGTTGTTAAGCATGATTAATGTATTAAATAGATAATCTTGGTTGGTTATATCCCTACCTAATTATAATATTAGTTACTCATGTCTTAGTCATAACATGTAATGATATTGTCTTATATTCATGACTCATGCCATTCATTGAATGTTCCCTTGGCATCTTTGTTAATTGCTTTATAAAAATTCAATCAAATAATATAAGACTCGCTTTGACAAAAATATATAAAGAGAATTCAATTTATTACACCTTTAAAGTAGA
This sequence comes from Bruguiera gymnorhiza, assembly GCA_020883675.1. Lineage (NCBI taxonomy): Eukaryota > Viridiplantae > Streptophyta > Magnoliopsida > Malpighiales > Rhizophoraceae > Bruguiera > Bruguiera gymnorhiza. The sequence continues at coordinate 2,800,017 of JAIRCJ010000087.1, forward strand.
CCAATGTTTGATCTTAACTAACCAATTATTGATCAAATGGCTACAGAATAACTTAATGTTCTAAGAAAGGATGAACTAAGTTTAATTGCATAATTGTACTTTTTTAAAAATTACATTAAGAAATATTTTGTGTACATAAAATTGATTATATTAAAAGTTATAATTACTACAATATATTTCAATAAGTTAGATTAAGGTCCCAAAGTATAAATATATGCCTGACATAAGTTGTGAGATGTTTTGTTAAAAAGATAAATGTGATAGCAAAGCAACAACATAGAACCATATGAGAAAACAAAAGAAAAGTTAATTCCTAAAATATACATGAATTTTTTGTTTTGTTTGAAATTTATCATAACTCTTGTATATATATATCACGAATTCTTCAATGAGTTTTAAATCTAATGGGTTGTCAAGTCAAAGGGATGAATACTCTATGTCTAATTTAGCACATAATGTCACATGTGTGGTTTTTTCTTAATTATTAACACAAAGACAAAAGATCTTTAAGAACTTTCTTATTGTTGTTATTTTTGTTTTTCTTAGGAATAATAATACTTTTCACGTTAGGAATTTTTCCTCTTTTTTTTATATTTTTGTTTTGAAGTTTCTTAGTTATAATATTATTCATACTTTTTAATTTGCTTTTGCAATTATCTTAGTTTGTGCTGATATTATTTTGTACAATATAGCTCATTATTAAAATTAAGGTATTTTATTGACTAATTCTAAAATGTCTATATTTATTTATTTATATCAAATTGTATATTATGACAAAGTATAATAATAGTATTCATTATTTACCAAGAAACAAATATTTATGTTTTATTACAAAATTATTAAAAAATAATATAACGTCTAAACATAATGTTGGGTTTTATGATATTCGATATTAAATGCATATCTAACTATTTTTATGAAAGAATTTCTCAATAGAAGATAATAACATTAGAAAAACTACATGTGGCATAATGACCAAACTAAAAAAAGGTGAAGTTTTAGAAATGAGTCACATGTTATAGAGTATACCATACTCCTACTCTTTTTACCCTTTATGTAGTCCCCCCAAAATTTGTCTAGCTCGTCATCACCAGTAGCAAACAAACATGCAAACCTTTCTTCCTTGTTTACTCTTATAGAAACTTCTCATCCGTTGAACATTGCACTAAATAGAGCCTTTATAAGCCATCTCTCAGGGTTAACTACCAATGATTAACTAACTACTCTTAAAAGTCATATAGAGGACTACATGTCACCCTCAATGTTTTCCTAGTAATACAAGCACCCTTACTCTGATAGTGCTAGAAAATTCTCTGATAGCAAGGGAGCACCAATAATAAGAAGGGATAACCATTAGAAACTATGAGGCTTCCAGCCAATCACCTCTTTCACTTGTGCTAAAAGGGTCAAACTTAGTAAAGGCACCTCTTATAGGGAACCAAAAGGGAAACTCATAGCATCTGTAACAGATGGGAGGGTCCTTACTCAAATGTAAGGACAAAACTAACAAAGACTCCCACTAAGGGAGTTTTGGCGATTCCTTATTAAGTTCTTCCTAAGGATTGCAGCACTGTTGACATGTACCCACCAAGGGTGTCTCGATGAAGTCCTACCAAGCCCTAAAGGAATGAGGTGGTGGACTCATAGCACATTGCCTCACAACACAAATTAAAAGACTTGCAAACACAAATTGTAGCTCTGAAGGATTTAGCTCGTAACTCACCCTCCAAATCGAATTTTTTCTTTCTGAAAAGCTCAAGCCCTTTAAATTAAGGGCTTGCAATGGAAGCATCGGTGCTAAAGGCACTTTTTCTTAAAATGTCATTGTCAACATGAAGACTTTCCACCTCGATAGTTTGCTTTTAGACTTGTTCTTCTAATTAGGTATATATGTCCTTAAGCTTACCTTACAACTCAGACATCCTTGTTTGCAACTTTGAATTCCTCTTCTTGGCATTCATTTTCTCAATTTAAAGATTGTTCCACTCTAGAGACAAGTCCTTTAGTACATCAACATTATTACAGACCAAGTTCACCATATTAATGGCCAAGAGATACATTTGATCAACCATATTACACTTGTTGAATTGGTGTGATATATCTTAAATACGTGGATAACGTGTTAAACAAGCTAAATTATTTATTAAGATGCCCTTTAACTCCATTAATCTAGGCACTAGAAAGTTGGAATCCCAAACCATGTCAATCTTAAATGCCTTTTTAATGTAACACTTACATGAGATGACTAATAAAGGATTTTCCAAATCAAAAGGAGAATTACTGAAAATAGGAGTGACAGAAGAGTTTTTAACACCATAAATCCCTTGATTGGTGGAAAGCACTTGGGGCAAAGGTGTTTGGGGTAAAGCTAAAGATGAAGGACCACCTCCCACATCCTAAAAACTGGTGAGACCTTAATCTGATATAGGCATTTGAGGCAAAGATGAAAAGGAAGGCTCAATTGCCAACCCTTATAACCCTATAGGAACTGAAGATCGTGAGGTATTATTAACAATTCTTTTTGATTGGTGAGCTCTTTCAAAATTAGGTATGATAGGACCTTTGGCCTTAACCTCTTTACCTCTCTTGTTCGGCCTCACAACCTTCATTCCATCACCACCAACATCATCATTTAGTTAAAGGAAAGTCGTGGCACCGCCCATTTCCTTTCCTCACAAGTGGTTTACTAGTAACACCAAACCTTGGTGGACTCACACCTCTTTAACACTTAGAAAGGAAGGATCAATGGTTGTATACTTTCCAAATGAAAATTAAAAAGGACAATTTAGAAAGGGATCGACCCAAATAAAGAGAAATCTTAACTTATAGTTCTTGACTTTTTTTTGAAGTGCTTTCTTCATCTTCTCATCGAACACCTAGCCACTCTTCCTCATAATGTAAGCAAGTACTTTCTCACCTCTAATGTTGGTTATTAGAATACCTATGGCATTAAGTAGAATAACACTAGTTAAAGGAAGACCCATCTGTACAAAACAACAAATCCAATAAGGATTTGCCATATGTTAGGAGTGATTTGCTTTAAAGCTAGATTATAGTGTTATAAAGACCCCAAAACAAGTTCAGGTAAGGAAAATCTCACACCAACCAAAATGGTGTCATAGTAAAATGAAAAACAACCCTCTGGAGGACAACAAGCCATCTTTGACTCTATCGAAATAGGGATGTCATACTCAAGAGGTAAAACATTCCTTACATTGTTAAGTAGGAACGAATCTACTTGCAAATGAAAGAGCTGACAAGGCAACTTGTCTCCTTACAAGGAGGAATAAGTTTATGATCAAAAATAAGTCTACTGCCAAACTTTTTCTTTATCCTTGCCATAAGTAGAAGACATTAATCAAAAAATGAGAGTTTGAATGTTTTTGAAAATGACATAATAGAAATTTAACAAAAAAATAAACATACTTCAAATGCTCAGGTCCTCCAAATACAAGGCTCCCTAAAAATTATGCAAATTTAAATAACAATAACCATCATTAACTAAGACTACCAAAAACTTGAAATGTATTTAAAGATTTTATGGAGTGAAGATGTGATTCATCTCTATTTTTTAGTAGGAGGCAAGTAATAAGGATTTGAGTCAATTCCAATTATAAATGTAACACTAGGCCCAAGCCTATGGAAAGCCTAGACACTTGCTTGGCATCCAAACTTGCACCTAAGCCATGAATTTGGGCCTTAACACGTGAATTTGGGCCTAGCTATACAAGCTAACTCCCAAGAGTCTCATCAATCTCCAGCATTAAAAACCTACTATGGGAACATATATAAAGGTCATAAATCTCCTTTAGCCAACTAAAATTTCTTCCTAAAAAACTCAAGCCCTACACACATTTTTGTTGAAAGGGACTTCCCCTATTCTTTATAGAATCACTCTTATACATATTGATTTGAGTATTGGAATATTAACATTGAAAAGTACCTCTAACCCAAGTTTTTCCTTATTTTGTAGTCCAACTGTAAAGCATAGACCATCAATTAGGCCTCCAATTGAGGACTTCATCAATGTAGAAATTGCACAATACACAAGAGACAAATTAGATGTTCTCTTCATATTTTCCTTTTATACACTCTACATAATTCCTCTTCCCTCACACTCCACGCTCTAACTTCTTTTGCATTCTCTCAATAAGCTTGTGACAAATATTAGTTAGTACACATGGTACCATCTCAGTCGTTGGTTGTGATATGTAACTCACTTGTAATTGACATACAAAATCTGTTTTTTTCGCACAAGTTAATGTAATTAAGGTAAAATATTAACTTGCTTTTTTAGTTCAAGTTTGCAATATTGAGCTTATCAAGGCTCGGCTCCTTATGGTAGATATAGAGTCAGATTCAAATATTGGATATTATATAATAAATATATTTCATCTACAGTTCGTGCAAACACAAGCTGCGACGGAAGTGTTTCTCAAAATTTTTCACCGTTTATTTAAAAAAAGTGGATAAATTTTGATATGTTAATATTTTTACATCTTTCTAACACTTTAATATTTTAAACAAATATCTAAAATTTTAATATTTTATTAGTCATGACAAGTGAACAATGGAAACTAATACAGGGAAACATGGTAAGAGGTGGACACGTGCTAGAATAAGAAAAGTGATTGGTGGCACCATTACTACATGGCGTGGAAATATAATTAGTACTAATGACGTGTCATTCAAATAAGATGTCATGTATCATTACGAGATTGATGACTTAAATGTGTCACACACAAAGATTGCCACATGTCAAGTATAGGAAAGAGGGAAGCGGCGACTATTTGTTTTGTGACGTTTACGTGTCCCACTAATCTTTGAACTCAATCTTGAGCCAACTTTGACTTTCAAAATTTTTTTTTATTTTTATTTATGGAGACAATGTAATTAGCATAGCAATTAAAGATTAACTCTTACAGCAGATTCCAATAGAGAAAAAAAAAAAAAAGATTTTGAATGGGCACGTAAAAGGTAATGTAGAAGGATTAGAAGGGTGTAGGGAAGGTATGAATATAGACGACAAGACAATAAAGGTAAAATCATTTTAAAGTGTGTTTGGGGCATATCACTTGATTTTAGTTAATATTTACTGTCTTAAAAAGAAAAAGTAAAATTGCCTTTAAAAGTGGTTATAATTAAATTACTATCTTTATTAAAACATGTGTATCACCCTGTTATAGGATTCTTTTGACAGAATAGTGATGTGTATAGAAACCTCATTTTGGTAGCGGAGAGAGTTTACTGCACTTACCAAGTTGTATATTAAAGTCTTTTTTTTATATATATATAAAAAAAAAAAGATTTCATTGAACTCTTCATTCCACATTGTAGCCATATGTTTCTATTCACTGCAGCGCCTTGCTCTGCGGTACAATCAAATAATTTATAGAAATGATTGGCCAAGCCAGAGGAGGATGCTCTGCTTCCTTATAACCGTTCAATTCGGTCAGGATATGGACGGAAAACAAGTCTATATTGTACTGGTCTAAGCAAATTCAAGCATTACCTTGTCTTGTGGTCAAACGATAAGTGATGCGAGTGGAAATACTTAAATTTATCAAGTTCATATTCCAAAATGGCGAAGTAAATAAAATTGCTATGCCCCAAAGGAAAATTGTGAGCTTACCGGCTTTCAAAAGTCAAAATATTACGTTTTGTGTTAGACAGTGATGGATCTTACCAATGGATTTAGAAAAGAGAATAATTGGTGATTGTTCTATTGTTAGTTCTTGTTTTTTCTTCTGTTTGACCTACAAGGTGGTAGAAGCTAATTTTGGTACTTATGTTTGTTGACAGTCACCAATTACGATTATTTCAGTAATCTAGTATTAACTGTCTTCAATTAAGATTAAAAAATAATCAAATATGTAGTTTGTACAATCTCATATAAAGACTTGGAAGATTTTCTTTTTTTTTCGACTATTACTAAACAAGTTAGATTTTGCAAATAATGGGGCTGAACTAGTTTCGGTTTAGAGACTAATTTCACGAAAATCATATTATAATAATAATAATAATAATACTTTTTGTCACTTTTGCATCTATAGGTACATAATGAACTAAAAGTCTACGGATCCCTCAAACGAAATATTTTTCTTTGAAATGTCGTGTTGAGTTACCGCGGAAAAAAGAAAAGAATAAAAGAGATACCACAAGATGGTACATGGCTAATTGATTCAAAAGGGCTTACAAAATGACCCTTTCAAGACAATTAGTCAAATCACCTCACGTTGGGATTTTGTAATAAAAAATCTCATTCATTATCATGTGAAAAATTACGAGTTCGCTTCTCCTTAGAGTCATGTTGCCGTCGAAGTTTACTTCTCTCCATTTTTATTGCCAAAATAGAAGAAAAAAAAAAGTTAGAGGTAGTACTTGCAATTCCTAGGTTCTGTATTTTGTATTTAACAACTCCAAGAAAAACAGACAAACTAACTTCAAATTTTTTTTTGTACCAAAAGGAAAAATTGAATTAAAAATTCAAGAAAATTTCGGTCTCAAATTTGACCGTGAAGTCTTCAGGAGCTGATGGCTAGTTGCTGTTAGTGTATATTTTAATAGTGAATATATTTATTATTATTATTATTATAAATACATATTTATACATATTATTAATTAATTATATATATTTATTTTTTTGCATTATTTATATAATGATATGATTATTAATAAATTTAAAAATAAAGTCTATATGATAAATATATTTTGGTAAAATAATTATGATGACATCATAATTATAAAATGTTTATTGCATCTAAATATTATTCTTAAATATTTATTGTAAATACACTATTAAAATTATATATTAATAAAATTGTAAAACTAACAAATATTATATTTTTTCTTCTTATAAAAAAACAATTAATTTCATAAATTAAAATATAAAAATATGTAAACAAATATTTAAATATTTGTTACAAGTTTATTGAGTTAATTCACTATGATAATTTTTAAGTAAAATATTATTTGTAGGTCTAATGAACATTCCTTATGTTAGTTGGTGGTTATATAAACTATCTTTAGTATACTTTAATTTCACTTATGCATTGTTCTAATTAAAGATTTCCTATAAGAGTAAATATTGGATATATTATAAATTATATAAAGATAATTGAATGATTAATAAAAAATTTGTTATTATGAAGTAATTATAAGAAAATGTTCTGTTCATTTTTAATTAACATTAATTAAAAAAATTCTTATAGAAGATAAAATGGTAATTTATAATAAATTATGATCTTATTCATAGAATTAATAATTATATGATTATTTGGAAATTAATTTATAAAATTCTTACATAGAATAGAATGATGATGTATAAGAAACTTTTGACTCAAATATATAATATTTAAAATTATAAGAACCAAAGTATATTTTATCAAAAATTGGTACAAGTCTTTTGTATTCAGAATTTCTATAAATAGCACGTTAAAATTATTGACCTAACTTGCAAGGTAATAATTCTTTGCTACATATTTATTAGATAAATACAATCGGTGAAGATGAGACTGTGCGTCTATCTACCTACGGCAAGGGATAGATGGACACAGAACGGCAAAATGAATGTGGAATCCTAACCTTGATATTGATCCCTCGTGTCACATGTATGTAATGTTTCATCGTCAATTAATCTCTCTTCCTGAGTTGGTTTCCGCTTCCCTTCTCGAGGAAGGAATGGATAAATTGAAGAGCAAGCTTTCCGGCAATGTCAGGCTCAGCTTGTCTCGTCTGTTTTTCCCACGTAAGAAAGATACTTCAAATATGATATCAGTGACAATTCAGTAATTTTATGGTCACTGCAAAGAGGTCTGGGACTGCCCCCACCCCTCTCTCTCGATCCAGAGAATAGGATTAATCAGTAATCTTTCAGAAGCAGTCGTACAATTCTCTTTTATTTTATGGATATATTGTTGGTCTTATAATTACCAACCACTTTACTTCGTGATGCGTCTCTTGCCATTCTCTGTTGATAAAACCGCATTGAGTTTCATCCCGTGGATGGCAATTACTTCTTCTTCAGTGGTTCCTTTCCATTGATGGGAGAGCACAGGGCAATTCCTGGTTGTCAAGTTGTTGACTGGTCTGACGTGGATGAAATGGTTAAAAGCTCTACCGTTTGTTCGATCATCCTGATGAGGAAAGGTTGGGGGGAGGGGGTCCTCCAATGTCTGATGGCTGGCCCCATCACTTTCAGTTGCCATTTTATGATGCATCAGGGTATTTCAGTTTCTTATTGTTTGTGCTACATAAAGAAACTATTCATCGTATCATACGGCACTTTGCTTACCTTGTCCAGATTTTCCTTCGAATGAATCTTCGGTCATTAGCATAGTGTATATAAAGAGAGTACAAAAACTAACCAGGAAAAGTGCACAGGTCCTAGGAAAAGTGCATGGTAGAATGCCATTTACATCAATGCCTCCAATTCTTCTGTCCTGCCAGAGCGCCAGTAATGGTTATATAGTCCATTCCACCGGGCATGCGACAATTATACCCTTCACTCACCCCCAATTCAAATGACCGGTCTTATCATTCCATAACAAGAAAATAATTCTATTTGTGAGCCACCGCAACATGCTCCATCCTCTATTTTTTCAATCATTTCTTTCTTTACATTTTAGCCACAAACAAAGAAAGTGACGATATAGTTATACAACTGCAAAATGAAACCGTATTTAGCTGTTAACAAAGTGGTACTTTGATTCAACCTGGCTCTCTGCATCCCATAAGAACGATCCAAAAGCTACTGCTTCTAGGATGAGCATCGTCAATCCGGAGAATGCGATGGACATTACTTCATCGTCACTCGCGTCAAGTGAACCATCCTCTGCGACCTGTATGTCAGGCCTTCCAAATAGAGCTTGAGTTTGCTTTTCAATCAAAGAAATTGCTTCCTTGGATCTTATGGTTGCATATCTCTGCAGCGTCTCTGCATCCAGATACATCACATAAGATCTCAGCCTGTATGATTTCCTTTCTCCAGCGTCCAGGAGAATTTCATCATGGTCGCTTCCATCGTCATCCAGTGGAAAGGAATCCGGGTCCCAAATCTGGTTCATTGGACTTGGCTCGTCATTTCTTGCTTGGTCTTTGTTGAAACCCTTGGGAAGGGAATTCAAGGTCCTCTCAAGCTGGTATCTCTGGTCAACTCTCCTGAGGAAATATCCATACATAATGGAAGCAGCATACAACTTCCCAAGTTTGATTTTACTAATTTGAACGATGGTATCGAGTGGGCCGACTGATCGTTCTCCCAGTACAAGAGATAAGTGGCTTTGTATCATTTCAAAGGCCTCAGAGGAATGAACAGACTCTAGTTTTTGTTCTTGGTTTGGCCAAAAATCCACACGTCCAGTGGGATCTGATGTTGAAGATATCTTTGGGATCATTGAGATGCCATTTTCCAAAAATTTTTGTACGATTAAGGAGTAAATTATCTCCTCCAGTGCCTTTTGCCTTTCCTTCTCCTTAACTTCAATGATCCTCCTGAAAATTCAAGGATCTGAGAACATTAATCATCAAATTTTGGGAGGAAACTAATTATAGAGCACACGAGAATTGGGTAGCAGATAATATATCAAAGTACTTTTAATTAAATATTTTCCCTCTAAAAATTTTAGTAAAGGAATAAAAGAAAAGGAGAATCTCATCCAGACCCTGCTAAAAATGTTTGCAATGATAGAGCGCTCTAAGTAATCTCTCAAAAAATAAATAGAATATTCAAGAAGTGACAGACGTTTGTTTTCCAAGTCTTATAAATGACATAAACTGTCACAACCCCTAGGACCTGTCAAAAATCCATTCTCCACATCTCATCTGATTGTTCTAGCAGGCCTTAGTTCAGATTCATAGCAATTTCTGATATTGCAATCTAGACTATTAGTAAACCCACCTTGAAGTAGAACAGTTCTTCACAGATCAACAAACACAAGTCATCTTCCTACTCTTTTCTTCAAATTATCTCTACCATGGAGAACATGCTTCCCACTGTCAAATTGTTTCCAACAATTCAAAGCCTTAAAGGTTCCACAAATGTCACAGCCCACACAGCATTCCTCTTCTCCATCACCACATAACTCTGTGCATTTCCATTACTCCAAAAAATCCCTTGATGCTTGAGGAAAATCCCTTGGAAACCATTTAAACGGCAATTAAATTATTAAAGAAATCCATCCCGTTCTATATTGATTTCCTAGACTCCTTCTTCCTGACTGTTACCTAACCTATTTCCTAAGCTCACTCTTTCCTTAAGCTACTCCTCTTTGGCATTCTCAATCACTGATTTCAACCTGCACTCCCTACTAAACAACCTTGCCAAACACAAAGGCCTTGCAATGATGAAAGCAGTTTTGAGACATTTACATGGACAAGACAAAACTAATAGACAACATTATTTGCATTGCTGTGGCTGCATGAACAATCACCTTTGTTCCACCATAACTTGGAAATAGGGCATACTTAAAGGACATCAGAAGGTGAGCAAAAATACCCCTGCTTAATCACATCCTCAATCTCTATGGGTAGTTCAAAAAATTGTAGAACAAACAAGCAAACCACACTGTTCAAGGCAAACTAAGAGGAACAAACCCTCAAGCAACTTGAAGCCCCAGATTAACTCGAATTTCACCTTTCAAAGAATGCTAACAATCAAGAGTGTCTATAGTGTCTGAGACTCTTCTTGAGCTTCGCTACCTCTAAATCCAGCAGAGACATGACCCTGAATTTCATCTTAACACAAACCCAAAAGGAGACACTGAAATAAATGCATAATCTCCATATGCAATCTGACCAGCAAAACCAAGGAGAATCGAAGCAGTTTGTATCAGATTAGCTCACTAAAATAGATATTTCTGAGAGGAGTTTTGTTTTTTGTTACAGAAAGCAGAAGGAAGCCTACATACTTCAGTGAAGGGAAGAGAGATTCCATCTCTTCCTTTCCTGAAGAGTATTCATGGCCAATCTGTCCCAAGAAATTCAATCTTCTTAACATATATTTCTGAGCTCTTTCCCTAATACATAAAGCAAGATAATAAATGCATATGTTCAGTAAGTAGATCTGCCATGAAAGTCCTTTCCTTCCAACATATTCAACCGCAATGCCTAGATTTGCTTGAATTCCACCTTAAGATTCCCAATGTATTTTTCGCAATCTTTTCCAGTGACTCAAACTTGTCCTTTCCCCCCAAGAAATGACAGGAAAGTACCCAATATTGCATCTTTAACCACAAAATTCAGCCACATTGATAAAATTCAGTCATAAGTCTAGAATTAAAGCTTGGAAATATAATGAAAAGGTTGGATGCTTCCAAGCAAAAACTACACAGTATCCATCAAGCCTGTAAATAGAATATGAATAAGATCAGAGAATGGGAGAACTAACTTATAAAGGACATCTTCAGAAGGAGGAGTTACTTCTCTCTGGGCTTCTCTGTCTGATTGAAGGTTCTCAAGCTGCTGATCAATGGCTGCAGGGACCAAATGTGGATGGGTTTGCAATATTTGCGCTAAAAGCTGACCGACTGGAGATTCAAATTCAAGAGGAGAAACCGGAACCACATTTTTGTTTGGATCCCCAGATGCTCTCACAGTTAGGCTTCTTGGGCGGCACTTATCCATTCCAGAAGCAAGCCTTGAAGGGCCAAAAGAGGGACATCTCTAGAAAAGAAAAGATTATGTAAGAGAAGTGAGAAAGAAAAATATTAGCTAAGGAGCAACCCAATCCAAAACAGGGGTCTACACTCAAGCCATACTTTTCTGTGCCAAGAATGCTAACCAATTTTATGAAAAGAAAAACGAAAAAAAAAAAAAAGTTATCAACAAGCTTATGGTTTACAGAGTAAACTACTTCCTCCCATCAAGGTAGATTGACCGTGGTTTTATATGGATTGCTACATTAAAAGTCACTTCATTATTCCATTTCTGAAATTTCGATACAGGGCATGTCAGTTAGTGGGTTCATCCACATGGTGGCAAGAATAAAAACAACTATAATGTGATAATCAAAATGGGTTGAAGCAAATTTTGTGTATGAAATTCTTGATTGCAAGAGTGAAGGGGATAAGATAGCCCCATCAACTCCGTGAGAAATACAATTAGAGGAAAAATGAAGAAAACTAATAAAGCAGAGCTCTTCTATAAGCATTAATCACTCAATAGTCATGCGCACCAAAGGGTGAATGTTCAACTGCGATTCCTGCCTTCCCCTGGAAATTGCGAAACCAAGCATTGGATTGGATTCTTACAAAGCAAAACCTACTAAATGAATCATTATAAACCTCATTCATCCTTTCAAATACCAAAAGGGGTGCTTTCAAATACCAGTTAAACCACTCAAAGACATATCTTTACACACCAACATGCAAATTACAACAACTCAGAAAAAAACACAAGAAAGATAGAGAGAGAGAGAGAGAGAGAGAGAGAGAGAGAGAGAGAGAGAGAGAGAAGTACTTTGGAAAGGGAAGGAGAGAGAGAGGAGATGGAAGGGAAATGGTTGTGCAGCCTAAAAGATTCAGGACATCTGAGGGCTGCTGCTGCTGCTGCTGCTGTTGAAGGATAAGCTACCAATACCTCACTTCTTGTTCCTGTTATCTGCTGCATCTCTCTCTCTCTCTTTTCTTTTTTTCTCTTCTCTTTCTTTTCTGATTTTCCAATATGTTCTGTTTTCCTTTTTCTCTCTCAAATTTCACAGTAGCAACCCGACAGAGAGGGGATTTGATTTTTCTGCGTTTCGTAAAACCGTGTGCTGGGACAGTATACAAGAAAATTAAGACACGGTAAAGGGTGACCTTTTCGTTTACTTTGGAAGACAGCCGAAGTCCAATTCCTTTCGTTTTGGATATTTCAGCATATTTTTCTTTATTTTTCTTTTTCTTTTGCACCGAGCCACCTGCCCTATGCCTTTCATTTTCATCACACACAATAAAAAAAGTAGAGATAAAAGAAGTCAACGCCATTCGTTGCAGGAGGCTGGGACCAAATTTTTATTCCCAAGAAGGGAGTAAGCGATTTATGAAATTAAAATAAAAAAAATTAATGATTTAATAGATTTTTTAATAAAACCAAAAGAATTATTCTCATAGATTTATACAATTAATCAGAATAGAGCTCACTCGCTGCATTGATTGCAAAAAAAAAAAAGAACACATAAATAATGATGCGAGTTTGAGTACGCATGATTTTGATTTTTTTTAGCATAAAAAGAAGAACGGAGTGGATGTCAAAATTTTAGTTTTATTAAACTTTAAATTAAGTTGAAATACTATTGAGTTCATGTCAATTTTTTTATTTTATGTTTTATGCTTTTTATTTAATGAGTAATTGAGTAAATAAAAATTTATTTTACTAGAAATTTTTTGAATTGTATTATTTGGCCGGCCATTAATGCTTTAAAGTTAGTATTCTTGAATTTGAGTGGTTGAATAAAATTAGAAGTAAATGATGAACTAAAATTGGATTTATAATTACAATTATTTCTTTTACTTAATAGGAGAGCTTTTTAAAAATAAGTAATTATATATATATATATATATATATATATATATTAAGTCAACAAATTTTTTATTAAATTACATTATATCAATATGTATTTACTCTTATTGTGTTATCACTAAATTTTTTTATAATTAAAAAATTTATTTTAATTAATATTTGAATTTTTTAATATTCTTAAAATTATATAGATACTGTTATATAATTTTTTTATTTTAAAATTATATTAAAAATTATTAATTTTTTCTTAATTTCAACAATATAAATTTATATATATTTAGTTTGTACTATGTGTTATACTAATTTTAGATATCTAATAAATAATATTAAAATAAATTTAATACCTAAAACAATAAATTCAATTATAGTAATAATAGATGAATATATTACTAAGATAAAAAAAAAAAGGTACATGCTAAAAGGGATAACTAATTTCATTAATGGTGTATAAAGAGTTGTTTCAATGAATTATGTGCAAACTTTAAGTCATTACTTATGCTCTCGTAAACTTGTTTTATATACTAATATTTTACTTGTGATGTAAAAAGTAGTAAATAATAATGCATTAGGATAAATCTAAAAAAGTATCATATTAAAAAAAAGTTTATGCATATGCTAAGGATGAAAGCCTAACTTGAGATATTAGTAGACTAAGTTTGTAAAAACTGAAAAGCAAATAATATAAACAAGAGAAAAGCAATAACAAAATTTGAAACTTTAGGATTAACTAAGTCCCTTTCCAATAATAATCAATCAAGTTAAGTTTACTTTTATAATTAATTTAAATTTAAAAAAATAGTTAAGTGAAATTAAAATTAATTTAAGTTATTAACTATAATTATTATTTTAATTAATTTAAAGTCTTTTAGGCTTAGATTTAGGTTGAAGTGATTAACTATAATTGAAATAAAGTGATAGAATCAGTTTAAATTTTTAGCTATGATTATTGAGTTTTTGAAAAAAAAATAATTTTATTAATGTTTTTAGAATTGAAATCAAATTTACTAATATCAATAAAATTAGAAAAAAATTGTCACCTAAGCCTTTTTAACTTGGAGAATTTTTTAAAATCAATTAGTTTTTTTTTTCATGATGTTGGGCCACATGTTATATGAATTTAAGATATTTATTGAGAAGAGATAATATGGCTCTAGTTAAAACATAACCTAATTAATGGATTATGGTTGTTGAGATGTATGGTCATTATGTTTTGAAGAGACACTCATGTATATTAAGCAAATAAAACAATATTTTGGTAATTAAAAAGTTAAGGCCTATAAGGCAAGACAAACGGGTAACACAAAATTTAAATACTAATTCCCAATGTTTGCTTTTTCCATATTACCTACGAAATTGTAATTTTGTGACTTTATTTTATACAAAATATATTTATACAATTAATGAATTTACATACACTTTCTTCATACTTTGTTTACTTTATTTACTTTGGTGGCTTTTTTTTTATTTTTAAGGTCAACAATTAACTC